>CM042390.1:28842953-29442953 GCA_023634145.1 Thymallus thymallus | reverse complement strand
TCCCTATACAGGGGATGGATGTGGAAATGGTTGGTTCATACAAGTTCCTGGGAGTCCATATGGACAAATTCTCCAGTGCCTTCAGCACCATTTAGCCTCTGCTACTGGGTGAGAAGATGAGGAGGATGAAAGTGGAAGTACCCTTAGTCTCCTGGGTTACGGACTACCTGACCGGTAGGCCACAATTTGTGCGGCTACAGAGCTGTGTGTCAGAACGGGCAGTGAGCAATACAGGGGCCCCCCAGGGAACGGTCCTGTCCCCCTTCCTGTTCACCCTCTACACCTCAGACTTCAGATACAACTCTGAAATATTCCACCTGCAGAAGTTCTCGGATGACTCCGCAATTGTAGGGAGCATTAGACGTGGGCAGGAGGAGGAGTACAGGAGCACAATCAATGACTTTGTGGTGTGGTGTGGTGTGAGCAAAACCACATTCAGCTCAACATCAGCAAAACAAAGGAGATGGTTGTAGACTTCAGGAGAACCAAGGCCAAACCGACTGCAGTCCCTATACAGGGGATGGATGTGGGAATGGTTGGTTCATACAAGTTCCTGGGAGTCCAAATGGACAGCAGGATGGAATGGGCTGGTAACACTGGGGCTCTGTACAAAAAGGGCCAGAGCCGACTCTACTTTCTGAGGAGGCTCAGGTCCTTCAACGTGTGCAGTAAACTACTGCATACTTTCTACCAGTCTTTTTTGCAGTGGTGTGCTGGGGCACCTACATAAAGGTTGGCAATGCTTCTCGGGTAAATAAGCTGATCAGGAAGGCTATCTCTGTTCTGGGGATTAGCCTTGACACTCTAGAGGAGATGGCGGAGAGACGGATCCTGGCCAAGCTGCTGGCCCTCATGGACAACGTCACCCACCCTCTGCATGCCATGGTTATGATGTAGAGGAGCACTTTCAGTCACAGACTGATCCCACCACGGTGTGCCAGAGAGCGCTACAGGAGGTCCTTCCTGCCGGCGGCTAATAGACTATTTTAATGCCTCACCGGGGTGCCGTGCCGTCGGCAACATAGACCTGGAACTGTTGGGGTGTTAGGATCTAGTTGAACATTTATGCATCCATCCGTGAGTAACTCTGGTCTGTAAACACTCAGGACTTATTCATGCAGCACTCATTAATTCAGGACTGTATATACATATTAATGTACAGTTGTTATATCATATCTCGTGCAATGTTGTAAGTAATTCTTGGACTGAACTTACGTAGTCATTCACTCAGGAATGCATATTAGTATCCTGTCAGTAGTATCTTTTTTCATTGCATTTAGTATATCGAATGTGCAATACACACATTTATCTGTAATTAAACCCTGTATTAAGGACTGTATTTTAAGGGAATTATCATTATTACCCTAAATTATATCATATGCACATTTAGCTATTTAAGTATCTCTTCCTGTAATTTACCTGTACAGTTAATTTAACCATGCAAATATTCACTTACCTGTACATTTAACTGTACAGTTAATTTAACCATGCAAATATTAATTTACCTGTACATTTAACCAGACTGTATATTAAGTAAACTATTATTACCCTCACATATATGATACGCACATTTAGCTATTTAAGTATCTTTCTCTGCCATCGACCTGTATAGTATAATTAACCATGCAATTTTTATTTATTTATATCAACTTGCAATATATATATTTTTTTTCTACCTAACACTATCTATCTATCTATCTATCTATCTATCTATCTATCTATCTATCTATCTATCTATCTATCTATCTATCTATCTATCTATCTATCTATCTATCTATCTATCTATCTATCTATCTATCTATCTATCTATCTATCTATCTATCTATCTATCTATCTATCTATCTATCTATAAATAATGTAATAAACGCACACGCACACACACACACACACACACACACACACACACACACACACACACACACACACACACACACACACACACACACACACACACACACACACACACACACACACACACACACACACACACACACACACACAAAGTGCAGGCACCCTGCAGGTTAGCAGTGTTGGCCACTCAACACAACAGGAGCTACATGGTTGACCTACATGCTTTTATTACGGTGTTATCCTCCATGTTGTAGGTCAAGAGGTGCTTTGGAGTTCAAGTGCATTGAGGCCAAAGTGATTTTTCCTATAGAGACCCTCACTGAGTGTGTTCTATGGAACAAAGCCCAGTAATCCATATTAGATGCTCCGCTGGTGCTCTCTCCTGTTGGGTGCATGAGTTGTTGGACTTTGCAGAGCTCGATCTGGACTGAGCACCATGCTGGGTGATTGACAAGCATATTGCTGTGGTCCTCTCTCCTGTGTTGTTGTTGCCCAGAGGCTAAGCAGGAGCAGTTATTTACAGCAGGGGTCTTCAACCTTTTCTTGCCCAGGGACCTCCTCACAGGCAAATCGGCGACCCAGGGACCCCCATCACATGTTAACAAAATGTTTGTTTTCACATGTCTGATAGTATCAGGTGAATGATAATGGCAAGGAGGAGTAATTAACATTTTAAAATGAATAGATTTGGTAGATTGCTTTTCATTATTTTGACCTCCCCACATAATTGGAAGAGGAATAGTAAACTTTAACATAGCCTATTAGCTAGAAAGGTAACTCCAAACAGGTTTTCGCTAAGAGCAGCTGTTTAACTGGTTAAACAAAGGTTAGCCATATTTTGGCAGAAATGTATATCCAAATCAAGGATGCTTACCAGCAACAAGCGGCACTTGCCGTACTGGTGCTTTTTCAAAGCCTGTCAGATACTCCAGTGAGTGTAATTGGCTCCAATGAGTGTAATTTTCTCAAAATTAGGAGTTGAGAAATAAAGTTGACATCATTAGGAAGATATTCTCAACTTTTCAAATGTATGTACAGTACCAGTCAAAAGTTTAGACACACCTACTCATTCCAGGATTTTTCTTTATTTTTACTATATTCTACATCAGGCCTGGGCAATTATTTTTCATGGAGGACCACATTAGAATATATTTTTGCCATCGCGGGCCAGAATCATATTATGACTGTGTTGACAGATATCTACTGTAAATCACGTCCAGATATGCCACTTATTTGACTTGTTTAACATGCACATAAATAAACCACATCCATGTTCTTCTTTTGGTAAGTATTTTCATTATTAACATGCAATGCACTACATGGAGGAAAAAGTACACCACGGACAGAACTCTTGCTAACGGGTATGCACAAAAACACAAGAAAGAGAGAGAGCTCAACATTACATTTAAACTACTCAATCAGTGTGAGGAGTGACGTCTGAGGGGCATTGACTAGAGCAGTGAGGTCAGGTATAGTTTATGACATCGCTATGCGCAGGATTGCTGAGAGGTGAGAGTCAGTAAGAGATGACCTGTGCCTTGACTTGTTATATTTCATCAAAAATCACATCACAGTACAAACATCTTCTGAGCATGACTCATAATCTTTGGAAAGTTTTGTTCATCGAGAGATGCATAGAACCTTGTCAGTAACATTGTTTTGAATAGTTCTCCAATCACTTCATCAGATTGAAGATCGATAAGCTCAAGTTGCAGGTCAGTGGGAGTGTTATCCACATTGAAGGTGAAAGGAGAGGAAACCAACAGCATGTCATTTTCCAACACTTTGAAATCCTCAAAACTACGAGAAAACTCACAGTTCAAAGCACACAGCAGCGATGTATACTTCTCCCGCTGGTCATCTGATAGGGAACAGACGGGTAGTGTCGGAAGGTGGGTGAGACTGTTGGCTTCTACTTGGAGTAATTTTCCCTTGAAGGCTTTGGCAAGGCTGTACATCTGATGTGCAAAAAGGCCCTTTACTTGTAGTTTGGAACTTGCAGTTGAGGGAAATCCACATTTTCCTTTCATTTGCAAAAACACAGCAATCTCCGACTTCAGGTCCCACACCCTTTTAAACACCTTCCCCAAACTCAGCCATCTCACATTTGTGTAGTAGGGGAGATCTACATGACCCGACTCTCTCTTCCAACAGTGAGACAAACTGCCTGTGGTTTAAAGATTTTGCTCTTATGAAGTTTACCACTTTAGTAACTGTATCCACAACATGCCTCATTTTCAGAACACATTAACATACCATCTGCTGATGAATAATGCAATGCAAGAAAATCATTTTCTGATATGGGTTCAGCTCAGCTACTTGATCTTGTATCCTTTTCAAAAGGCCAAAGTTTTTTCCTGTCAAGTTTGGGCACGCATCAGTGGTCACACTGGATAACTTTTCAAAACTCAATCCCAGCTTTGCCACACACTTATTAACCTCATCCAATAAATCTTTCTCTGTGGTTGTGCTCTCAGAAGACATATTCCTATATTTCTTTGCATCCTTCATCTGGAAGTGTTGTGACAGGTTGTAGTATTTCAAGACAGGGATGCTCTCTTTGCACACAGCTTTTCCTGATACCTCAATAGATACATATTTTGATGTCCACTCTTGCTGGAACACCCTCTCATTAGCTTTCTTTTAAATCTTTGAATAACTATTTTTTTTTCACAGTTTCTAGCTAGGTACTATTTGTAACTGTAATGTGTCAGCCACTGTCTGTCCTCGTGCAGTTGTTATTTATACATGCCTTCAAAATAAATGTCCCACAAGCGGTGGGAGTTAAATAATTACACAAAGGCCAGTACTCATTGGGCTTTTAATTTGAGTAACAAATATGTTTTTCAAAACTTTACTATGACAGCTTTGCACACTCTTGGCATTCTCTCAACCAGCTTCATGAGGTAGTCACCTGGAATGCATTTCAATTAACAGGTGTGCCTTGTTAAAAGTTAATTTGTGGAATTTCTTTCCTTCTTAATGCGTTTGAGCCAATCAGTTGTGCTGTGAGAAGGTAGGGGTGGTATACAGAAGATAGCCCTAAGACCAAACCCATATTATGGCAAGAATAGCTCAAATAAGCAAAGAGAAATGACAGTCCATCATTACTTTATGGCATGAAGGTCAGTCAATACGGGAAAGTTAAAGAACTTTAAACGTTTCTTCATGTGCAGTCGCAAAAAACATCAAACATTATGATGAAACTGGCTCTCATGAGGACCACCACAGGAAAGGAAGACCCAGAGTTACCTCTGCTGCAGAGGATAAGTTCATTAGAGATAACTGCACCTCAGATTGCAGCCCAAATAAATACTTCACAGAGTTCAAGTAACAGACACATCTCAACATAAACTGTTCAGGGGAGACTGTGAATCAGACCTTCATGGTCGAATTGCTGCAAGAAACCACTACTAAAGGACATCAATAAGAAGAAGAGACTTGCTTGGGCCAAGAAACACGAGCAATGGACTTAAGACAGGGGGAAATCTGTCCTTTTTGGTCTGATGAGTCCAAATTTGAGACTTTTGGTTCCAACCAACCGTGTCTTTGTGAGACACAGAGTAGGTGAACGGAGAATGTCTGCATGTGTGGTTCCCACCGTGAAGCATGGAGGAGGAGGTGTGATGGTGTGGGGCTGCTTTGCTGGTGGCACTGGTGGAGATTTATTTAGATTTCAAGGGACACTTAAAGGGGAATGGAAGCACTAGGATTTAGAACACCAGCTAACTGTAACTGAAAATCGCCATATTGGCATTGTTGTGTCACTGGCAGGAGAGAGAATGTTGGAACTCCCAAAAATGGCTGAACTTGCCGAGTAGCTCCTACTCTGGGAATTAGTTTATTACAGAGAATGAAATAATGTTAGTTAGGGAGCCAGTAAACTTGCTGAAGCTGTTCATGTTTGAGCCGATCGTTGCCCCAGATCAAATAGTTTGTTCTCATAGCAGTAACAACACAGACATGCCACCTGAAACACCTCAGCTAAAGGGTCGGCGTAGCCAAACACAAACTGGTGTGAGTGGGGATGCTGCCAGATAATGGCTAGAGTATGAATGTTTGTGTGTTGTAGAGAGATGGTAGCAATACAGCACAAAATCCCAGCGGATGGTGGCTGTATTACACCCAGGCAGAGGTTCCTGTCAATCTGTCTGGATGGCGATGTATTTATTGTAAGTGTCACTAAATTATTTACAACTGAGCCCAGCTCCTGGATTTAGCACACTCAGTGCTATTGCACCCCAGGGAAAATTTTGATATTCCGGACGAGTTGAAAAGGCGACGGCGTGGATGCAGGGCAGGTCGGAAGTGTAAGGCAAAGCTATACCGTCTATCATTATGGGCAACGTGAGATCACTACATAACAAGGTGGATGAGCTTGAGGGTCTCGTCCGTGGAGAAAGAGACTACAGGGAAGCTAGTCTACTGTGCTTTACAGAGACGGCTGAATGATAACATCTCCATAGAGAACGTCACTATCGGCGGTTTCCAGACCATCAGAGCGGACAGGGATATCGCTTCTTCCGGTAAAAGTAAGGGAGGGGGGCTGGCTTTATTAGTTAACAACAGATGGTGTAATCCGAGCCATATTACTGTTAAGGAACAGTTTTGTAGACCGGACATTGAGCTATTAGCCGTTAGCCCGAGCCCCTACTATTTGCAGAGGGAATTCACGGCTTCCATTGCTGCTATTGTTTACATCCTGCCCTCCGCTGATGCAAACACAGCGTGTGACGTCATCCACTCTGTTATCGCGAGGTTACAGACAGCACATCCCAGTGCCTTCTTTGCCATTTCATGGGATTTTAACCCAGCATCTCGGTCTTCAACGCTGGCCTCGTTCAAAACAGTTTGTGAAGTGCCCAACGAGGAATAATACAACTCTGGACTTATGTGCTAGTGAAGAATGCTTACAAATCCACTGCACTCCCTCCCCTCGGTAGATCGGATCACAACCTTGTACACCTCACCCCACTCTACAGGCCTATGGTCCAACAGCAGCCAGCGATCACTAGGACCATTTGGAGATGGTCCCGGGGGCGAATGAGGCCCTACAGGACTGCTTTGAGACAACAGACTGGGATGTGCTCTGTGAGGCTCATGGGGAGGACATTGATGGACTTACAGACTGCATAACGGACTATATCAATTTTTGTGTAGACAACACTGTACCCACCAGGAAGGTACGCTGTTTTCCAAATAATAAACCCTGGGTCACCAGCGACCTGAAGGCCCTGCTGAATGAGAAGAAGAGGGTCTTCAAGGAGGGGGACAGGGACAAATTGAAATGCGTCCAGAGAGAGCTGAAGTTGCGGATTGCTGAGGGGAAGAGAGGGTATAAGGAGAAGATGGAGGACATGCTGAGGCAGAGCCAGGTGAGAGAGGTGTGGAATGGTATGAGAAATATCACTGGCTTCAAAAAGTCAAACACTGGGCAGACGGAGGGGACCAGGACAGTGCCAATGAGATTAACCAATTGTTTAACAGGTTCGATACTGGCCCTGTCCACCTCCCCTCCAGCTTCCCAGGCCACACACCCTCACGGCTGTCCCACCCCCCCTTTGTTCACAACACCTCCTTTGAGATAATCAGCGACCCCCTCCCCACCTCCACCCCCGCTCCCTCTGGACTGATCTGCAACACCTCCCTTCCCCCCATCTCTGGACTGATCCTCAACACCCCCCCCCCCCCCACCTCCCCACCTGGGCTGGCTTTCACCACCAACCAAGTGAAGAGAGAGCTGGAGAGACTACATCAGTGGAAAGCGGCGGGCCCTAATGGCATCAGCCCAAGGGTGCTTAGGGACTGTGCTGACCAACTGTGTGGAATACTCCAGCGAAGCTTCAACCTTAGCCTGAGCCTGGAAAGGGTCCCTGTGCTGTGGAAAACATCCTGCCTGGTCCCAGTGCCCAAGAAGGTGCACCCCACTGTCCTGAATGACTTCAGACCTGTAGCGCTAACATCACACATCATAGGCCTCGCTCACCTCAGACCCCTGGTGTGTACGTCACTGGACCCCCTGCAGTTCGCATACCAGCGTTACATCGGGGTGGATGATGCAATCATCTACCTTCTGCAGAGGGCCTACTCTCACCTGGACAACGCAGGTTGCACTGTGAGGGTTATGTTTTTTGACATCTCCAGTGCCTGACCAGTAGGCCACAATTTGTGCGGCTACAGAGCTGTGTGTCAGAACGGGCAGTGAGCAATACAGGGGCCCCCCAGGGAACGGTCCTGTCCCCCTTCCTGTTCAACCTCTACACCTCAGACTTTAGATACAACTCTGAAACATTCCACCTGCAGAAGTTCTCGGATGAATTGTAGGGAGCATTAGGGGTGGGCAGGAGGAGGAGTACAGGAGCAAAATCAATGACTTTGTGGTGTGGTGTAAGCAAAACCACCTTCAGCTCAACATCAGCAAAACAAAGGAGATGGTTGTAGACTTCAGGAGAACCAAGGCCAAACCGACTGCAGTCCCTATACAGGGGATGGATGTGGGAATTGTTGCTTCATACAAGTTATTGTGAGTCCATATGGACAGCAGGATGGAATGGGCTGGTAACACCAGGGCCCTGTACAAAAAGGGCCAGAGCCAATTCTACTTTCTGAAGAGGCTTAGGTCCTTCATCGTGTGCAGTAAACTACTGCATACTTTCTACCAGGCTGTAGTGGCCAGTACCATCTTTTTTGCAGTGGTGTGCTGGGGAGCCAACATAAAGGCCGGCGATGCTTCTCGGGTAAATAAGCTGATCAGGAAGGCTAGCTCTGTTCTGGGGATTAGCCTTGACACTCTAAAAGGAGGTGGCGGAGAGAAGGATCCTGGCCAAACTGCTGGCCCTCATGGACAACGTCACCCACACTCTGCATGCCATGGTTATGATGCAGAGGAGCACTTTCAGTCACAGACTGCTCCCACCACAGTGTTCCAGAGAGCGCTATTTGATGCCTCACCGGGATGCCGTGCCGTCGACAACATAGACCTGGAGCTGTTGGGGTGTTAGGACTTAGTTGAACAATTAGGCATACATCCGTGAGTAACTCTCTGGTCTGTAATCACTCATTCACTCAGGACTTATTCATTCAGCACTCATTCATTCAGGACTGTATATACAAAATCTTGTACAGTTGTTATATCATATCAAGTGCAATATATTAAGTACAGTGGGGAGAACAAGTATTTGATACACTGCAGATTTTGCAGGTTTTCACACTTACAAAGCATGTAGAAGTCTGTAATTTTCATCATAGGTACTCTTCAACTGTGAGTGACGGAATCTAAAACAAAAATCCAGAAAATCACATTGTATGATTTTTAAGTAATTAATTTGCATTTTATTGCATGACATAAGTATTTGATACATCAGAAAAGCAGAACTTAATATTTGGTAGAGAAACCTTTGTTTGCAATTACAGAGATCATACGTTTCCTGTAGTTCTTGACCAGGTTTGCACACACTGCAGCAGGGATTTTGGCCCACTCCTCCATCCAGATCCTTCAGGTTTCGGGGCTGTCGCTGGGCAATACGGACTTTCAGCTCCCTCCAAAGATTTTCTACGGTGCAGTCGTCCTGTCCCCTTTGCAGAAAAGCATCCCCAAAGAATGATGTTTCCACCTCCATGCTTCACGGTTGGGATGGTGTTCTTGGGGTTGTACTCATCCTTCTTCCTCCTCCAAACACGGCGAGTGGAGTTTAGACCAAAAAGCTCTATTTTTGTCTCATCAGACCACATTACCTTCTCCCATTCCTCCTCTGGATCATCCAGATGGTCATTGGCAAACTTCAGACGGGCCTGAACATGCGCTGGCTTGAGCAGGGGGACCTTGCGTGCGCTGCAGGATTTTAATACATGACGGCGCAGTGTGTTACTAATGGTTTTCTTTGAGACTGTGGTCCCAGCTCTCTTCAGGTCATTGACCAGGTCCTGCCGTGTAGTTCTGGGCTGATCCCTCACCTTCCTCATGATCATTGATGCCCCACGAGGTGAGATCTTGCATGGTGCCCCAGACCAAGGGAGATTGACCGTCATCTTGAACTTCTTCCATTTTCTAATAATTGCGCCAACAGTTGTTGCCTTCTCACCAAGCTGCTTGCCTATTGTCCTGTAGCCCATCCCAGCCTTGTGCAGGTCTACAATTTTATCCCTGATGTCCTTACACAGCTGTTTGATTGAGTGTGTGGAGTCCGTTTGATTGAGTGTGTGGACAGGTGTCTTTTATACAGGTAACAAGTTCAAACAGGTGTAGTTAATACAGGTAATGAGTGGAGAACAGGAGGGCTTCTTAAAGAAAAACTAACAGGTCTGTGAGAGCCGGAATTCTTACTGGTTGGTAGGTGATCAAATACTTATGTCATGCAATAAAATGCAAATTAATTATTTAAAAATCATACAATGTGATTTTCTGGATTTTTGTTTTAGATTCAGTCTCTCACAGTTGAAGTGTACCTATGATAAAAATTACAGACCTCTACATGCTTTGTAAGTAGGAAAACCTGCAAAATCGACAGTGTATCAAATACTTGTTCTCCCCACTGTAATTATTGGACTGAACTTAAGTAGTCATTCACTCAGGACTGCATATTAGTATCCTGTCAGTTGTATCTTTTTAATTGCTTTTAGTATATCGAATGTGCAATATGTGCATTTATCTGTAATTAAACCCTGTACTAAGGACTGTATTTTAAGGGAATTATTATTATTACCCTAAATTATATCATACGCACATTTAGCCATTTAAGTATCTATTCCTGTCATTTATCTGTACAGTTAATGTAACCATGCAAATATTGACTTACCTGTACATTTAACTGTACATTTACCTGTATAGTTAATTTAACCAGAATGTATATTAAGTCAACTATTATTACCCTCACTTATATCATACGCATATTTAGCTATCATATCTATCTATCTATCTATCTATCTATCTATCTATCTATCTATCTATCTATCTATCTATCTATCTATCTATCTATCTATCTATCTATCTATCTATCTATCTATCTATCTATCTATATATATAATCTTTTATAATCAAGCAAAATGTATGCTATTATTTAACTGGCATATGGGCTGTTGACTGATCGAGTAACCTCTTCTGCCAAGAAGTCCTTCATAAGGATTAGACATACAGACAGACAGGCAGATAGACAGACAGATAGACAGAGAGATACTTTATTTATCACAGAGGGGAAATTTCTTCGTCAAGCAGCTATGAAAAAAACACAGGGCAAGTGCAAAATGCCAGAACAAAATATATAATTAGTATCCTATAACATGTTTTAACACCAGCGCTGTGTGGCGCGATGGTAACACATTTACCTTTTGATTAGACGACCGGAGTTCGAATCGCAGACAGCATCATGATTCGTGAAATTCTAACCAATAATGGGTCGTGCTCATTATAAATACATTGTTATTTAGTTTCGGTGTCAGACTAACTTTTCTTATGATTTTGTTTGCAGAGCATACAGGCTGGCAGTTTATCGCCAGTTCACCCTATGGGAACAAGGGAGAATTGGACAAGGTGTACAGCGTCTCATCCCTGCGTGTGTCGTTTCCTACGTAAAGCGTGCATACCCAGAAGGCATTTCCATAGGGTTTGAGTGTGAATAAAACCAATTAATTTAGTATGTATTTATTTTATTTAACTTTTATTTAACTAGGCATGTCAGTTAAGAACAAATTCTTATTTACAATGACTGCCTACCCCGGCCAAACCTGGACAATGCTGGGCCAATTGTGCGTCTCCCTACGGGACTCCCAATCACGGTCGGTTGTGATACAGCCTGGAATCGAACCAGGGTCTGTAGTGACGCCTCTAGCACTGAGATGCAGTGCCTTAGACCGCTCCTTACTCCTGCTGTATTTTTTTTCTAGGCATAGACCTAATGCCTGAGCCTTATTTTTTTATTTAACTAGGTAAGTCAGTTAAGAACAAATTCTTATTTACAATGACGGCCTACCTACAGGGTCAGCCCCTGGAGAAAATTAGGGTTAAGTGCCTTGTTCAAGGACACATCTCTTTCGGTTAATGGCCCAACGCTCTAACCGCTAGGCTACCTGTCGCCCTTTATGTAAAAATAGTATTAGTTAGATTGTCCACTATAACAACAGGTTCAAGCGTAACCAGAAACTTGTTTGAATATAAAACTTATTTTAACGTGCACTAATCCCGTGTCCCTGTCACTATTGTAGTGATTTAAACTAGCTTTGGCTTCCATCTATTGGATAGGAATGGTAACTACACTGCTCAGCTAATTGGCATAGTCAAAGTAGACTTTAATAATATATGCCATTTAGCAGACACCTTCATCCAAAGTGAATTGGGTGTATGGTAGTGGAAACAGATAATAGAAACAGGATTACAATTTTGATATCATGGATAGTGGTTACATTTCTCCAGGCCCATCCCTCAGCTTTTTCCCGAAAGAGGAGCAGGCAGACACTTTGTTATTGTTTATACTGCTGTTTGCCACTTTAAGAAGTTAAGATGCAGATTAAATACACACCAAAATATGTTACAGATACTATAAAAATGTCCCATCACTCAGACAGTTAGTGAATACACAGCATCCAACACAGCAAACAATCGCAAATAATAACCACATTGGTTATAGAGGGTGCAACAGTTCAACACTTCAGGAGCAAATTTCATTGCTGAGCATTCATAGGTTGAGAGAGAGAGTTTAAACTGTTGCAAACTATATGACCTTGCCATTGACCAGTAGGACCAGGACAAGGTAGTTCATTCATAGGTTGAGAGAGAGAGAGTGGAAACAGTAGGACCGGGACAAGGTTGTTCATTCATAGGTTGAGAGAGAGAGTGGAAACAGTAGGACCGGGACAAGGTAGTTAATTCATAGGTTGAGAGAGAGAGTGGAAACAGTAGGAACGGGACAAGGTAGTTCATTCATAGGTTGAGAGAGAGAGTGGAAACAGTAGGACTGGGACAAGGTAGAACATTCATAGGTTGAGAGAGAGAGTGGAAACAGTAGGACCGGGACAAGATAGAACATCCGTTGAAACGGGTTAAAGAAAATCAGTGGAAAAACAATTACATTCCAAAGGGAATGGACAAGTTCATATAGAGCATGGGGAAGACAATTAGGGAGAAAACTCTTCAGCTGTTGGTGCTAATGAGAGTGGGTGTGGTCCTCAGGGTGAGGGGCACTGTAGTCTGTCTCCACCGAGAGGTAAAATTCAGAAATTGAACCAGTAAAACAATTGGGAAGACAGCAAGCATATTTCAACTGCAGTAGATATAATTTATTTAAAACATTTACTATAGAATACATGTTGGCAAGAAAAATGTGGGATATAAACAGAACATCAAAAACAAAAGCAAAAAGGTCTAACACGACTGGTTTAGACAATACTTAGTAAGGTTATTTCATTAACAACAAGTAAAAATGTCTCCAACAGTCAAAGTATAGTCCTTCTCTATTCTCTAGGTTAAGACCTCTGGGGACTAAAGTGTCTAAGGAATGAATCCAGAATGTCTCTCTCGACCTTCGGTGTTTGTCAACGTCGCCACTGCGTTTGTTTTTGCTAACTTGTTCAATTCCAAACTAAAATAACTCACAAAGCGAGTGTCTTCACTCTTTGAAATGGAGGAACATAGGGGTCAGCATGTCGCTAGTGTGTAATTCCCCTGAGGTCTCTCCTACGTAAAAAATAAGACACATGGGCAGCGAATCATATAGACCACATTACGAGAAAAAGAGTTGCAATTGGTACTTCTGATTGTTATGTCATGAACTGATCTGGGGTGAGAGAAATTGTTCATATGTTTGGTGTACTAGCATTGGGTACAATTGCCACACATGTAGTTGCCAGGGGCAATATGCGGGAGGCTGGACTTGCTTGCACTTTGGCTGACATCCCATCAGATAACTTTGACTGGAGTCGGATTGGACAACACTGTCATTAATGTTTTTAGCTCTACAGTAAGCTGCCGTGGGAGGTTGCTGAAATGTATTACAGAGAGCTGGGTCTGAGAGTAAAATATGCAGGTGTTAACACCAGCACTACCACGATTGCCAGGACTGCTGCCAGGCATTTTAAAGTTAACAATTATGAGCGCTATCCATGGATGACTGGGAGTGAGCAAACCAAGAAGCTGTAGGCCTCTTGCTGGCATTGTCTACTCTTCAGCACCGACTAGACTAGACTAGCCAGCATACAGGCTCGACTGTCAGCCTTGGCTTTGATCTCAATCGAGAAAGTTATTCTCTCTAAAATAAAATCAATGGCACACTATATGACCTTGCCATTGACCATTTCATAATGAAAAACCGGAGGATGGACTTTGTTTTCAAATCATCATCATCTGGTTGGTGGCAGAGATTTTTTTTTATTGCAGTTTGTTTGCTGTTGCTATTAATCTGTCACTTGTGTCCATGTGCTGTCTCTGTGAGCTGCAGGCCAAAGCACGGCTCAGGCCAGTTTGATTTTGTCATCAAAAAGCATTGCTTCTCTGGCACTAGAGTCTGCACTAGAATGGTCCGACCACACAATATAATGTCTGCAGCATTAAGTGATGCTCTTGTTTCTGTTATTTTCTGGATTTTTGAATTTGATATGACATATTGAAAAAAAATTCACCAACCGAAGGCCTAGGTCAAATTTTTTTTATATACGTTTGGTGTACTGCAATTGAGTACAATAGCCACATTTGTAGTTGCAGGAGGGTATAGGCAGGAGGGTCATAGGCAGGAGGCTCCACTTTTTTCAAGGAAGTCCAGACTTCCCTCATCATGTTCCATAGTGATGCGCAGGTGGAATTCAGAAATTGGTATCACCCTTGTAGCAACAAAAATGTCATCATTGTAACGTCTCGTTTAGAATGTGAACTTTTTAAAAATACCCCAAGTGCAGGTTAGAGAAGTTCAGTGCCATCCTTGTGCCCATGGCGGTCCCGCTACACTGTAGGAAGTAGGCAATGTTCTATTGTACACATATTTGGATGACAGGACTCTTAACCTAGGGGTTTTAGATGTGAATGAGACAAGGAACCTTTTTCATGTCTTTTGATTAAAAACGTTCTACATTTTGTACTCTAACTATACTGCATGGATGCATGGAAAAGTTAAGCAGTTTGAATTTGATTTCAAATCCTAGAAACTGCTCTATATTCCAAAAACAACACACACAGCACAAAATAGACTAGTGTCATTGTAGATGTATTTGAATATCAATGAATAATCTCTATCATAATTTACTGTATTGTACTTCCTCTCGCAACTGAATGGGATGCAATCCACTGACTATGAGATACAATGAAGAAGCACCTTACATATATAGTAGGCCTACAAGCCCTGTAATTAAATGTAGACGTGTCAAATAAACCAGATTAGGGGAAACCAATTACTTCTTTGTTCAAAGTGGGTTTCCCCTCCAACTGCCAAACAGTAGATATACTGTAGGCCTATATTATTTCAATTGTGTCTATTGGCATGGAATGTGCGCCTGCTTCTTCTAAAGGTCTACACTTGGCATTGTTCTCCTGTTTCTGTGGGGTTGCCATGGTAACCGATGTAATAATCACAGTGGCACTGTTACTAGGTTCCCCACCACAGGGTGCGTGAGGGGGTGGGTGTGTTTATGCATTTTTATAGACATTGTCACACACATACACAATACATCCATGAAGTGAGCATGCAGTTCATTACTCTGACTACAGTGCAATTGTCTCACTTTTTAACTGCATTGTTGGGAAAGGGCTAGTAAGTAAGTATCTCATGGTAAAGTCTACACTTGTTGTATGCGGCGCATGTGACAAATACAATTTGATTTGATTTGAAAATACCTGGATTTATACTGAAAAGACCAGTGAGTCTTATATGGTTTTGGGTGGAGTTATATCTAAACTAGATATCTGGTACTGTTTTAGCCACAAACTCTGGGTAATGAAGATGCAACATTTTCTACTTAACTTGTGTAGCCTAGTCAACCCACAAAATATTTTTTCAGTTTTATTATAGGGTTCCATTCAACAGCAGTCATATCAGAGCAAATTACAGTCTCCTCTCTTGCCACAATCAATGTCGAAGTGCATGGGTACACTGTCAGAAAGAGACTGCACAAACTTGGCCTACATGGGAGGTCAGGAAGGAAGAAGCCTCTGTTCTCCAAAAATAATTTCAAGACACAACTGACTTTTGCCAGACAACACCTGGGTAAAGTCAGTTGTGTCTTGATATTATTTTTTGAGAACAGAGGCTTCTTCCTTCCTGA
Source organism: Thymallus thymallus (assembly GCA_023634145.1). Lineage (NCBI taxonomy): Eukaryota > Metazoa > Chordata > Actinopteri > Salmoniformes > Salmonidae > Thymallus > Thymallus thymallus. The sequence continues at coordinate 29,426,864 of CM042390.1, read as the reverse complement.
CCTCCCATGTAGGCCAAGTTTGTGCAGTCTCTTTCTGACAGTGTACCCACGTACTTCGATATTGATTGTGGCAAGAGAGGCCTGTAGATCCCTTGATGTTACCCTGGGGTTCTTAGAGATTTCTATGAGCATCTTTCGGTCAGCTTTTGGGCTGACTTTGGTGGGACGACTTGTCCTAGGTAGTTTGCTGCCAGTGGTCTGGAATTTTCGTTGGACAGTGGAATGATGTACTTCGAATTGCTTGGAAATATAATGATGTACTTTGAATTGCTTGTAAATGTATTTGTAACCCCTCCCAGACTCATGGGCATCAATAATCTTTCTTCTGAGGGCCTTTTGATCTTTGAATGATGTGTTACCACACCCATGTGGTTAAGACCAAACCAGACCAATTTTCTTATCTTTATGGAAGGTTGGACCCTCATAAGTTTCTCTCTAATGCTTTCTAATCATTTGCACTTGTTTTGGTACCTAATTCACATTTTAGCCATTTTATGTGATGGTAAAGGTAGGGGTGTACTAACATTTTCCCCATAAGGAAAAGGCATTTTAATTGCATAACATTTTCAAAGTTTGTTTTTTGTGTTGGGTAACCTTTATTGGACAACCTTTATCTGTCAATATTGTTGAAGTGAAGATGACATATCCGTCATCTTCTGTCCAAATATGTAAAAAAAGAAGAGAACTTTCAGGGCGTGTACTTACTTTTTCACATGATTGTACAGAGAGTTGTCAGTCACCTCAGTGTGTCACATATATCCAGTGTGCCCAGCGGGGCCTTGGGGACAGCGTGTGTGGTAAACACCAAACCACCATCCAGGGGAGGACTTAGTGAATTTGGAGGCTCCAGGCCAGTCTGAGCCCCCCTCTCCTCCTCAAAACGTTTAATGGCATTTATAGTAAAGACATATAATTGAACTGTAAAAATATATTTTCGGGATGTCTCATGGTCTGACAAACATCGCCCTAGCTCTGTCACCTTTCACCTCAGATGCGGAAGTGAAACATCAGCGGATGCGGTGGATTGAGAAGCATCCAATGCAAAAAAACCGGATATCTTTAGCTTACGCTGACAGTAACAAGAAAAATGTCCTAGGACATAGACATATCTTATATGGGCAGAAAGCTTAAATTCTTGTTAATATAACTGCACTGTCCAATTTACAGTAGCTATTACAGTGAAAGAATACCATGCTATTGATTGAGGAGAGTGCACAGTTTTGTACTTGAAAGATTTGGGCAGGCTTGAACAGTAATGCAATGGTTCATTGGATATGTCTAAAACTTTGCACATACAATCCTAATTGCGCCTGGACTCCTAAGTAATATTATGTCCTTTCTCTTGAATTTCAAAGATGTGACAAACCCCACCCCCACCCCCCAAAAATGCATGTATTTTTCATTGTATTATCTTTTACCAGATCTAATGTGTTATATTTTCCGACATTAATTTCACATTTCCACAAACTTTGAAGTGTGTCCTTTCAAATGGTATCAAGAATATGCATATCCTTGCTTCAGGTCCTGAGCTACAGGCAGTTAGATTTGGGTATGTAATTTTAGGCGAAAATTAAAAAAAAGGGTCCGATCCTTAAGAGGACGGATTTTGATGGAATTGTTTTATTTTCAATTTATCATGCCTCAACGGAGCACTCTTATTTTTCTATGCCCAGCTCATGAGGCCCCTTGATGAAGTGATGCCTGAGGCAATTACCTTCTGCCAAAAAAGGCTCTGCATGGTCAATCCGGCATCTGCAGTGGCCGAAATTAAAGTAAATGCTTTACGGCCACTGCAGATGCCGGATTGACCATGCAGAGCATTCATACTTCTTGTGCTTCACAGAGCAGAGCTGTTGTGAAGGAAGTTGTCAAGGAAGTGACTTTGTGTTTATACAGGACCTCCCACCCCCACCTACCATCAATCAATCATGTCAATGCGGAGCTATACGGAGCCCTTCGCATTGTTACAAAATTTGGGAGTCACATGGCAATGCAGAACAGAGCTCGATTTGGCCTCCGGAGACTCCGCAATTGTGTCAAACCCTCCATACGGAGCCTCCGGATCGCATTCTCGGAGCAAGCATGAATTGGCTTTAATGGTAAGTCTGCCAGTGCCACCATCTCAGAGGATTCAATTTGAGGCGACGCTGCAGAGTGGCTGCACGCAACTCTGTGGAGATGGTGGCGAGTAGAATAGACTACGAGAGAGCAAGATAAGCCCTGCCAGCTGAGAGCAGAGGAGAGTATGAGTCGTACAGATAGGGGAGTTTCAGACACCCCTCCTCGTCCAATCAGATTAGGCTGGCCTGCAGAGCGGTGATTTATTGAGTGCGTGGACGGGCCTGACAGGCACAGCTCTCATCAGACAGACTGAGACATAATTAACGGGAGAACGGTGGTGATGCAACTGCTTGCATGGGGAGGAGAAAGCTATACAGGGAGCAGGGGGGCACACACTGCTTTCTCAGAAACAGAGTGCGAACAGTGAGCTGCTCCCACGACCTCAGAGGGTGTTTGGTAAATAGCCTTACTGAGTCCAGAAAAAGGCAGACCACACACTTGCTTCACTGAAGGTTCTCCAACTACAGCTCACCTATGTGCTGACATCTGCTGCAGTAGTAGGCAAGAGAACTGAAACATGCCAGACATACACATTCATCTCTTGCTAGATGTGCAATTAAAGGGGAATTAGAACCAAAAATCCACATTTGTTCAGGGTTTTTTTCAGACCTCAAAAATTGTTTTTTACACAAGCCCTAAAGCGAAAGGCAAAAAAACCCCTAAACATATGAATTATCTTGTTTGAACACCTTAGTATCTCGTTCAAACGACTTAGTTTCTCATTTGAATACTTAATTGTTATTTTATCGAATTAGGCCTAATTTGTTATGCAGCTTGTCAGACCTTTTACTGGTTACTGCAGCCATGAATTCACTGATTCCATTCATTGATGTGATTATTCATTGACAGTTCTTTGATAGCTTAAAGCAGGGCTGCTTTTGAATACCAGAGCATGTAAGTGGGTGAGTGTGGAATGAGAAGCAGAGTGCAATCCCGCTCAAATATATATATATTTTAGTTTTTCTTGGAGGTTTCAGGTTATGTCGATATAGGACTCGTTTTACTGTGGTTATAGATACCTTTGTACCTGTTTCCTCCAGCATCTTCACAAGGTCCTTTTCTGTTGTTCTGGGATTGATTTGCACTTTTCACACCAAAGTACGTTCATCTCTAGGAGACAGAACACATCTCCTTCCTGAGCGGTATAATGGCTGTGTGGTTCCATGGTGTTTATACTTGCGTACTCTTGTTTGTACGGATGAATGTGGTACCTTCAGGCATTTGGAAATTGCTCCCAAGGATGAACCAGACTTGTGGAGGTCTACAATTCTTTTTCTGAGGTCTTGGCTGATTTCTTTTGAGTTTCCAATGATGTCGAAAAAAAGAGGCACTGAGTTTGAAGGTAGGCCTTGAAATACATCCACAGGTACACCTCCAATTGACTCAAATGATGTCAATTAGCCTATCAGAAGCTTCTAAAGCCATTACATTATTTTCTGGAATTTTCCAAGCTGTTTAAAGGCACAGTCAGCTTAGTGTATGTAAACATCTGACCCACTGGAATTGTGAAATAATCTGTCTGTAAACAACTGTTGGAATAATTACTTGTGTCATGCACAAAGTAGATGTTCTAACCGACTTGCCAAAACTATAGTTTGTTAACATGAGTTGTTGAAAAATGAGTTTTAATGACTTCAACCTAAGTGTATGTAAAGTTCCGACTTCAACTGTATATGTATATATATATTAATTTAAAGATATATTTTTTATACATTATCTTTATTATTTTCCCCTAAACCTACCCCCGGTAATAAGTTTAACTAATGTCTAATGGTGGGGTCTTTGGTAAACAAAAGTGTTACAATACATAGGGGCATATCAATAAGGGCATTTAAGCCTAGTAGAGATCTTCATGCTTTCTGCCAAACCTGAGATTTGTCCTGTTCCTTTGGGGATTTAGGTAATGAAACAGTATTTTAGGGACTGCGGATTACTGGCGGGGAGCTGTTTTTACGGTCTAAGGCACTGCATCTCAGTGCAAGAGGCGTCACTATAGTCTCTGGTTCGAATCCAGGCTGTATCACATCCGGCCGTGATTGGGAGTCTCATAGGGCGGCGCACAATTGGCCCAGCATCGTCCAGGTTTGGCCGGGGTAGGATGTCATTGTAAATAAGAATTTGTTCTTAACTGACTTGCCTAGTTAAATAAAAAAATTGAATAAAGGTGTGATGAAGGTAGATGGAGCCCTTAACACACTTTTCATGGGGACAGAACAGTTTCAGATGCAATATGCAATGTGCATAGGAATTAGTTGTGCGTCCTGATATTCAGGCTGATTTGCTCCAAAATGTATTATTTTGTATATATTTTCTGTAAATAGTTCACAAAAGTTTATTGCACGTACTGGCTGGCTACTTGTTTTCTTTCTCCAATCAAATCCCCCAAATTAGCATAATAGAGATGCTTAGAAGGGAAAGGTGGGTGAATGCCTCTTCTGCATGGCTGGCTGTGTTTATTAGCATGCACCACTCGGGGTGATGTTGTTATGTGGCTGCATGGCCACTGACAGCTTTGATGTGAAGATGAATGGCTGACTGTGTGCGGGATGTTAAGTGATATCGATCCCCAGTTAGGTGAGATACGCAGTATCCATGGGAGAAGACTTTTTTGCACTGAAGTACCACATTAATCTGAGTGGTCAGAGACTACATCTGTCAACTGGATTGTTTGGGAGCCATTTTCTATTTTCTAGTCACTTGAGAAGTCCAGGACGGACCCACCTCTGAAGTATCTTTGGTTTGAACTTTGAGGTTTATCTTGTTGGCATTGTCTCTGTGTCTATCTCATTACTTGGTACCAGTAAAATATCACGGCCCCTGCATCTCAAAAGTGAACATGTGGCCTTTACAGCAACATAATGTTTCATTGGCCTTTACAGTGACATAATAACACTTGAGATTAGAAGATTTGGGTGTACAGGGATATAAATCTATCAGTCAATTGATCATATAAACACAAGAATATCTGAACGCAATAAAGAATGTGTATCTGTACGGGAGAAAAATTGAGACATGCCCACGTCTCTGTACTCAGTGGGTGTCTCTTATGCAGCATTCAGGGCCAGCATTAACTGCATCACCCAGCACGGAGGGGGCTGAGAGCAGCTCCTAATGAACATTTTGGGGATTAATAATGACTAGGTTATTAGTCTGCTGCTGTATTATTCATGCCTCTCTCATTAACAAGCCAGTCTTACACAATGAAGATCCCAAGTTTAAACATACAGACTGGGGAGGGAGGGACAGAGGGAGGACAGCAATATCTGTCAGCCTGACACACAATCCACTTTTTCTAAATGTTGCATGTGATACTTTTTGGATAGAAAAAAAGAGACCGTAATCAAGACAGTTGTCCGGGAGGCAATAAAACCAGAAGGGAGATGTCCATGTTAGTGTTCTTCTCAATGTGCCAACTGTAATATGGGATAGGATTGACATGCTGATCATTCCGATACTAATTCAATCCTGTACGAAGCCCTACTGCAAGCTTAGTCTGCAATACTGGCCTTCTCACTGGGCACATCATAGAAATTCACAAATTATTTGGGAAAACCAATCTTCCCAACGCCATATTGGCTTATTAACCTCATCAAAGAATGGATCACAATTCTGATTCACACTTATACACTGCACTGCTGACTTATAATAACCTGCACGTTCATCATAAATAATTCATAATATACTGTATATACAGTTTCAGTCAAAAGTTTGGACACGCCTACTCATTCAAGGATTTTTCTTTATTTGTACTATTTTATACATGTAGAATAATAGTGAAGACATCAAAACTATGAAATAACACATATGGAATCATGTAGTAACCTACCTTTGCATTGATTACAGCTTTGCACTCTCTTGACATTCTCTCAACCAGCTTCACCTGGAATGCTTTTCCAAAAGTCTTAAAGGAGTTCTCACATATGCTGAGCACTTGTTGGCTGCTTTTCCTTCACTCTGCGGTCCAACTCATCCCAAACCATCTCAATTGGGTTGAGGTCAGGTGATTGTGTAGTTCAGGTCATCTGATGCAGCACTCCATGACTCTCCTTCCAGGTCAAATATCCCTTACACAGCCTGGAGGTGTGCTTTGGGTCATTGTCCTGTTGAAAAGACAAATGATAGTCCCACTAAGCGCAAATCAGATGGGATGGCGTATCGCTGCAGAATGCTGTGGTAGCCATGCTGGTTAAGTGTGCCCTGAATTCTAAATAAATTAACGACAGTGTCACCAGCAAAGCACCACCACACCTCCTCCTCCATGCTTCAAGGTGGGAAACAGACATGCAGAGATCATCCGTTCACCTACTCTGCATCTCACAAAGACACTGCGGTTGGAACCAAAAATTTCAAATTTGGACTCATCAGACCAAAGGACAGATTTCCACCGGTCTAATGTCCATTGCTCGTGTTTCTTGGCCCAAGCAAGTCTCTTCTTATTATTGGTGTCCTTTAGTAGTGGTTACTTTGCAGCAATTTGACCATAAAGGCCTGATTCACACAGTCTCCTCTGAACAGTTGATGTCTGTTACTTGAACTCTGTGAAGCATTTATTTGGGCTGCAATTTCTGAGGCTGGTAATTCTGCAGCAGAGGAAACTCTGGGATTTCCTTTGCTGTGGCAGTCCTCATGAGAGCCAGTTTAGTTTTAAAAATTTTAAATTTAACCAGGCAAGTCAATTAAGAACAAATTCTTATTTACAATGACGGCCTACACCAGCCAAACTCTGACGTTGCTGGGCCAAATTATGCACTGCCCTATGGGACTCCCAATCACAGCTGGTTGTGATACAGTCTGGATTCAAACCAGGTTGTCTGTAGTGACACCTCTAGCACAGAGATGCAATGTCTTACACCACTACACCACTTGGGAGCCCAAGTCATCATAGCACTTGATGGTTTTTGCATCTGTACTTGAAGAAACTTCCAAAGTTCTTGACATTTTACTGATTGACTGACCTTCACGTCTTAAAGTAAAGATGGATTGTCATTTATTTTTGCTTATTTGAGCTGTTCTTGGCATAATATGGACTTGGTCTTTTACCAAATAGGTCTAGCTTCTGTATACCAACCTTACCTTGTCACAACACAATTGATTAACTTTTAACAAGGCACACTTGTTAACCGAAATGCATTCCAGGTGACTACCTCATGAAGCTGGTTGAGAAAATGCCAAGAATGTGCAAAGCTGTCATCAAGGCAAAGGGTGGCTACTTTGAAGAATGTCAAATATAATATGTATATTTTAATTTGTTTAACACTTTTTTGGTTACTACACGATTCCATATTTATACATGTCACGATGTGGGTGTGGGAATGACCAAGGCGCAGCTCAGGTATAGTTCGCCATTTTTTATTATACTATGTAATGTTTTTTACTTTGTATAAATAAACACAAATGACGAACTACTGAACAAACAAACACTAATACAATAACGTAACGACAATGCACACTTACGTTCACCGTGACTTGCGAAATATACGACAACGACCCACACCAGAGTGAATGACAGACTAACATATATAAGATCCCTAATTAGAGACAATGCGGTGCAGCTGCCTCTAATTAGGGATCCAACCCAAACCCACACAGAAACAGAAAAGAAAGACACTGTCAGACTCTGACCATAGCTACATAGAGAAGCAAATAGGCTTCTCTATGGCCAGAGCCTGACAATACAATGTAGAAACTAGTACAAATAAATAAAGAAAAACCCTGGAATGAGTAGGTGTGTCTGGTACTGTGTGTGAATGTGTATATATATATATGTATATATATATATATATACAGTTGAAACCGGAAGTTTACGTACACTTAGGTTGAAGTATTTAAAACTCATTTTTCAACCATTCCACAGATTTCATGTTAAGAAACTATAGTTTTCGCAACTCAGTTAGGACTTCTACTTTGTTCATGATACAAGTAATTCTTCCAACAGTTGTTTACAGAGAGATTACTTAATTTATAATTCACTATATCACAATTCCAGTGGGTCAGAAGTTTACATACATTAAATTGACTGTGCCTTTAAACAGCTTGGATTATTCCAGAAAATGATGTCATGGCTTTAGAAGCTTCTGATAGGCTAATTAACATAATTTGAGTCAATTGGAGGTGTACCTGTGGATGTATTTTAAGGCCTACCTTCAAACCCAGTGCCTCTTTGCTCGACATCATGGGAAAAATCAAAAGAAATCAGCCAAGACCTCAGAAAACAAAATGTTGCAGACCTCCACAAGTCTGGTTCATCCTTGGGAGCAATTTCCAAATGCCTTAAGGTACCACGTTCATCTGTACAAACAATAGAGCGCAAGTATAAACACCATGGGACCACACAGCCGTCATGCCGCTCAGGAAGGAGACGTGTTCTGTCTCCTAGAGATGAATGTACTTTGGTGTGAAAAGTGCAAATCAATCTCAGAACAACAGCAAAGCACCTTGTGAAGATGCTGGAGGAAACAGGTACAAAAGTATCTATATCCACAGTAAAACGAGTCCTATATCGACATAACCTGAACGGCCGCTCAGCAAGGAAGAAGCCACTGCTCCAAAACCGCCATAAAAATAGCCAGACTACGGTTTGCAACTGCATATGGGGACAAAGATCGTACTTTTTGAAGTAATGTCCTATGGTCTGATGAAACAAAAATAGAACTGTTTGGCCATAATGACCATCGTTATGTTTGGAGGAAAAAGGGGGAGGCTTGCAAGCCGAGGAACACCATCCCATCTGTGAAGCACGGGGGTGGCAGCATCATGTTTTGGGGGTGCTTTGCTGCAGGAGGGGCTGGTGCACTTCACAAAATATATGGCATCATGAGGAAGGAAAATTATGTGGATATATTGAAGCAACATCTCAAGACATGTCACAACATGTTGCATACACAGACCAAGGTCTGTCACTAAAGGATGCATGGAGAGACCAAGGCGCAGCACAGAAATTGTAGTTCGACATCCTATATTTATTACAATAGATAAATTATCACAATGACGAACTATACAAACAAAACACGATCCAACAAAAACGTAACACACTTACTTTATCTGTGACATAGAGATATAATGACCCACACCTAGGTGTGGAACATACAAACATATGTAGGATCCCTAATTAGGGATCCAACATAAACCACCACACAGAAATTATAGACCTGTCAGACTCTGACCATGGATACATAGAGAAGCAATAGGCTTCTCTATGGCCAGAGCCTGACAAGACATCAGTCAGGAAGTTAAACCTTGGTCGCAAATGGGTCTTCCAGATGGACAAGCCCTGACCTCTATCCTATAGGAAATGTGTGGGTAGAACTGAAAAAGCGTGTGTGAGCAAGGAGGCCTACAAACCTGACTCAGTTACACCAGTTCTGTCTGGAGGAAAGAGCCAAAATTCACCCAACTTATTGTAGGAAGCTTGTGGAAGGCTACCCGAAACGTTTGACCCAAGTTTAACAATTTAAAGGCAATGCTACCAAATACTAATTGAGTGTATGTAAACTTCTGACCCACTGGGAATGTGATGAAAGAAATAAAAGCTGAAATAAATAATTCCCTCTACTATTATTCTGACATTTCACATTCTTAAAATAAAGTGGTGATCCTAACTGACCTAAAACAGGGAAATTTTACTAGGATTTAATTGTGAAAAACTGAGTTTAAATGTATTTGGCTAAGGTGTATGTGAACTTCAGACTTCAACTGTATGTATATATATATATGTGTGTGTGTGTGTGTGTGTGTGTGTGTGTGTGTGTGTGTGTGTTCACGTATATACAGTACGTACAGTGGGGAGAACAAGTATTTGATACACTGCCGATTTTGCAGGTTTTCCTACTTACAAAGCATGTAGAGGTCTGTAATTTTTATCATAGGTACACTTCAACTGTGAGAGACGGAATCTAAAACAAAAATCCAGAAAATCACATTGTATGATTTTTAAATAATTAATTTGCATTTTATTGCATGACATAAGTATTTGATCACCTACCAACCAGTAAGAATTCCGGCTCTCACAGACCTGTTAGTTTTTCTTTAAGAAGCCCTCCTGTTCTCCACTCATTACCTGTATTAACTGCACCTGTTTGAACTCGTTACCTGTATAAAAGACACCTGTCCACACACTCAATCAAACGGACTCCACACACTCAATCAAACAGCTGTGTAAGGACATCAGGGATAAAATTGTAGACCTGCACAAGGCTGGGATGGGCTACAGGACAATAGGCAAGCAGCTTGGTGAGAAGGCAACAACTGTTGGCGCAATTATTAGAAAATGGAAGAAGTTCAAGATGACGGTCAATCTCCCTTGGTCTGGGGCACCATGCATGATCTCACCTCGTGGGGCATCAATGATCATGAGGAAGGTGAGGGATCAGCCCAGAACTACACGGCAGGACCTGGTCAATGACCTGAAGAGAGCTGGGACCACAGTCTCAAAGAAAACCATTAGTAACACACTGCGCCGTCATGGATTAAAATCCTGCAGCGCACGCAAGGTCCCCCTGCTCAAGCCAGCGCATGTCCAGGCCCGTCTGAAGTTTGCCAATGACCATCTGGATGATCCAGAGGAGGAATGGGAGAAGGTCATGTGGTCTGATGAGACAAAAATAGAGCTTTTTGGTCTAAACTCCACTCGCCGTGTTTGGAGGAAGAAGAAGGATGAGTACAACCCCAAGAACACCATCCCAACCGTGAAGCATGAGGTGGAAACATCATTCTTTGGGGATGCTTTTCTGCAAAGGGGACAGGACGACTGCACCGTATTGAGGGGAGGATGGATGGGGCCATGTATCGCGAGATCTTGGCCAACAACCTCCTTCCCTCAGTAAGAGCATTGAAGATGGGTCGTGGCTGGGTCTTCCAGCATGACCCAAAACATACAGCCAGGGCAACTAAGGAGTGGCTCCGTAAGAAGCATCTCAAGGTCCTGGAGTGGCCTAGCCAGTCTCCAGACCTGAACCCAATAGAAAATCTTTGGAGGGAGCTGAAAGTCCGTATTGCCCAGCGACAGCCCCGAAACCTGAAGGATCTGGATGGAGGAGTGGGCCAAAATCCCTGCTGCAGTGTGTACAAACCTGGTCAAGAACTACAGGAAACGTATGATCTCTGTAATTGCAAACAAAGGTTTCTGTACCAAATATTAAGTTCTGCTTTTCTGATGTATCAAATACTTATGTCATGCAATAAAATGCAAATTAATTACTTAAAAATCATACAATGTGATTTTCTGGATTTCTGTTTTAGATTCCGTCACTCACAGTTGAAGAGTACCTATGATAGAAATTACAGACTTCTACATGCTTTGTAAGTGGGAAAACCTGCAAAATCGGCAGTGTATCAAATACTTGTTCTCCCCACTGTATGTGTAAGGGTCCTGTATATATAAGGATTTTAAATATAGCATGATGCTTGAAGAGTCATATGTTTCACGTCACATACAGTTGTCATGGTGGAGCAGCACATGAAAAAAAACATTTATGGTTCTGTGCCAGAACGCTATACGGCTGGTAAATAAAACTCCATTAGGAGACATGGTCACGAACAACCATCAACCGGAGGTGAAACTCACACCCTGGAAAGCATACAGTATATTTAACCTTGGTGTGACTGTATATTATCCTAGTTGGGTGAGACTATTAGCACACCACATCAGCTGGTCCGCCTCCTCAGTCTAAGGTCGAGGTGCTCTCTGAGAGAGAGAAACCGCTGAGAGGGAGAAGGGAGGTGCTGGGTCACAATGGTCACACCACTGCGTCGAGCAGAACCATGCTAGAAATCAGCCTGTCATAGATTTAGGGGACTGTGGCAGTGCAGTTTCCATTTCCATTTAATCTGTCGTCCTTTGTGATCCACGTCTGAGATTCTATCGTCTGTGATTTCTGCCAAGGCTTGGTAGAACCAGACTAAGGGCACAGTGCTGATTGTCAGCACCCCCGATGTTCCACTAGTGACCATATTTCATATCCCTCAGGTGAAGCCCGCTTCCTGCTACTCCCCTGCTGGGGATATGTACTGAGTCAGGATAGGGCCTGCTGGATCATAGCAGCAATTCCCAGGATTCCCAAAGTTGGGAATCCATAAACAGGGCTTCGGAGTTCTGTGGTACATCACATTCCAAGTCATCAGTGCTGGTCCATGAGGAATGGCGGGAGCTAACCCTCCCCGATAACCCAGCGGTGAATCTCTGTGATCTATGGAGAGGAATCCACTGGATTATAAATCAAAGCCTGGATGTAAAATAGGAGGAAACAGGAAGTTGCTTTCATCCCATTTTAATGGCCAGGTGTTGTGATTTGTTTGCCAGTTAATTTGGGCTGACGGTAAACACTTAGGACCTACCTAAAAGTGCATGGAAGTTCAAACTGTATTACTGTCCACATAACCCAGGGGATAACAACAGCTGCTGGGAAATATCCAGCATCCTACAGTATGGGTCATAGATAAAGTTAGCAGCATCAACAACCTGGTTGTTAACATACCCCAAATAACAGGCCAACGTACAGTCGACGATGAGTCTAATTTATTTAGTCACACGGACAGTAGAGACATATCTAAAAATGACCAACAAAACTGTTTATGTGTTGTCTGTTTCTGTGAAACTGAATGGGAGATATTGCACCATGCAATGTTTGTTGCTGCCGCCTTGCAGAGGTCACGCTCCAGTGTGTATTGAGCTTTAGGAGACATTGGGTTACAGACCCCATTACAGTCAATGGCAATTGGAGACAGACGTGTCCTTGTACCTAAGTGGATCAATGGTCTGGGATCCCTATGGTGAAGATGGGAAAGAGGGGAGAAAGGACTGGCCCGATCACCCACAATGGGACAGGTGTCTGGAGCTTCAGCACGTTGCCAGAGACACACTTTATTGAGAATATACCCACAGGGCTCTGTTATCTGATGGAAGTGTTCCAACAGCTTTGCACAAGCTAAAAGGCTTGGAGAAGTCACCCGTTTACCTCCGCCCAGAGGCTTGGGAAGGCCCCTTTGTTTACTAAGGCTCAAAGGCTTGGAAAGGCCACATGTTTCTCATGGACCAGAAAGGGCTTAAAGGTCACTGGCCCACAAAGCAAACTAACATCTGCAAAGTGACAGTGCTGCCGCTTACAGCTGCTTGGGGAGTGGGCGAAAGGCTGACATCAATCAGTCCAGTCTGAGTCTGGATGGTGACATCATGTCATGTTCACCTTTTAAACAGAAGGCATGTCTACTTCTCTATTCAGTCCACAATTAAATCAGACTATATCAGGATGGTTACCATGGAGATACACCTTGATGTATGATTAGAACCCCAACATGGAGCTACTCACAGATCATTCATTTGATTTGATATGACTATCTCATTGCTCTACAATGATTTGATTACGTCTCTGCAAGGCACTGCTATTAGGGTGTTATTAACCATAGTGGCAGGGAACAGTGACTATGGTTAGGCACCTTAATATGAGTACAGTGCATGCTCATGAAGAACAGCTGTCGCATGTGTGCATCCCCACTGTGGTTTGAGGCTCTCTCATTGAAATGTGTGGTGTTTCCCCCTGATCAAAGAGACATCCAGACTGCCCTCTAAACCAGGTTGTTATGGCAACAGGTGTCACATGACCCAAAGTAAGACAAACTTTGGATGAGAGGATTGGCCCTCTGGAGGGAGTCAGTCCCCCTCTCATCTGACACGGTTACCTAGGAAACAAGGCAGTGAGACAGGAAGCTAGGGGGAGTGATGTAAGCCCTTGTTTGTTTGGATAACAGCAGCGAAGCTGCTTGGACGCCAGACGTCTTGCTCTGTACTTGGGGGCTCTATTAAAGTGGTGTGGTGTTGGTGTGCTGTGTGGAGGGCAAGATCAGGCTGATATAACTCTACCAGCTGTGGATTTGTTTCTACATCCCAGCTGGATGAAGAAACAATAACCAACATCATAAATGATTCAGCCATGCTTGTGAATACAGCTGGGAATACTCGCCCACTGCCTTCCTGTTACTCCAACTCCCAGTGCAAAGTCCCTATTGACATCCTCAACAATAGGTAATGTTGAACACACTCAGCACCATTATCTATGTATCATACAGTACATGCAAAGAACGTGCAAACCCCCCAGTGTAAAACTCTCTGACTAATCGTAATTAAAAAGCGTCTAAGCCCACGTCATTTGGCCTTAGTTATATTTCTGTCTATGTTTGAGAGGGCTGTCATGTGGGCGTCAGTGTCTGTGAGGACTGGAGCCTGGGAGCAGGGCTGTGAACAGGGGCTGCTCTGTGTTTTCCCTGAGAGCCAGAGAGGAATTATTTAACATCAAACAGCGGGGTTAGGAGGTTAATAAGAGGGGATGTTAGATGCTCCCAGCGGCCCTACAGGACTAATGTTTACTGTTGATTTGGACGGCACTGAGAATGAGCCTGACAGCCTCTCGATAACATTGACAGGTTTTAGACTGATGGGGGTGGGAGTGGGCTTGCCCTGGGATATTTTACAGGTCCTGCTGCTTGTCAATCTTTCAGACAGCCAGTCACTGTTGGAAGTCTGTGTCTCATTTAGCTCTTTTTGTGTGCGGTGTCTATGGATGTGATTAAACTGACCATTTGGGTAAATTGGGATGTTCTCTAGGATGATGTCTTTGCTCTCTGAATTGTCCTGGGTGACATTATTTGGTAGGTCTGTCTTCTAGCAGACGCGGCTCCTTTGGTGAACGAGAATTTACATTGTGACTTTACTGTCAGAATTACAAGAATATCTTTACTCCGCTTGACACCAGGCAGCGAGCTGGGTACATGTAAACAAATCACTTCTTGCTGAGGAGCCTACCTGCTGATACTTTGTTAGGGGGCGGAGAGCTTCCAATATGCAGACTACACAATTCCATCTGATTGTTTGTGAGGATTTGCCCAACAGTAAATAGAGGATCTCATGCTGTCATCACCTCATTAGGCTTTCTTTCCTCTTCAGTGGGATCAGGAGACCTGGGGAGATGCAGCCACGTCAAGGCATGAGGTGGAGATCAGATAGAGTACACCAGTTCTCCTCTGTTAAAGTACTAGCTCAATAACCAGTGACCCAGTTATTTTAATTGCTTACCCACAAACACAAAGGAAAACATGATAAATAGTACGTAGCCTTGTTCCTGCACCCTGGTCTTAAGACCTAAATAAGGAGCATCTCTCCATTAACAATAACTATGTGATCAAGGCATTTTCTCACATCAAAGCATGAAAGAGAATACATTAAGAGTATTAAACGACACTGTAAGTAAATGTACAAAAGACCAAAATCCAAGGAATAGATCAAACACTGCATGATACTTGACTAGGGTTGCAAAGCTACCGGTAATGTGCAAAGGTTACTGGAATCTTCTGTAATTTGGGTAATTAACAGGTAATCTATGTTAATCTATGGTCAAATTGGAAATGTATACTTCAATAACTTAAAAAAAAATGTATTCATACTAAACAATAGTAATAATTTTTTATATCTGTGTCCATATTGTCCATGAGTTTCTAGTGAAGTAGCTTCATACGAACCTTCCTGATCTCGCAAGCTTACATTCTACACTGAGAAAAACAGAATGTAAGCTAGCGAGATAAAGATGGTTAAAGAGAAAATAGCATAACTAATGAGACCATATCTATCTCTCTATCTATCTATCTATCTATCTATCTATCTATCTATCTATCTATCTATCTATCTATCTATCTATCTATCTATCTATCTATCTATCTATCTATCTATCTATCTATCTATCTATCTATCTATCTATCTATCTATCTATCTATCTATCTATCTATCTATCTATCTATAATCAAGCAACATTTCTCCAGTTATTTAACTGGCATACAGGCTGCTGACTGGTCAAGTAACCTCTTCTGCCAAGAAGTCCTTCATAAGGATTAGACAGACAGATAGGCAGATAGACAGACAGATAGACAGAGAGTTTATTTATCCCAGAGGGGAAATTTCTACATCAAGCAGCTATGAAAAAAACACAGGGCAAGAGCAAAATGCCAGAACAAAATATAAAATTATTATCGTATAACACGTTTAAACACCAGCGCTGTGTGGCGCGATGGTAAAACATCTACTTTTTGATTAGACGACCGGAGTTCGAATCGCAGACAGCATCATGATTCATGAAATATCATTCTAACCAATAATGTATAAATACATTGTGATTTAGTTTCAGTATCAGACTAACTTTTCTTATGATTTTGTTTGCAGAGCATACAGGCTGGCAGTTTATCGCCAGTTCATGGGAACAAGGGAGAATTGGACAAGGTGTACAGCGTCTCATCCCTGCATGTGTCATTTCCTACATAAAGCGTGCATACCCAGAAGGCTTTTCCATAGGGTTTGAGTGTGAATAAAACCAGTTAATTTAGTATGTATTTATTTTATTTAATCTTTATTTAACTAGACATGTCAGTTAAGAACAAATTCTTATTTACAATGACTGCCTACCCCGGCCAAACCAGCTTCATTTGCACATCCATTATTCCAGTGTTAATGCTAATCTGTAATTTATTTCACCACTATGGCCTATTTATTGTCCTACCTTCCTAACCTTACTGCATTTTGGACTACATTTGCACTCTGTATATCGATTTTCTATTGTGTTATTGACTGTACGTTTGTTTATTTCCCATGTGTAACTCTGTGTTGTTTTTTTTCGCACTGCTTTGCTTTGTCTTGGCCAGGTTGCAGTTGTAAATGAGAACTTGTTCTCAACTGACCTACCTGGTTAAATAAAGGTGAAATAAAAAATAAAAAGATAAGCAATGCTGGGCAAATTGTGCGTCGCCCTATGGGACTCCCAATCACGGCCGGTGGTGATACAGCCTGGAATCGAACCAGGGTCTGTAGTGATGCCTCTAGCACTGAGATGCAGTGCCTTAGACCGCTCCTTACTTCTGCTGTATTTCTTTTCTAGACATAGACCTAATGCCTGTGCCTTATTTTTTTATTTAACCTTTATTTAACTAGGTAAGTCAGTTAAGAACAAATTCTTATTTACAATGACGGCCTACCTACAGGGTCAGCCCCTGGAGCAAATTAGGGTTAAGTGCCTTGCTCAAGGTCACATCTCTTTCGGTTAATGGCCCAACGCTCTAACCGCTAGGCTACCTGCCGCCCTTTATGTAAAAATAGTATTAGTTAGATTGTCCACTATAACAATAGGTTCAAGCGTAATTATTAGTAGTTATTTTCAATTAACTCTGCAACTCTTCCAACTATTTACTTTTTTTAACAACTGCCACCAATTTGGTGCCAAAACATTTACAACTAAGACATATTGACATAGTTAAATAAATAAAAGTGTATCTATGGATCGCCAGACAGAGGGCTAGAGAAAATGACAGACCTCTGTGATAATCTGATGTACCCAAAATGGACAATAGATGTCTTGTGATAAATTACGTAAAATACTTTATTGTAGTTTACTGTTAAACTTTGAAAGTTTCCACTTATATATCCTCACTTTACAATCCAAGACCCATTATTCTTGTGATGGAAATCTGTCATCAATACAGTATGTTGTAACTCATTGATGCTGTATTCAGCCTAGTTGGGATCTGTGTGCGATGACATTTCTACATTTCTGACATATTTCAATGGTCTTGTGAGTATATCATAAATACAGACAAATTAAAACGATGGTCCAATGAAATATACTGGCCCACAGTGTTAAAATACCACACAACATGAAATATGTGTGCAAGTTCCATCAGAGACAGTTAGGACATTTCTGTGAGAGGCTGACATTCTCAACTTCCTGATGCTGTCCCTGTAGCACCTACAGAGCAGGTTTTGGAAAGTGGCCTGTGATATTTAGACAGCTGGCCCATTGGAGCCTTTTCTATGGTCCTTTAAGCAGTTTTCATTAGTCTGTTTTCCCTTTCAGCTGACATATTCTGAGAATGTTGTCAATACAGAGAGTTGAATATAAATTCCTCGGAACAACATTGCAAAAAATTCACGTCAAAATGTAAATAACCAGCCTGTCGAATAAATCTCTCTCCTAATGGTAAATAATAAGCCCTCCATTACAACATATCCCTCATATGAGAATGATGATGGAATCAGTCTTATTGATTAAGGAACAGTATGACCGAGACTACTTGTAGGAAGTGGTTAAACATATGCTGAGTACTTACTACCTACCACAGGTGGCTGGTGGCACCTTAATTGGGGAGAATGGGCTCACTGTAATGGCTGGAATGGAATTAATGGAATAGTATCAAACAAACATCTCGTCCCGTGAATTTATTACGGGTCTCGCCCTGTGTATTTATTGTGTTTTGTATACGAGGTTTATTTGGGTACAAATAAAAACCCTTATTACGCATTCCTGCGCCTGTCTCCCGATTCTCAATCCCAACGTGACAATGGTTCCCATAGTGTTTTAATAGCATTCCATTCACTTCATTCCAGCCGTTATTATGAGCTGTCTTCCCCTCACAATTGTCATACTTTAAGTCAGCTACAATTTGTTATAGTCCCAAAATGCTTTGCATTGTCAGCAGTCAAGCAATCATCATATGATGCTGTGTTTTGCATCATACCGGCTGTATTTCTGTATTTTGAAAGTTAGATATCAATCAATTACATTTACAAGTTAAGGGTTTTTCTTTTTTTTAAAATATTTTTTACATTGTAGAATAAAAGTGAAGACATCAAAACTATGACATAACACATATGGAATCATGTAGTAACTTAAAAAGTGTTAAACAAATCAAAATATATGAGATTCTTCAAAGTAGCCACCCTTGATGACAGCTTTCTCTCAACCAGCTTCATGAGGACCGCTACAGGAATGGAAGACCCAGAAATTCCTCTGCTGCAGAGGATAAGTTCATTAGAGTTAACAGCCTCAGATTGCAGCCCAATTATATGCTTCACAAAGTTCAATTAACAGACACATCTCAACATCAACTGTTCAGAGGAGACTGTGTGAATCAGGCCTTCATGGTCGAATTGCTGCAAAGAAACCACTACTAAAGGACACCAATAAGAAGAAGAGACTTGCTTGGGCCAAGACACACGAGCAATGGACATTAGACCGGTGGAAATTTGTCCTTTGGTCTGGAGTCCAAATTTGAGATTTTTGGTTCCAACCTTAACTACATTTAGATGGTTTGGAATGAGTCGGACTGCAGTGAAGGAAAAGCAGCCAACAGTGTTCAGAAGATGTGGGACCTCCTTCAAGACTGATGGAAAAGCATTCCAGGTGAAGCTGGTTGAGAGAATGCCAAGAGTGTGCAAAGCTGTCATCAAGGCAAATGGTGGCTACTTGAAGAATCTCAAATATAAAATATTTGTTTTATTCTATAATGTAAAAAATTGTGCAAATAATGAAAAACCCTTGAATGAGTAATATTCCAAACTTTTGGCCCCCAGTGTATTTATAAAGCCCTTTTTACATCAGCAGATGTTACAAAGTGCTATACAGAAACCCAGCCTAAAACTCCAAAGAGCAAGCAATGCAGATGTAGAAGCCCAGTGGCTAGGAAAAACTCCCTCGAAAGGCAGGAACCTAGGAAGAAACCTAGAGGAACCAGTCTCTGGTGGGGGGCCATGTACTTATAACATTTTATTTTTTCTAGTTAACCTTTGTTTAACTAGGCAAGTCAGTACATGGCCATTAAGGCCAGATTGTTCTTCAAGATGTCCAAACGTTCATAGATGACCAGCAGGGTCGATTAATAATCATAGCCGAGCATCCAGAGATCGAGACAGCAGGTCCGGTAGAGCAGGTCCGGGACAAGGTAGCACGTCTGGTGAACAGGTCAGGGTTCCATAGCTGCAGGCAGAACAGTTGAAACTGGAGCAGCAGCACGACCAGGTGGACTGGGGACAGCCAGGAGTCATCAGGCCAGGTAGTCCTGAGGCATGGTCGTCCTAGGGCTCAGGTCCTCCGGGAGGGGAGGGAAAGAGGGAGAGAGAGAGCGAATTAGAGGGAGCATTTTTAAATTCACACAGGTCACCAGATAAGACAGGAGAATTACACCCCCCCCCCCCGGGATATAGACTATTGCAGCATAGATACTGGAGGCTGAGAGGGGGTGGGTCGGGGGACACTTTGGCCCCGTCCGACGATACCCCAGGCCAGGGCCAACCAGGCAGATATCTTGAAAACGTGATTGCAAAACATTTTGCGACTATAGTTTTTGGGTGGAATTTTCCTTTAAGGGTTAGGCAGGATGCAGCATTATTAATGAGTTTTATATTGGCATGTCTAGTGAAACGTAGGACAAAAAGAGAGAATGGGAGAAAGTTAAAGAAAGCGTGAGAGAGAGAGGGGGAGGGAAAGACTGAGCTAAAGACTCAGGAAGTTGGGTTCTTTCTGATGTGTGAGCGACTGTGAGCACTACAATTCTGTTATGTCAGAGGCTGAGGCTATTCTATTCTATACAGCCACATTTATCTATAGTGACACAAGGACAATGGCTCAGAGAATATCAGCTTCTTCTCAACACTCAATTCTCCAGCATTCTGCTACATTTTCAACAGCAGGAACCTTCCCGATTCGTAATAACTATGTTTTAGCAGTATGATGGTCCTGTCTTTGGGGAGCTCAGTGACGGTTCATTCTGGTCTATTGTGTATCTTTAGGTATGTTTGTCAATGGTCAAATTTAAAATGTTGTACTTGATAGTCTGGTCACTGTATTATATCCAATCAAATCACATTTTATTGGTCGCATACACATATTTATGTGTATTATGTGTATGCGACTAATAAGATGTGATTTGATTGGATATAATAGTGACCAGACTATCAAGTACATTTGACCATTGACAAACAGACCTAAAGATCTACAATAGACCAGAATGAACCGTCACTGAATATACAGTATATATGTGATGGAATGTATCGACATTATAGACTATACAGTATGTGGATAGAATATTTAGTATATCTGTAGAGTACGTAGGATAGAATTGTGTATATATATAGCAATAGTTGAATGGGATGGCACTGACTAGAATACAATAATAGATATATATGAATCCTTCATCCTCTCTTACCACCAGGTCTATCATCATAAACATCTAATATTAGAGTAACCCGGGCCAGGCATCTCAAATATAATGACCTAGGACAGTGCATGTTTACAATAAATAGCCAATATCTTCGCTGATATGTAATGCTCTCTGAACAGGTAATTGAAGCTGACACTTACACAGGCATGCATGATAACCTATAGATGTTTACTGACGTCTATGGAGAATAGAGCCAGTGAGTCCATTCCACCAGTACTTGCCACAGAAATGAAAACATCATCAGGAGCATGGTGATTACAGCTGTAGGCACATCATTGATCTCCAGGAGAGGAGGGCCATCCCCTCACTACAGAGGAATAATGGCCAAACTTTTACCCTGGGCTGTAATCGATAAGCCTTTAGGAGCCTCCTCCCCTCCCTCCACCGTGGCCCAGGCACAGCACTGAGCTCCCATTAGGGTTGGTCCATGTAATTTCAGCAAGGCATGACACCCACCATCACAGATTGTTTTAAAATAATTTATTTAGTTAGAAACTGATACGATTAGCATTCCTGCAACATTATTTTGTTGAAATATAACTTTATCACTGAGAAATTAAACGAATTGATTGTACCCAGATTGACCATTTTAATTTATAGGATGCATATAATATCCAGTAAATTTACATTTTAGGCATTTAGCAGACAGTCTTATCCAGAGCGACTTACAGTTAGTTAGTGGATACATGTTCATACTTTTGTTTGTACTGGTCCCCCGTGGGAATCGAACCCACAACCCTGGCATTGCAAGCACCATGCTGTACCATCTGAGCTACAGGGGACCCTAAATATAGTACCTAACATCCGATTTTTTAACAATAAGTAACGAATCCAAAGAAATGGTCAAAAGCCATCCCCCAAACCCCATGCCAATCCCACCCCAACAACGAGTATATGTATGGTATGGTTTTCTTCAACTTATGTAATGTATTCTCATTAAATCTGGTGATGTTTTTTTTCCCTCCCCTGTTCATTGAAGGTTTTAGGTTCGTGTCCGATCCTACATCCTGATATTACCAGGTTCTGACCACTAGATGGTGGTGCTCCTGCTAGTAGGTGTTAATGGGATAGTTCACCCACATTACAAAATGACATATTGGTTTCCTTACCCTGTACGCAGTTTATTATTATTTTTTATTTTTTTATTTCACCTTTATTTAACCAGGTAGGCCAGTTGAGAACAAGTTCTCATTTACAACTGCGACCTGGCCAAGACAAAGCAAAGCAGTGTGACAAAAAAACAACAACACAGAGTTACACATGAGAATAAACAAACGTACAGTCAATAACACAATAGAGAATCTATATACAGAGTGTGCAAATGTAGTGCAAAATGCAGTAAGGTTAGGAAGGTAGGACAATAAATAGGCTATAGTGGCGAAATAAGTTACAAACTAGAATTAACACTGGAGTGATAGATGTGCAAATGATGATGGACAAGGTATAGATAGATAGATAGATAGATAGATAGATAGATAGATAGATAGATAGATAGATAGATAGATAGATAGATAGATAGATAGATAGATAGATAGATAGATAGATAGATAGATAGATAGATAGATAGATAGATAGATAGATAGATAGATAGATAGATAGATACTTTATTGATCCCCGAGGGGGAAATTTCTTTGTCAAGCAGCTACAACAAAACATAGGGCAGGTGCAAAATGCCAGAACGAAAATACACAAATGACAGATACACGGTACATGAAACATGAAAGTATAGAAATACAAGATATCTGGAGTGCAAAAAAAGCTATAAAAAGACATTGCATAGTATTGGGTGGTTGGCTGAATATGTACACTATACATTGTTGGATGGTTAACTATACTATACAGGTCGATGGCAGAGAAATACTTCAGTAGCTAAAACTGCATATGATATGATCGAGGGTAATAATAGTTTACTTAACAGACAGACTGGTTAAATGAACAGGTAAGTGAATATTTTGCATGGTTGAATTAGCTGTACAGGTAAATATACAGTTATATTTACAGCTAAGTGAATACTTGCATGGTTACATAAACAGGTAAATGACAGGAAGAGATACTTAAATAGCTAAATGTGTGTATGATATAATTTGGGGTAATAATAGTAATTCCCTTAAAATACAGTCCTTAGTGCGCAGGGTTTAATTACAGATAACTGCACGTATTGCACATTTGATATACTTAAAGCAATTAAAAAAGATGCAACTGACAGGATACTAATATGCATTCCTGAGTGAATGACTACGTAAGTTAAGTCCAAGAATTTCTTGCAATATTGCACGTGATATGATATAACAACTGTACATGAGTTTGCATATACAGACCTCAATGAATAAATAGGTCCTGAGTGAATGAGTGATTACGGACCAGAGTTACTCACGGATGGATGCATAATTGTTAAACTAGGTCCTAGCACCCCAACAGTTCCAGATCTATGTTGCCGACGGCACGGCACCCCGGTGAGGCATTATATAGTCTAATAGCCGCCGGCAGGAAGGACCTCCTGTAGCGCTCTCTGGCACACCGTGGTGGGATCAGTCTGTGACTGAAGGTGCTCCTCTGCGTCATAACCATGGCATGCAAAGGGTGGGTGACGTTTTCCATGATGGCCAGCAGTTTGGCCAGGATCCGTCTCTCCGCCACCTCCTCTAGAGTGTCAAGGCCCATCCCCAGGACAGAGCTAGCCTTCCTGATAAGCTTATTTACCCAAGAAGCATCACCGGCTTTTATGTTGGCTCCCCAGCACACCACTGCAAAAAAGATGGCACCACAGACTGGTAGAAGGTATGCAGTAGTTTACTGCACACGTTGAAGGACCTGAGCCTCTTTAGAATGACAGCAACCCATGCTTTCGTTTTGTCTACCTGGCCACTGTTTCAAATTCCTTTGTGCATTTGTGGCACAAATCCAATGCAAGCCTATATTAGCATTTTCTCGCTTCATATCCAAATCATCTACACTGAGTGAACAAAACATTCATGCTCTTTCCATGATATAAATTGACTAGATGAATCCGGGTGAAAGCTATGATTCCTTATGATGTCACTTGTTAAATCCACTTCAATCAGTGTAGATGAAGGGGAGGATTTTTAATCCCTCAGACAATTGAGACATGGATTGTGTGTGTGTGCCATTCAGAGGGTGAATATTTATATATTTACATATATTTATATTTAAGTGCCTTTCTACAGGATATGTTAGTAGGTGCCAGGTGCACCGGTATTAGTGTGTCAAGAACTGCAACGCTGTGTATCAAGAATGGTCCACCGCCCAAAGGACATTCAGCCAACTTGACACAACTGTGAGAAGCATTGGAGTCAACATAGGCCAGCATCCCTGTGGAACGCTTTCAACACCTTGTAGAGTCCATGCCCCAACAAATTGAGGCAGTTCTGAGGGCAAAAGGGGGTGCAACTCAATATTAGGAAGTTTTTGTACAGTCAGTGTACATCACCCAAACTCTCACCACTTTCAGACAATACTGTGTACTCGGGTACCCTCACCCTAGCTGATAGAGTGGCAGGAATGTCCATTACGGCCTAGTGGTCAGAACCTGGTAATATCAGGATGTAGGATGGGACATAAACCTAACAACTTAAAAGACAAATTTCTCTGAACAAAGGAAAAAACAAATTCACTTTGAATACATTAGAAAGGATGAAGAAACAACACTCCATGCTACTTGTCAGACAAAGTGAACTGATACTGTATACTCGTCACTGGGGCCGAGCTCCCTGCCATCCAGGACCTCGATACCAGCTGGTATCAGAAGTAGAGCCTAAAAATGGTCAAAGACTCCAGCCACTCAAGCCACAGACGGTTCTCTCTGCTACCGCACTGCAAGCAGTACCAATGCACTGGAACCAATAGGAACCTCAACAGCTTCTACCCCCAATCCATACGACTACTAAAAAAGATTACTAAATAGCTAATTAAATTGCTAGCTGGACTACCTGCATTGACTCTCTTGCACACACTCACACATACCATGCACACACATGCATACTGATGCCACACACACACACACACACACACACACTACATATACGCTGCTGCTAGTCAATTTACCCCCCCCCCCCACCTTTACAAATAAAACAATTTATACTTATTTTTATTTATTTAGTTAACAAAATGATGCAACACCAAATTCCCCTGTGTAAAAAAGTAATTGTCCCCTTACTCTCAATAACTGGTTGTGCCACGTTTAGCTGCAATGACTCCAACCAAACGCTTCCTGTGGTTGTTGATCAGTCTCTCGCTGTGGAGGAATTTTGGCCCACTCTTCCATACAGAACTGCTTTAACGCAATGACATTTCAAATCAAACCAAATTGTATTGGTCACATGGACATGTGTGGGATTTCAAGCATGAACTACTCATTTCAAATCCAGCCACAATATCTCAATTGGGATTAGGTTATTTTATGTAGACTTGAAACGAGTAGTTCATTGTGTGTTTTGGATCATTGTCTTGCTGCAGGACCCAGCTGTGCTTCAGTTTCAGCTCACAGACGGATGGCCTGACATTCTCCTGTAGAATTCTCTCATACAGAGCAGAATTCATGGTTCCTTCTATTAAGGCAAGTCATCCCTGTCCTGAGGCAGCAAAGCATCCAAAAGCATCACACTACCACCGCCATGCTTGACCGTTGGTATAAGGTTCTTACTGTGAAATGCAGCGTTTGGTTTTCACAAGGCATAATGGGACGCATGTCGTCCAAAAAGTTATACTTTTGACTCATCTGTCCATAGAACATTCCTTCAAGAGTCTCGATGGTCATCCAGGTGCTTCCAGGTGCTTAATGCAAACTTGAGTCAACTTTTTGGACAAGATGGGTTCCATTATGTCCGTTCTTTTTGTTGCATGAATGATTGTCGAGGATGTCTTCATTGATCACACCTTTGATTACACATTGGATAGATATTATGGAAATTATAGATTTTCTGTCAATTCTGTTGGGTAATGTAAATGTGAGGTACTATATTTATTTAATATTACATGAATAGTATAAATTAAAATTTGCTTCATTTCTCAGAGATCAAATTATATTTCAACAAAATAATGTTTCAGGAATGCTAATTTTTTCTGTTTCTAACAACATAAACAATTTCACAACAATCTGAGATGAAGAGGGTCTCCCTGCTGTCCCCATCCTAACAGCCTTTAATAACCCTCAACTAGGCAGGCGACTGACTCGCCTTGTACATATTGATTTACTGTATTTGATTAGTAATGTACCAATTGTTCATATACAGTAGCCTATATAAAATAAACACATTTATTTGAGAAAATCAAGAAAGCAGTCTGGGAACAGATGCATAATTCATGTTTGTTTTGAATTGGCCTCAAGAAACTGTCATTCCCTAAATAATGCATGACTTTGCGTCTTTGTTAATCGGGTTTGCACTCAAAGTTATGTGCTTCCATCCATTCCAAAGGGTAGATTCTAGCCAGGCATGGTTATTGTGCAGTATTGATTTCCCTAAAACCCCCATGTGCCAGAAAACATTAGTCAGCTCTGGCCAGGAGCCAATTGGTCTTCATAACTGAGGGCCCAGTGTGGTGCCGTTGGAGGGTGAAGGATATTTTTAATCTCATATATGCAGACTTTGTAAATCAGATTATTCCCATAATGACGACGAATAGCTGGACCAGAGAGATCAATACCGTTGAAGATATACAACCATTGCCAGTAATGAGAAATCTGCATTTGGAATTCCAATTAGACTTCTCCATGCCGAAAGAGATGCATAAAACCACAACTAGATTTCTACAATCCTGAATGACATGAACCATTCACCTCAAACAATCTGTATTTAGAATATCCCCTGGTTACTGGACCTTGAAGGTAAAGTGCAAAGAATAAATAATATAACTCATTCCATGCGTGCAATGTAAATTATTGAGCTGAAATAATTTACTTTAATGGGTTCTTAAACAAACCCGATGTGTTAGTTTTAAAACATGTTGTCAAGATGAACATAGTACAATTCTCTGATATTGACACCATACAGCTAAAGCTATAATTGTTTGAATACATACAGGATTACACATAAGTCAAATGCATCCTAATTAATATTGTAGTAATGATGTAGAAAGAACAACCTTAGATGAAAGAGGTAGAATAGGATTTTCCCAAGTAATGCTTTATCAACTCAAATCCCATATTTAGCTGTCTATCTTTTCCTCATGTTTACTGTGTGTTCAAACAGTCAAGATTGAATTCATGTTATTCGATGTCAGTTTATTAAACCATTTACAGGAGTCAGAGCTATTTTTGGAAGCCATGACAAACAAACACAGGATTTATTTTGTTTTTATGTCAAAGCATTGATCATTGTGTCAGTCGTGCCCACAAACAGAGAGAGATAAGTCAGTGGAGCACATTTCCAAGGGCTCATAATCACAATTATAAACACATTGGAGCAGAGTTGGTTCATTTTCTCGTTATATTATTTCAGAGCTGAGTTTAATCATATAGAAGGAAATAATGAGTTGACCTAATCAAGGACTTCCGCTACTCGCTCGACAATGATTATACAGTCAGACCCACCGCCATGTTGTATGATTTATGACAGGACATGATGGATATTAATGGATTTGGTAATTGGTGCATATGTTTATGAAATTGGCTGTCTGGCTCTGACATCACAGGCTGTCAGAGACTGCCCAACTGAGGAGAGCATAAATAGAATTTATGTTTTAAAGTTTGGTTCAAGAGGCACGCAGTGGATCCTGGGCGCCAAAAAAAGAAAAGTAATGTCATAGCCACTCTCAAACGGGTTTAGCTCTTGAGGTTGAAATGGGTTTTCTGTTCAGTAGTTATTGGGAACTATGTTTAGTAGCTGGAGAAGAACATTGTATTTACAGGGCTACTCTAAGGTGAGTAAACCTGCAAACTTGGCATATGAGAAAGTGCTAATCTTGAAGAGACTTAGTGTTAATATTGGACAGTAGCCTGGCCTCAGATCGATATGTACTTAAGCTAACTCCTCTGGCTAATGCCAAAGAGGATAGTTGGCTAGTCATAGTCAGAAGAGTTGGTTAAAGCACTTTCAGGTCTAGGACCAGGCTGATTGGACAATGCATAAACCTCTGTGTTGTTTATTCTATTCTACTAGTAAGTATCAACTATTTACTCCACAATTATATGCTTTTATGCGCTTACATTTTCCTTGAATATTGTGGCCAGATAAAAGGACTGTTGGGATACATTCCCACCAATGCTGGCTTCTTCATTCTGTGTTTGCGTCATGCCTTTTTCAACCATTTCAATTGCACAATACTATTCTGCAACATTTGGAAAATAATGTAGCTGTTGAGAATACAGAACTGTGCAACAAAGGAACAACTCACAGAAACCCTTCCATAGCTTTAATGCTCTTTGTACACCAACATCAATGAAGAAGTGTATTTCTGAGCCAAATACTGCTAATATCCCCTAGATGCAGAGGCTTGAGCTAAGGTGCTGTTGGGCAGGCAGTGCCTTCCTTGGGCTCCACACAGACAGCCACAGAAAGATAAAGGCTCCGTGTTCTGCCTGAGTGGACTCCTCTCCTCTAGGCCCCCACATCTGCCCCTTAGGCTCACAGTTTCTCATTAAAGGCAGACAAAGAGGACATGTTTTTCAGTGTTTGATGGGTGCCAGACGGCCGACATGAGAGCAGAAACACACTGTCATCAGGAGCCTTCACACAAAAGGAAATAAGGGAGGGAGGGAGGGAGGGAGGGAGGGAGGGAGAGAGGGAGGAAGGAAGAGGGAGAGAGAGAGATGTGGGCTCCTAAATTATTTTTCTGCAAGGAGATATACAGGATACTAACCTCAACATCCAAACCTTCAATCCAAGTCAAAAAACCAAAACCTGTAGAAGAAACACAGTGGAACCAGGAAATAACATCCAACACTAAACTGTGAATAATGTTCAGTCTGAACCTACTTCTGTAGACAAGAAGTAAAATACCATAATCTCTAGGTAATTTTGTTATATAAAGCTTAATAAGTAAGTAAGTTAGTAAGACAAACAAGACCCAGAGAGCAGAAGGTGGAGATGGACGGCCGTCTGAGAGAGATGGCTGCTCTACGGACACACATGGCACTGAAGGAAGAGGTGAGAACACTAATGGGTGACAGAGAGCAGGACACTCCCCCAGAGAATCCAGCAGAACAGCCCACCTCAGACCCAGACCACAATATCAACACCACAATGGGTCAGACAACACAGGACCCACCAACCCAACAGACCCCACCCCCTCCTAACAGCCCTCCTGTCAGCTCACCAACCCAACAGACCCCACCCCCTCCTAACACCATCCCTATCAGCTCCCCTTATAGCCCTCTTGACAATGCCCACACATCCACTGAGGACACACAAAAGCTAGAGATTGTGCTCCTCATTGACTCAAATGGCAAATACATTCAAGTGGAAAAACTTTTTCCCAAACACAAAGAAGCTAAACTCTGGTGCCCAAACACTAGGCATGCCCTGGAGCTGTTGTCAGAGGACAGACTAGGGTCCCCAAGCCACATCATAATTCACAGGGGTACAAATGACCTGAGAGCCCAGCAGGAAAGGGTGGCCACATCACTCAAGGGAGTTATTGAAAAAGCTTCTTCCACTTTCCCCAAAGCACAAGTGGTTATCTCCACCTTGCTACCACTAAAAGACATTCACACTGCCACCATACAGAGGGTAAATGCAATAATAATAATAATAATAATAATAATAATAATAATAAGACCACCTCAAGCAAACCCTGGCCACACCCTATATAGGCCCCCCCATATCAGACCTATGCCCCTTCTGCCCACCCCATGCCCCCCTGCCCCTGCAGGCAAGGACCCCAACATGACAGCAGGACATATGCCCAGGTTGTAAGCAGAGCAACAGTCCCAACCCCCCACTATTACACCCGCCCAAGCACCATCCTGTGACCTAAGAGGTATGTATCAGATGCTCAACATGCTCTGCTCACACCTACTGTGAGGGTCCGGGACTAAATCACACAAAAACAACACTAGACACTGTGGAACACAAAGTTTTTACTATCTCATCCTGGAATATACAAGGTCTGAGGTCATCTGCCTTTGGCCTAAAGAGCAGGAACCCAGACGTAATCAAAGAAATTGGAAATACAGACATTGTCAACCTACAAGAAACATGGTATAAAGGAGACGGACACACTGGTTGCCCTCTAGGTTGCAGAGAGCTGGTAGTCCAATCCACCAAACTACCAGGTGTGAAACAGGGAAGAGACTCAGGGGGTATTCTAATTTGGTATAGAGCAGACCTAGTTAAAACAGGAACATTTTACATCTGGCTAGAAATGAATAAGTAAATGATCTCAACAGACAAAAATGTCCTCATTTGCACTACCTATATCCCCATACAGCTTCTCCATCCTTGAGGGGGAGGTCAACCATTTCCAGGCCCAGGGACATATAGTCTGTGGCGACCTAAATGCCAGAACTGGACAAGAACCTGACACCCTCAGCAGACATGGGGACAAACACCTACCTGGAGGTGACAGCATTCCCTCCCCCATATGCCCCCCTAGACACAACTACGACAACATAGCCAACAAAAACGTGTCACAACTCCTGCAGCTCTATTGAACGCTGGGTATGTACATAGTCAATGGTAGGCTTCGAGGGGACTCCTAAGTTAGGTACACATATAGCTCATGTCTTGGCAGTAGTACTGTAGACTGCTTTATCACTGACCTCAACCCAGAGTCTCTTAGAGCGTTCAGTCAGTCCACTGACACCCCTATCAGATCACAGCAAAATCACACTATACTTGAACAGAGCTATGCTCAATCATGAGGCATCAAAGCCAAATTCACTTAATAATATTAAGAAATGCTATAGATGGAAGAAAAGTAGTGTTGAAATCTACCAAAAAACTATTAGGCAACAACAAATTCAATCCCTTCTAGACAATTTCCTGGACAAAACATTTCACTGGCCAGAAAACCAGCCAGAAAACCCGTTCCCTTCAATGGACGGAGGCAGCCCACAAGTCCTGTATCCACTACCTAGTGGATTGGGAGGGGTACGGGCCGGAAGACAGGTCCTGGGTCCCAGCCCGGGACATTCTGGATCCTGCCATGATTCTGGCTTATCATCGTGACCACCCTGACCGTCCCGCCCCTCGTCCGCCTGCCTCCACTCGGCCGTCCAGGTCATCGGGAGCCTCCCGTGGGGGGGGGGGGGGGGGGGGGCTTGGTACTGTGAGGTTTTGCTGTCTGCATCCTTTCTGATTGCTTTTATTTTTTACTTCCATTCCCAGTTCTGGTTTTCGTTTTTTCCTTTACTAGTTCCACCTGCCCCTAGCACACCTGCTTCTCATCACCTACCTACTTAGTTCAGTCCTCAGTCCCTGTTTCCCTGTGAGGTATTGTTTGCTGTCGTGACATACTAAGCCTGTTATTTTCATTATATTGTTCTTCTCTCTTAGTCTCCCCGTGTATGAACTCTGACTGCCTTCCAACTACGATCTCTGCCTGATTCCTATTGCACCTTTGCCGATGATAATTAAAGAACAGCGCTCTGCGCGTGAATCCAAATCATCGTCTCCCGTATATCATTACAATATTAGAGACACATATTTCCCTCAGATTACACAAATCCACAAAGAATTTGAAAACAAACCCAATGTTGTTAAACTCCCATATCTACTGGGTGAAATATCACAGTGTGCCATCACAGCAGCAGGATTTGTGACCTGTTTCCACAAGAAAAGGGCAGCCAGTGAAGAACTAACACCATTGTAAATACAACCCATATTTATGTTTATTTATTTTCCCATTTGTACTTTAACTATTTTTACATTGTTACAACACTGTATATGTACATAATATGACATTTGAAATGACTTTATTCTTTTGGAACTTCTGAGTGTAATGTTTACTGTTAATTTTTATTGTTTACTAACTACACTTACTTTAGCAATGTTAACATATGTTTCCCTTGCCAATAAACCCCTTAAATTGGAGAGAGAGAGAGAGAGAGAGAGAGAGAGAGAGAGAGAGAGAGAAATAATAATGTGTGTGGCTTATCACTGCTCTGAATGTAAGGACCAAAAGGCTCCTTAACAGCTTATACCCCCAAGCAATTAGACTGCTGAACATTTACTCAACCACATACTACACTGACACTCCAACACACACACACACAAACACACACATGCATATTGATGACACACACACACAAACATTCACATTCCTTCACATACGCTGCTGCTACTCTCTGTTTATTATCTATGCATAGTCACTTTATATCTATCTATCTATCTATCTATCTATCTATCTATCTATCTATCTATCTATCTATCTATCTATCTATCTATCTATCTATCTATCTATCTATCTATCTATCTATCTATCTATCTATCTATCTATCTATCTATCTATCTATCTATCTATCTATCTATCTATCTATCTATCTAAATCAAACACTAATAAACGTAGGCTCTGGAACACACACGCTGAACGCACAAATTCATGCACACACAGAAACACACCCACAATGCCAATTAATCAAAGGAATGCCAATTAATCATGCACACCTTTGTTGTGAAAAAAAGGTAGATTTAATGTGTTCATCCTGATTCTCACATTTTTAAGTCCTTTTTCCATCATGTTGCTTCAGAGTCACACAGAGACTAAACCAACATGAGATGCAATGCTCCATTGGAGTTTATGGACCATGACATAGAATATTACCCTTTTATAGTTACTACCAACCCAACTGTGCAATGCTAGCTCAGATATTTAATTTCGACATTGCCCTTTTTATCAAGGTTCCAGCAACAACGGTGGACTCGTAACCAGTTCAACACAGTTTTGCTTGGCTCGGCTCGGGTCAGTGGTGTGAACAGGGTATATCTCCATCTTAAAATGACAATGAATAGATTGTAATGGTTTACAAATATACAAGGACAGGAAGTGACCCAAATCTATATGGGTATTGCCTCTGTCTTCTTCAGCCCCACTGACTACTGAATCACTGTCAGACACTGAGTTTGTTCTTGGCTAGAATGAGTTTTGCCTCGGGCTAAACTAGAGCTAAAATCAGTTCGACATGTTTTTTTGTCTTTGTACGATTTAGAATGTGTGGTTTCCTCTTCTTTGGGCACTGGGTACTTTCAGGAATTATATTCTTATTCTCGTGTGATCTTTAAGTTGAAAAAGAAAAAAGGAAGCATTTAGACCACTTGAGTGAATATGAGTTCTCCATATTATCAATATATTATAATCAAATGTTATTTGTCAAAAACACAGTTTACAGCAGGTATAAACGGTGCAGCGAAGTGCACCGTGTCCCAATCTAAGTCCACTGCATAATGTTCAAAACAGAGAACATACCCATGTATCTAACTAACTTGACTTTGTAATGTAAAATACCTAGGTATAGTACCCGTCTACAGTATCTATTCTATGCAGTCTCAGTCATAGGGATTTAAACTAATGTGGAAGCATGCCGACACACGATGGGCCTTGATCTCAGCTCCTCCTGGGACCCTCTCATCTGGAGCCAGTCAGGATAGCATCAGGTGGTTATCAAGGCCAAGAAGTCCCACACTAACAGAACAAGCAAAACCCGCCAGTGAGCCAAGTCTAATTAAAAACAGGAGGCCAGATGTTTTGCTTCCGCTGTGTCTTTTCCCAAATGCATCCATTTGGCAGCTGAAGCTTCCCTGCCAAGCTGAGACACATTTTGAAGTTCATTAAAGCTATATTAAATGCTTTTACTCTCAGCAAGCAGATATGCGGACGCTTCCAATTTTGTCTAGGACATAGTGCTCATGTTTCAAATAGAGCAGGTAATAAAAAAGGTCTAGGCTTAATCTAATCGCTTGATGAGATGGGATGGTAATTATGCACTATGGGAAAATATGTCAGGCCTAGTGTCAACCAACAGGTGTGTTGTTTAAAGGATATTGATTGCGTGGGTTGGAGGGTAAAGACCTGCTGACAAAATTGGGAGAAAAGCTGAATATTATTAAACATAATTCTAGGTTAGCTATCAATTTCACAAATGTCCCTTCATTCAGGCAATGAAAACATACAGTAGCAGCATAGTGGGAGAGTTATGATCGGATATTACAAGTGATGGTTGAACCCATTTCCAGAAATCAAACTGAGTTATAAAGCATTTCAGGTTCAGAACAATACAAATCCACTAATCCTAGGACCAAAGTGAAAAAGAGTGGAATCAAAGTGAAGAAGAGTGGGATCCTGTTTCTTCTGCCCAATGTGACAAATGAGCATGTTTGGGGTTGTGTAACACATGCCATCTGCCATCCCACCATCCTCCTGTGAAAAGATCATTAATTACCCTGGAAGATAAACACTTACTTAAAGAGCTTAAATGCTTGCCAAGATATCCAGAGTTATTTCATTAATTAATTCACTCATTAATCCGATATTATCAAAAGTACCATTACGGTACTGCATTAAGTTCACTTCTAAAGCAAGGCTATGCGTCTTTGAAATACTGTGTGAGACATTTGCAATGTCTTATCTTCTTTCATAATGCATTATAACTATTATATTATTAAGCACTGCCTGTCTCCCCCAACAAAAATGCTATTATAGTTCACACAGGGTAAAACCGCCATGCCATCCTGTCTGGTGGATCCTCTGTGACCATGTCCTGCTCAGTGATACAGTATGTATCCGATTGACTAGTTCCTGTTGAACTTGGGAGACGCAGTCCTAATTCTTGACAGTCTCTGGCAGAGCTCTAGTTTCTCCCTCCTTCTCTCAGTTTCATGATCATATTGAAATCTTAGTGCCTGGAACCCTGGCTGAGGCTGGTGGGAGTGTAATCCCTTGGAGACCTTCCGCACTCTGCAGTTTACTGTCTTAATTAGAGGCAGAGTTAGTGTCTATAACACAGCTCTTCTTTCTTAAAAAAATAAAAAATAATCTCTTTCTCTCTTCCAGAGACGGGGGCTGGCCAATGATGTTAAGGCAGGGCTGTTTCTGTGGTAATGAGCTGTCAGAGATAGAAAGCTGGGGTGTCTTTTTTCCTTCCACATATCTCTCCTTTCCAAATAAGGTCTAGAGTCCGGAAAGAGCTTCTCTGGCAGCAGCGTCTGTGGAGCCAGTGCCCTGGGGACTCCGGTGTCACCGATGCAGCTTAAAACTCAGCGAGTGGAGAGGCTCTACCTGACTGCAGGCTGGTGGAGTGGCGTAATTAGGTCTTTAGATGTTGTCTGTTGAATGAGAATGGGGCTCCAAGGCACTCAGATGGCACTGGTTTGAAGGATTGATTTAATTCACCAGGAACTAATGAGAAAAAGAAATGCTCAACTCTCTACTGTTTTGGGTGTGCCAGTTTGTTTCCCTCTGATTGCTGTGTGCCGTTAATACCCTCTTTCATCACGCATTTCAGCTGGCCACAAAGCAGCTCGCTCTCTTTGACCAGTAATGTGCCCCACTATTGAGCTTCTTCCACCTAGCTCTCCATTGTTTTCCCTTTAGTCAAAGACATTTTCTAAAAGCAGCAGTAGATATGTTATAATTCGCCTTCGGAGTCTTTTATTTCTCGCTCACTCTCACACACACTTTTTAATATCGCTTCATTGATCTGTAAAGCACTATGTGGCCCAGAATACATCTGATATGCGTTTAAGATGTCAGATCCTCTGGTCTTTTGGTTGTTAGAGACTAATGCACTGTTGCACTGTTATTTGATCATTGTTTTTCTATTCAAATGTGTCGCATTTAGACAACTTATTGTGTTTTTATCTTTCTCACCTTTTATTGGTTTATTTTGTAAGCACTCTGTTATGCATCCTCTGTAAGAAATATATAAGTAAAGTTTGATTTGATCTCTCGCTCTCTCTCTCTCTCTCTCTCTCTCTCTCTCTCTCTCTCTCTCGCTCACACACACCTTATTGCTGCCTGTGCGGTTTATCTGCTGTCTTTGGTGCTGAATGACGAGTAGTGAAGATTTGCTGTCCATGGTGCTGAACTAACTGCTTGTACTGACCAAGGAGAGTTCATGATGTTTTGTTTGCTTCTTGCAATCCATAATGCTCACAGTACTGTTACAGCCACAGTGGTGCTCTACAGAAACAAATCAATGCATCCATTGTGAAGTGAAAGAGACTTACAACTTCTGTATTTTTTCCTGAACTACAGTGAAGCCAACTGAATTTATTTAAATTGCTAATATTGTCTATTGTCCCTGAATTTGAGAAAAGGACAAAGCTAAGACATTTGTCATTTTGTTCCCCTGCTGTTAACTATGAACTCAAAATGGCAACTGTTATTAAAGGTCCAGAACAGTGAAAATCATGTTTTTCATCAAATTGGATTATATTTGGATGACACCAGTTTATAATAGAAAAGTAAGTACATAAAGTATGAAAAATGACTTGTAGCTGGTGCTCAACTCGATGGCCACTTGCATGCTGGAGAAGTGTCCTCTTCATGGATGAATCCCGGTTTCAACTGTACCGGGCAGACAGCCTGCGTGGGCTAGCGGTTTGTTGATGTCAACGTTGTGAACAGTGCCACAGGGTGGTGGTGTAGTTATGGTAGGGGCAGGCATAAGCTACGGACAACGAACACAATTCAATTTTATCGATGGCATTTTGAATGCACAGAGATACCGTGACGAGATCCTGAGGCCCATTGATGTGCCATTCTTCAGCCTCCACCACCTCATATTTCAGCATGATAATGCACGGCCCCATATCGTAAGGATCTATACATAATTCCTGGAAGCTGAAAATGTCCCAGTTCTTCCATGGCCTGCGTACTCACCAGTCATGTCACCCATTTAGCATGTTTGGGATGCTCTGGATCGACGTGTACGACAGCGTGTTCCAGTTCCCGCCAATGTCC
Organism: Thymallus thymallus; assembly: GCA_023634145.1. NCBI lineage: Eukaryota > Metazoa > Chordata > Actinopteri > Salmoniformes > Salmonidae > Thymallus > Thymallus thymallus. The sequence continues at coordinate 29,389,865 of CM042390.1, read as the reverse complement.
AGCAACTTTGCACACAAAGAGATTGAAGAGGAGTAGGACAACATTCCAAAGGCCACAATCAACAGCCTGATCAACTCTATGCGAAGGAGATGTGTCGCGCTGCATGAGGAAAATGGTGGTACCTTTTTTAAAGGTATCTGTGACCAACAGATACATATCTCTATTACCAGTCATGTGAAATCCATAGATTAGGGCCTAATTGATTTATTTAAATGGACTGATTTCCTTATTTGAACTGTAACTTCAAATTGTTATATTATATTATATTTTTATTCAGTGTACTACTTACCAGCATGCCGGAAAAACACACTGTGTTGTGACAGGATGCCATAGTGTTAATTTAACATTACACTATTTTCTGAAGAGTGAAGACATTACATTTACCTTTTAGTCATTTAGCAGACACTTTTATCCAGAGCGACTTACAGATTTCGTACTGGTCACCCGCGGGAATCGAACCCACAACCCTGACGTTGCAAGCACCATGCAACATCTGACAGCAGTGGCAGCTTTTCATTTCGGACAGGCTGCACTGAAAATGTCACACGTGTTCAGGGCACATTTCGAGCGAAGTTGCTTTTTTAATTGGGTAGAACATCTGATGGGTCTTGCCAGGAAGCTACTCCTGAAGACGGATGCTGTACCATCATTACCAGTGGATCTAGTAAGCACTGACAACAACGTACGTTTTAGTGTGAATCTGACATGGTGGTTGTAGCTGTAACTGTGGTTGTGGCTGCTTTGACTTGTGAACAGTATATTTTCTGTAACACACCTGATAATCACTATGGTTTTTATTCTTTCCTACCATGAGTCTGACAACTGCCAGCACACAGCTGACATGAAGGAATATTGTCCACAAAAGGAATTGCATTGAGTATAGTATTTGTAATTTACCCTGAAATCATATTCTATTGTGTATGTAATTGTTTTACAGTTGATGTAGCTTGTGTCATTGGGGCTAATCATGATGATTGTAGGGAGGGGGGTATTATTATTTCATTTTCCATCTCCTTTTGTGTTTCCACTATCATCAAGCTCTAACGATAGACATTTTAGAAAATTCAACATCCTAGGCAACCACCGCTGCAGGAAGGATGTGATACAAAATCAACTTTCCCAAGGCAAAGAAGGGGGATATGTTGTGAAGACAGATTCAACAGTGGTGTGTATTTATCATTGCCAAGGGACGCCAGGCTTCCCAAACAAATCTACAAAGAAACAAAAATACAATGTGTTTCATAATTTTCAATTTGCAAGAGGCTGATTGTATCTCACAGGAGAAAGCATTCGAGCGGGCGAAACGTCGCCCCTCTGTCTCTCTATGTGTAGGCCATCTATCTGAATCTGTCTGGTCCAAACGAGTGTGACGTTGTTGCCGCCCGTAGCATTGAAGGAAAGGGAAGCCAGCAAGCATTTGGCCTCCCTTGATAAAAAAGGTTTTTAAAAATAATAGCGTGCCGTTGAGCTAAACTGAGCAAGCTCAACTGTGAATGGTCCTAGCGCACCCAACAAAAGTGTCAAGGGAAACCAGCTTGGATTTGGCGTCACTCATATCAAATCCTATTGAGAGCATATATAATTTCTATTTTATTTAACCTTTATTTAACTAGGCAAGTCAGTTAAGAACAAATTCTTATTTACAATGACGGCCTACCCCGGCCAAACCTGGACGATGCTGGGCCAATTGTGCGCCGCCCTATGGAACACCCAATCACGGCCAGATTTGATACAGCCTGGATTCGAACCAGGGACTGTAGTGACACCTATTGCAGTGCCTTAGAACACTCCACCACTCGGGAGCCCAATCATTGAAAGAAAAACTTAAAATTGTTGCATCTCGTTGTGTTGTTGTCCTCCGGTGGCTAGCTAACGTTGCCCATGAATGGAAGTTAGGCTAGCAGGCAAGCATTTTAGCCAAGGAGCACAACAAAAAATACAATTGTGTAGTCTATGACAGTGAAAGCGAGGAGGATGACATTGGCGTTTCTCTACAAGTAGGATGAGTCAACATGTCTTTTCTATTTGAATGAACACGCACACAGAAATCAGAACCATGGACAGCCACATAATATTTCGCTTACGTTGATTGGACTAAATTGTTTTTTATCTTTTAGTTGTCACTGTATTTGACTAAGCAGAGGTGATTTGATGATGTTGAAATGTTGAAGTTGAATCGGTGCTGGAATAGTGGAGGCAGCTCCTGTTTTCTTTGCGACTTCCTGTAACTCTCTGTGGTTCTAAATCAGTAGTTGTTTAGTGGTCGGAAAATGTCGGAAACATTAACTTGCTTGACCATTCTGTAGGTTATATAACTGTCTGTTACTGTACCTGCAATTTGCTTTGTGGATTTCCCTGGACAGAGGTTGCTATCCTGTTTTGTGATGAAACAAAGGTATGGTTGAATTTATTCTTCCACTGGGTCTTCTTATTGTCTCAGCCTTTAGGCCTTTATATCACGGTGTCAAGGCATTTTAACTAACAGGTTATAGAGCAAACAGCACTATTATCACAACACATTGGTTATAAAATTGCTTTTTTGGCTTCCCCAGTGATTTTACCCACGCACCGCTACTGAGATTCAACACACTGTAAGTCATAGTTATTCATTTCAAATCAATTGAGAATTCACTACCCATTTGCCTTTTCTAAAACATTACAGGCTACGTCGACAGGCTCCTGGATTTCCTCTTCAACAAGGTCACCCTTGATCCAGCGGCGTATGTGGGGAAGCTATGTGAGCTGTCCATCCCAGAACCCCTATCTGCCTTGAAAAGGAGGAGGACATAGCTGGATTAGTCTCCCGCTTCAATCTTAGGGGTGACTGAAGCCTGCTTGATTGAAGCGGGGTACATGGGTCCGCACCCCTCCCCATCAAATATCTGTAGTTGGTTGCATTTCCTAAAACACAAGTAATGCACTTTTACGTGATATTATATCACATTTTGTTACTTTGTATAGTGTATAGTTACCAATTGTACGCATCAATGGGGTCCTGCACACTGTAGGGCAGCCAGGTGGCTATATTAGGCTTATAGCTCTAATTAATATTTCTTATGTCAAATGATGTGTCACCATTATTTCTCACCTTTATTTCTTGTGGGTGTTCATGTTGATCAATATTTGACTATGCTGGCCTTTTGTAAATAATCAAATAAATGTCTGTTCAATACATACAATTCTGAACATATTGTCATGTATAAAGCTAATGCAGAGGCACCAATAAATGGTCCAGTACACTTATTGTATGCTGTTTTCATGTACTGTATATTCTCTTATGTCTAAGCTTATAACGTGACTTAGGCTTGACTAATTCTTGTGAAGAAGTGTATCAGTGAACTAACGGTATGCTGTAATTAATTACAAAACAATATAAACGCAATTGTGTATTGTTGCTGTTTGTCTGATATCCAACAGTCCATGATCAGCTCTGTTGACCATGAGAGCATTTTGCAGAGAAAATGGGGCGAGCATACTATTTAGGCTCGGAATGACATGTGGCCCATTGTTTACCTTGTTACCTGGCAACAACCACAAGGGTGTTGTAAAGAGCTGTCAGTCAAGGCAAGCCTGTTCTTTCTGGCTTCCTGATAGAGATGAGAGAGGTTCAATTTATTTCATTCTGAGCATTTTATTACCATAAAAATATTATGGGTGATGTTGGTAATTCAAAGGCTATTATTACTTGGGAAATAGGATGACTGTGAGGGACCTTTAAGAGTTTAATTGGTTTCTGTTCTAATTATCTGGTGCGTCCCATGTTGTTATTTCAATAGCTAATTTACAGATAACCCTGGGTTTGGTTGGGGAAAAGAGAGGATAGCTGACTTAAGAAAAGAGAAGCTAATTACCAGTATTGTGGTGCTAGAGTCTAACCCCCCTACCACACAGAATTCCTCCTAGACCCCTATCGGCCTGTCTTATAGCAATCTCTCAGTACGCCTAACCCCCCTTCTCACCAACCCTACCTTCACCCCATTTCACTGCATTGTTTTCCCAGATAGACATCGAATGTGACTCATCAGACATGCTTTTACTGTTCAGTGCTGTGGTCCAGAGTTAGGATCCCACATCAGCTCTTCACAAAGGAAGCCAACACACTCCATTTCAGAGGAAGGCCCTACAAATTGTCAAAGACTCCAGTCACCCTAGTCATAGACTCTTCTCTCTGCCACCGCATGGTAAGCGGTACTGGAGCGCCAAGTAAAGGTCCAAAAGGCTTCTTAACAGCTTCCACCCCCAAGCCTTAAGACTCCTGAATAGCTAATTAACGGGCCACCAGACCCCTTTTTTATGCTGCTGCTACTCTCTGTTTCTTATCTATGCATAGTCACTTTAACTCTACCTACACTACCGTTCAAAAGTTTGGGGTCACTTAGAAATGTCCTTGTTTTTGAAAAACCTAATTTTTTGTATAACAAAAAATAACATCATATTGATCAGAAATACAGTGTAGACATTGTTAGATAGATAGATAGATAGATAGATAGATAGATAGATAGATAGATAGATAGATAGATAGATAGATAGATAGATAGATAGATAGATAGATAGATAGATAGGTACTTTATTGAGGGGATGGATGCACAATTGTTAAACTAGGTCCTAACACCCCAACAGTTCCAGGTATGTGTTGTCGACGGCACGCCACCCCGGTGAGGCATTAGTCTAATAAATAGTCCAATAGCCGCCGGCAGGAAGGACCTCCTGTAGCGCTCTCTGGCACACCGTGGTGGGATCAGTCTGTGACTGAAGGTGCTCCTCTGCTTCATAACCATGGCATGCAGAGGGTGGGTGATGTTGTCCATGATGGCCAGCAGTTTGGCCAGGATCCATCTCTCCGCCACCTCCTCTAGAGTGTCCAGGCTCATCCCCAGGACAGAGCTAGCCTTCCTGATCAGCTTATTTACCCGAGAAGCATCACCAGATTTTATGTTGTCTCCCCAGCACACCACTGCAAAAAAGACTGGTAGAAGTGCACACGTTGAAGGACCTGAGCCTCCTCAGAAAGGCTCTGGCCCTTTTTGTACAGGGCCCCGGTGTTACCGGCTAATTCCAGCCTGTTGTCCATATGGACTCCCAGGAACTTGTATGACCCAACCATTTCCACATCCATCCCCTGTATAGGGACTGCAGTGAGTTGTGCCTTGGTTCTCCTGAAGTCCACCACCATCTCCTTTGTTTTGCTGATGTTGAGCTGAAGGTGGTTCTGCTCACACCACAACACAAAGTCACTGATTGTGCTCCTGTACTCCTCCTCCTGCCCACCCGTGATGCACCCTACAATAGCAGAGTCATCCGAGAACTTCTGTAGGTGGCATGTTTCAGAGTTATATCTGAAGTCTGAGGTGTAGAGGGTGAACAGGAAGGGGGACAGGACCGTACCCTGGGGGGCCCCTGTGTTGCTAACTGCCCGTTCTGACACACAGCTCTGTAGTCGCACAAATTGTGGCCTACCGGTCAGGTAGTCCGTGACCCAGGAGACTAAGGGTGCTTCCACTTTCATCCTCTTCATCTTCTCACCCAGTAGCAGGGGCTAAATGGTGTTGAAGGCACTGGAGAAGTCAAAAAACATAACCCTCACATTGCAACCTGCGTTGTCCAGGTGAGAATAGGCCCTCTGCAGAAGGTAGATGATAGCATCATCCACCCCGATGTTGCGCTGGTATGCGAACTGCAGGGGGTCCAGTGATGTACACACCAGGGATCTGAGGTGAGTGAGGACTAACCTTTCCAGTGTCTTCATGATGTGGGATGTTAGCACTACAGGTCTGAAGTCATTCAGGACAGTGGGGTGTGCCTTCTTGGGTACTGGGACGAGGCAGGATGTTTTCCACAGCACAGGGACCCTTTCTAGGCTCAGTTTAAGGTTGAAGTGACACACAGTTGGTCAGCACAGACCCTAAGCACGCTTGGGCTGATGCCATCAGGGCCCGCCGCTTTCCACTGATCTAGTCTCTCCAGCTCTCTCTTCACTTGGTTGCTGGTGAAAGCCAGCCCAGGTGGGGAGGTGGGGGGAAAGGGGTGTTGAGGATCAGTCCAGAGGGAGCAGGGGTGGAGGTGGGGTTGCTGATTGTCTCAACAGATATGTTGTGAGCAAAGTGGGGGTGGCACAGCCGTGAGGGTGTGTGGCCTGGGGACCTGGAAGGGAGGTGGACAGGGCCAGTATCGAACCTGTTAAAAAGTTGTTTCAGCTCATTGGCTCTGTCCTGGGTCCCCTCTGTCTGCCCACTGTTTGACTTTTTGAAGCCAGTGATATTTCTCATACCCTTTCACACCTCTCTCACCTGGCTCTGCCTCAGCTTGTCCTCCATCTTCTCCTTATACCCTCTCTTCCCCTCAGCAATCCGCAACTTCAGCTCCCTCTGGACAGATTTAAAATTGTCCTCGTCCCCCTCCTTGAAGGCCCTCTTCTTCTCATTCAGCAGGGCCTTCAGGTCGCTGGTGACCCAGGGTTTATTATTTGGAAAACAGCGTACCTTCCTGGTGGGTACAGTGTTGTCTACACAAAAATTGATATAGTCTGTTATGCAGTCAGTAAGTCCATCAATGTCCTCCCCATGAGCCTTACAGAGCACATCCCAGTCTGTTGTTTCAAAGCAGTCCTGTAGGGCCTCATTTGCCTCCGGGGACCATCTCCTAATAGTCCTAGTGGTCACAGGCTGCTGTTGGACCAAAGGCCTGTAGAGTGGAGTGAGGTGGACAAGGTTGTGATCCTATCTACCGAGGGGAGGGAGTGCAGTGGAGTTCTATGCATCCTTCACATTAGCATAAAACAAGTCCAGATATTTATTATTCCTGGTTGGGCACTTCACGAACTGTTTGAACGTGGGCAGCGTTGCAGAGAGAGATGCAAGGTTAAAACCCCCCGAAATGGCAAAGAAAGCACTGAGATGCGCTGTCTGTAACCTCGCGATAACAGAGTGGATGACGTCACACGCTGTGTTTGCGTCAGCAGAGGTTGGGATGTAAACAATAACAGCAATGGCCGCCGTGAATTCCCTCTGCAAATAGTAGGGTCTCAGGCTAACGGCTAACTGCTCAATGTCCGGGCTACAAAACTCTTCCTTAAGAGTAATATGGCTCGGAATTACACCATCTGTTGTTAACTAATAAAGCCAGCCCCCCCTCCCTTGCTCTTACCGGAAGAGACGCTATCCCTGTCTGCTCTCATGGTCCGGAACCCGCCGATAATGACCTTCTCTATGGGGATGTTATCGCTCAGCCAAGTCTCAGTAAAAAACATTAGGCTCGCTTCCCGATAGTCCCTTTGTCCACGGACAAGCTCGTCCAATTGGTTATGCAGCGATCTCACGTTGCCCATAATGATAGACAGTATAGCCGGCTTGTACTTCCTCAGCTTTGCCTTACACTTCAATCCCGCCTTACGTCCACACCATCGCCTTTTCAACTCGTAATATCAAACTTTTCCCTGGGGTAGAGCAGCGCTACGTGTGCTAAATCCAGGAGCTGGGCTCTGTTGTAAATAATAATAACAGACGACTCCTGTAGACGTTCAGCTGCGAGAAAAATAAAAAGTCCCTCAGTGGACCGTTAAAACCTTTGTAAAACCATAGCACAAAATTATGATTTTTTTGCACAAACAACGGGAGCTGCTTAACAGGTGACCACGCAGGGCGCCGCAAATGTTGTAAATGACTATTGTATCTGGAAACGGCAGATTTTTTATTATCAGCAACCATCTGTCACGTTCTTGAATGATGGGACGGTAAACAGAGCGTTGGTGGAGCGACATTCCTTTTTATTTTAAGTTTATACGAAAACCGGAAAACAACAAAGGAGAGAAAGCAAACAGTGAACTGGCATGAGAACAATAACCAATGCAACATACACGCACAAGTATCCACACACAGGTGGAAAACAAAGGAACATAAATAGAATCCCCAATTAGAGACAACTCGAGACAGCTGCCTCTAATTGGGGATCGAAATTAACCAAATACAAAACACCCAGTGCACTGTCAAGCTCTAACTGCGGCCCTACAACTCCCCCCTAGAGGGAGCCAGAGACCTGGCCACAGTCAGAACCTGACAGTACCCCCCCTCCCCTAAGGCGTGGGCTCCCGACCGCGATACTCCCCTCCCCCCCAAAAAACACACACAAGTGGGAGAAGGGGGAACAGAGCAGACCACTGGGGCGGTGTCGGTTCTGGACCCGGTACCGGATGTGGCACCAGAGGCCGGACTGTAGTCCTTCTCCGGACTGCGCCCCAGTGTAATGGTCAGTTCTGGCACATGAACAGAGTTGACAACCAGTCTGAAAAGGGAGTTGGGTCTTCTCACGGCACGCTTGTAAGACTCTGATTGTCTAAAAAGGTTCCAACAAGTCTTCTACGATGGTTTGAACAGAGTAACAGAGGATGGTCCTACTTAAAATAGCTTTCGAACATACTTAACTTAGGACTGCTAATCAGCCGTACCAGTTATTGTCCGGGAGGTGAGTTTTTCTTCTCCACCTCGTGTTGCGATTCAGAGTTCAAACCACTTTAAATGTGCAGCTGCAGCATCACATTTTTCTGATCTGATATGTTAATTTCTTTACCCATAATTTATACACTTTGGTCTAAAGGGGTGGTTCCGGCAGGCTGACAAGCTCTCTGACCTCACTCCGGGGCGGTGACTACTTACTGTGCAAAGTTTATGGAAAACAATTATGCCCTTAGTGTCCTATAGATCGCCTATGACCATTCTCCACGTTCTACATTAGGAATATTGTTCCAGTATTCGCTTTTGAAGGTGTTTAAGTTTCAGCAGGAAAAAGTCTGTTGAAACAAAGACATTAATTTGGTGGATTTTGAGAGGGAGAGCCTGGATCTTCTACCTTTTGATTTACAACAGGGCTTGAGTAGTTAATATCCACTGGTTCTTTCCTTCTCGTGGACAGTCATGACACTCTGCAGAGCAAAAGGACAATATAGGACTAAGGGGGAATCATATTACACAGCATCCAACTTCTGTCTGGGCTACAGTCCATTACGAATTACAAAGGAAGCTATGACCTGCCCAATCATGCTTCTTTACCAGACGAACGCAATGCATTTTATGCACGCTTCGACTATAACAACATCGTGCCGGGTGTGAGGACCGCCACCAAACCAGTGATCTCCGCTCTCTGAGGCCGACGTCCCAAACACTCCCTCTGCAACTGGATACTGGACTTCCTGTCGAGCCAACTCCAGGTGGTGAGGGTAGGCAACATCACCTTCCCTCACCTTCGCAACGCTGACCCTCAACCCGGGGGTCCCTCAAGGATGTTTGCTTAGTCCCCCCAGTACTCCCTGTTCACCCAACAGAGGGTGCGGACAGCCCAGTACATCACTAGGACAGAGCTCCTTGCCATCCATTACCTCTATATCAGGTGGTGTGAAAGGAAGGCCCGGAAAATCATTAAAGACTCCAGCCACCCAAGCCATAGACTGTTCTCTCTTATTCCACATGGCAAGCGGTAGCTGTACATCAAGTCTGACAACAACAGCTTCTATCCCAAAGCAATAAGACTGCTAAATAACTAACTAAAAAGATAACAAAATGTCTCTATGTACACTCACAGGTCCCTGCACACTCACATACACTGACACTCCAACACACACACAAACACCCAGATCATAATTTGCACACATACATATAATATGCACGTACATTCATACTGACTCTACAGACATGCACAACCACTCCCATACAATCATCATACGCTGCTGCAACTCTGTTTATCATATAACCTGATGCCTAGTCACCTTACAGTGCTATATACAGTGCTTTCAGAAAGTATTCAGACCCCTTGACATTTTCCACATTTTGTTACGTTACAGCCTTATTCTAAAATGTATTAAATTAATATGTTTCCTCATCAATCTACACACAATACCCCATAATGACAAAGCAAAAACAGAAATACGTTATTTACATGAGTATTCAGACCCTGAGACTCGAAATTGTTCTCAGGTGCATCCTGTTTCCATTGATCATCCTTGAGATGTTTCTACAACTTAATTGGAGTCCACCTGTGGTAAATTCAATTGATTGGACATGATTTGGAAAGGCACACACCTGTCTATATAAGGTCCCACAAGAACCCAATGGTTACTCTGACAGAGCTCCAAAGTGGTCTAAGACATCATTGTAAATAAGAATTTGTTCTTAACCGACTTGCCAAGTTAAAGGTTAAATAAAAAAATACAAATTAAAATTATTTCCTCTGTGGAGATGGGAGAACCATCCAGAAGGACAACTATCTTTGCAGCTCTCCACCAATCAGGCCTTTATGGTATGTTATGGAGTGTTCAGACGGAAGCAACTCCTCAGTAAAAGGCACATGACAGCCCGCTTGGAGTTTGCCAAAAGGCACCTAAAGGACTCTCAGACCTTGAGAAACAAGATTCTCAGGTCTGATGAAACCAAGACTGAACTCTTTGGCCTTAATGCCAAGCATCAAATCTGGAGGAAACCTGGCAACATCCCTACGGTGAAGCATGGTGCTGGCAGCATCATGCTGTGGGGATCCTTGATGAAAACCTGCTCCAGAGAGGGATCTCAGACTGGGGCGATGGTTCACCTTCCATCAGGACAACTACCCTAAACACACAGCCAAGACAATGCAGGAGTGGCTTCGGGACAAGTCTCTAAATGTCCTTGAGGGGCCTAGCCTGAGCACGGACTTGAACCCGATCAAACATCTTTGGAGAGACCTGAAAATAGCTGTGCAGCGACGCTCCCCATGCTACCTGAAGTTTCAAGGCTGTAATCGCTGCAAAAGGTGCTTCAACAAAGTACTGAGTAAAGGGTCTGAAATTAAGTAAATGTTAATTATTTATAAACTTGCACAAAAATCTAAAAACCTGTTTTTTGCTTTGTCATTATGGGGTATTGTGTGTAGATTGAGGGGGGAAAAAACTATTGAATCCATTTTAGAATGCAATGTTACAAAATTTGGAAAAAGTCAAGGGTTTTGCAACTTAAACAACGGATACTGTCATTCTGTTCTGATTTGATGCCTCCTCTGATAGGATTAATGGCTCTTTGATAGTCTGTGCTCTCATGTGAGCATGACTGTTGGGATTATATAGGCCTATACTGTATATGTCATATGTAAAGTACACTATGTAACCTGGGAGACATACAGCCTTTTTTATTATGCCAGATATCTTGGCAAAGAAAATAATGTTCAACCCACCTATTAATCATGTAAGGAACCTTGATGATAAACATGCATTCACATTGACAGGGCCTTATTTTGACATTCACCAAATACTGAAAACCTTCATCCAGACTCTAGAATACTAAAACAGACTAACACTAAAATATCCTCAGACAGCAACGATGTATGCATTTCTCTCTCTCTTTCAGTCTCAGCCATTCATTTAGGCACATACAACTAACACATGCATGCTCACACATGCACACATGATGCAACAGCCCACTCACACACTCACACATTGTCAGACATTTAATTAAATGACTCTTTTGCAGCAGAGATTAATTTCATGATGTGTTCTTGTTTATTATAGACGACTAATGGGCCCTCATCCCACACACTTTAAATTAGATTAAACTGTTGGTTATACTTCAAATGGGTTCCGTGGTCAGTGTGGCTCTAATGATGTGTTTTACAGCTCTCCAGAGTGCCACAGTGTTTTGACAAAAGGCTGCATCCTTCCTCCCCTCTAAGTGAGACTATTCATTGCCATGGATACAGTCAATCTTTAACATATTGTTTAACAGTGAGTGTCGGCCAACAACCTAAAAAGAGCCAAACCCCAAAAAGGACAGTCCTACATCAAACCTTACACAGGCAGCACAAACATACAGATAAAGAAAGGTTCACCTTTTCATCACGGAAATTGGGGAGTCCTGACATTGCGATCATGAATATTGACAGAAAATACATAACATTTTCCTGCTGCTCATTTTACGATGTCAGGCTGCATTGGAAATCTAATTCATTTCTCCACCCAGGATGACCATCTCGCCAGCCTGACAAGAGTGATGGATGGCACTTGATATTCATTTTCCCTCATGTTATGCAATCTTATACTCCTTTTGAAAATATATATATTTTTTACCTATGCACATTCTGTCCACCTAATAGTTGCACCACAAGGACAGGAACAAAGTTGTCATTGCAGTCACTATAACCACTCACATTTAAACAGAGACTAGCTAGGTAGATGTTGAAGTAGCACGTAACTTGATTAATGACTTGGAACCAAACTCATATTTTTTGTGGTCAGGTGAGTGACAAATGGCTGTACATTTTTCATTGTCATTGATTTTGGTTGGAAACAAAGACAGAGAGAGAGAGAAAGAAGCAGGCAGGCAGACAGACAGACACAGACAGGTCATATTTGTCTGCTGGTGGAGTTTAGCAAGGTCAGGGCTACATTAAGCTAGCTAATATACCCCTGGCTGGCTGTTGGTGGGTGCTCTGTTTAAACTAGCGAATATACACACAAATTATATAGATATAATTTATGTGTATTATGTTTAGTTAAGTGTGAGACTCTAATCAAAGCCATTCTACTGAGAGACAACGCAGATGCTGCTCAAATGAATGCTCAGAGATAACACTATCATAAAACATTGACAGAACTGAAATGACTGGAGTGGTAACTTGATTGAATCTTTATCAGTTTCTTGTCATATCAATCGAATTAATGGGGTCATTTCATTCATTGTGCTCAGCTAACAAACACCTTTTTAGTTCTGAGGGAAACAAAAGCAAATTAATGAAAGTTTAATGCAAAGCAGAATCAAATTCCAAACCTTGCAAATTTGATTGATTTATAAAAAATGTGATACTCTATGAGAGAATGAATGGCACGCCAATGTGTCCAGACAACTATCTATTTGCTTTGTCTAACCCTGTAGGGGCTGTGGAAAGAGCTGCCTGTGTGTGAATTTGGGGGTCTGGGGTGTATCTGGGTGAGGGTGTGTGAGAGCATGGTGAAAGGATATGTTGGGATGGTGTTAAATATACTGTATATACACATTCACACTGGTCTAACACTGTTTGAGGGTGTGAAGGATCAGTGCTACCCGCATACTAACTCAGAATTCTAAGTAGCTTGTATCCAATGATCATACAGTCGTATGCAAAAGTTTGGGCACCCCTGACAATTTCCATGATTTCCATTTATAAATAATTGGGTGTTTGGATCAGCAATTTCATTTTGATCTGTCAAATAACTGATGGACACAGTAATATTTCAGTAGTGAAATGAGGTTTATTGGATTAACAGAAAATGTGCAATAAGCATCAAAACGAAATTAGACAGGTGCATACATTTGGGCACCCCAACAGGAAATTCACATCAATATTTAGTAGAGCCTCCTTTTGCTAAAATAACAGCCTCTAGACGCTTCCTATAGCCTCTAATGAGTGTCTGGATTCTGGATGAAGGTATTTTGGACCATTCCTCCTTACAAAACATCTCCAGTTCAGTTAGGTTTGATGGTTGCCGAGCATGGACAGCCCGCTTCAAATCATCCCACAGATTCTCAATGATATTCAGGTCTGGGGACTGGGATGGCCATTACAGAACATTGTACTTGTTCCTCTGCATAAATGCCCGGGTAGATTTTGAGCAGTGTTTTGGGTTGTTTTCTTGTTGAAATATCCAGCCCCGGCGTAACATCAACTTTGTGACTGATTCTTCAACATTATTCCCAAGAATCTGCTGATATTGAGTGGAATCCATGCGACCCTCAACTTTAACAAGATTCCCAGTACCGGCACTGGCCACACAGCCCCACAGCATGATGGAACCCCCACCAAATTTTACTGTGGGTAGCAAGTGTTTTTCTTGGAACGCTGTGTTCTTTTGCCGCCATGCATAACACCCCTTGTTATGACCAAATAACTGAATCTTTGTTTCATCAGTCCATAGCACCTTATTCCAAAATGAAGCTGGCTTGTCCAAATGTGCGTTTGTGGCGTGTGTGCAGAAAAGGCTTCTTCCGCATCACTCTCCCGTACAGCTTCTCCTTGTGCAAAGTGCGCTGAATTGTTGAACGATGCACAGTGACACCATCTGCAGCAAGATGATGTTGTAGGTCTTTGGAGGTGGTCTGTGGGCTGTTTTTGACCGTTCTCACCATCCTTCGCCTTTGCCTCCGATATTTTACTTGGCCTGCCACTTCTGGCCTTAACAAGAACTGTGCCTGTGGTCTTCCATTTCCTCACTATGTTCCTCACAGTGGACACTGACAGCTTACATCTCTGTGATAGCCTTCCCCTAAACCATAATCTTGAACAATCTTTGCTTTCAGGTCATTTGAGAGTTGTTTTGAGGCCCCCATATTGCCACTCTTCAGAGGAGAGTCAAAGAGAACAACAACTTGCAATTGGCCACCTTAAATACCTTTTCTCATGATTGGATGCACTTGTCTATGAAGTTCAAGGCTTAATGAGCTCACCAAACCAATTGTGTGTTCCAATTAATCAGTGCTAAGTAGTTACAGGTATTCAAATCAACAGAATGACAAGGGTGCCCAAATTTTTGCATAGCCTATTTTTCACATCTGATTTAATTTCATACATCTTAATATTGCTACACTAAAAATCTTTGTCTGGACAATACCCCAATACTCAGCTTTTATTAGAAAATGAATGGAATGCCATTGTGATCATTTTCTGTGACGACAGAGTAAATTATTATGCAGCCTCAGAGGGGTGCCCAAACTTTTGCATACGACTGTAGATGTTATTGCTTGGCTTTGCTGCTGCATTGGTCCACTCTTGCTTGGTTAGATGTGTACCAGCCATTGATTAAACCTTTAAGTCTTGTGATATTAAAATACATATAGGCCTAGTTATGAAATACAAGCATGAGATGATGCATAGTGCAGGCTTATGTACAGAAATTACACTGAGTGTCATCAGTGTTAACAAGGATGTTATTCTATGTATCGCTGTCGCTCATTGTTCCTGTGTCTTCATGCAAATTGATGTTATGGTGAAATTAAAGTAAAAAATATATATATACACTCTCTCCCTAATTCGGAGATGTATTGCATCTTTGTGGAGCAGATATCAGTGGGGCCATGGCTGGGCGGTGGGAGAATGGGGCTGTGTTGTTGTGAGGGATGTGGATGTGAAGTGGACAATCAGAGATGTCAGGGCAGCTGAGGTGTTAGGCATGTACTGGATGGATGAAATGTCAGGGAAGTGGCATCTAATGGGTGTTTGGACCTTAAGGTTGTGTCATTTTCTCATGATGTTTGGGTGTGGAGGTGTTGTAAAGGTTTCGGATGACATTAGTGTGTGTAGAAGTGTTGATGAAGGTTCATTATTAAGGAGTACGAGATGGTGGCTGGTTGAGACTGTTCCAATTACTGGTATTCTTCACAGGAAAGATTTGCTCAGAAATCCGGTAAATAACGGCAACAGCAACACAGAATGGGGACATTGTGTGTTAACTTCAACAATTAGGCTAGCATGGTCGAAGGCACAACGTATCATCACACTAATAATCGTATGCAAAGCATTTGTTGGTATCCCAATCATTTTTAGGCCAGTGCGAATGTAGTCCATGCATTCATAAATAAATCTATGCATAATGTGGAAAAATAGCCTTGCTTTTCAGCCAAATCCTGTCTTAATTAGCTGTAGCTCGCTACTGTTTCTCTGCTTGAGGGTGTCCTGTTGTTATCAAAGCATGGAATTATTTATTCACACATAACTAACACCTCTGTTTATTTTTAAGCTCCTCACTGAGAGACTCTAATTATCAAAGGATAAACTCTCCTTGCCTCAAAATGGGGATAAACAGTGAACCTATTATTTAGTGATGGATGGAATTAATTATTTTCTGGTAAGGTCATTAGACCTTGTAAACAAGTGAGAACAGGCTTTGAGGTGCTACACTTCATAAAATATGTTTTGTTTTAAAAGGTAATGCAGTTACACAATCTTTGGTTATAAATGTTGAATGAGTTTGACATATTTTATTTTAAAAGGTGGGCCTAATGCAAAATGCAACGCCCCAATGTAGCTTCCTTATTTCTCCATAGAAAAAGTTTAATTTCTCTGTCTTTTTTCTCTCCAAAACTTTAAAGTTGTTGTAATAATTCCTGATCCTTCCCTGATGATTCAGTCATTATCTGATCATATGTTGTACAAGAATCTGGTTTTGAAGAGATCACAGCTTCAGCAACAAACCGTTACTGTCACATGAACTGTCCGCAGGCTGTGACGATGTTTGATGGGATATATATTATTACACAGTTTTCAGTGACAAAAACAGCTCACTTCACTTGCATGTGTAATTTTGTGCCTACTTTACATTATCCGAGATGGAGCCATAAATCGCTTGCCAATGAATATGGGAATTATAAATGCTGTGTTACACTTCATGGATATGAGAGTAAGTTAGGGAGAGGCTGGTGGAGAGGATGATTGATATGTCTTTGAGAATGGGAGAAAGTGAGGGAGACACTGGCGGAGAAAGACAGTGATTAAGATAGTCTTTGAGTGTTTGAGAGCAAGTGATTGAGCGAGTGTGAGAGCAAGTGGTGGAAAGTGACAAAGAGTGAAAGTGATTGAAATAGAGTTAGTGTTGTTCCTAATGACGGAAAGACAAGTCATGTGAGAGAGACAGTATATATGCACCCAAAACCTAATCCTCACATTGGCCCCATCACCAGACTCAGATCAGTTAGCACACTACCTCTTCTAGCCGCTCTGACTGTAAGCCACGGGTAGCTAATCCTTAAAGGAGAGATACAGTATAAGTAGTGCTGTTTAATTACACATGCTAATCATTTTATTGGATGGATTCATGGACCTGACACGTTTGAAAGCTGTGTGCCCTGCACATTAATGATCCATGCTTCATAAAAGTGCATTTGAGAGTAAAATAACGCACTCATCTGTCTCAAATTGGTTTACAATTTACTTTGTAGAAGGAGGTGCTTCCATTTGACAGACGTTAACGATATGTCATATGATAAGACACTGGCATAGGCATGTCAGATCACTTGTGAATCCATAATCAATCCATAATTGTGCGTCAAGAGAAGAATATTCAGTCATTTAGCCAGACAACACCAACCAACCATGTTCTTGACAATAAACAAGGAGTCCAAGTGGAAAATATTAATGTGGTTGTTGATGCGAAACAGCCCGTTGATTAAGACAGAGACGTACATCTCAGTAGTCAGACAGCTCTGACTGAGACCGAGAGAGAGACCTCTACTCACCTCCCTCACATTTCCCCAACGGTACCCTCTCAGAACCAAATCAAAAATAAGCCATCAACAACGCACAGTTCATTACAGGCCTAGAGACTACATGCACCCTTAGTCTAAAGTAGACCGCAACATATATGTGATCTACAGTACCATAACATCGAAATGCATTTGTTTATGAACTCAATCTTTAATTTCCAATGCTGTTCAATTACAAGTAATAGAAATATGCCCTGTATGAGGAAATGAGAGCAGTTATGTTTGCAGCATGTGTGTCTACAGGCTGGTGCTTATTGTGGAGTCTGAGAAGTAAATAGCATGGAGAGTATAAATAGGACTTGCTGGCATAGCTCAATATATTGACACCATCTTATGCAGAAGTGTGGTCTTTTTCCCCAAATAGACCATATCAGAATATCTGTTGGCTGAAAATGAAAGCAGGTTATTTTGCTTTATTTTGCATCCAAATGCATCTCTCACTGACGGAGAAGCTTTAGGCTGCCAAGGGGAGAAGGCAAAACATCTGGCCTCAACGTTTTTATTAGAGCTGGCTCACCTTTGGGATTTTTATTCTTCTCCCATTCAGGTACTATGTTGTGTGCTTGTGTGTTTAAATATTTTGTGTAAAACTGCTTGACTTCTTTGCAGGAGTATCATTATGAAAAATGTATAGACTGAAATACCTGACATGTTTGTGTTAAGTCATTAAAAAGCCTGTCGACATTATTCTCACCGACAGTAGTTTACTGATCAATTCTAAGCTTTCTTTGCAATTTCAACCAACCAATATGGTGTGAGTTGTCATTTCCGATTCTCAGACACAATAAATGTCTCAAGGATGCTACATAGTGCTCATGGGATGATAAGATCACAACAGAAAGCTGGTTTGGTAGAAGACAGGGCTGGGAAACGGCAACACATAGCCCAGGCACAGAGAACAAGTATATGGCACAATTGATTTTGCTTCACTTAGCCCTGTCTTGTAAGCACTGACATCATCTGGACCCAAGTCAAGCTAACATGCAACTTCCAAAAGACTAATCAAATCCAAGGGCCAGGATATACTGCCAAGTGCCGTGCTACAGGGTTCTCCCTCACTGTGCACAATTGGTTCAACACCTGTTGTAACTATACGCTTCACAAGTGACAGAGAAGTGGAATTATGCTTTTGAAAGGCCATTGTTGAGATTGGTTGAGGGTGATGGCACTCATTGTGGGTTTCAGAGCTGGCCTCAGCACATTCTCAGCACTTTAGCATGTAGGGCACACTGATTGGTGTCACGTCGTTAGTCAGTATGTGTTACACCTGTGCTGGTTTGTCATCTCGTTAGTGGGAAGGTGTTTCACCTGTGCAGTTCCAGGTGCTATTAAAGAGTGGCTGTCCAAGTGCTCCAGTTGTCTTGGGAGAGGTGAAGGGTCAACACATTTAGCTGGCTCGCCCTGTTTAATTTCTAGAAAAACATTCCTTTTTCGGATTTTCACTGATTTCATTTTGCTAAACGTTTTGATTTGATTCTTTAAGTTTGGTGTGGGTTTTTCTTTTGTTTGCCTCTTAGTCGACACATTTACATAACTATTCAGACCATAGGGATTGTGCCAGGTTTGAGCATCTTGTTTCACATGGTCAGAGTCATTTAAGTGCATTTTGGCAAACTCTAAGCGGGCTGTCATGTGCCTTTTACTAAGGAGTGGCTTCCGTCTGGACACTACCATAAAGGCCTGATTGGTGGAGTGCTGCTGAGATGGTTGTCCTTCTGGAAGGTTTTTCCATCTCCACATAGGAACTTTGGAGCTCTGTCAGAGTAACCATCGGGTTTTTGGTCACCTCCCTGACCAAGGCTCTTCTCCCCCGATTGCTCAGTTTGGCCGGGCGGCCAGTTCTAGGAAGAGTCTTGGGGGTTCCAAACTTCTTCCATTTAAGAATGATTGAGGCCACTGTGTTCTTGGGGACCTTCAATGCTGCAGAAATGTTTGGGTACCCTTCCCCAGATCTGTGCCTTGATACAATCCTGTCTCGGAGCTCTACGGACAATTCCTTCGACTTCATGACTTGGTTTTTGCTCTGACATGTACTGTCAACTGTGTGACCTTATATAGGCAAGTGTGTGTCTTTCCAAATCATGTCCAATCAATTGAATTTACCACAGGTGGACTCTAATCATGTTGTAGAAACATCTCAAGGATGATCAATGGAAACAAGATGCACTTGAGCTCAATTTCGAGTCTTATAGCAAAAGGTCTGAATACATGTAAATATTATTATTTATTTTTTTACATTTGCAAACATTTCTAAAAACCTGTTTTTACTTTGTCATTATGGGGGTATTGTGTGTAGATTGATGAGGATAAGGCTGTAACATAACAAAATATGGAAAAAGGGAAGGTGTCTGAATCATTTCTGAATGCACTGTGAGTGTTATAGTCATAGCTCAATTAGTTTTGATCTATTCCAATGTCCACGTAGTCAGGCATGATAACGTGTTTTTTTTGTTTGAAGGTTATTTTCAACGGTGCTGCAGCGAGAGGTGTCACTCGGTGCCGTTCTGATGCAGACACCTACATAGAGGGGGAATGAGGAACCTTTCATGTTTAATTAATAATGCTAATGAAACTTAATTAGCGCAGCTTATGAACCATGCATTCAAATGAGAGATGAGCTTTAGCCTTAAATAACAAGCCTCCTGTGCTGGATTTGGTGTCCTATTACATTCTAATTAGACTGCACTAGGGACCATTACTTTAACGAGTGAAGAACGTTTTAATCTTCTGCACAGCGGAGGGGCCTAAGACCTGTGTTTGTGCATGTATGGCTACAGTATTTGTCCGTGCGTGTGTGTAGATGTGGGTGAGTGGTCGTGTTTATGTAGTACGTGTGAGTAGTTTGTCAGGGAGCTGATTCACACTGCCTCTCACAATTTTGACACTAACTTTGCACAATGTGTGCTATTTTTAAAATGCATAGAATATTTTTCAATGACAGCCCATGTCTTTAGACCAGTTTACAATGTAAGGTAGCCTATTTATGAAGTCTTCAGAAACAACAATAGAAGCATATACTGTATGAGAATCATTACCAACCAGCATAAATGGCATTTTTTACTCACCTAAGCTTGTACAAGTGGAATCATCTGCAAAATGATTTAAAAAATATGGTTAAGTATACTCCTTATCTTCTATATGCAACTGCTACTAATGGCATCATCAGTCTAATTAAGTCAAATTGTAACACATGAGACACTTTCTTAAGCAACTTAATCTACCTAGAAATTATCATTGATAGTCACTGACAATCAATTTTCAACAATATAAGAATATTTATCAAATGCTATTACTGTATATGTATGCTTTGAGATTCTATGAAAAGCGCTATAGAAATGTAATTCATTATGTATTATACTGAGGCTAAAATGTGTATTCCATTCCACTGAGCCGTTTACTTGTATTCTTTATATTTGTATTATTGTTTGCCTCATTGTCGAAGGAACCTTCAAGCAAGCATTTTGTCGGACGGTGTATACATGTGTATCCTGTACATACGACAAATAAAACTTGAAATGGTATAATCTGTTTGTAAACCTACTGCAGAAGGTGGTAGACTGTCAAATTGAGTGTGTCGTTGTCTCTAGCTTTCTAAAAGCGCAGCGACAGCCCAGCTCATCTGTGGAAAATGCCATTACGCCCCGCAGGGAAGGTCTTGTGATCGGCTTCCACTCTGTGATCCTGCCCCCAAGGCCTGATTCTATCTCAACATAAAGCCATTAGCCAGATCTGCATCACAAGATGTTCATTGCCAGAGGCCATTTACTTCTCTACAATTATTGCAAATTAGCCCTGGTTTAAGAAGATAGGAAATACTGGCTTTATTACAAATATATAACAAACCCCATAGCTGATGCGCTATCAATAAGAGGACATTTACATAATACTAGTGTATAAGTGTGTGTGTGCGTCATTGAGTGCATGTGTTTGTGAGTGTGGGTGTGCGTTCATGAGGGAGTGTGTGTGTGGGTGGATGGGTCGGTGGGTGAATTGGTGTATGTGTGCGCTCTCTGTTACATGGACTGTCAGTTTGGCAGACGCCTGCAGGGGTTGGTGTGTTGCCATGGTGACATGAAGGCATGAAAGAGCAGCAATGTTTGCCCAACAGGACCCGTTTCAATTGGAATGAAGTAATGAGAGCCTTCTCATCACAACTTCTTTGTTAATAATAATCCTCAACTCAGAGAAACTGCAAACTTGAAAAACGAGGTGGGCACGATAAAGTACAATGGAATGTACCTTTGTTGAAAGAAGTCATAAAAATGGGTTTAGGTTTCCCAAAAGCATCATCGTTAGAACTTTAGGACCCTATGGACCAGGATAACACAATGGTATTCCGTTACAGAACTATTCAGTACATCTTTATATGACTGATGGACTTGTATATTTGCCTGCAAATATACCCTGAAATATATACGCTCTTTGACATTTAGTTTGATCATAATGTAATTTCAATGTTTAACATTCAACATTTACAGGGAGAAGCTATCATGTATGACAAATTCACTATGGTTTACCAATACTCTAACAGTGATAATACGAGTGAAAGGTCACGAGTGATTGTAACCTTTCTCATATGCATTTAATCAATATTGCAAGTCAACAGTGGTGATTTGTTAACCATTTCCAGACAATATTTTAATCAAATCTGCTTAAAAGGGTAACCAGGCAACAGCCACAGCATTATATGACCTCTTGGGTAGGTCTCTGCAAGTGAGCTTCGTATACTCAGGTTTGATTAGGAAGACAGGAACAAAGCAACACTTGTTTTTTCTCTGACAGGTCTCAGCTCTCTTTTCTTTCTCAACCTAACACTTACCCAGAATGGCACTGTAAATGGGTAACCATGGCACTCGGTCTTAGGGGCCGCAATTCCACATGCTCTTTCTTCTTCGGTGATTTGTTTCTTCTTCGGTGATTTGAAGGTACATTATCACAACAGAGCTTCACTTAAGATTGCTCTGAAGTCCTACCATAGCATTATTCTGTCACATTTTTAGTTGTGCATTCATAAGGATGGTGATGAGAACATTTTCTAGAGTTTATCATATGGCTCCTCTGTGCCTCCTAATCAAGATCATATCTAGGCGTTAAAACATAGCTTTTCAGGACCTGATAAGACTTCCCATCGTCTACAGGGCTCGGGTAAGGAGCAGGCACAGAGACAGAAGATTAGTCCAGGTCATTTCTATCATGTCTTTCCAAGATGATATATGAGTAAAGGCTTTATGGTCTGGTATAGATAAGATATGAATACTTCCAAAAGCCTTTTGGCTGTCTTGTGGATGTCTCTTAGTGGATGTGACATCGTCGTCAAGGAAGCATTTATACTTTATAATGATTTTATGGACATTTGCATTTAGCCAAAATGTGATTGGAGGCTAAAACTCATTTTTTGAAAGCCAGTAGCCAGGTGCAGATCTGTGAGGATTGTGCTTCGGCAGAGATCCTTGTGTGAGCAGCTGGAGTTGCATCATTTCCTCAGCGCGAACCCTTGAGGCTACACAGACGCACACACAGCACCCCTCCTTTCCCCACCTCCATCCCCAAACCATGTGTGTCTGGACTTAGGGGGTAGAGAGGGAAGCCAAGTGTGTCTGGACTGGGGGTAGAGAGGGAAGCCAAGTGTGTCTGGACTAAGGGGGTAGAGAGGGAAGCCATGTGTGTCTGGACTAAGGGGGTAGAGAGGGAAGCCATGTGTGTCTGGACTAAGGGGGTAGAGAGGGAAGCCATGTGTGTCTGGACTAGGTGTAGAGAGGGAAGCCATGTGTGTCTGGACTAGGTGTAGAGAGGGAAGCCATGTGTGTCTGAACTCTGGGTGGAGAGGGAAGCCATGTGTGTCTGGACTGGGGGTGGAGAGGGAAGCCATGTGTGTCTGGACTGGGGGTAGAGTCATTGTAAGTGTAAGGATTACTTAATTTTTTCTGACAGGTGATTTGTGAGGTAAATAGTCGTTCTAAAATAGGAGCGGTCTTGTTCAGATTGATACTAATACCCCCACCCCCTCTCCTCCCAGTTAGCAGTAGGTAGTCCAGACTGTTTGCATTAGGAGATCAAAGGGGTATTGATGATCTAAACACAGAGCAAATATCAAAGCAGTAGTTTCCATGTACTTTACCCCCGTTATCGCCAAGCATGCATTACCCCTCTTCTTTGCTGTGTTAACCACCTCTATTTCACACATGAATATCTGGGTCTGCCGTCCCAATCTTTCCAACAACGCAATGAGTGTAATGTAAGTGAAAGGTTATCGGTCTGTAATTAGACATTTTTTTTTATCCTCATAAGCAAAATCAACACACGCATAAGCCACAGTATGAACGTACTGGGATATTCACCTACATTACAATTTAAGGTAATCCAGGCATGTTATAGTGTATTTTGTCGCAGTAATATGGCGTTTGGATTTCATCTTTGATAATGTACCACAAAGACCCTTTAGGGAAGAAACGTTTATAGTTTAACAAAGTTCTCCTTCCTGAGTACTACATTCAGGAGATTAAAAGCAAAACATAGAAATTCATAATTCGTAGTGGTATGTGCTTTCTGCCGGCCTAGGGGTGATAATACAGGAGCAGGCTGGCATTATGCTGTTTTGGAATCTGTCAGTGATAAGGTGTGGGATATGTCAGAGACAGGGATGTGTGTGAAGATGATGGACCCCTGCTGATACTGAAATACACGTAGGTAAAATATTCATTGTTAGAGTTGTATCTGTGGCTAGCGTATAGTATTTTATGCCAAAATTATGCTACAGTTATCTGTTTCTCTGCAGTAAGCCAGTTATTTATCATTATAAACCAGGTGGTTTGAGCCCTGAATGCTGATTGGCTGAAACCTGTGGTATATCAGACCATATACCATGGGTACTGTTCTAATTACGTTGGTAACCAGTTTATAATTGCAGTAAGGCACTTCAGATGTTTGTGGTACATGGCCAATATACCACGGCTAAGGGCTGTATCCAGGAACTCTGCATTGTGTCTTGTATAAGAATAGCCGTATACCACGCCTCCTCAGGCATTATTGCTTAAATGTATGTAATTACCAACCAGCACCGAGGATGATACATGCTGCATAAATGTATGGGGTTTCCAAGGGTCAGGATTAATCCAAGACAAAAATAAGCTTAGTAAGACTAATGATATCCAGTACTAGAAGACTGTTATGAAATACACTGTATTTACTAATCCATTCAAATCTGTGCCATTGATTTAAGGCTTCTGCTGGCAAGCCATTTTGAAAGGAGGACCAAAACATAATTAGCTGGGGTTTTTTTCTGTGTTTGTGCAGTGTTTGGTATATGCGAGTAAATTAGGCCAGACAATAGAGCCCCACTTCTTCACTATCAGTCATGTCCCTCTTTCTGCAGCACATCCGTTGCTGTGGGGGGATCATCGAGATCTAATCCCACTTAATAGCCCAGTGGCAGATAGCCTGAGAGCTAAAAAACAAACGTATGTGAGACGAATAAACAAAGAGCTAAAAATGGAAGTGGAGAACTAGCTTGCGGCATGTTCACACAATTAGAATGCATTATTGCTCAAACCTAACCCTAAGAGAGGGTTCTGCATGCATTATGTAGGCTATAGTGTGCAACACAGAGGATACCTTTATTACCAAGAGAGACAAGGGGAGGCATCACACAAATGGTTCAGGGTCTGTAAAGTCTCCCATTCCTTCTGTTTGAAGAATCACTTTCAGATCCATGAAAGTGCATGTTCATTTATCCTCTGTAAAGGGGTTCTGTTTAATGTAGGGTATCTGAAAACCCACTGACCTTATGTTATGTCATGTGTGCATGTTGATCAATACATTGTGTTTTGCCACATCTACATGTTGATCAATACCTTGTGTTGTGTCACATCTACATGTTGATCAATACCTTGTGTTGTGCCACATCTACATGTTGATCAATACCTTGTGTTGTGTCACATCTACATGTTGATCAATACCTTGTGTTGTGCCACATCTACATGTTGATCAATACCTTGTGTTGTGCCACATCTACATGTTGATCAATACCTTGTGTTGTGCCACATCTACACGTTGATCAATACCTTGTGTTGTGTCACATCTACATGTTGATCAATACCTTGTGTTCTGTCCTATGTACATGTTGATCAATACCTTGTGTTGTGTCACATCTACAGCCCCCCCTGCCCTCCCCATGTTCAAACTCTTTCCAACAGCAAGTCCACCTTAACTAGGCTATTCTTCATCAATCCCACATTCTCCACATTGTCCTGTTCTTGGCTGAGGAACCGCCCAGTACTCATTAAAGCTTAATACCATTTTAATTACTCAATCAGAGACGGGGTAAAGGAGCAGCACATGGTTTTACCCATTCTACTATTTAGTGTTTGTACCACAGCCCTACACCACACTGGTCCCCCCACCGCTTTGATCAAGTTTATATTTGGGCCCCATAAAGGAAAGCAGCCGAAAGCAGAAGCCGTAAATAAAATAAATGCCTATAGGATGCCATAACACGAGGACATTTGAAATAGAGGGAGAAGTGACAGTCATTTAAAACCTCATCTGGCTGCCCTGACACGACGTTTCTCAGCAAGAGTAATGGTCAGAGGCTGCTGTCGGCTGGTAAAGCTATCACCCCAGTCTAGGGAAGTCCTGTTTCAGATAGTACAGGAAAAATCCTGTACACATCTGTCTCCCTGCTGGGCTAACACACTCTCATTGAGTCTGTTGGTGCCTCCTCGTCTACACTTGCTTGCCACCCGTCTTCCTCCATTCTTCATCCCATTGTATTTTACTTACTGCCAAGCTTCTCTCACCAAGGCTCTGTGGTTTTGTTTAGAAAAGGGAGGCATGTGTGTGTATGCGCCCAATAGCATGTGAGGCAAGGTAATTAATGATCGACAGCTGCTGAACAGATTAGTGGGTAAATAATTCAACCCTTGAAGCTGTCAATCAAGGACTTCCCTAGTGTGAGTTCCTCATAATGGTTTCTGTAGCACGGCCTAAGCGTGATGTGACCACAGATCCTCTAGTACTAAACAGATAATGAATGTGTCATATGAGAAAAGGAAATCAATAGAACATTCACACATTTCCATTTGTTTTTTCACGAAAACACGGGAGTATGATTACTAAGAGTAACTCTTACATTGATAATTAACCTGATATTGTCTTGCATGATTGGCATACAATACATTTAATCAGTGTGCTTGGTGCTGACAGGATGCTCATGTAATGACGCTATTGATTTTGACAGACCCGTGGTTGGCTGCTTCAGATCTAACGACATCTCTTGTAAATCTTGTTGTACATTTGCACAAAGTAGAAAGACAAGAGCTTCAATAAATAAAAACCATTATGATTTATGACATCATTTATAAATAGGCAACATCCAGCTGATTGTCGAGTCAATAAGATAGTTATGGAGGATAGCTAGAATAATGTTACTTCTCCTTTGCCTAACACCTAATCACATCAAGCAGCTGAAATGACAGCAAACTATGTGCATTTCCATTTGTTTTAACTTTGTTTCTATTGCCAATTATTTTGATATATTCATGATCCTAGTTATCCTCAATATAATCATCCTGATAAATGAATTTGCCTGGATCAGAGAAATTATCCTGATAAATTAATTTGTCTGGATCAGAGAAATGATCCTGTCAGGTCCTGACTATAGGGAGGCCTCTAGGCATCTTTATGTTGGTCTGGAGGTGACTGTCAGGGCTTGACAGAGGGGAGGCATCTAGGCAACTTTGTTGGTTTTTGTGGTTGTCCCCAATTGGAGGCAGCTGACCTGCATTGCCTCTAATTGGGGATCCAATTTAAGTTGATGAGTTTCCCACCTGTGTGTGGGTTGTTTGTGCTAGTTGCATATCAGTTTGTAGTTGCGGTGTCTCCTTTTTGTTGTTTTATAAAACCAAATAAAGGAATGTCTATTCACTACAGCTCTGCGCCTCGGGTCCTGCCTACCAACGGTGACAGATCCTGATAAATGAATTTGCCTAGATCAGAGAAATGATCCTGATAAATGACCTTTCTGGATCAGAGAAATTATCCTAATAAATGAATTTGCCTGGATCAGAGAAATTATCCTAATAAATGAATTTGCCTGGATCAGAGAAAGTATCCTAATAAATGAATTTGCCTGGATCAGAGAAATTATCCTAATAAATGAATTTGCCTGGATCAGAGAAATTATCCTAATAAATGAATTTGCCTGGATCAGAGAAATTATTCTAATAAATGAATTTGCCTGGATCAGAGAAATTGTCCTGATAAATTAATTTGCCTAGATCAGAGAAATTACCCTGATAAATGAATTTGCCTGGATCAGAGAAATTATCCTGATAAATGAATTTGCATGGATCAGAGAAATTATCCTGAAAATTAATGTGCAATTTCGAAACTTGGTCACTTACTGACAGTCATTCAAATAACCCAAGTCAGTTAAAATGTTTAGATTGGTAAATTAGTCTAGCCAGCTATCTAAACTTGTAATGATCGCCAAATTACCAACTGGGGGCCCAAATTGATTTTATTAGTCACTCTCACTCAGAGATGACATAAGTCAAGGCAAAATGTGTAGAATTGCACGAAATTTGTTGTAAAACTGCAAAGAAAATTCTAAATATGTAAAGCAAGCATAGGGGATGGGGGAGGAGATCACACAAAAATGCAGCATGTTGCACAGGTCGGATAGGCACACAGCAAGGCTTACATTAACCCCCGCTGTACCAAACCAAATGCTAGGCAAGAAGCATGGGGAAATAATGTCCAGACACTTTGTTTCCGGGGGAGTTTAAGTTAATAAATGCCTGGCTGGGCTGCGGGACAGTGGATGCCCATTGAGACTTGAAAATGTAATTATGGTGTCATGCAATTATCATGAATAACTAACGGCTATCAACCAATCAGCATCCAGGATCCAAACTCACTGTTTTATAATCATTCTAAGAAACATCCACTGTTTGTGTTGCCTATTCTTATTCGGTTGGATGACAATGATACATTTTTTCTAATTGATCTGGCTCGTTGATAGAGTGCTGAAACACACTATACACAATAAAGCTTGTAGTAATCCAAACGCAATGAGAGCACAATGAAAAATTGTTTGTCTTGGACGTCTGTCTTTCTGCCAAAATAAATTAGCATTACAGACTGGCATGTGTGCTGTGTGTGATAAAGCATGTCATTTTCAGTGATAATCAACTAATACCCTCTCCCTCTTTCTTTTCAACCTGCTTTGCTAACCCAAGCTGTTTTACACACTGCTTGGAGCATAACTACATGCCTTTTGGACATGACACAACCTTATGACACTAGTCCCGAGAACAGAAACAACAATAGCAGCCACTTCTACTGGCTCCTACCATACATACTGTACCTTGACACAACACAACCCCTGCATGCCATCTGCAGAGCCTGTATAGATGATAACCATTTAGCAGGAATCAAGGATAGTCTTTCTTCACATTTGAACTGAACAGGCATTAAAGTACATATTTCTGAAGGCTATTCATTGGCTTAGATAGCGCTGTAGAGTGTGCTGGTGGAATGCTAAGGGAAAACTCACTTGGAGAGTCACCATTTAAGTGCGGTGAGACCTTCAAGGCATGTCAAAGACAGGTTTCTTAGATCCCAAGCCACCACAAGGTTATGAATGTTAAAAAATATTTGGAATAACCAACAATCTTGGGTTCACACTGAACAGACGTATTCAACCAAACTCACACATGTATGGTCCCCCTCCGGTTGCAAAGTTATTGCCGGTTGAGTGGGACGTGGTCCCGGTGACGGTTCCGGCTTCCTAAAAGCATCTTAAGGCTAAGTTCATCGTTAGAACCTTTGTAGGAGCATTGTTAAATCTCCTTGCTGTTTCCCAAAACTATCATTAGTATTAACGTATTGACTGTTTGTTTATTTCCCATGTGTAACTCTGTGTTGTTGTTGTTTGTCGCACTGCCTTGCTTTGTCTTGGCCAGGTCGCAGTTGCAATTGAGAACTTGTTCTCAACTGACCTACCTGGTTAAATAAATAAAAAACGTTGCACTTGAAAACACTCGTAATCTAACGCCTGCCTCAGACCACTTGTAGAACAGGCAAGTGCGTCGTTAGATGCTTTTTTGCCCTCCCACGTCACTTTCTACACAGATCTCTGCTAAACGTAGAATCACATGGTTTATTCGTCTCTCTGTGATGCCATAACTTCAGAAAAAAGTTGAATACAATACAAAGTTACCAATGTCTTTGCAATTGATACAAACAAGCAGCGTATAAAACAAATATGCTTAAAATGAAAACCCGAAATGATTGCATTAAAACATAAACAGTAGGCTATAGGCCTAGCTATTTCAATCATGCTGAAATACATTTAATGTTCAATCAATTGAGTTATATTTTGCTACTGTCTGTAATGTGTCTCAATACATTTCAGGATGTGTAGTCTAACATGCGCAATGATGTGCCAAATTGGTTATTTATTGCATTTTTACAGGGTATGCATTAGCATCAGCCGCCTCAATATTTGCAGCCGTCGGTGGTAATATCTCTCTAGGAGCTGAATCGTCGTCATTATTGTGAAATAATTGTAATGTTAGGAAAGATTTGAATGGAGAAAGCTGTTACATCTTCTGCCGTTGTAGGAAAGATGCATTGTTAAAACACTCGTAAGCCTAAATGTAATCGCTATTGGGAAACAGGGCCCTGGTCTCCAGTTGGGGGGAAAACAAGGGAGGGCGACACATGCTCTCTGTTTCTGTTCTCTTCCCTTCCTTTGGGCCGTCTCTCATAATATGCAGATATGGGGACATCAGGAGAGCCGTGTGGAGAATCAAACAGCACTGTAGTATTTCAAGTGGCTAATCAAGACATCAAACAAGCCACTGTCTCATCCCTCGTCCTGTCAGACCCAATTCTGCCTGTACCGTCAACTATGGATAGCATTTCTGCACTCATCTCTCTCCCTCTCCTTTTGTCAGTCCAAAACAATATATTCACTTCAGTTGTGATCGCTAATGCCAAGAGAGATGTTGACTGACTAGAAGGAGCAAAAAAGTGCACTTTCAAATGGTACCGTCTCCCACAGTCTAGGTTTGAGAGAGGAAACAAATAAAAATGACTAGGTAACTAGGATGTTCAAGTCCAGCTTTTATTCGTCACATGCACAAGCACAGTGAAATGCTTAACTTGCAAGCCCTACCCAACAGTGCAGTACTCAATATCAACTAATAAGAAAAAACAACAAAAAACACGAGAAATTATAAATAAGAGGAAGCTATATACTGGGTCAGTGCCAGTACCAAATGTACAATGTGCAGGGATTAGGAGGAAGTGACCGGTAACAGGATGAATAATAATACTCATAGTAAACAGTATGGCAGCAGCATTAAGTGGTGGGTGGGTGTTTGCGTGGTGGTGGTGTGTGTGTGTGCAAAGGTGGATATACTGTACATGTAAACAGTGCTGAGAAGTGACTTGTAGCAGGAATATATAAATACTTGCCGTAATATACTAATGGTAATATACAGTATACATGTAAACAGGAGCAATAGTGACCTGTAGCATATATACTAATGGGAATGGCAATCAATATTTAATGAACAGCAGTATAGTGGTAGTAATGCATCTAATCAATAATCATTTTAGCAGCAGTGTAGGTGTGAGGGGGAGCAGTAGTTAGCCTTTTAACAGTCTTATGGCCAGGGGACAGAAACTTTTTAGGACTCTGTTGGTCTGAGCCTTGATTCACCGGTACCGCCTGCCAGACGGGAGCAAGGAGAACAGTCCATGTCTTGGGTGGCTGGAGTCTTTGGCAATCTTTCTTAGACACCGCCTGCCATGTACGTCCTGGATGGTTGGGAGCTCACCGCCAGTGATGTGCTGGGCCGTCCGCATCACCCTCTGTAGGGCCTTCCGGTCGAGGGCGGTGCAGTTGCCATACCGGACAGTAATACAACCAGTCAGGATGCTCTCAATTGTGCAGCTGTGAACGTTCTTAAGGATCTGAGGGGCCATGCCAAATCGTTTCAGTATCCTGAGGGAGAAGAGGCACTGTTGTACCTTATTCACGACTGTGATGGTGTGAGAGGACCATGTTAAGTCCTCAGTGATGTGGACACTGAGGAACTTCACGCTCTTGATCCTCTCCGCTGTTGATGGGTGGTGTTATTACCATTTTACAATGTAATGTTTGAACCAATAGCAGAAAGGTGTAGCAAACTGTACAATAAAGCACAAACAAACTCTTGAATTCCCTTCAAAATTGTTAGTGAATTATACATTTCAAACAAATCGACAAAGCTCTTTTGCATGAAATAGCCCTTTGTGATAAAGACACATTGCAAGAAACCATCAACCTCCTGTTCAAGTGCAAAGGTAGATTGTGTGCTGAAATGTCAAACCCATCTCCTCTCTCTGAACAAAGGCATAATCAAACAGTGTCAAATCATGCAGTGGAGTAGGTCATTTGCACTCAGACATTATCACTACCCACAATGAATCTGTTCAGTGGCTGCTCTAACCCAAAGAGATCGCCACGTCTTGAAAAATAAACACCTGGCCGAAGTGTGGGAATCAAACATGGGGATGGTAAATTTCACAGTTACTCTAGGATCTCAAGATCTTGTGGACGTCTTGGGGCTGTAGACAGTGAGCATTGTCACCAAATGATTGTAAATAACATCTACTTTGAGAGGTCTTTGGAGGAAGAATGTCCAAGGAAGTGTATGTGAAATGTAGCTGCTGTGTTAGAAACACACTTAAACTTAGCCCTTATTCATGACCATTGCCATTGGACGTCCCCTTTAGCCTTGTGAGGAAAATGCCCCAAAGCTCCAACACTGCCCAAATGCTGTGTCTAAATGCAAACATGCCTTGCATACATTTGGTACTTAACTTTCATATAAAATAATAATAGTTTAGGAAAGTTGCACCCGGCTGTATTTTCAAGAACACCGCCTCCAACTGAGACTACACATCCTCTCCTCCATTTTCCGCTTCAAACGTCTCCAATGGAGCGTAACTGGGGAGGAAGTTTTGTACCTCAGCTGGGCGCTGTGTTTTTTTTTTTATTCTGACGTGTGCAACCAGGATGCAACTTTGCTAAACTGCGTAAAGTACGTGTATATTTTGTGCTTGAAAGATGCTTTCTTCCTGATGTAAAATGTTTCCAAAACGGTATCGCAAGCGATTATTAACGTTTCTAAATGTTAAAACAGTGTCAGGATTATAGTTAATTGATCCAGCTGTAGTCCATACGTTCAATTGGGGAGAGGTCTGTCCTTAATAAAGAGATGCTCTGCTATTTTGACACTACACTCCCAAAAAAACTAATTCTGCAGACTCCTCTAGTTTTCTAATCTTGATTATTGTCCAGTCATGTGGTCCAGTGCTGCAAAGAAAGACCTACTTAAGCTGCAGCTGGCCCAGAACAGAGCGGCACGTCTTGCTCTTCATTGTAATCAGAGGGCTGACATAAATACAAGTCTTTCGGCTATATTTTATTGATTATTTTTACAATAAACGTGTTGAAAATCCCAAATTGTTTGCATATTCAACTTACACACAGCTCGGACACACACACACTTACCCCACCAGACATGCCACCAGGGGTCTTTTCACAGTCCCCAAATCCAGAACAAATTCAAGAAAGCGTACAGTATTATACAAAGCCGTTATTGCATGGAACTCCTTTCCATCTCATCTTGCTCAAATAAACAGCAAACCTGGTATCAAAAATGCCTCTCCCCCATTTGACCTAGATAGTTTGTGTGTATGTATTGATATGTAGGCTATGTGCCTTTTAAAAGTTATTGTCTATTAATGTTCTGTATTATGTCATGTTTTGTGTGAACCCCTGGAAGAGTAGCTACTGCTTTTGCAACAGCTAATGGGAATCCTAATAAAATACCAAACTCAAGGGCTGGGTATACCTAGCCTGACAACTCACACAAAATTATTTCCGCTGCTCTGTCGTTCGCTACATACTTTAGTGTGAGACTGCCATGAAGTCATTTGTGGTGATGAGTGGCACGAGGGGCGTTGTACAAAAGAAAGTAATCAGCGACTGGATCGTCTCTAACCAATCAGCGTATCAAAGCCAATTACACATTTTCAAACTGCCGCTTTACCCATGTGTGTTCCTGCTCTGGCCCAACCCATTGGTTTCTGGTCTGGGAGGTGCTCAAATCCAAACTTATTGCTGAGAAGAAACTAACGTCTGTGGGCGTGGCGTAGCGTTTGGCCGGAGTAAAGAGTCTGAGTAGCCAAGAAAGGGTATACCTCCCCTTGGGTTCTCAAGGGCTAACTTAAACTCAGAGGCGCTGAAGAGGTGCGTTGTTGTATTTTCTAAATGAAGTTATTATTATGACTGACTGGACACAACAGTGGTCATAATAAACACCTTCATTAGGAATACAAAACAGCCTCATCAACAGGTGGACACACATGACTGGATGGCAACTGTTTTACATTTGGAAAGTGAGAGATCACCAGGCAGGACCTATCATGTCCACCCACAGGTTTTCCTGCTCATTAACGTAACCTATGTGTCTTTCCTTCTCGAGAGGTCTTCACCACCAGCCAATGTTTGGAGGCTTGGAGTCAGACATGCAAATGTTTTAAGAATAACAGTGTGAGAGTCAGAGACATTGTTTAAGACCTGCATTTTGGCAACATGTCACTTCTGACCCCTCCGCTGTGTGTGGGTGGAAGCTCTGCCGCGATTTGGCTGCGGGGAGCTGTGCGTTTGAGTCGCAGCCCCTAACGAGTACCCTGGAGAGGTAACCCAACAGCACTTTCTTTGCAGCTAATGAGAGACTGGAGGAGGAGTGTCGATCAGAGATGTGAACCCTTATAAAGACTGCTTTTACCAGGGGTGGAAAGAGGGGAAATATTTTTTCCTCCAGAGTAAGATGTTCGGGACTCTCCTTTGTGTCAGAGCATTGTGTTTGATTCATTGTTCCTGGGCCACTGCTTATGCTCAGCACCTATGATCGCTGGGCTGTGGAGAGGGAAATGGTGTTCCCAGTTGAGTAATGATACACCTAAACCCAGCTGCATCTTCTAATTGATAACTCACAGCATTAGGAGTTTGTGAGGTTCAGCACTGCAATGACTTGGTGAAGAACCTGATTCAAATTGTCTGTTCAGAGAGGCCACTGATGTGCTACCCCCTTCATCAAATGGGGACTAGGACACACATGACTGGGCTCTATATATATATATACTGCCCCAATGAATCATCACATCAAACAAAGATTCCATGTATACACTAGCTTGCCTATTTACTATTATTTTAGACAAGATGGCAGCATGGTATAATTCCGTTTCTCCCTATAACTAGTCACCTGAGGGTGGCGCCAAAAGAGCAAAAAGCGCCCCTCGTGCTTTTCTCTGTTGAATTGGATGCCATCACACTCAAACTAATGCCAAAAGCAGATACATTGAATATATCAACAAGTAAATAATACCATATCAACATGTAAATAATCACATATCTGTGTAGATGTTTTAAAAGTTTGTGAAAAACATTTATCATGAGGTTATTGACGCATAAAATCACACCTGGAACCTATCCATCTAGAAACGCCCTTCTGGAGATGGAATATAACAAATAATGTTTGAGCTTAAGTAGACTAAAATAATGATTAATTTCATCAGCCACCCTCTGTTTTAACATATAGTCTAGTGTGAAAGTTCCAACATTATGCTTTCGGTAGTTGATACAATCCCAGTGTAAGTATCAAGTCATTGTCCAGTGTTCAGCCTGTGGCATCAAGTGATGTGGATGAGAATTAAGTTGCTGAGGCTGAGACAGAGAGCGGAGTTCCGTGGCTGGAGCCCCACCTCCTTCAACGCTCTGCTGTGCGGTCTAGAGAGAGGAGAGCAAGTGCTGAAAAAATATCCTAACTTGCTTTCCCATAGCAAACGTGCTTCGTTTAGGCTACTCTGCGCGGTGACATATTCCGTTTTGTAATGAAGACAAATTAGTGACATTTTAAACGCGTTTTAAAATATCGTTGAATCTGTATTAGCAATGGTTGAGAAACTTGGACCATAGGGATACGTCAAAGATGAGCGCATATCTTCGTTAAGGTGCAGTTACAACATTATTTTAGAGTAGATAAAAGCAATTGAACGTCGCGGCCACAATCCTACAGAGTTAATTACTGTTGAAGATTATCTGTGAAAACGAAATAAATATCTTATAGCTTGATTTTTTTTGCCAGTGGTAACATTGATGGTAGCAGAATTAAATGGGAATGGATTTCTCGAATTTAAGTGGAAAGTTCTCTAATGTCCTAATGGATTTTCTCTCATCTGGGGATTTTTTCGACTTCGTGATACAGTATTTAAAATCATTCATTGATACTGAGGTTTGAGGGTTAGATACCTGCCTCTGGGACAACAGGAGGAAAAACATCAACCCTAAACCCAGGCAAGATTTGTGTTGACCACAAGGCAAGCGCATCCTAAGACTACTTTGGCAAAGGTAAATATATTGGCTTAAAAACAGAATGATGACTTCCAAGAGAAATGCATGTGCAGTATGTCATGTTTATGCTAAAAGTCAGCCGTTTCTCAGCCGTTCTTTCTCTATTTCTACATGGGAAATGATGTGTGATGATAAGACCATTAATTGCTGTGGGCATAATTGCTAATACATTTGCTTTTAGGTCAGCATCCCATGATTTTGCAACAATGATTTTGTGTGTCATATCCAAATACCAAAGAACCAGATGCTGTTAATCCACCTAGCTCAATACAGTATAGGATACAGTCAGTCACTAAATAGCCTAGTATACATTTTTACACATTTAAAAGGTTGATCATGCAAACCACTCCCCATTAGTTTGTTTTCCGAGAATCCGATTAAGCATGTGAGTTTGAATCAGACACTTGTTTGACTAAATGCCCTTAAACATATGGAGTCATCATTCTATCCTACCTACCCCCCACCCCCCCCCCACCCCCACCCCCACCCCACACACACACACAATTCTCTCTCTCTCTCTCTCTCTCTCTCTCTCTCTCTCCGCAGTGAGGGCAAGATATGCTCCCATCGACCAGCTCTCTGCAAATACTGGCCAGACATACAGGATATATTAGTTTAGCATCGCCTATCAAGGTTACGCTCCAACATATTAAAAGTCCCTTTGACAATGAATGATTTGTTATACATGACTCAAGACGCAGCTCTTCAGTGCGTCATTTTATTTTTCAGAGACTGGAAGCATTTCAATAGTGATCCACACCTATGCTCTGTCCATACTGTACCTTCATAGGGGCTACCCCTCCAACATATTGACCAACAATACACATGGGCAGAGTATGGGTAAGGATTGGTTCTCTTGGTGATTAGCTAATACATTATCGTTGTCTTGTCAGTGGGTATATGTTATGCAGTCAAGGCTGGTTGCTCAAATCAATATTAATAGACTAGCTCTTCTGTAGTTAGTTAGTTTAGTCTGAGAATCTAAGGCTGATTTTACACAGGCGGCCCAATTCTGATCTTCCACTAATTGGTCTTAGATGTTTTCACATCAATATCTTTTTCATAGCTGATATGATTGGTAAAAAGCTGTTAGTGAGAAAAAATATATAGGAATTGGGCTGACATTTGGCTGACTGTCGCATGCATTTAGACTGGCAGCCCAATTCTGATATTTGTTTTCACTAATTAGTCTTTCAACCAATCAGATCAGCACTGAAAAAGTTCATCTAAATGTATTGGTTGTGTACACAGATTTGCAGATGTTATGTTTCTAGCTCCAATAGTGCAGTAATACATCTCATTCCAAAATCATGTGCATTAATATGGAGTCCCCCCTTTGCTGCTATAACAGCCTCCACTCTTCTGGGAAGGTTTTCCACTAGATGTTGGAACAGTGCTGCGGGGACTTTCTTCCATTCTGCCACAAGCATTAGTGATGTCGGACACTGATGTTGAGCAATTAGGCCTGGCTCGCAGTCAGCGTTTCAATTCATCCCAAAGGTGTTCGATGGGGTTGAGGTAAACGCTCTGTGCAGGCCAATCAAGTTATTCCACACCGATCTCGACAAACCATTTCTGTATGGACCTCGCTTTGTGCACAGGGGCATTGTCATGTTGAAATAGGAAAGGGCCTTCCCCAAACTGTTGCCACAAAGTTGGAAGCACAGAATCGTATAGAATGTCATTGTATGCTGTAGCATTAAGATTTCCCTTCAGTGGAACTAATGGGCCTAGCCTGAACCATTAAAAACAGCCCCACACCATTATTCCTCCTCCACCAAACTTTACAGTTGGCACTATGCATTCTGGAAGGTAGCGTTGTCCTGGCATCCGCCAAACCCAGATTTGTCCGTTAGACTGCCAGATCGTGATTCATCACTCCAGAGTCCAATGGCGGTGAGTTTTACACCACTCCAGCCTTCGCTTGACATTGCGCATGATGGCAATGGAAACCCATTTCATGAAGCTCCAGACTAACAGTTATTGTGCTGACTTTGCTTCCAGAGGCAGTTTGGAACTCGATAGTGAGTGTTGCAACCGGGGACAGACTATTTTTATGCGCTACGCGCTTCAGCACTCAACGGTCCCATTCTGTGAGCTTGTGTGGCCTACCACTTCGCGGCAGAGCCGTTTCCACTTCACAATAATAGCACTTACAGTTGACCAAGGCAACTCTAGCAGGGCAGACATTTGACCAACTGACTTGTTGGAAAGGTGGCATCCTATGACGGTGCCACGTTGAAAGTCACTGAGCTCTTCACTAAGGCAATTCTACTGTCAATGTTTGTCTATGGAGATTGCATGGCAGTGTGCTCAATTTTATACACCTGTCAGCAGTGGTTGTGGCTGTAATAGCCGAATCCACAAATTTGAAGGGGTGTCCACATACTTTTGTATATATTGTGTATACAGTGCCTATAGAAATTCTACACCTCTAACTTGTTTTTTTTGTTGTTGCATTACAATGTGAAAAATAAAATTGTACACATTTCTAAAATGAATTGCATAAGTATTCACCCATTTTGTTTAGGCAAGCCTGAATTAGTTCAGAACAAAATGTTGAACTGAGCTGCAGGACACAGCAACTGCGTTCAATGGCTGGGATGGGAAAAATCCAAGTTTATAATTTTAAAAGGCTAATTGAACATTAGAAAACCCTTTTGCAATTATGTTAGCACAGCTGAAAACTGTTGTGCTGATTAAAGAAGCAATACAACTGGCCATCTTTAGACTAGTTGAGTATCTGGAGCATCAGTATTTGTGGATTCGATTACAGGCTGAAAATGGCCAGAAACAAAGGACTTTCTTCTGAAACTCGTCAGTCAATTCTTGTTCTGAGAAATTAAGGCAATTCCATGTGAGAAATTGCCAAGAAACTGAAGATCTCGTACAACACTGTGTACTACTCCCTTCACAGAACAGCGCAAACTGTCTCTAACCAGAATAGAAAGAGGAGTGGGAGGCCCCGGTGCACAACTGAGCAAGAGGACAAGTACATTAGTCTCTAGTTTGAGAAACAAATATATACAGCGGGTGAAATAAGTATTGAACACGTCACCATTTTTCTCAGTAAATATATTTCCAAAGGTGCTATTGACATGAAATGTTCACCAGATGTTGGTAACAACCCAAGTAATCCATACATACAAAGAAACCAAAACAAATAAGTTCAGAAAATAAGTTATGTATAATAATGTGAAATGACACAGGGAAAAAGTATTGAACACATGAAGAAAGGTAGGTGCAAAAAGGCATGGAAAGCCAAGACAACTGATGAAAACTATCAGTAATTAAAATGCAATCCAGCCCCCTGTCAGTGCAAATTAATATCAGCTGGTTCAGTCCCAACTGATGGCCTACAAAAAGGTCTCATTGCCAAGGTGTCACACAAGACACATCTCATGATGGGTAAAAGCAAAGAGCTGTCTCAAGACCTTCACAACCTAATTGTTGCAAAACATAATGATGGCATTGACCAATGTGCATGTGTCTGCTCAAACGGTCAGAAACAGACTCCATGAGGGTGGTATGAGGGCCCAACGTCCACAGGTGGGGGTTGTGCTTACAGCCCAACACCGTGCAGGACGTTTGGCATTTGCCAGAGAACACCAAGATTGGCAAATTCGCCACTGGCGCCCTGTGCTCTTCACAGATGAAAGCAGGTTCACACTGAGCACGTGACAGACGTGACAGAGTCTGGAGACGCCGTGGAGAATGTTCTGCTGCCTGCAACGTTCTGCTGCCGGTGCCAGTGGCGAATTTGCCAATCTTGGTGTTCTCTGGCAAATGCCAAACGTCCTGCACGGTGTTGGGCTGTAAGCACAACCCCCACCTGTGGACTCATACCACCCTCATGGAGTCTGTTTCTGACACATGCACATTTGTGGCCTGCTGGAGGTCATTTTGCAGGGCTCTGGCAGTGCTCCTCCTGCTCCTCCTTGCACAAAGGCGGAGGTAGCGGTCCTGCTGCTGTGTTGTTGCCCTCCTACGGCCTCCTCCACGTCTCCTGATGTACTGGCCTGTCTCCTGGTAGCGCCTTCATGCTCTGGACACTACGCTGACAGACACAGCAAACCGTCTTGCCACAGCTCGCATTGATGTGCCATCCTGGATGAGCTGCACTACCTGAGCCACTTGTGTGGGTTGTAGACTCCGTCTCATGCTACCACTAGAGTGAAAGCACCGCCAGCATTCAAAAGTGACCAAAACATCAGCCAGGAAGCATAGGAACTGAGAAGTGGTCTGTGGTCACCACCTGCAGAACCACTCCTTTATTGGGGGTGTCTTGCTAATTGCCTATAATTTCCACCTGTTGTCTATTCCATTTGCACAACAGCATGTGAAATTTATTGTCAATCAGTGTTGCTTCCTAAGTGGACAGTTTGATTTCACAGAAGTGTGATTGACTTGGATTACATTGTGTTGTTTAAGTGTTCCCTTTATTTTTTTGAGTAGTGTATATTTTATATTTGAGATTCTTCAAAGTAGCCACCCTTTGCCTTGATGACAGCTTTGCACACTCTTGGCATTCTATCAACCAGCTTCACCTGGAATGCTTTTCCAACAGTCTTGAAGGAGTTCCCACATATGCTGAGCACTTGTTGGCTGCTTTTTGTTCACTATGTGGTCCAACTCATCCCAAACCATCTCAATTGCCATGGTATAAATATATTTTTACAATGGGTGGGTGTAATCCTGAATGCTGATTGGTTAAATGCACATTCCAGACGGTTTCTAGTTATCACCAGCTAAATCTATGATGTTAAAATGCATATTTACTCTGTTCCATCTGACTGCGCAATCCACTGTCTCATCAGACCAGTTATAAACGATCTCCACTATAAAAAGCATCTAGGCATTATCTCACATTTTGTTTAGACTAACATTTAGTTTTCAACAGCGAAGATTTGTATAAACCTAGCTGTAGGTGTCTCCGACATTTGCAACATTGTTTCAATATTCAAATTCGATCTCCAGTTGTCCCATAGTAATGAATGTGTAGGGGTCGGGAGTCGGGACAGACAGGCAGCGCTATTGTGTGTTTGATCTTCGATCTGTTGCGTGTAGAATAGCTCAGTCTACTCATTGATAGCCTCTACTTCAGTGAACTTGCGGGAGACATTGCGAACCAATTCGTCTACTTTAGTGGATGTTGAACCCATTTCTAGCAGCAATTTGTTAAATTATAGCCATGGTATAAACTTGTGACTCTATGCGTTCTCTGGAAAATGCAACCCTGTGGAATGTCAGTTCCACTCCCAGCTTTGATGGACCTGTACTGTCAGCGCCTTCTAGATGGTAGCGGTGTGAACAGGCCGTGGCTCGGATGGCTGAGGTCCTTGATGATCTTCTTGGCCTTCCTGTGACACTGGGTCCTGTAGATATACTGGAAGGCAGGCAGTGTGCCCCCAGTGATGCTTTGGGCTGACCACACCCCCCTCTGGAGAGCCCTACGGAAGCCGACGGTGCAATTGCCATACCAGCAAAGGTGGGTAGAGTAGCCAAAAACTGTACTCAAGTA
This sequence comes from Thymallus thymallus, assembly GCA_023634145.1. Taxonomy (NCBI): domain Eukaryota; kingdom Metazoa; phylum Chordata; class Actinopteri; order Salmoniformes; family Salmonidae; genus Thymallus; species Thymallus thymallus. Next base: position 29,348,626 of record CM042390.1, on the reverse strand, counting down.
AAAGTATTGTTACTTTAAAATAATAATGACTCAAGTAGAAGTAAAAGTAGTCATCCAAATAATTACTTGAATAAGAAAGTATCTAGTACTTTCTTTCTCAAGTACTGAGTTACTTCATACGATCTTATTTCAACAATAAATCAGCAGAGCAAGATGAACGCAAATGTCCAATGTCCAAAATATAAAATTGTAAATACTTGTCCAATAGAAATAAATAAAATATAAAATAACCATGTGCAAATTCAAATATGGTCTAAATCATATCCCTTTAAATAAAACAATACACAATAATAAATTAAATCTTTACAAAATAACAATATAAATGCCTCCCGTCCAAGACTACGGTCCTGTAACAGGGCTGACGTTAGCTATCCACAGCCAAAACTAATCTACAAGCTACAACTTACTGCTACATGTTTTCTCAAGTTCGAAGGTGAGTTCTTGAAATGTCCACATTGTTAGGCAGACAAAGAAGGCAGTGCATAATGTAGCTATTGTTTTTTACAGACTGTAAGGAAAACAGTTTTAACATGAGGCCAGGGGTGTTCTGGCTCTTCCGAATCACACGCTGTCGTTTCAGCCATTGTTGTCGTCCACTCATCCTTCTGTGTGCTGTGACTGGCTAAGTACGTTTGATTGGTGAAGCGGAGTCATGTGGGGCTGTTACAGAGCCAGAGCAAAGACCAGACAGCCTCTTTAGCTTCAATCTCTCTGAGAGAATGAAAAAAACAGAACGAGCATTGACAAAAAAATGTGTAAAAATAAAAGTAATGAGCGGAATGTAGCCGGATATAACGGAGTAAAAGTAAAAAATGTTCTTCACAAATATACTTGAGTAAAAGTGATGTAAGTTGTATTAAAACTACTCTTACAAGTACGATTTATTCAAATAGTTACTTAAGTAAATGTAACGGAGGAAATATAACGCGTTATTACCCACCTCTGCGTACCAGTGATAAAGCCTGACAGGATGCTCTCAATGGTGCATCCATATAAGTTTCTGAGGGTCTTAGGCTGTGAGGTTGTGACTTCCTCACCACACTGTCTGTGAAGAGGGACCATTTCAGGTCGCCAGTGCACGCTGAGAAACTTAAAGCTTTTGACCCTCTCCACTGCGTCCCCGTCGATGTGGATGGGGGCGTGCTCTCTCTGCTGTCTCCTGTAGTCCACGATCAGCTCTTTCATTTTGTTGACGTTGAGGGAGAGCTTATTTTCCTGGCACCGCTCTGCCAGGGCTCTCACCTCCTCCCTGCAGGCTGTCTCGACATTGTTTGTAATCTGGCCTACCACTGTTGTGTTGTCTGCGAAATTGATTAATTAGTTGGAGACGTGCGTGACCATGCAGTCATGGGTGAACAGGGAGTCCAGGAGGGGGCTGAGCATACACCCCTGTGGCGGAGGTATTGTTTGCCTACCTCCACCACTTGGGGTCGGCCCGTCAGGAAGTCCAGGACCCAGTTGCACAGGGAGGGGTTCAGATCCAGGGCCCTGAGCTTAGTTATGAGCTTAGAGGGCACTATGGTGTTGAAGGCTGAGCTGTAGTTGATGAACACATCCTTACATAGGTATTTCTCTTGTCCAGGTGGGAAAGCTTTTGTGTACATATTAGATGTGAGGTATGGGTATGGCTTGAAAATAAAGCCAGGGTTTTTCATCGTGGGCCATTAACACCTGTTGAGTCAATCAGACTGCCATGTCCCTGATGTGCAATCTTCAGCATTTCCATCCATCCCAAAAGCATCACTCAATTACAGTTCATATTTATATGTCAGACAGTATGTCTTGACACACTTTGCGGGACGAAGGCCTACCATATGTAAACAAACTAAATTTGACATGCTTATTCATGATTTAACTCAAATCTTTCAATGATGGCGGTGTGTCCTTCAGACCGGGGCAAGTCAGTGACAAAGTCAATAGCCAGGTGGGACCAATGCCGCTGAGATACCGGCAAGGGGTGGAGCTTACCCACGGGAGCCTGCCTCAGAGCCTTGGACTGTTCACAGACGGTGCAAGACTGGACGTAGTAGCACACAGTCCTCCCCATGCCAGGCCACCAGTACTTTGCCCGGAGTGCCTCCGTGGTCCTGGTAATCCCCGGGTGTCCTGTCGCCGGGGATTGGTGTGCCCAGGTCAACAGCCTTCCACACCCTCTGCGGCACGTAGGTCTTCCCCAGTGTTTCCACTCCTCAAATGCCAAATTCACCGCCATGAGCTCCCGGTCACCCATGTTGTAGTTCTGCTCCGCAGCAGACAGTTTCCGAGAGTAGTATGCACATGGGTGCAGTCTCGGGACTCCCGTGCTGCTGGGAGAGGACTGCCCCCATGACAACCTCGGACGAGTCGAATGGCAGGTGCGGGTCAGGTCAACGTGGCCCTGGTGAACCTGCCTCGCAGCCCCAGTGGAGGCGCTGAGGATTGCCTTTCAGCAATGACGTGAGTGGCGCAGCGATGGTGCTGAAGCCTTGGACGAACCGCCGGAAGAAGTTGGCAAATCCCAGGAAGCGTTGGAGGTCCTTCACAGTCTTTGGGACTGGCCATGACTTGACGATGTCCACCTTCAGCTCCTCCGTCTTGACGCCCTCTGGAGAGATGTTATATCCCAGGAAGGAGACGGTTGTTTGGTGGAAGACACACTTTTCTTCCTTGCCATAGAGGTGGATCTTGACGAGACGTCTCAGAACAGCACGAACATGGGCCACATGTTCCGGGTAGGTTGGGGAGTAGATGAGGATGTCGTCGATACCATATCCCGGACCACCTCATCCAGGTAGGACTGGAACACCGCAGGCGCGTTGGCTAGGCCGTACGACATTACCAGATATTCATAGTGGCCCGACGTTGTGCTAAAACCACTCATCTCCTTCCCGAGTGCGGATAAGGTTGTACGCACTGCGGAGATCCAATTTAGTGAAATATTGTGGGGCTGGTGATTTCAGTGACGCACAAGGCACCCATCGTGACCGATGTTGCTATCTTGGTACTCACCCCTTTCCTGCTCTGGGCCTGGTGGGAGGGGCAGTCCCTTCGTCGATGCCACCTCTCCCCGCAGAACACGCACAAAAAAAACCTCTGAAGTGGTGGTGGATTATTCTGTGATGATGCGAGGACTGTGAGCACAAAAACGAGGAGGTCGAAAAAAGGAAAATAATAAAACACAAAATATAAGCATAAGACTTTAATGCGGCACCAAAACTGGCAAACTAAGCAAACAATAATCCACACAGAAACGAATACAAGGGTAACATAAATAGGGTGTGCAATCAAGTGAGGGGAAACAGGTGTGTGTGCATGTGTCATCAGGTGATTGGGAGCAGGTGTGTGTGCATTGCTACCATCGTCCTCATGCTGGTGGTTAGTACACCAGTGAGTCGGAGCGCCGGGACGGTCAGGGCACCGTCGAGGCAGGTCGAGTAGGCGTTACAGGAATGATGAGTCAGTTAATGATGCACAGGCTCATCCCATAACCTGTTGATGGTCATGATCTGTCAGTGAACAAGCTGCGGGGAAGAGAAAAGGTCACCGCCACATGGAAGACAGATATCAAGAGAATGGCTTGTACAAGCTGTTGATAAAAGCTGCCCGTGCTGCAGCTGATAATGAAAATAGCTGACAAACATCAGGGTTAGATTATTTTTATGTCTATAATTTTTCAATGCATGCCAAAAGTTATAATCTCTATGGCATTTTGATGAATGGAGAGAAATTATTTTAGGGCACATCTCATCACACTGAATCCCTGGGCTGCAATTCCGACCCAGTAATGGCTATTGCTATGGTTGAAAATTTTTAACATAGACTGAGTAGCTGATATTCTTCTTCAAATATTTTGTCTCACTCAATATGATAGAAATACACTTTTATACAGATTCTGAACATAATTATGTTTTATATTTTTTTTTACACATTTTCTCAATCGCTTTGCCTCAATTCTCGATTGAGAATTCTTTTTTTCCATGTGATGTCTGCTAAATTGGCAAATTACCTGCCAGGTGACATAGTAATAAAATAGGAATCACAATCTTACCAATCAAGCAATCAAGTTTGGAAGCATATATCTGGAGCTTGTCCACAGCACAATCACTAACATTTTTGAACATGGAGGACCATCACAACACTGAACAGCAGCTACATGCTGGTGAAAAAGAAATTAGAAGACGTGTTAGAATGCGTGGTGGTGGTGTTGGCTCTGATTTCCCTGATGAAATCAGAGCCACAATTGTGGACCACGTCATAAACCATGGTCTTACAATGGAAGAGGCTGGTCGGAGAGTACAGCCTAATGTAAACAGGTCCACGGTGTCATCAATTGTGCAAACATTCCGTAGGGAAAACAGGTAAAATACTGTATGTACTCGTTCTTTACTTATGTTACAGCATTTCATTCACAACAATACAGCAACTATTGTGAAAGGTAAATGCAAGTCTGAAAATCACAATGTACCGTAAGATATGTATGAGGAATATACAGTAATACAGCACAATTTGAATACAATATACTATCTGTAACATGATCTATTTGTGAATTCTACATGTCCTATATAGGACTGCACAACGACCTCATGCTGGTGGCAGAGCAGCAGTACTCAGCCAACAGCAAGAACAAGACATCTGTAACATGGCCATAGCCAACAATTCCATCAGGCTAAGAGAGATCCAAAGTGACATCATAAATGACAACAATATCTTCGCAAATTTAAATTCTGTCAGCATTTCCACTATAGACAGAGTTTTGAAAAAAATTCTAATGACTATGATGCAACTCTACAAGGTGCCATTTGAGAGGAATAGTGACAGAGTGAAGGAGCTGCGGTACCAGTATGTCCAGGTAAACCATTGGTGTGCACATGGTATATTGTACAGGGAGTTTTACTGTACTTCAATGATGCCTGTATATACAGTGGGGAGAACAAGTATTTGATACACTGCCGATTTTGCAGGTTTTCCCACTTACAAAGCATGTAGAAGTCTGTAATTTTTATCATAGGTACACTTCAACTGTGAGAGACGGAATCTAAAACAAAAATCCAGAAAATCACATTGTATAATTTTTAAATAATTAATTTGCATTTTATTGCATGACATAAGTATTTGATACATCAGAAAAGCAGAACTTAATGTTTGTTACAGAAACCTTTGTTTGCAATTACAGAGATCATACGTTTCCTGTAGTTCTTGACCAGGTTTGCACACACTGCAGCAGGGATTTCGGCCCACTCCTCCATACAGACCTTCTCCAGATCCTTCAGGTTTCGGGGCTGTCGCTGGGCAATACGGACTTTCAGCTCCCTCCAAAGATTTTATATTGGGTTCAGGTCTGGAGACTGGCTAGGCCACTCCAGGACCTTGAGATGCTTCTTACGGAGCCACTCCTTAGTTGCCCTGGCTGTGTGTTTCGGGTCGTTGTCATGCTGGAAGACCCAGCCACGACCCATCTTCAATGCTCTTACTGAGGGAAGGAGGTTGTTGGCCAAGATCTCGCGATACATGGCCCCATCCATCCTCCCCTCAATACGGTGCAGTCGTCCTGTCCCCTTTGCAGAAAAGCATCCCCAAAGAATGATGTTTCCACCTCCATGCTTCACGGTTGGGATGGTGTTCTTGGGGTTGTACTCATCCTTCTTCTTCCTCCAAACACGGCGAGTGGAGTTTAGACCAAAAAGCTCTATTTTTGTCACATCAGACCACATGACCTTCTCCCATTCCTCCTCTGGATCATCCAGATGGTCATTGGCAAACTTCAGACGGGCCTGGACATGCGCTGGCTTGAGCAGGGGGACCTTGCGTGCGCTGCAGGATTTTAATCCATGACGGAGTAGTGTTTTACTAATGGTTTTCTTTGAGACTGTGGTCCCAGCTCTCTTCAGGTCATTGACCAGGTCCTGCCGTGTAGTTCTGGGCTGATCCCTCACCTTCCTCATGATTATTGATGCCCCACGAGGTGAGATCTTGCATGGTGCCCCAGACCGAGGGAGATTGACCGTCATCTAGAACTTCTTACATTTTCTAATAATTGCGCCAACAGTTGTTGCCTTCTCACCAAGCTGCTTACCTATTGTCCTGTAGCCCATCCCAACCTTGTGCAGGTCTACATTTTTATCCCTGATGTCCTTACACAGCTCTCTGGTCTTGGCCATTGTGGAGAGGTTGGAGTCTGTTTGATTGAGTGTGTGGACAGGTGTCTTTTATACAGGTAACAAGTTCAAACAGGTGCAGTGGAGAACAGGAGGGCTTCTTAAAGAAAAACTAACAGGTCTGTGAGAGCCGGAATTCTTACTGGTTGGTAGGTGATCAAATACGTATGTCATGCAATAAAATGCAAATTAATTATTTAAAAATCATACAATGTGATTTTCTGGATTTTTGTTTTAGATTCCGTCTCTCACATTTGAAGTGTACCTATGATAAAAATTAGACCCCTACATACTTTGTAAGTAGGAAAACCTGCAAAATCGTCAGTGTATCAAATACTTGTTCTCCCCACTGTACTTCTTGAAGTTGTAGATACCCATAAGAACAGAAAACATTTCTACTTTACTAAACTATCTGAATGGGCTATGAAAAACAAACTTTTGTTACTATATAGAGAATAATGGAGCTGGAAGGACATGAAATGACCCACATTCTTGTTTTTGTGGACGAGGCTGGGTTCAATCTGGCCAAAGGCAGAAGACATGGCCGCAATCTCATTGGACACGAGACACAATTGGCACACCAGGCCAACGTGGGGGGCAATATTACAATGTGTGCTGCTATTTCTGAGAATGGTGTGAGCACACATTTTCCCATATTGGGCCCTATAACACCCAACTTCTCCTGGCCTTCCTAAATACACTTTACAGAGAACTAATAGCAGAACACGAAAGAGGTTTAGTTAGACCAGATTTGCCAAATTATGTAATTGTGTGGGATAATGTCAGCTTCCACCGAACCAACATTGTTAGGGAGTGGTTTGCTGCTCATGAAAGGATAACAATGGAGTTCCTTCCACCATACTCCCAATTCCTGAATCCGATAAAATAGTTTTTTTTCAGCATGGAAGTGGAACGTATATGACTATCGGGCACAAGATCAGATGTCTCTGTTAGATGCCATGAATGCTGCTTGTGAGGACATGGTTGCGCCACGCAAGGAGATTTTTCCCCCTGGTGCATCGCAAGGGAAAACATAGATAGATAGATAGATAGATAGATAGATAGATAGATAGATAGATAGATAGATAGATAGATAGATAGATAGATAGATAGATAGATAGATAGATAGATAGATAGATAGGTACTTTATTGCTCCCCCGGGCAGCTACAAGCAGCTACAAACATCAGATGCGATGTTGACAAAAATCTCTGGCCAGACCAACAAGAGCGACAGGATGTCCACCAAGAAGATGGGAACTTGTAGTGTTACGTACTGTTGCAGGTTTTTTTTTTTGCATGGATGTCAGTTTGGGGAAAATTTTCTGTTCTCTAGATATGACTTTACATGTAAGAAATATGTAAAAATGAACATGCAAATGTGAATTTTCTGTTTACATGTAACACATTGCTACAAAAATAAATTTACTGTATACATACAAATGTGCATATCCTTTTTCTGTGTTCTACAGTATTGTACAGTATTGACTTTTCCCAGTAAACTTTGATAGATAGATAGATATATTTTATTGATCCCCGATAGGAAATTACTTCAAAGTAGCTACAAAAAACACAGGGGAGGTGCAAAATGCCAGAACGAAAATACACAAAAGACAGATACATGATACATAGAGCGGCAGTATGTCTGGAGTGCAAAAAAACTATAAAAAGACATTGCATAGTATGGGTGAATGGCTGAATATGTACACTATACATTGTCACAGAGTGTTAGTTAAAAAAAAAAGATACAAATATTGCAAGTTGATATAGACAAATAAGGAGTATTTGCATGGTTAACTATACAGGTCGATGGCAGAGAAATACTTAAATAGCTAAAAGTGAGGGTAATAATAGTTTGCTTAATATACAGTCTGGTTAACTGAACAGCTGAACAGGTGAATAAGTGAATATTTGCATAGTTACATTAACTGCACAGGTAAATGATAGGAAGAGATACTTAAATAGCTAAATGTGTTTATGATATAATTTAGGGTAATAATAGTAATTTCCTTAAAATACAGTCCTTAGTGCAGGGTTTAATTACAGATAAATGCACGTATTGCACATTCAATATACTAAAAGCAATGAAAAAAGATACAGGATACTAATATGCATTCCTGAGTGAATGACTATGTAAGTTCAGTCCAAGAATGACTTACACTATTGCACGTGATATGATATAACAACTGTACATGAATATTTATATACAGATCTGAATGAATAAATAAGTCCTAAGTGAATGAGTGATTACAGGCCAGAGTTACTCACGGATGGATGTATAATTGTTAAACTAGGTCTAACACCCCAACAGTTCCAGGTGTATGGCACACCGTGGTGGGATCAGTCTGTGACTGAAGGTGCTCCTCTGCGTCACCATGGCATGCAGAGGCTGGGTGAGGTTTTCCATGATGGCCAGCAGCTTGGCCAGCTCCGCCACCTCCTATAGAGTGTCAAGGCTAATCCCCAGAACAGAGCTAGGTTTCCTGATCAGCTTATTTACCCGAGAAGCATCACCGGCCTTTATGTTGGCGCCCCAGCACACCACTGCAAAAAAAGATGGCACTGGCTACCACAGACTGGTAGTAGGTATGCAGTAGTTTACTGCACACGTTGAAGGACCTGAGCCTCCTCAGAAAGTAGAGTCGGCTCTGGCCCTTTCTGTACAGAGCCCAGTGTTACCAGCCCATTCCAGCCTGTTGTCATTATGGACTCCCAGGAACTTGTATGACACAACCATTTCCACATCCATCCCCTGTCTAGAGACTGCAGTCAGTTTGGCCTTGGTTCTCCTGAAGTCCACCACTATCTCCTTTGTTTTGCTGATGTTGAGCTGAAGGTGGTTCTGCTCACACCACAACACAAAGTCATTGATTGTGCTCCTGCACTCCTCCCCCTGCCGCAACAATTGCGGAGTCATCCGAGAACTTCTGTAGGTGGCATGTTTCAGAGTTATATCTGAAATCCGAGGTGTAGAGGGTGAACAGGACCGTTCCCTGGGGGGCCCCTGTGTTGCTCACTGCCCGTTCTGACACACAGCTCTGTAGTAACACAAATTGTGTCCTACTGGTCAGGTAGTCCGTGACCCCTGACCAAGGGTGCTTCCACTTTCATCCTCTTCATCTTCTCACCCAGTAGCAGGGGCTGAATGGTGTTGAAGGCACTGGAGAAGTCAAAAAACATTAGTCCAGAGGTAGCGGGCGGAGGTGGGGAGGGGGTCGCTGATTGTCTCAACAGAGATGTTGTGAGCAATGTGGGGGTGGGACAGGCGTGAGGGTGTGTGGCCTGGGGAGTTGGAGGGGAGGTGGACAGGGCCAGTATCGAACTTGTTAAAAAATTGGTTCAGCTCATTGGCTCTGTTCTGGGTCCCCTCCGTCTGCCCACTGTTTGACTTTTTGAAGCCAGTGATATTTCTCATACCCTTCTACACCTCTCTCACCTGGCCATCTTCTCCTTATACCCTCTCTTCCCCTCAGCAATCCGCAACTTTAGCTCCCTCTGGACGCATTTTAATTCATCCTTGTCCCCCTCCTTGAAGGCCCTCTTCTTCTCATTCAGCAGGGCCTTCAGGTCGCTGGTGACCCAAGGTTTATTATTTGGAAAACAGCATACCTTCATGGTGGGTACAGTGTTGTCTACACAAAATTGATATAGTCCGTTATGCAGTCAATAAGTCCATCAATGTCCTCCCCATGAGCCTCACAGAGCACATCCCAGTCTGTTGTTTCAAAGCAGTCCTCTAGGGCCTCATTCGCCTCCGGGGACCATCTCCTAATTGTCCTAGTGGTCGCAGGCTGCTGTTGGACCATAGGTCTGTAGAGTGGGGTTAGGTGGACAGGGTTGTGATCCGATCTACCGAGGAGAGGGAGTGCAGTGGAGTTGTATGCATCCTTCACATTAGCATATAACAAGTCCAGAGTTGTATTATTCCTGGTTGGGCACTTCACAAACTGTTTGAACGTGGGCAATAACAGCAATGGTCACCGTGAATTCCCTCGGCATATGTCTCGGATTACACCATCTGTTGTTAACCAGTAAAGCCAGCCCCCCTCCCTTACTCTTACTGGAAGAAACGCTATCCCTGTCCGCTCTGATGGTCTAGAAACCGCCAATACTTATGTTCTCTATGGGGATGTTATCATTCAGCTATGTTTCAGTAAAGCACAATAGGCTAGCTTCCCGGTATTCTCTTTGTCCACGGACAAGACCCTCAAACTTGTCTATCTTGTTACCTACTTTTGAAATCCGTATCTAAAAAGCTCAGTGTGATACACAATAGCATTGAACTAGACAAAACTGACATTATTGTATAGTAAAGTAAGCAGTCAGTGTCAACAAAACTCAAATTTGTATATAAAACATTTCCAGGATTGATTGCCATGGTGAAAAAACATCTAAACATTTTGAGCAGTACTGCTCACACGATGACAAAACTTTTCATTTTGGTGGCATTGGCCAATTTATTTACACAATAACTTGGTTTTGAAACATTAATTAAATGTTTTGGGTGAGTTACTACATTTTGCACACATGCAATAGAGTTGTGATGTCCCATAAAACAGTTTAGAGAATGTTAAGACTGTTTAAAAAAATGAGCCAAAGTGATTGAGAAACTGTACTTGTAAAACAGCTGGATCTGCATGAGTAATTTAATATCACAATTGCATGAGCACTTTTTATTTATTTTCTTTGGTGAATATAGCACGCCATTGACCTCATTACCCGCTCTGGCTTTTTCAAACTTCCAGTGCTGTTGAACTCACCCTCTGTTGAGGATATTCTCCCAATTTGCAGTGCCGTGGCCCTCAAAAGCACGCTTCATTGCAGTCCAGGTTGAGTTGTAATTGTGTTTCTGCTTTGATCTGTTATATGAAAGCGTATGGACTCTTATCTGAAATGGAAACTAGGCTTAGACGCTTCAGTGGAGTAGAGTCCACTCATAGGTATGAGTATGTTATTTTACTTGGTGTAGCCTATAGCCTCTAATCTGGAATTGAGGCTTCCATAGACTCTTATCTGACAATGAATGTGTGACTATAATCCGAGTTGCTACTGTCCACACACTCATACAGAATACAATGTGTGTTTACCTGATCTTGAGTATAGACTGTTGAAAGACTATTGTTGTAATTATCTCCTTGTAAGTGACGATGTGATCACTTGTAATGAGTGTTTGGAGAGTCTTTTATCTAAAGGTAAGTGTGATTGGTGCTTTATTAAGGAGACATTATATAACGTCTTAGAGACATTCATTCACTGTATGGAGACTCCTGACACTTATTGGGAGCAGGTATTATAGAATTTAGCTTAATTTAGTGGGTGGTATTATTTATTTATTAGGATCTATTTTAGCTTACAGTATTTGGGATCTCCTAGGATCTGTTTTAGACAAAAAGCTCAGAGAACTTTTGAATTATTATCAAGTTATTCAGTACAGTACTGTCGTTCTGGATATTGTTGTTAGCAAATGGAGGCTGAATTTAGATGGAGGAGGATGAGGCTTGTTTATGATTAGGTCTATCTACAAAAGGCATAGAGGCCATCTAATCTAGATCTTTCTAATACAGTAGCTCAATTCACTGCAGCTCTCATCGTGCTCCCTTCTGAAGTAAACAGACAGTGGGACGAACGGAGACAGATCCACAGTACCTTCCCCAATTTCATTGTGGAGGACAACCATTTTTAAGGAGATATTGTAATGGATCATTACTGTTGAACTTGATGGCTGTCTTTCTCAGCTAAGGTGGATATGGAGGATGAGGGCGATAATGCACTTCAGTTTGCCTAGCTGTCTTTGTGTCTTTAAATGTTCACCACATTGTCACCACATGGTCTATATCAGGCTGGAAAATGTATATCTTCTCTGATTTCATTTAAATGTTAAATCTCAATAGATTAGTTTGTATGTAGCTGTAGTCTAAGGTTTCAAAAACGGGGCTTTACATTGTACTTTCTAATCTTGTTTTTACCTCACAAGCTATCATTCAATCCACATCGACTGGAGGCTGCCCTGCAAATGTAAAAAGGGACACATCAATAACTAAGCAGTTCGAGCATCAATATCCTGCACTTCCAATCTTATTGGATTCAGAGGAATTAGATTTTTAATTGGATTTCTACATGCTTGTGTTTTGCTGTTTTAGTTTGAACACTTATTTGATTTGCTCTGCTTTGGAACGTTGTTTTGGGTGGCAGGTATCCTAGCGGCTAGAGCGTTGGGCCAGTAACCAAAAGGTCGCTGGTTCGAATATCTGAGCTGACAAGGCGAAAAACCTGCCAATGTGTCTTGAGCAAGGCACTTAACCCTAATTTGCTCCAGGGGCGCCGTACTTCTATGGCTGACCCTATAGGTAGGCCCGTCATCTTAACTGACTTGCCTAGTTAAATAAAGGTTAAATAAATAAAATGATAATAATAATAAACATGCAAGGAGGGGGAGAAAAATATTCATTTACTACCCAAAATATATGTGCACACATGCTCTCTGACACATACAGCTAGAACTCTCATGCAGGAAAACATTTAAGTCTAAATTAATTTGCAAATCATTTGCAGCCCCAAAAAATAGTGAATTCTTTAGCTAGGGGGAATATGGATCAAAGCGCAAGCTAAACTAGCGGGTAGTGATGAATGAGGAGGCATAGCAGGTTAGAAATAAAACATGAACATTACATTGTGTAAATGATTCTATAACAGCAGAGTAGGATGGAGATCTCATCAGCTCTGAAGTAAAGCTGTATTTTGTGATAAGGTGTAGGCCAGACCTGCAGATCTGTAACATGTTCTACATGAAGCCAAACAATGGTGTGGTGCTGCCTCTGGGAGACTCTGGGTGCTGGAGCCTTGGGTGGAACAGACCTCTAGTATCTCTCTTGTATTAGATCAGTCAGATTCTGAAGCTTTCAGTCTTGTCTTTCCGTCATATCTTCAAGGTTTAGAAACATAATGTATGGTTTGTTCAACGATGTTGGATCTTTTCTGTGGTGTTGGGTCCACAAGCTGCTTCTAATGGCGCCAGCGGACAGGGCAGCCGTTTTACAGGCGCCTAACCAATTGTGCTATTTTGACATTGTATCTTATGGCAAAAAAGAGCTTCTGGATATCAGCAGAGATGTTCACAAGTCTTTGAGGTAGAGTCTAAGTCAAGTCTCAAGTCTTATATTGCCAAGTCTAAGTCAAGTCTCAAGTCCCTTTTGGCAATGGCTTTCTGCCTGCTGTGGGTTACGTCTAACCTTGTAAATTATTTCCTACGTTCCTTTTTGGACAATATCATACATTTAAAGTTAGTTGCCAAACACTGACATAATTATATAATTTACAGCATATTATTTAAATATGACATGATTTCACATACTATGATAAACGATTGCTAACTTTTGCTTGCGTTTTAATGTTCCGATCTTGTATATAGCAATAGCATACACAATGTCTGCTCAATCAAATAAGGACAAAGTGCAAATATGAGTAACCACTATCCTCCCATTGAAATAGATACGTCCTTGTCTGCATATTTTTTGCGGAACGCAGATGTTCTAGAGTGCTTTTGAGCCCTCTGTATTAAACTACTTTCTCTGTGTTACAATGCCGCGTGTTCCATGTTATCTGACAGAATGCACAACAAAACTTGTCCCAGATAATGATAAACTGTAGACCACACTATTTGCCAAGATAGTTTATCTATATTTTTTTTGTGGCTGTTTATTTACCAACATGCTGGCACTAAGACTGTGTTCAGTCAATTGTATAAGACAATAAGCAAACATAAAAATGCCCACCCAGAGGTGGCACTCCTAATGGCCGGGGACTTTAATGCAGGGGAACTTAAATCAGTTTTACCAACTTTTTATCAGCATGCTAAATGTGCAATCAGAGGAAAAAAAAAACTCTAGATCACCTTTACTCTACACACAGAGACTCTCCCCCACCCTCCATTTGGCAAATCTGACCATAATTCCATCCTCCTGATTCCTGCTTACAAGCAAAAGCTAAAGCAGGAAGCACCAGTGACTCGGTCAATGAAGAAGTGGTCAGATGACGCGGATGCTAAGCTACAGGACTGTTTTGCTAGCACAGACTGGAATATGTTCCGGTATACTTCAGATGGCATTGAGGAGTACACCACATCAGTCACTGGCTTCATCAAAAAGTGCATCGATGACGTTGTCCCCACAGTGACTGTACGTACCCCAACCAATTTGCATACCGCTAAAACAGATCCACAGATGATGTAATCTCTATTACACTCCACACTGCCCTTTCCCACCTGGACAAAAGGAACACCCATGATGAGAATGCTATTCATTGACTACAGCTCAGCGTACAACACGATAGTGCCCTCAAAGCTCATCACTAAGCTAAGGATCCTGGGACTAAACACCTCCCTCTGAAACTGGATCCTGGACTTCCTGACTGGCCGCCCCCGGGTTGTAAGGGTAACACATCCGCCACGCTGATCCTCAACACTCAGGGGTGTGTGCTTAGTCCCCTTTTGTACTCCCTGTCCACCCATGACTGCATGGCCAGGCACGACTCCAACACCATCATTACGTTTGCAGACGACACAACAGTGGTAGGCCTGATCATCGACAACAACGAGACCACCTATAGGGTGGAGGTCAGAGACCTGGCTGTGTGGTGCCAGTATAACAACCTTTCCCTCAACGTAATAAAGACAAAGGAGATGATTGTGGACTGTAGGAAAAAGAGGACTGAGCACGCCCCCATTCTCATCGATGGGGATGTAGTGGAGCAGGTTGAGAGCTTCAAGTTCCTTGCTGTCCACATCACCAACAAACTAGAATGGTCCAAACACACCAAGACAGTCATGAAGAGGGCACGACAAAGCCTATTCCCCCTCAGGCGTCTAAAAAGATTTGGCATGGGTCCTCAGATTCTCGAAAGGTTCTACAGCTGCAACATCGAGTGGTTGCATCACCGCCTGGTACGGCAACTGCTCGGCCTCTGGTCGCAAGGCACTGCAGAGGGTAGTGTATACGGCCCAGTACAACACTGGGGCAAAGTTTCCTGCCATCCAGGAACGCTATACCAGGTGGTGTCAGAGGAAGGCCCTAACAATGGTCAAAGACTCCATCCACCCCAGTCATAGACTGTTCTCTCTGCTACCACATGGCAAGCGGTACCGGAGCGCCAAGTCTAGGTCCAAAAGGCTTCTCAACATCTTTTACCCCCAAGCCATAAGACTGTTGAACAGGTAATCAAATGGCTACCCAGACTATTTGCAATGGGTACCTCATTGCTCTCTATGTTCCCTGTACGGGACTAAGATGGGCTCCCGAGTGGCGCAGCGGTCTAAGGCACTGCAGGTAAAGAGGCATCATTACAGTCAATGGTTCGAATCCAGGCTGTATTGGGCGGCGCACAATTGGCCCAGTGTTGTCCAGGTTTGGCTGGGGCAGGCTGTCATTGTAAATAATAATTGGTTTTTAACTGACTTGCATAGTTAAATAAAGGTTAAATAAAAAATTTAATAAAAAGGAGAAAAGTTCCAACATCTGAACCATTGTGTTTCAAAAACTGCAAAAATAGACATTTTAGAAAAGGTCCTGTTAAATAAAAACTTTTGACAGTCATACATTTTTACAGTGACAATGGTGCTTGGGAGAAAACATGTTGTAAGGCATTTATACCTATGGCTGTTGAATAACTATGTTGTTTCAGAGCACATTAAATATAGCTGATAAACCTTAAGGCCAAGTAAAGTGTTTCATGACATCTTTAAAGTGTTTTTTTTCTCTCTTTCTTTGCAGGCAAGTAATCTGGTGATGGACTTCATGGAACTGCACTTGGGAGCGGTTTTGTTGTGGGTCCTGGTGTTGGATTGTTGTGGTTGGGCTAAGGCTGGTATCCTGTACCGTGTCCAGGAGGAGCAGCCCCCCAGCACGCTGATAGGCAGCCTGGCATCAGACCAGGGCCTGCCAGACTCTGGTCACCTGTACAAGCTAGAGGTGGGCGCTCCATACCTGCGTGTGGATGGGAAGACAGGGGACATCTTCACAACAGAGATTCCCATTGACAGGGAGACATTGAGGGCCTGCCGCGGCATGGTCAGGGGCAAGCCCTGCTTCCTGGAGTTTGAAGTGTCTGTCACAGACCTGATCCACAACCAGAGTCCCAGGCTCATCGAGGGCCGCATCGAGGTTCAGGACATCAACGACAATACTCCGCAGTTCCCCTCCCCCGTGCTCACCATCTCTGTCCCAGAAAACACCCACATGGGGGCACTGTTCTCCATCCCCCTGGCCACAGACAGAGACTCAGAGAGGAACAGGGTGGCCGACTACGCCCTCACCGCGGGGCCAGATGCAGCGACCCTCTTCGGCCTGCAAGTGGCGGAGGACAGGGGGGAGAAGCTGCCCCAACTCATAGTCCTGGGCAGTCTGGATCGGGAGCTCAAGGACTCGTACGACCTGAACATTAAGGCTGTGGACGGCGGTAACCCCCAGCGCTATAGCAGTGCCTTGCTGAGAGTGGTGGTCGCTGACGCTAACGACAACGCTCCAAAGTTTGACAAGGCCACGTACGAGGCTGAGGTGTCAGAAAACAGCCCTGTGGGACACTCTGTGTTGCAGGTAAAACACGTTAATCTTGCAGAGTGATCAATGTGTTGTGTACGCTACTGTATAGATTTGATACAACTCTTACTATGAGAAGACATAGAGGTTAGTGTATACACAACTCATTAGGGTCCAACAGCAGTGCTGGGTTTGTATGCTTTACCATGATGAAACGCCTGAATTGTCTCTGAAGCTGGGATGGTGTGTTTTATGTATGCACATTTAGACTCCCTTGCTTATCTCCCGCCTGCTGTAAGCTAACTTCATTGACAAACCTAAACCCCTTACCCATACCTCCATTTGCTGACATAATCCATGAATTCTTACCCTGATCCCAACATCTAACCTAATCCCTTGTCTCTGATTTGCAGGTGAAAGCCAATGACTCTGACATGGGCCCCAACGGAGAGATAGAATATGCACTACACCAGGCATTAGACCCAGTGCCAAAACTCCTGCGAATTGATCGCTCCACTGGCATCATCTATGTCAAAGGGCTTTTGGATCGGGAGGAAGTCAGCGATTTGACATTCTACGTAGTTGCCAGGGACAAAGGACCCCAACCCAAAAGCTCCAAGACCTTTGTGACCATCGAGGTGACTGACCAGAATGACAATTCCCCTGCTGTGGAGATCCGTGGGATTGGCCTGGTGACCCACAGTGATGGTGTGGCCAACATATCAGAGGACATGCCCGTGGGCACGGCGGTGGCCCTGGTCCAGGTGTCTGACAGGGACGAGGGGGAGAATGCAGTGGTCACCTGTGTGGTGGCGGGGGACGTGCCTTTCCAGCTGCGTCCAGCCAGTGACTCGTCCACTGACAACAAGAGAAAATACTTCCTGCAGACCACCACCCCACTGGACTATGAGAAAGTGAGGGAATACCGTGTGGAGATTGTGGCTGTTGACTCTGGCAATCCAGCTCTCTCCAGTACTAACTCATTAAAGGTGCAGGTGACTGATGTTAATGACAACTCTCCAGTGTTTTCCCCGACTCTGTTCGAGGTTAACTTTGCAGAGGAGAACCAGCCAGGGGACAGGGTTGTGGACGTGGTTGCCACGGACCCTGACAGTGGCACTAATGCAGAGCTTGTCTATAGCATCATAGCAGACACAACTACTAGAGGCCTGTTTGAGATTGATCCTCACTCAGGGGAGGTGAGGGCACGAAGCCCTCTGGACAGAGAACATAGAGCACGTTATGAGTTCAGGGTCACCGCGGCCGATAAAGGCTCCCCCAGTCACAGAGGAACAGCCACGGTCGTAGTAAATGTGCTGGACCGCAATGACAACGACCCTAAGTTCATGCTGAGTGGCTACAGTTTCTCTGTTCTGGAGAATATGCCCCCACTCAGTGCTGTTGGTATGGTGACGGTGCTGGACATGGATCAGGGAGAGAACGCAAGAGTGCAGCTCTCTGTGGAGCCAGACGGAGGGAGGTTTGTGGTTCAGAACGGAACAGGAACCATCCTGTCCAGCATCTCCTTTGACCGGGAAAAGGAGAGCAGCTTCACTTTCCGTCTGAAGGCCGTGGACGGGGGAGAGCCTCCCAGGTCCTCCTATGTAGGTGTTACCATCAATGTCCTGGATGAAAACGACAATGATCCTGTGGTCACCAAGCCCTCCAACTCCTCCTTCAGACACCTGTCACCTCTAGGTGCCCCAGATAGCCGTGTGGAGCTAGTGGAGGCTGAAGATCTGGACACTGGGCCCAATGCAGAGTTGGTCTTCAGCATCACTGGAGGAAACCCTTATGAACTCTTCAGCATCTCCTCCACTACTGGGGAGATCACCCTGGTCAAGGAGCTTACGCAGAAACATGGTGGGCTCCATCGCCTGGTGGTGAGGGTGAGTGACAGAGGCAAGCCTGCACGCCACACTACTACCCTGGTGCACATCTACGTCAACCAGACCATTGCTAATGTCAGCCTGGTGGAGGCGCTAGTCGGGCACAGTCTCTACACGCCTCTGGAGACCGACATCGCTGGTGACCCTGACTACGGCCTGGCCACCCAGCGCAGCAACATCCTGTACGGCAGCCTGGCTGGAGTGGCGGGCGTTGTCATGGTGATTGTTGTGGTGGTGTTTATCCGCCACCGCATTCACAGGGAGACAAAGAGCGGCTACCAGGCTGGCAAGAAGGAGACCAAGGACCTTTACACCCCCAAGCAGGGGCCCAAGAACGGCAGAGGCAAGAAGGGAAGGAAAGCAAAGCCCTCTAAGTCCCCCAAGCCCTTGGGAGAGGAGGAAGAGGTCAGCCTCCAGAAGAGTCTCAATTTCAACCTGGATGGGGTCAACGACAGCCCCAGGATCCACCTGCCCCTGACATATCCCCCAGGCAGCCCTGACCTGGGCAGACACTACCGCTCCAACTCTCCCCTGCCCTCCATCCAGCTGCAGGCCCAGTCCCCCTCGGCCTCCCAGAAGCATCAGGCGGTCCAGGACCTCCCTGCCACTAACACCTTCGTAGGGACTGGAGGAGATGACAACTCAACAGGCTCAGACCAGTACTCGGATTATAGCTACAAGGCCAGCCAGCCAAAGTATAACAGCAAACAGGTAAGAGTCAGAATTTTGTCTCTGACAGTGGTAGGAGGTGGTGTGTTGTTAGTGGAACAGCTGTGATATTTAAGGCTATGGATGGGGTTCATTAAGCTTGGAAATGCCACCAGAAAAATAATCAACCAGTAGTTTCAGAATGCTGTTGGCTGCCTGCTTTTTACCGCTTGATTTACACACACAATCAGTAATTCAAAAAGGCTTTAGTAATTACGAAAACATTGACTTTGAGGGAGATGGGGCACATGGGAGTAATAAGAAATAGCTTTTGGTCTCCTCTTTTAGGGTGGTGGAGACAAGCCTGCCTCTCCTGCCCCTTCTCCCCCCTCTTCCCCTTGGTTCATTAAGCTAGCTGGTGAACAGAGGAGGTGAGGAAGAGGGCGAGGTCCATGTATGAGTTACTTACTCTTACACTTCTGCCTGACCTTGTGCCTTGCAGTCCATACAGGTCACATGTTCTTATCTTCACACTGTACTCCACTCCGCCTGGCTCGGCTCTGACCCTTCTACCATTGCCATGGAAACAGACATAGTAATTGGCTCAGAGAGGATTAGAATGCAAAAAGAAATTAGGGACAGTATGTCTGTGTGTATACTGTATGTATGTGTATGTGCTTGTGTGACTGAGTGTGTACCCATCCATGTGTCTGTGTGTGTGTCTCTACAAGTCTATTAGCTTAACCTGCGTGTTACAGTATGCTCATATATTTAACCTAATGGGTGACTGGGCTCTTTATATGTGTGGGACACACTAGAGCACAGTCAGTCACCACTGGTTGGCTAGTGGCTGGTGGATAGTTTCAGCAGATGTTGTCTGACAGCTTGGCCAATTGCAAACCCCTGTGGGTGAAAAGAGTCAGAAGAGAGAACAGCCACCCACAGTCACCACTGTGTCAGTGATGGACAGCATATGGGAGCAAAGTGACAATGAACTGCAGCCCGGCAGTGGGTTTGTTTGTTTGGGTCTATGTGAGTAAGTCTGTGTGTCGAGGTGGGTTTTGTGATGTGATTAAGTCTCGGTTTTGTGTTTGGGGTGTATTTGAGGATACAAATGTCCAGTCCAGCTACGCACTACTGCTTGTGTCTGTGCTGTGTTCACCTGTGCATTACGCTAGCCTCTCCATCTCAGTGTTTGTGTTTCTCTGCGTGACTGGGTAAAGTGTTTCGAGATGTGTGTGAGTTGATTGACAGGTGGCGCTAAAACATGAACAGGTGTTGAAACTCATGTGACATACCTCAGCAGATGTTACCTCATGTATGGCATCTCCATTCACATCAAGAAGAACAGATTTACCCAAATAAATAATAAAGTCGCTGCCTAGTGGAGTGACAGATGTGGAGTGGAGAGCTTACTCTAGCCAACCAGGCGGCTCTCAACAATGACTCACATGTTCAGTGGAGATGTGCTCAAGTGTCTGAGCCTCTCAAAGATTTTGGCAGTGTTGAATGTGAACACACAGGTGCTGCCATTTTCTGTCAGCACATCTCTGGCGGTTTCACCTCTTCTCTCTTTAACTCTTATAACTGGATGTAGGGCAAGCATGTTTGACATGGAGGATGATATCTAAGAGTTAACAACCACTTAATCTTCCAGTGATGTGATCTGAAGCCTGGACAGAGCAGTGTGAGTGTGGCCTATGTGTGTTTGTTTGAGTGATTGAGCGAGATGTTAAGGCGAGGTGGGATCTTACGGATGGGTTGAGGGATACGTATCTATGGGGTTTTCCCAACACGCTCTCCCTCGCTCTGAATGTGTGAAATTACGTGATGGTTACCGGGGAGACCACTAGCTCACATTGAGCCCAGAGTGTTGATAATTAGCCTGGTTGGGCCAAAGATCTGACACCTTTTTTTTCACATGGCATTTTAATGATGTGTCCCTCCTCCAGTTAATTTGTAAGTGGGCGAGAGGAGCGCTTGTGAAGCCGTAAATCTGTACTTCCACGCAATTAAAATGCCTTATTAGTCAGAGATAGCTAAATGCCTTATTAGTCAGAGATAGCTAAATGTTGTCCCTCTGTGGGGCTCCGCCTTCATCTCGGCACTGCAGCGGGCAGCTCCATCTCCAGCCAACTTGAAGGTTTCTCACAGGGGATTTAGGGATATCCTTAATTAACCCTACTTCATTTATTCAACTGTCCATACACTGGGTGAACTCTAGGCATCCCTGTGAGCTAGAATTACCCCAGTTTGAGTTCACCTATCTGAGAGGTACATAGATGCATTTCATGGGGCGAGACCTAGAAACAGAATCTCCTCTTAATCTTTGTAGATGGTTTACAATGCCGTCACGCCTAACATTCTGTTTCTCACTTTCTCTCCTTCTGAGACCACATAAACCTTCAGTTCAGAGCAAATCTATGCCATCCATGATGCCGTCTTTCTCACTGTCTCTTCTGCTGTCTCTCTCTTATTCTCTCGCTCTCTCTGCCCCCCCCCCCCCACCCCCCGATCCATCTATCTGGATGCCACCCTTATCAGACACAGTCACACACCCACACACAGACACACACAGTGCAGAGACATCGTCTACTATCTGATTCAAAACACTACCAGACACTTCCTACTAACATCCTCTGTAGCAGCAAACAATGTAGAACTAGGGTAGCAGACCAAGACCCTCATTTACCCTGAGGGGAAAGACAGATCAATTGTCAGCAAATATTTTGTTAGTAGATACTGGAGAGAGATATCCCAGTGAGGGAAATTCACCAGGTAATGAGTAATTGTAATACACCTGGAGCAACAGCAAGCCTCCCACTGGGGTGATCGAGTCAACACAGTGAGGACAAGGAAGACAGCAGAGAAGCAAACGGCTTCAATTAGCACACTGACTCTAATGAATTTGGGGGTCTTTGAACCTGGACACAGGGATTGATTCAATTGACATAGCATTCTTAGACAGAGTATTCTAGGCTTGCCATCCGAGATTGGCTGGCCTGGCCTTGCATTAAGTGATTGGCAAATGTGGATGACCTCTCGGAGATTGACTTGCCGGGGCTGGTTGATCTCTGAGACCCTATGTTGGGTGTGAACGGTGAGAATGTGAAGTGAAATCACAGTGCACTCTGCACTACCGCTGTGTTGAAGTGGGCAATTTACAGCTAACTTCCCCCTGATTACCTGTTACGAGAGATTACAGCTGGAGACCAAGTGAGGCTCCCAGGGCACATTCAAACCCACAGGCTAGCCAGAGCAAATATACATACAGGTTGTCATGGTAACTAATATGTGGCACCTGTACACAGGAAAAATGAATGATCTTGCTTATCTTCAAGTCCAATGTGCTCCCCTATAATATGGCTCCCTTTTCTCCCTGCCGATTCGATCAAATTACCTGGCAATGCTGACTTGCTTGTGATGCAGTCGGAATAATATTAGAAAGTGACACTCTCCCAGCATCTATCTGAACCTAATGGAAAGCTGAGCCTTTGGTTACCTATGTTCCATTCTTATTTCTCTACAGACATCAGCTTTCTGTGGGCTGCCCATGGACAGATTCCAACTTTTATGTAAAAATAAAAAGAGAAGCTCCTTTAGGTAAAACTCTGTGGAGGCTCAGCTCCCTGATGGCATTGCCTTTAGCTCAGATATTTTATCACCACACATCCCAGCCTCCTTACCTTCTGCCAGGCGGATTAGTGCTTTTATCAATAAGCAGCTTAGCGCCAAAGCGTCCCTCAATAATGTGCCACGGTATTTTCTCTCCTGCTGCTTTAACTTCTAGACTCCTCTCTCTTCCCCATCTCCCTCTATCTTTCTCTCTCTCTCTCTTCCCCATCTCCCTCTATCTCCCTCTCTCTCCACCCCCACCTCCCTCTATCTCCCTCTCTCTCTTCCCCATCTCCCTCTATCTTCCTCTCTCTTCCCCATCTCCTTCTATCTTCCGCTCTCTCTCTCTTCCTCTCGCACTCTTGCACTCTTTCTCCTCTCTCTTCCTCACTTTTTCTAACACTGACTATTGTTTACTCTCCTCTCATCTGTAACTTGGAGCAGTATGAATTCTGTGTGTATTGTGTAAATAAGATAATTGTCAAAAAATAACTGTTTTCTTAAGGTCAGATAGCTATCATGGTTATTTAGTCAGAGAACGCGCTCCCATCTCTCCAGTGAGGGAATTGAAAAAGATAAAAACCCAGACTACACTGTTTCTTACCAAGCATTGGGATGGTGCATGCCAATGGAAACGTACAGAACCTCCAGAATGTTTAACATTGCAGAGGTGTTTTATCCCTCGTACACAGCGAGAGTGATGGAGAGGGAGGTAGAGAGATAGGAGGGGGGGGGGGGGGGTTGAGACAAGGGGTGAATGAGTGAGAGGTGAAAAAAGGAAGAAAGAGGAGGGAAGGGTGTGTGTTTGTCTACAGGTCATATTAGGAACCCAGACAGAGCCCGGAAAAGTGGGGAGGAGAACCACAGACCCGTCAGACATGTAACCCCATTAGATGTTCTGTATAGAGCACCATAAAATCCATTAAGACCCATTAAGAAAGTATATAGTCACACATACACCTTGAATTCCACAGAGGTGCCCAGATACACCGATTCAATCAAGGTTATTTATATAATTGTAGATTTAAATGTCATATTTTGCATAATACCCAAGTCAGCATAAGGCTATATTTCATTGGAAATCTTTACACCCAATAGATTTTTATTTACTCTGCTTTGGTACCTGATTACATGAGGCTCATTTTAATTCATCACTATTACTATGATAATACCAATTTATACAATGTTTCAATAAGTCAGCCAAGACATTGTTGGCAGTAATTGTTGTGAAGTAGATTTTATTGGTAACCGTTATTAAACACATGACTGATTCGTTTTCTCATGTGTTTACAGTGTTTTTATCTCTGAAGTTGATTACATATTCTTCATTAAGGCTGATTGGTTTTCCTGAGGTCTGGGCTTGGCAGCAAGTTCTATTATATAAGGTTACTCTAGTAAAACGTCATGTAACCAAGAAATAACGGCCAACATTAAAGATGAATGACATGAATAATGTACTATACTCTGACTTAAAAACAGAACAGAATGCATCTGCGATAGTGTATTGTGTGCTTGTCCTGAAGTTTACCCCACTAAACTGCACTCCAACATACAGCACCTCCACTAGTACCTCCTCTCTGTACTCATTTCTGGGGGAACACTGTATACAGCTGTGAGGGTTCTGAACACTCCCTCTCGTGTGATTAGTGCAATGCTAATTTACGCTTGATGAGTTTGACCCAAATCTTTGAGAGGCAGACGTGTTTAAGGTAGAGATTGGGAATTTCTAAATCCAAAATAGCTGATTCCCTGACTTGGCCTTGAGTGATTGTTTCCTGGTGCATCGCTGTGGATAATGATCCACTTTTCAAAATCACCCAAAAGCCCTGAAAAAACCCCACTCTGAAATAAGTTATTGCATAATTCCATTTCCCCTGCTGACCAATGCTGGCTGACATGAGAAGTGATCATTATTTCTTTCTGTGTCTTCGCCACACTAGGGACCAAAGATACTAGAACATTTCATAAATATTGAACCCTGCTGGCTCTTGGGTTGCTGCAACAAGATGTTCACTGCTGTTTCATGTTGGCACTGAAGAAGAACGACTTAATTACATAAATCTTTGAAAATGGGAAGAACTTACTGTAGCATCTATGACAAAGGGAATTGTTCTGATGGCTCGGGCCGGCCTGTATCAGAGTCATACACAACTTTGTTGAACTCAATAAGTTCCAGCATGAAAAGAAACCTTGGAATGGATGAAGACGAAACCTTGCATTCTCATCTTTAATGGCCTATGCGACCAAGCTTCTAATTGTGTTTCTAAGTCAAAAGGACAGTTTATTGTGCGTGCTGAATAGTGCTGTGAGACATGTTAATGTACTTCAATCTCTTTAGGTTTACAATGCATGAGTGTGGCTCTGAATGTATTGGTTTAGCCTACGGTGAAAAATAATGATCAGCTGATTGTTTTTTAAAGGTGTAGGCCAATATTCCTCAGGCTAAGGCCTGTAGGGCATGCAGGTGTCTTGATTAACCTTCTGAAGATAACTGTCCGTGGCTTAATTGGTATGCAGCAGAATTATGATTCTATTGGGGAATACTGATTTACTGTACAAGCTGAACCTCGGCAAGACGGAGCTGCTCTTCCTCCCGGGGAAGGACTGCCCGCTCCATGATCTCGCCATCACGGTTAACAACTACATTGTGTCCTCCTCCCAGAATGCAAAGAACCTTGGTGTGACCCTAGACAACACCCTGTCGTTCTCTGCTAACATCAAAGCGGTGACCCGATCCTGCAGGTTCATGCTCTACAACATACGCAGAGTACGACCCTAACTTACACAGAATGTGGCACAGGTCCTAATCCCGGCACTTGTCATCTCCCGTCTGGATTACTGCAACTCGATGTTGGCTGGGCTCCCTGCCTGCGCCATTAAACCCCTATAACCTATCCAGAACGCTGCAGCCCATCTAGTGTTCAACCTTGAAGCTCGCATGTACTACAAAACCATGGTGCTTGCCTACGGAGCTGTGAGGGGAACGGCACCTCCTTACCTCCAGGCTCTGATCAGACCCTACAGCCAAACTAGGACATTACGTTCATCCACCTCCGGCCTTCTAGCCCCCCTACCACTACGGAAGCACAGTTCGGGCTCATCCGAGTCAAAGCTATTCGCTGCTTTGGCACCCCAAAGGTGGAACAAGCTCCCCCACGACCCCAGGACAGCGGAGTCACTGACCACCCTAACTCTTTAAGGAATACCTTGAATGGTATAACAAAAAAACCTTTACTAACGATTGTCTTTTGTCTAAACTAACACCTGACTTATTTCCCTGCTAGCACTGACTTTCCTCACAGCTGCTTGTTTAAAGAAATGTATTTACTGTGATCAGTTGTCCCACTGAATGCACCAATGTGTATTCGCTCTGGATAAGAGCGTCTTCTGAATGACTCAAATTTATGTGTAATGATAGATAGCTAGTGCCTGAAGTCTTTTACATTTCTCAATGCTAACGATTCTTCTCAATGTTATGGTTTCATATCAATATCACGTTTGGAAATCCTTTTAATGCAGTCAATATCCTTTCACCCTATTGACATTCCCAAACAATTACCGACTCGGAAGTTTGTGCTTTTGATTTTTCTCAGAAGAGATTCATGGGTCAGTGGGCCAAGGCCTACTGAGAGATTATTATTTCCACTGTGGTTTTATACTTGAGAGATGGAGTGGAGTGGGTTTGTGTGTGTGTGTGAGAGAGAGAGAGATGGACGAAGCACCGGTGATAATTATCTGTCTAAAAACACTTAACTGGATGATGAAATCCAATTAAAGTGCTTTAAAACAAGCAAAACAATTTGATAAATAGTATGTGAGGCGATAAGGAGATAGGAGTGAATGGGAGAGAGAGGAATGAGAAAATATTACCCTAGCTGTTTAATTGCTCAGCAGACATCTTTATCCAGCGTGGCTGAATAACATATCTCTGGGTTTTACATATTGCACAGTTGAGTGCACACCACAGACAATTCAGGTTAATTACCCTTGCTCAAGGATACACAGCAGTGTCCCCAACTGGGGATTGAACCTGCAGCCTCCAGGTCATAAGTCTGGTTGCCACATATGCCATGCCAAGGTTTTTTCTCTGCTTCAACAGAGAGGTTTCACTGAGGACGCAGACTACATTCATTACATGGAGGTGGTCGCAGTGGACTCACAGCCAATAAATGGGTTGGTCCAATTCTGCCTGCGATGCTTTAGAAGCGCTATGTCAGCATCCACTCTGCTCCTGGACCAGGGATACATACAGGGAGGAGGGAAGGGGGGCCAGCGGTGCACTGGGCAAACATAACCGCTGTGTTTTTCCAGCATATTAGCTACTGCTTCACCAAAGCAAATTGTCCACTCGTCCTCTCCAACCGCCGGCTTCTTTTCATTAGCTCGTACAGGCTTTGTAAGAATTAATATGATTATATGGACATACTTTATTACCTAACATGTAACAAACACTCCGATATGATAATTCTGTAAATTATGTTTTTTTTTTTGTGTTCTGAAGATAGATAGATAGATAGATAGATAGATAGATAGATAGATATATAGATAGATAGATAGATAGATAGATAGATAGATAGATAGATACTTTATTGATCCCTGGGGGGAAATTTCTTTGTCAAGCAGCTACAACAAAACATAGGGCAGGTGCAAAATGCCAGAACGAAAATACACAAAAGACAGATACACGATACATGATACATAGAGCGGCAGTATGAAAAAGTATAGAAATACAAGAAGTCTGGAGTGCTAAAAAAAGCTATAAAAAGTAATTGCATAGTATGGGTGGATGGCTGAATATTTACACTATACATTGGCGGATGGTGCATGGTTAACTATACTATACAGGTCGATGGCAGATAAATACTTCAATAGCTAAAAATACGTATGATATGAGTGAGGGTAATAATAGTTTACTTAACAGACATACTGGTTAAATGAACAGGTAAGTGAAAATTTAGCATGGTTAAATTAACTGTACAGGTAAATATACAGTTAAATTTACAGGTAAGTGAATATTTGCATGGTTACATTAACTGTACAACTGACAGGATACTAAAAGATACAACTGACAGGATACTAAAATGCATTCCTGAGTGAATGACTACGTAAGTTAAGTCCAAGAATTACTTGCAATATTGCACGTGATATGATATAACAACTGTACATGAGTAAGTATATACAGACCTGAATGAATAAATAAATCCTGAGTGAATGGACCAGAGTTACTCACGGATGGATGCACAATTGTTAAGCTAGGTCCTAACACCCCAACAGTTCCAGGTCTGTGTTTTGCGGACGGCATGGCACCCCGGTGAGGCATTAAATAGTCTAATAGCCGCCGGCAGGAAGGACCTCCTGTAGCGCTCTTTGGCACACCGTGGTGGGATCAGTCTGTGACTGAAGGTGCTCCTCTGCGTCATAACCATGGCATGCAGAGGGTGGGTGACGTTGTCCATGATGGCCAGCAGTTTGGTTCTCCTGAAGTCCACCACCATCTCCTTTGTTTTGCTGATGTTGAGCTGAAGGTGGTTCTGCTCACACCACAACACAAAGTCACTGATTGTGCTCCTGTACTCCTCCTCCTGCCCACCCCTGAGGCACCCTACAATTGCGGAGTCATCCGAGAACTTAGGTGGCATGTTTCAGAGTTATATCTGAAGTCAGAGGTGTAGAGGGTGAACAGGAAGCGGGACTGGACCGTTCCCTAGGGGGCCCCTGTGATGCTCACTGCCCGTTCTGACACACAGCTCTGTAGTCGCACAAATTGTGGCCTACCGGTCAGGTAGTCCGTGACCCAGGAGACTAAGGGTGCTTCCACTTTCATCCTCTTCATCTTCTCACCCAGTAGCAGGGGCTGAATGGTGTTGAAGGCACTGGAGAAATCAAAAAACATAACCCTCACAGTGCAACCTGCATTGTCAAGGTGAGAATAGGCCCTCTGCAGAAGGTAGATGATAGCATCATCCACCCCGATGTTGTGCTGGTATGCGAACTGCAGGGGGTCCAGTGATGTACACACCAGGGGTCTGAGGTGAGCGAGGACTAACCTTTCCAGGGTCTTCATGATGTGGGATGTTAGCGCTACAGGTCTGAAGTCAGGATGTTTTCCACAGCACAGGGACCCTTTCTAGGCTCAGGCTAAGGTTGAAGTGGCGCTGGAGTCTTCCACACAGTTGGTCAGCACAGACCCTAAGCACCCTTGGGCTGCTGCCATCTGGGCCCACCGCTTTCCACTGATGTAGTCTCTCCAGCTCTCTCTTCACTTGGTTGGTGGTGAAAGCCAGCCCAGATGGGGAGGTGGGGGGAAGGGGGGTGTTGAGGATCAGTCCAGAGGGAGCAGGGGTGGAGGTGGGGTCGCTGATTGTCTCAGAGGTGTTGTGAGCAAAGTGGGGGTGGGACAGCCGTGAGGGTGTGTGTCCTGGGGAGCTGGAAGGGAGGTGGACAGGGCCAGTATCGAACCTGTTAAAAAATTGGTTCAGCTCATTGGCTCTGTCCTGGATCCCCTCCGTCTGCCCACTGTTTGACTTTTTGAAGCCATTGATATTTCTCATACCCTTCTACACCTCTCTCACTTGGCTCTGCCTCAGCTTGTCCTCCATCTTCTCCTTATACCCTCTTTTTCCCTCAGCAATCCGCAACTTCAGCTCCCTCTGGACGCATTTCAATTTGTCCTTGTCCCTCTCCAGGTCACTGGTGACCCAGGGTTTATTATTTGGAAAACAGCGTTTTCTACACAAAACTTGATAAAGTCCGTTATGCAGTCAATAAGTCCATCGATGTCCTCCCCATGAGCCTCACAGAGCACATCCCAGTCTATTGTTTCAAAGCAGTCCTGTAGGGCCTCATTCGCCTCCGGGGACCATCTCCTAATGGTCCTAGTGGTTGCAGGCTGCTGTTGGACCAAAGGCCTGTAGAGTGGAGTGAGGTGGACAAGGTTGTGATCCGATCTACCGAGGGGAAGGAGTGCAGTGGAGTTGTATGCGTCCTTCACATTAGCATATAACAAGTCCAGAGTTGTATTATTCCTGGTTGGGCACTTCACAAACTGTTAGAACGTGGGCAGCGTTGCAGAGAGAGATGCATGGTTAAAATCCCCCGAAATGGCAAAGAAAGCACTGGGATGCGCTGTCTGTAACCTTGCGATAACAGAGTGGATGACGTCACACGCTGTGTTTGCGTCAGTGGAGGGCGGGATGTAAACAATAACAGCAATGGCCGTCGTGAATTCCCTCGGCAAATAGTAGGGTCTCAGGCTAACGGCTAACAACTCAATGTTCGGGCTACAAATCTCTTTCTTAAGAGTAATTTGGCTTGGATTACACAATTTGTTGTTAACTAATAAAGCCAGCCCCCCACCCTTGCTCTTACCAGAAGAAACACTATCCCTGTCTGCTCTGACGGTCCGGAACCCGCCGATAGTGACGTTCGCTATGGGGATGTTATCGTTCAGCCAAGTCTCAGTAAAGAACATTAGGCTCGCTTCCCGATAGTCCCTTTGCCCACAGACAAGACCCTCAAGTTTGTCCATCTTGTTATGCAGCGATCTCACGTTGCCCATAATGATAGACGGTATAGCCGGCTTGTACTACCTCAGCTTTGCCTTACACTTCAATCCCGCCCTACGTCCACGCCGTCGCCTTTTCAACTCGTCCGTAATATCAAACTTTTCCCTGGGGTGCAGCAGCGCTGCGTGTAAAAAGTCCCTCAGTGATAAAAAGGGCCGTTAAAACCTTCGTAAAACCGTAGCACTCCATAATCCTGAACTTTTATAGTTCAACTATTGCAAAAATAAACTCAAACTCAAGAAACTCAAGAAAACCACGCAGGGCGTCGC
The DNA here is from genome assembly GCA_023634145.1 of Thymallus thymallus. Classification (NCBI taxonomy): domain Eukaryota; kingdom Metazoa; phylum Chordata; class Actinopteri; order Salmoniformes; family Salmonidae; genus Thymallus; species Thymallus thymallus. The sequence continues at coordinate 29,317,980 of CM042390.1, read as the reverse complement.
CAAACGCGACTAAATGAGATTTCAATAGCATTGAGACCCTTGCATTGCTTAGCGGTAAAGTATTTCATACATGGAACGAGGTTAAACATACTTTCCATTCTGGTTATACAGTTGAAGTCGGAAGTTTACATACACTTAGGTTGAAGTCATTAAAACTAATTTTTCAACCACTTCACATTTCATGTTAACAAACTATGGTTTTGGCAAGTCGGTTAGGACATCTTCTTTGTGCATGACACAAGTAATTCTTCCAACAATTGTTTACAGACAGATTATTTCACTTATAATTCACTATATCACAATTCCAGTGGGTCAGAAGTTTACTATGCCTTTAAACAGCTTGGGAAATTCCATGATGTCATGGCTTTAGAAGCTTCTGATAGGCTAATTGACATAATTTGAGTCAATTGGAGGTGTACCTGTGGATGTATTTCAAGGTCTACCTTCAAACTCAGTGCCTCTTTGCTCGACATCATGGGAAAATCAAAAGAAATCAGCCAAGACCTCAGAAAAAAATGTGTAGACCTCCACTAGTCTGGTTTATCCTTGGGGGCAATTTCCAAATGCCTGAAGGTACGACGTTCATCTGTACAAACAATAGTAGACAAGTACAAACACCATGGGACCACGCCATGGGACCACGCAGCCATCATACCACTCAGGAAGGAGACGCATCATGTTTTGGGGGTGCTTTGCTGCAGGAGGGACTGGTGCACTTCACAAAATAGATGGCATCATGAGGAAGGAAAATGATGTGGATAAATTGAAGCAACATCTCAAGACATCAGTCAGGAAATTAAAGCATGATCGCAAATGGGTCTTCCAAATGGACAATGACAGCAAGCATACTTCCAAAGTTGTTGCAAAATGGTTTAAGGTCAAGGTATTGAAGTGGTCATCACAAAGCCCTGACCTCAATCCTATAGAAAATCTGTTGGCAGAACTGAAAAAAAGTGTGTGAGCAATGAGGCCTACAAACCTGACTCAGTTATGCCAATTCTGTCAGGAGGAATGGGCTTATTGTAGGAAGCTTGTGGAAGGCTACCCGAAACGTTTGACCCAAGTTAAACAATTTAAAGGCAATCCTACCAAATACTAATTGAGTGTATGTAAACTTCTGACCCACTGGGAATGTGATGAAAGAAATAAAAGCTGAAATAAATCATTTTCTCTACTATTATTCTGACATTTCACATTCTTAAAATAAATTAGTGATCCTATCTGACCTAAGACAGGGAATTATTACTAGGATTAAATGTCAGGAATTGTGAAAAAGTGAGTTTAAATGTATTTGGTCAAGGTGCATGTAAACTTCCGACTTCAACTGTACGCCTGTATACTGAGTGTCATTACAATACTGTGTCCATGCAAGCAGACAGAATACTGTGTGTGCAAAATGCACTATAGCTCAGGGTGGATCCTCATCTTCAGTTCTGGATTGAGGGGGCAAGTGTGGGGTGGAAGGTAGGTGGATGGAGTGTGTGTGTCGGGGGAGGGGGGTCATGGGGCAGGGCCTGTCCTCACTCTTATGAAGGACCGATCTGACAGTGACAAATGAACCATCTCCTCTCCCCCAACTGCCAGCCTTATCTCTCTCAACCTCCACCATCACCCTTATACTCTCTCTTTCTGTCCTCCCTCCCTCCCTCTCTCTTTCTGTCCTCCCTCTCTCCCTCTCTCCCTCCCTCCCTCTCTCCCTCCCTGCCTCTTATATCCACCTGTCCTACATTTACTCCTTTCTTTCCAGTTCTCTCTCGTTTCCTCTTCCTCTCTCCTTACTCTCTCCCTTTTTGCTCTTAGCCTCCCTCTCTCTTCTAGCTTGCTCTCATTCTCCCTTCTCCTGCCTTGATGTCTAAGCACAGGAAGCTTTTGCAATGGAAAAGGTGCATGATATTATTTTGTAGACATTTATTTCTGCACACAAAAAAATATATAAATATTCTCAGGTATATATTCAGCCTAATATCCAAGCTACTAAAGCAACATTTAATTCCCAAAGATTGCCTAGGGCTGTATCAAAACCTAGATTTCATTTCAATGGTATGGTCACAGTCTAGTGCTATTTAACTAAAGGTAGGATAAAGGTATATTTCATCTGTGATTATTGTTGAGCTTTAATCATCGTCCTGCTTCTCTAATAGACTTTCTTTGCTTGAGTGTTGAAATGGGATGCCAGGCAGAGAAGACAATTAATTGCTTGGCTTCCTTTGCCGTTGTTGTTCTTTCAGCCCTGTTATTTTGTGTATTGAAGCCTGATAAGAGAGAGAGGAACAGGGCCACGGTGATATGCTGTGGCGCTGTCTGTCTTAATCTTCCCCGATCCACCATGCCCATGCTAATACAGCAGCCCCAGTCTGCTAAAGACTACCCATTGTTATGCAATAGTAAGAAGACTATAAAATCCGATACTCAATACTATCCACACAATAGAGTAGAGCAGTGACAATACAGCCTGCACAAAGCCTACGCATTCTTGTTCATAAATGGAATACAGCACACAGGCAACTGATAGTTTATTATAATGCAAATTGTAGGCAGTGCATATGTTACAGGTCCCAGTTTTGGGACTGGTGCAGCAGATAATAGTTCCTGCAACACAGGATAAATGATGAAACAGGAGAATGTGGCTTCTCTTTCAAAGGGTCTCTCAATTATTTTATTTAACATTCTCTCAAAGGAACATTTTATTTTTCTGTCTTTTCATTGTATTTCAATATTTAGTTTAGTTTTTTTCTTCAAAGTGTATTGAATAATCTGTCTCATGAGTCCCTGACGTATTACTTCATACACATATCAAACATACATCAATTTACACATCAAAAATATTAAATTCCAATCCAATTTACATCCTCATTCTTTACATTTATGCCCCAAACACATTTAATCTTAACTTGAATTCACCTGTTCAGGTTATTAATATGTAGTTGACTGTTGCCCACTATAGCCTAGGAGACTCTAAAATATGAAAGCCTTTAAAGACTGGTATAACCCATTAGAAGTTACTTTATACCCATGCACAAAATACACACACCCAGGGTAAGAATCGCTAATAGAAAGACAAGAGTATTGCAAATGACTTTAATGATAATTATTGGAAATTGACTGAACAAGCTAGCATAGAGCTAACTGAAGCCAGCAACCAACTGACCGGAGCTAGCAAACAGCTAACCGGAGCTAGCCAAAAGCTAACCGGAGCTAGCCAAAAGCTAGCGACTTTTCTAACATTTACAATACAACAATTACAAAGTTCTTAAACATCACAGTTAAAACATGACATTATCTAAACCCTTAGGATATTGTCAGGAGTGTCTTTACAAAAAATAAAAAAGGAGGAGTTAACAATTCGTTTTTTTCTAGATCAAAGGAATGCACTGCAATCTTTTCATTTTACACTCAACATGCATTTTCTATCTAGTATTTTTTTGTTCATACCTAGAAAGTAGAAAATAAACCGTATTTGCTTCCTACCTTCTACATTGCACAGTCAATATTATACAGCGCTGTATCTACCCATTTTTTGAACTCACTGTGTTTTAAGAATTTGCTATTGACAACCGTTTCCATATAACCAACATTATCTTGCCATGCCTACCGATTTAGAAATCTGATTTTATCTTTTGCCTCTCCTTCTTGGATTAGTGTCAGTGTAAACAAAGCTGAGATGTTGCACCACATGATTTTTTCTCTCTCTCAACAAAATGATTATCAGAAACTGAAGGAGTTCTCCCTGGGACGGATTGTCTCTGATTTGATAAGTATTATATGAAGCAGCCAGTCCCCTTTGGGGATTTCCACTGAGCCACAACATAGTGTCTGATATTGTTCTGCTGATAGAATTGTGCCTTTCTGTGTGACCTGTGTCATTGTGTGATGAAGCTCATTATTATCCATGGAGATGATTGTCACCCTCTATTGATACATGAATGAAGGCCTCATTATGCTGTTTAACTGTTGGCAGAAAAACTATGCAACATGTTGACAGGGTTTATATATCTCATTCATACAGATCATTCATATAGATCACGGAACGGTTCAATTGTCGTTTTTATTTTTATATCGGCACTTTCACCCCAAGGTTTAATCACACTGTTAGTTTACCCCTCCCACCGTATTGGACTAGGGCTAAGTTAAATGGCCATGTTGTGTGAATGGAGGAATCAGTTAAGCTAGTTTCCCCAGATGCATAAGGTACGGGTTATGAAAACTATTGTTATCAACATTTACCTACTACGTTGGACAGCCACATATGCACACTTTCATAGCTCTTGCACATCAGTTTAGAAAGGTCAGAGTGTGTACGATTGAATTTTCAACCATCTAGGTCACGGTAGATATTCAAAGCGCTCCATCTATACAACGATATTGGTATGAACAGCACATCCCAGCTGGGGCTGAAGGAGGAGTGCACTTCTTTTTCCTTATGTCCTCCATTGTGATTGCAGCACAGCCAGGGGGTTCAAATGTTAACTTCCTATGTCCTGCATTCTGCTATTGTCATACTCTAAGTAAATATTCACGTAATAATAAAGAATTCCCCTTGATCAGGCCAACAAATTGGAGAAAACAAAGATTCTTTCCAATTGTCCCCTGTTGTAAAAGATACAACTTCTTTGTACATTTTCTGTTATACAGAAATATAAAAATATGCTGAAAATCTGCTGTGTTGTTCAGTCTATCAGGTAAAAAATCCCGACCTACGCAATGCTCCCATGTAAGGAAATTGAGGCTGCAAGAAGAGCTCTGTGGTTTCAGGTTATTTGGCGTGGGAGAGTGGGAAATGTGGGGAACTGGCATCCAAGTAGGCTAGACATAGCTATTTGTGTGAAAACATTTCATCAGAGGTAAGACATTAAACTTGTTTAATATAGTCCGTTTGTAACTGTACTCACTACTTGCAGCTGTATAGTTTGTTTGTGTTTTTGGTCTTGGCTAGCTTAATGTTTTGGTCGGTAGCTAGCTAGAACTCACTCACGTGACTGCCAGCACCGTCATGAAAAGGGGCATGAGGGAATCCCTACAATATTGCTTTTTTCTAAGTAGTGAGACCGCTAGGGAGCAGGCAATGTTGAAAACTAATCTTAAGACATTATGTACTTTTAAAAAATGTAGTTTTGTAATTAATTAAAACAAGCCGACAACAAGGAAATTGCATTTAAAAAAGGTCAAGTTTTTGATGTGAGCCAATGGAGTAACCTAGGTAACCACAGGTTGTTTTCCCCACAGGCGGGCGGGGCCGCAATGTTCTATTTTATATCGACTGGGATTATGGTAGCACAGCTGGGGATCAAAAGGGTCTGCTGTGCTCTTGTCCTGGATTCCAGCCGCTCCGAGGTTCACTAACACAGCTGGAGGGTGGACTGTATCGAAGGGCTGCGGTCCCACATCCTGGCATCTCCATGACTGCACAGCAGGAGCTCCAAGGCATCTTACGCTAGGACGACTGCACTGCTTCCACATTTCTACTACTACCACACTTCTCACTCCCCCTCCTGCTGGCTGCTCCCCCTATGGACATTCTATTAGGGGGTGGATCAGCTTTAATATTGCAAATAGATTGTGGCTTCTATCAATGTAATTGTCTGCATCATTTCGAATCCCCATATATATATATATATATATCACACTATTAGTATATACAGTATATACACAGTGCATTCGGGATGTATTCAGACCCCTTGACTTTTTCCACATTTTGTTACAGCCTTATTCTAAAATGGACTCCCTTCATAAATCTACACACAATACCCATAATGACAAAGAAAAACCAGGTTGAAATGTTTTCGGGCAAATTTAGCACAAAAAAAAAGATCACAATTACAGTGGCATTTACAAAACAGAAGCAGATTAACAGCCAAAAGCATATCCAACTCCCCCACCTCGATTGTATTGTATACTGTTATTTTAAAATATATATACACTTTTTTATTTTTTTATTTCCACAAATAATGTAGGCAATTCATATAGGAATGTTACCTATAACCAGGACTGGCTTTATAACATTTACATTTTTTGGCAAGCAATTGATGTTTTGGGAAACAATTATTGTAATTCATCCTATACTGTCCCTAACATCATTGCCCCTTAGCAACAGATGCAAAATTTAGCAAAATGGAGATATTTGCTTAACCAAGTCCTTGCTGATGGAGCTCAAATACCCTACTTTCCCCTGAAACACACACATGCTGGTCCCCCGTTGTGACCATTTTACCAAGCATCTCTGAGCAGTCAGACCTTTTGATTATTTTGTGCCGCCAGGGCCACAATAATTTGCCCCCTCCCGATGGGTTACTGCATCTAGTGTTGCCAGCACTGCCGCTACCTGGGTGGGGGTCTCCACTGGAATTCCCGCAGGCTAGGTACAAGGTTGTCACGCTTTGAGAAATTCCTTGTATATTATGCTCACCCACCCGGGGGCTTTGGCTTTGTTGGACCAACCCTGCCAGGCAGGCTCAGACTCTTGAGGGGCTGATACTGCTTTAGTGGGTCTCTGACCACGTTTATCTTTATCTCTTGGCTGCGTATGGGCTACTTGCAGTAGGCCTATAAAACAAATAAGGACTTCTCCGTAGTGTATGGGTCACTCAGGTGAGTGTCTGGGGTATAGGGTTGGAGACCCTTCCAACATGATAGGACAATAAATAGACTATATTTGTAATTTATTTTAAAATGTATATCCCATAACTGCACAAAATTGAAAACTCTCTCTGTCACAACTCCTGCTCGCAGACACACATGGGCTCTGGCAATTGCAACCATTTTCGTTTTTCACTCACTTAACTCACCACACTTTTCCAATCACAAAAACACACACCCCATCTTTCATCACAATACACATACTGTGCCTTCTATGTCCTCTGTTTTCTGTGTTTTTATCTCTACCATGTACTTGAATACTTTTGTGTTCGAGTTCCTTATATTTGAAGATGTATTATTTCAATAATTGTCCTTTCTTCTAATGCTATATTTTATCTATTTATAAATATTATAAATATAAGTTGAATACTAATTATTTTACAACATTCCCTATCTTGAATGGTATAGTGTATTTGTAGTTTATTAATTGTTAGATTTGTTTGTTTTCCTGTTTTTTAGTACAACCATGGATAGTATTGGGTGTTCCATTATTACAGTCCCTACCATGGATAGTATTGGGTGTTCCATTATTACAGTCCCTACCATGGATAGTATTGGGTGTTCCATTATTACAGTCCCTACCATGGATAGTATTGGGTGTTCCATTATTACAGTCCCTACCATGGATAGTATTGGGTGTTCCATTATTACAGTCCCTACCATGGATAGTATTGGGTGTTCCATTATTACAGTCCCTACCATGGATAGTATTGGGTGTTCCATTATTACAGTCCCTACCATGGATAGTATTGGGTGTTCCATTATTACAGTCCCTACCATGGATAGTATTGGGTGTTCCATTATTACAGTCCCTACCATGGATAGTATTGGGTGTTCCATTATTACAGTCCCTACCATGGATAGTATTGGGTGTTCCATTATTACAGTCCCTACCATGGATAGTATTGGGTGTTCCATTATTACAGTCCCTACCATGGATAGTATTGGGTGTTCCATTATTACAGTCCCTACCATGGATAGTATTGGGTGTTCCATTATTACAGTCCCTACCATGGATAGTATTGGGTGTTCCATTATTACAGTCCCTACCATGGATAGTATTGGGTGTTCCATTATTACAGTCCCTACCATGGATAGTATTGGGTGTTCCATTATTACCGTCCCTACCATGGATAGTATTGGGTGTTCCATTATTACAGTCCCTACCATGGATAGTATTGGGTGTTCCATTATTACAGTCCCTACCATGGATAGTATTGGGTGTTCCATTATTACAGTCCCTACCATGGATAGTATTGGGTGTTCCATTATTACAGTCCCTACCATGGATAGTATTGGGTGTTCCATTATTACAGTCCCTACCATGGATAGTATTGGGTGTTCCATTATTACAGTCCCTACCATTGATAGTATTGGGTGTTCCATTATTACAGTCCCTACCATGGATAGTATTGGGTGTTCCATTATTACAGTCACTACCATGGATAGTATTGGGTGTTCCATTATTACAGTCCCTACCATGGATAGTATTGGGTGTTCCATTATTACAGTCCCTACCATGGATAGTATTGGGTGTTCCATTATTACAGTCCCTACCATGGATAGTATTGGGTGTTCCATTATTACAGTCCCTACCATGGATAGTATTGGGTGTTCCATTATTACAGTCCCTACCATGGATAGTATTGGGTGTTCCATTATTACAGTCCCTACCATGGATAGTATTGGGTGTTCCATTATTACAGTCCCTACCATGGATAGTATTGGGTGTTCCATTATTACAGTCCCTACCATGGATAGTATTGGGTGTTCCATTATTACAGTCCCTACCATGGATAGTATTGGGTGTTCCATTATTACAGTCCCTACCATGGATAGTATTGGGTGTTCCATTATTACAGTCGCTACCATGGATAGTATTGGGTGTTCCATTATTACAGTCCCTACCATGGATAGTATTGGGTGTTCCATTATTACAGTCCCTACCATGGATAGTATTGGGTGTTCCATTATTCGATTCCTCTATGGGAACTTTGTATTATTTAGAATAGCCATGGAGTAGTCTTGGTGTCTCGAAACAGTTGGGTATCAATGGACATTTATCATTGCTACAGTGTATGTACAGGTATTATTATTTTTATTGTTGTCTCATTCACGTCTTTTTTTTTACTTGCACTGTTGGGAGCATTAGAATTTCTCTGTGATTACATCTGCGACCCTGTGCATGTGACTATTAAACCCATCTAATCATCTAATTTAATTTAATCTAATCATACAATCTAATCATACAATGGCATCATTGTCAAGTATGAGACATAAAAAAAACAAAAAACATCTGATAAATCTACTGTCTGTCCATATACTCAGTCTGGGTTCTGTCCCTCATCCATGTGTATCTGAGGCTATAACTAGATACACCTGACCCACTGACCCAGAACGTTCCGGGAAGGATGTGTGAACAAACAAACAAACATCAACTTATTTCCAGAAACAAGGGAGCATTATGAGAAAACATCTCCCACTAAACACCAGATAATGAATATGGCTTCAATTAGCATCAACCTATTGTATCAGTAGTGACCTACATTCAGTTGATTCTGGCAATAAAGCAGCTACTCTGATAAAGCCAGTAGAGCAGGGAAAAGGTTGTTATCTGTGTGTTATCAGGCTGTCTAGAAACCATGTCCCCCTGATATCAATCAATCAGCTTAATCAAATGTTTGTGTAGAGATTTTTAACACAATCATTTGGCACAGAAACATTAATTGAAAGATGCATAGCAATGATCCTCTACATGCCAGCCTGTGGTTCCTTTGACTGGTTCTGAAGCATTTTATCCATCACATTCGATCTTATTGTTTGCCTCGCTTCTCCCTGTGGTGAAAATGACTGTGCTGACAATGACTGTTAACATACAGTGGGTGATTTAATATATACGTTGACCTTTATCTATGAAGGCAAATAGGAGATAAGTTGACCAGGGTTACACACTAGCCCATTTGACTGCTTTGCTGACTGATATTGCTGTCATATCTGCTCAAAAAACTATTCTGGAGTCAAATAATATATAATATATTTTTCTAGACTTTTATTCTGTGCTTGTTATATAACGCAAACTATGTCGAAACCCACATCTGACATATTATCATGGCACACATAGATTTGAGTGTGGTTGAGGGAGCCCATGTAACCAGGGTCGGTCCCATAGTGTGGTTGACAGAGTGTGTGCATTTGATGAGGTTTCTGTGTGTGTTTGGGCTGCGAATTCAAACACACACAAAAACCTCATCAAATGGACACACTCTGTCAACTACGTTCTGGGACCCACCCTGTCAAATACATAAGCTCCCTCAAACACACGGCATGTTAATATGTCAGATTTGGATTTTGACACACAGTCCGCACTATATGTATGAGTCAGTGTGTTTGCTTATTGCTCTTCATAAAGCCAGGTGTCTCTCTGTATTTCATCCTCACTCTGTGTGAATTTCTTAAAGCCTATGCATAGGCCACATTACATTTAAATCCTCCTTATCCATAGCAACTTACAGGTGCAATTAGAATCAAGTGCCTTTCCTCCCGAGTGGTGCAGTGGTCTAAGGCACTGCATCGCAGTGCAAGCTGCATTACTACAGATGCGGGTTCGAGCCCCGTCTGTGTTACAGCCGGCCGCGACCGGGAGACCCATGAGGCGACGCACAATTGGCCCAGCGTCGTCCGGGTTAGGGAGGGTTTGGCCGGCCGGGTTCTCCTTGTCCCATCGCGCTCTAGCATCTCCTGTGGCCGGCCGGGCGCATGCACGTTGACTCAGTCGCCAGGTGGATGGTGGTTCCTCCGGCACATTGGTGCGGCTGGCTTCCGGGTTAAGCGTTCATTGTGTCAAGAAGCAGTGCGGCTTGGTGGGTTGCTCTCAACCTTCGCTTCTTCCGAGTCCGTACGGGAGTTGTAGCGATTGGACAAGACTGTAACTACCAATTGGATATGACGAAATTGGGGATAAAAAAGGGCACATCAACAGATTTTTAACCATGTCGGCTCAGGGATTCAAACCAGCAACCTTTCGGTTACTGGCCCAACGCTCTTAACAACTAGGCTACTTGCCGTCCAATCTCTGCCGATAGTGTATCTGTTATCACGGCACTGTACGCGTACGTTTTGTTTGGGTTCTTTGTGTGTTTTTATTTGACAAAGCCCAATTTCCGACTGCCTGCATGAGCACACACAACCAGTGAATCTGATAATGACTTTTGGCTTATTTCATTAACCCGTTTTTGATACAATCTCTGCATCTGATAACAGCTCAGTGTGTGTCTAGGGCTCTATGCGCATTTGATTCAGCCTGCATATTTGACTATAGCTATTTGTGCATTGCTTGATTTACGGTTCTGTGACTACGTGCTATTTATTTTTCCAGCTGAGGGCTTGTTTGTGGCTTTCAGCCTTTGTGCTCTGCTGTTGGCCACAGTCACTGGCTCAGAAACAATGACCTATGGGGGACGCTGATGACTTGAACATAATTCAATTAATTCTACTTGATTTCACTGGTAATAATGATTCCCAGAAAGTAGTGTGGTTATCTCAGTCGGTAGAGCATGGCGCTTGACACGCCAAGGTTGTGGGTTCGATTCTCACAGGGTACCAGTTGTAGGCACTCACTACTGTAAGTCGCTCTGCTAAATGACTAAAATGTCAATGTTTTATCTGCTTGGAAAAATACCTCCAGAGAGCCCTAGTGGATGCTACAACCATTTCCCTTTAAAGAGGAACTTCACCTGTAGCTCACCTGGGGCGTGGTTAGCACAGAGCACTCAGAGAGAGACAGAGAGGGGAATGGGTGGTATTACTTGATCAATTACTTATGGCCATGAATTGTTATCTCCTCCCGGCACAGCCAGAAGGGGACTGGGCCACACCTCAGAGCCTGGTTCCTCTCTAGGTTTCTTCCTATTTTTTTGCCTTTCTAGGGAGTTTTACATCTGCATTGCTTGCTGTTTGAGGTTTTAGGCTGGGTTTCTGTATAGCACTTTGTGACATTGGCTGATGTGAAAAGGGCTTTATAAATACATTTGATTGATTGATTGATTCAATAGAGAGACAGACGGGCATGTACAGTATGTTGAAAAGGAGAGGTTATATTTTGTGTGTGTGAAAGTATTGACTAGAACCACAATGGAGAGTGAAGAGAGAGAAGCACAGAAATGGCCATGTGAAACTACTGTAGCTTTCACCTGAGGGTTGGGGTCAGATAAAGGTAGAAGGATGGAAGTCAGAGGACAAGGAGAGGAGGCGAGAAAGCATTGTGAGTTGGAAGGTGCAGAGGTGTATCTCTCGCGTCTAAAATTGAGAGGGTTGCTAGGATACAGGGGGAAAAGAGAGGGGGTGCTTTCCCAGTGCATTACAGAGAGACTGTGTGAATGTAATGTCATTGCAGAGTACTTCAGCCTAGGATTGTATTGTAAATATGACCAGAGTAAAGCAAGGGGTTGTTGCATCATGGGAACTGAAAAAGACAGCAGGTATCCAGGAACCTTTCCCTCTCTCACAGGTGAATTGAACCGGACACAGTAGAATACACTGGGAGGGTGTCAAAAGGAAACGATCATTACGCACAACCTTAGAAGCTCTGTGTATGCATCATTTAAAGGGAAGATGTATTAGTAATTGGCAGGGTTTAACCATCTTGAGCTGAGCTAATAGAACAGTGTCCTCTCTAATGGAAGTGTGTCAGACATGGTCTTCCACACAGCAGGCAGTGAGTGACAGAGAGCCAGGGAGAGAGGAAGAGAGGGGGGAAAGGCTGTGAGGAGAGGGCGGAGAGAGAAACAGTGGAGAGAGTAAATAAAATACCCTCTTATTATTATCTTGTCTGGGCGGCAGGTAGCCTAGCGGTTAAGAGGGTTAGGCCAGCAACCGAAAGGTTGCTGGTTTGAATCCCTGAGCCGACTAGGTGAAACATTTGTCGATGTGCAAGATGCTTAATTGCTCCTATAAGTTGCTCTGAATAATAGCGTCTGTGTAGCTGAAGATGTCGTGACGAGCGGGAGCTGGGTCATGTTGATCTGATGTTTATTCCACTCCTTTTCTTCAATATTAATCTTAAGGATAAACCCACTGTTAAAAGCTAAAGAGATTTTCTGCTCTGATATTAACCCCCTAGACTATTACAGCAGCACCGTCTAGTATTTCATGCATCCTCCTATCTTCTATTCTGTCTCAGCAGTGTAACCGTGCCGGCTTGCCTGCCTCACCCGAGCAATCTTGTAATAACACTAGATGGGTGCTGTGCATTTCCTGTAAGGATTAATGAGCAAGATACACAAAGCAGCAGGCTAGTGTCTCAAGGAAAATGTTTAAGGGTAGCTACCCTGCAGTGCTTGACTTGGAATGAAATAGGTGTGGGTACTAATTTTGGTGCTGATACTATTTTTAGGTGCAGGAGCTCAAGCATTAGAAAATCTAAAGTGTCGGTACTCAGCTCCGGTGAGCTCCAGCCCAAGTCAAGCACTGCCTATATGCATTTACTGTAGCAGCGGTGCACCACCACCGCTATATTGTGGAAGCCCCAAAAAATGTATATAAAAAATGACCTTCCACCGCTGCTGAAAAAAATCCTAGGGGAAACACTGACCATTTTAGAGCATGGTGAGTTCAACCACTCAGCAACTTGGGAAGGCTGTTGATTGGAGTCACATGGAGAGTTAAAGGGAAATAGAGAGAGTCGTTGTTGGACCCTTATTGAGGACACTCCCATTACACCTTTAATGTAGGCCGGGGCTATACAGTCCATTCATGAATCACTGGGGTGAGGAGGGAGGCTCAGGAGAAAACCACCAGCTCTCATAAATAAAGCACAAAGCTGCTAGCGTCTGCCAATGAGTCACCCAGCCCAGCACTACTCCATCTCCCAGTTACCCACTCTATATCCACCAAATGCTGCTCAATGAGGAGAAATGCTCCCTTTATTTATGAAAGGATGGGGGGGGGGGTTGTATAACGCAACTTTAAAGTACATTTCATTTCTTCCTATTGATTCGAGGTGGTCACCTAGATTTGGGTTTAAGTATTGATCAGAGATGTTAGGGATGGCATGGTTAGCTGGTGCAGGGAAATCGTTATTCGTAATGTCTATATTGGATTTTAGCACTCCCTCCTGGGACACTCCAGACACCCTCACATCAAAATGCCACTAAAATGCCAGCAGCGAAATAGAGGCATTTTTCACAGACTCTACTAACGTTTGAAAGAAGACTTGGCAGGATTCCTCTAGTGGTTCTTCATTATCTCCAGCAAATATCACCATTCTCTGCTGAGCCACATCAGTAGATCTGATTAGGAATGTAAGCTAGCATTGCAATGGCATCTTATCAAATTGAGATTAAATATAAATTTTTAAGAAGCCGATGGTCTGTGCTGTTTTTTTTCCAGTATTGTCATCCATATAATGGAGTTGGAGCTGAAACTTTATTTCAAAACATGCTTTATATTTGATGAAGTGGATCAAAGCAGAGTCGCACTAGCTGACAAGAAATGTGTTCCTCTCGGTCTTCATTATTTATTTCCATCCTGACAAGTTAATGTCGGGTCCTTTGAAATGAACTCTTGCAGTGTGTCTTCTCGTATGTCTTTCTATGTGTTAATGGTGAAGGCATATGTCAAGGCTGATACACAGAAAACACTTCTAGAAATGTCACACTGACTGGTTTAATCCTTAAGTAGGATTCTTTTGGAAGAGAAGATTGTGGTCTATGAAAAGGTTTTGTAGATTTAATGAAAACAGGAGAAGCTAGTCAGCAAACTTAACCAACCTTCCCCTAGAGAAACCTCAGTTGCATTTTGTGCATGTGTAGATGTCTTCGCCCACACATGTATTGTGGGCGGTGAAGCACACACTGATGTGAAATAGTTAAGGTTGGGAATTGCCAGGGACGTCACGGTACGATATCATCACGACACTATATCATCACGATACTTAGGTGCCGATACGATATGTATTGCGATATGATATTCCAAACATATTGCTTGCTATATGTCTGCTGCAGAGACACAAGACAGAGCATGAGAAAACAAGAATGTCCCATGTGTTATGTTTCTCTACCAATAAAAGGGGGGTAATGTCACTTTTAATACCACTGATGTGGAATTTTCACATAATACTGGTATTGTATTGTACATGCACATCCTACTTCCCTATGTCGTCACTAATTGTAGCCTAACACGTTAGCTAAATGATACCTCTATAAAGAGCTTTAACAGACAGTGTAATCATTTTTGATATGACAACAATCAATGCAATTAATACAGGACTGATATCACATGGACCTTTGCATGCACACACACACACACACACACACACACACACACACACACTTCCAGAAATCCATATCATCCACACATACTGAGGCACCTTTGTGTCAGTTGAGTAGATTCCAACATTTTTCAGAGGGATATTCTTGCCTCTAGTTCCATTCCTATAAAGATACAATGGCAGCCTAAATGACTGAGGTTATCTATCAAGAATCCAAGCAGTTGTAGTTCAGTTAAATTGGCCCTTGTTGTTCTATGGGTCTCAAAACTGGTCCTGTTACGGAGAGTGAGTCCAGTGCAGGCCTGTGTGAATCAGGCCCTATTAGTTTGCACCGACCCCCTGTAGCCTGTGGCTGACTGACACAGGAAGCACATCTACCTCCATGGATGCAGTGGACAGTTGATTTATTTACCTGTGATTGGCTAGTTGTGTGATGCTCCTGGAAATGTGATTTTAAAGCCTTGTCTATCCGCCTTTTAGGATTTGCTGTACAGCGGATCACATCCATTTGAGTCTTGCCACGCTTAAGCTATCAACACTGAGAGCCCTCCCCCTTTTCTCTCTGACATTATTTAGAGCCGTGTAATACTCATCGGATACTTTTCAAAACACCTAAATCCAGCTGTTAAATGTCTCACCGTTGAAACTTCTGAAATTGCTGGTTTAAGTTAATGAAATGTCCTCAGTGTAAAAAAAAAGATGAGACAGACGTTGCGTCTCTGTCCTTGCAGCCTAACAGGCTATTTCACGGATTACCTGCTCACTCTGAAAATGATTAGGTAATTGAAGATAACACCACTCCAGTCTCCCACATAGTAGTGTGTCAATGCTAATATTAAGTTGCCATAATAATTGAGCTTCAGATTGTCAAGGCGCATTTAGGACTTCATAGAATCCCAGTAGTCTTTTCTAATGCACATGGGGAAATGGAGCCAGATGGACACTTGGGAGAATAGAGCTTTTATTCATCCATTATAATGTGGAAAACAGTTCATAGACACTGATGATGTTGGAATGGTTTGAGGCAGGGCCAAGATGATAGTTTCTGTGTTGTTGATATCGAAATGAAGGCTAAAGACAGTCTTTGTGTTGCCTAATTCATGCGGCGACAGCAAACATACAACACCCTGTTGAAAATTCAATAGTATAATGAAAGCATTGTACATTTGAATGGAAGAGAACTTAGGCCCAGTATTTGTAGGAAAAAACAGACGATGGCGTAGCCATGGTAATTATAAAGCATTTCAATGCTGTTGATATACTAATGAGTGTCCATTCTATTAGACTTTGATCCCATGGGCCACCTGCTCTCTCCATCCACTGGCCTGTTGTCAGAAGAGGCCTTATTTACTGCCACTTTACACATAGTTAAAAGAAAAGCAGCCTAATTGCCCAGGGCATAACTTAACATATGTATGTGTGATCGTTTTGATGGATGGTAAAATTCCCATTCCAAGAACTGACTACAGATAGAACACTAGCACAGAGTAGGCTATTCATAAAGGACATAGCTATAAATAGCCACCATACAGAGAGGATGTAGTATTGCTACAATAAGGAGATGTTGATCAATGCATGTGTTTATTGATTGTTATGTCTCTGGAGTCTACAAAGCCCTTCGCCACTGGAATACTGTTGTAAGGTTTACTTTTCTAACATGACATTATACAAGCTTACAAAAGCAAAGGTAATACATAAGTGAATCTAGTTTGGCAGCGTGTTCTGTAACCACCCATACAGACTTCAAAGATAACAACGAAGCTGGCGAGGCTGTAGGGGGTGGGCAGCAGCAACTGAGGAATCATGGGCTGTCAGAACCATGTCTGTCTAAGCTTTTGGAATCCAGGAAGCTAATGCTGTTTGATGTATTAACCATGAGGGAGGGGTCAGTGTGTGTGTATGTGTGTCAATGTTCATACGTGTGTTTGTGTGTGTGTGTGTGCTTGCAAGTAAGGCGGAGGGGAGCTGATACTGTTTTTAATACTGATATATTAATCATGTATTTGTGTGATTGAGAAGCTCAGTGTTGGGTTGGTTGAAGCACTGAATCCATCTTCAATCGATTAGGGTCTCTTTGAATAAACACTTAGCATTGTTCAGTGTGAAATAAACAGGGCTTATTTGTGAGCAGCATAGAATGAGAGGTGTGGATGTGTGTGAGTGGGTACACACGTGTGTCCATCACTTGTCAGCTCGTCAGTATTTATTTTATGGTTGAGTCACGGTAATCTCCTCTTATGCACTCTGGACATGCGTTGGTAGTACCCAACTCATTAATAATGACCATCAAGTCGCTAATGGCCAGGTACTCAGGGCTCTATTGTCCCTCTAACCACTGTGACATCAATGCAAACGCGATCGAAAATCACATCAAACACTTATCATCAAAACAGTATCATGCTTTTAAAACTCACCTCACTGTAAATGATCAATTTGAAGAAGAACAACAGGCTGAAACTGAGTGGAAGGCATGGTCGTTGTGGATGTTGTTTCAAAGCCTAACACAATGACATGGACAGCACTTTCTAAGGCGATGATTCATTTAAAACACCAATATGCATAGTAGAGCTTATGCATACACATATATTTATAAATGAGCCCAAGCCTGAAAAAAACCCTGAACTAAAATAATGATTGTGCCGTTACAGTACATAGCCTACCGCATAATACGCATGGAAGAAAAAAACATATTTACTTAAAAAAATTATAGTATTCGCCTTTGATTGTAGACTGTATTATTGCGCATACTGGATGGACTGGTTATCTTATGCTACGCTCCAAACGTACTATCCATGAGTCTGGGAGAGAAGTTAGCGTACAATTACAGTGAATTTGTATTTGACTTTGAACAGTCTAGTGATAGGGCATAATTAATAGGCTGACACATTACCTTTAGCTACAGAATAGGCAACCTAGGCGGTCGCCGATTGGTCACCCCCTGCAGGGGGCGCCGCCGATTGGGCACTCCCCCGCCCCCACCCGCCCTAAACAATATATACCCCCCCCAACTAGCTAAGCTAGCAAACTAGCTAAACCTGAACTAGAGTAGCAGTAAATACATAGCATGTGCTCAGGCAGTGGGCAAAGGGTGGAAGTGGAACCTTAAGGCCAGTTTAGATCAATATTTCGAGACAAAATGGTTTTAAAATGTTGCAGAGGAAATTGCAGCGGTGAGCTGGTTAGTTGCAGAGTGTCTGAAGTGTTCTGAACACTTGCCCTTTAGAATGTATTATTTTGTAACTAAATATGACAGATGCTCTCAAGAAATTTTTGGGGCGAGGCAAAGAAGATGCTGCTGCCACTGAAGGGGAACCATCAACACCATCCATCCCCTCTGAGAGTCAGTAGCCTATTTACTTTTTGATTAAGATTGTGGTGATGATCTTTTCTTATAATTGTGCCTGTCACCTATAATTTTATGGTGATATGTTTTAATCCAATGTTTTTTTCATATGTGATCAAATGTATAGGTCAAGACACATTTGCCTACTTGTCAGGCAAAGTTGTACCAGATCCAGGCAAGTTTTAATACCGCCATCTTTATTATGGGACAACATATATCATTATTTCCCTCATTTTGAGTGGGTAAAATGTACCAATTATTTTCAGTTTTTTTGGTTGTTGTACCTGAATCTATAACCTGAATTATTCTGAACTGTTTTGTAAAAGTATTAATTCTGTTAAATCAGATTTCAGTAATGATCTAATAAAGGGCTATAAGATTTCACTGAAAATGAATTACTTATTCTTGGAATTTCTCCAGGCGAAGAATCAAGTGCATCACATTCTGCTACTGCTTCCTGTCTGCCGGCTAGTCAAGCTCCAACAACGCATTCTGTACAGGCAGTGCCTCTAGATCATGCATATTGGCCAGCAATTTCAGACAGTGTAAGGACTGAGATGGTTAGTAGGGGGCCATTTCAGATCCCACCAGACTTTGTATTTCCCAGGAGGGAGGATGGGAGAGTTTGCCACCATCACCACTTTCACAATAAATTACAGAATGGGGAGAAATTGAAGATAAGCTGGTTAGTTTATTCAATACAAAATTATAATCTGTACTGTTTTTGCTGTAAACTGTTTTCAAAGAAAGATCATAAGCTTGTTACTAAGGGTGTAAATGATTGGAAGAATTGTGGCACTATAGTAAAATCTATAGAGTGCAGTCTAGAACATAAAAAACACATGACCTCATGGAATGAACTTGAGTCGTCTTCAAAGAGGACAAACAATAGATCAGGTCGAAATGATGCAAATAGAGACTGAAAGAAGACGGTGGCGTGAGATCCTGACACGGTTGGTAGCCATTATTCAGTCCCTCGCAGAGCGAAACCTTGCTCTGAGAGGGAAAACAAATGCACTTTACCAGCCAAATAACGTAAACTTCCATTTTGAAGTACAGCTTGTTGCCAAATTGGACCCTATCCTCAAACAGCACTTACATATGGTACAAAGTGGAGCCAGTCATGCGTCATACCTGGGTATTCTCATTCAAAACGAATTGATTGACTGCATTGGTGACAGGATCACAAAGACCATTGTGAGAAAATAAAACACTCAAAATACTATTCACTGATTTTGGACTGCACCCCTGATGTCAGCCATAAAGAGAAGCTCTATGTTGTCATTCGAATAGTGGCAGGAGATGGTGCTGAGATCAGATAATATTTTATGGGGTTCCTTGAAGCTGAAGAATCAACTGGAGAAGGCCTGTCATCTTTCATCCTCAAGAGACTAGGTGAGATCCCTTTTGAAGATTGCCGAGGACAATCTTACAACAATGGAGCCAATATGAGAGGGAAACGTAAAGGTGTGCAAGCCAGGCAGAGGAGGTGGGTTCCTATCTGTTTTCTGTCTGCACTGTTGTTTGGAACGACATCCTAAACAAAATTCAGCATGTTGCTGCAGTCAGAATCCATGCAACTGGATGTTGCTCTTAGTCTGTTGCGAAAAGCTGAAGCCTCCCTGATCAGCTACAGGAGAAATGAATTTGCCTCTGCTCAAGCCACAGCTGAAGAGAGATGCCAGGAAATGAATGTGGATGCTATTCTCAAGCAGAAGAGACTCCGAAAAATGAAGCAGCACTTCTCATATGAGTGTCCTGATGAACCTCTCACTGATTCAGTTAAGCAAATTTGTTTATTTTGTGGATGTCTGCATTGAGTCCCTGTGAGAGCGCTTTCAAACCCTAAATGAGGTTGAGAGCATGTTTGGTGTGCTTACCAACTTTCCCAAGCTTACCCCAGCCGAACTTGAACAACAGTGTGCAAACCTCAGCAGCTCTCTCAGTTCTAATGAGCAGTCAGACCTGGATGGAAAGGAATTGGCTTCAGAAATGCATTTTTACAGACTTTCCAAAGGCTACCATGACCATCCTTGAACTTTTGTCCTACTTGGAAGAAAATAAGAAATATTCCCAAACTTGTGGGTGGCCCTCCGAATCGCTACAACTGCTCCTGTTACAGTAGCTTCTGCAGAGAGGAGCTTCTCAAAATTGAAGCTCATTAAGAACTACAATGACACAAGGCCGTCTCATTAATCATCTTTCTATTAAATCATATAATATAAAATAAAGGCATGGTACCTATAATCATATCTTGTAGGCCTATGCTAAATGAACAATCCTACAGCCTACTATATGGCGCATAGCCAGATAACATACAGTAGGCCAACTCATATAATTTTCTTCTTAAATACATTTTCTTCATTTCATAATGTTTCTTTAGACCTGCCTAAATTAAATTATGTTTTCATCGTGATGGTGTATAGTACATTGATTTATTATACTTTTTTAAATGCATACTGAACAAAAATATAAATACGACATGTAAAATGTTGGTCCAATGTTTCATGAGATTAAATAAAATATCTCAGAAATGTACAATATGCACAAAAGGCGTATTTCTCTCAAACAGCATGATCATTACACAGAATGTGCAGTTTTGTCACACAACACAATGCCACAGGTTTTGAGGGAGTGTGCAATTGGCATGCTGACTGCAGGAATGTCCACCAGAGAGGTTGCCAGATAGTTTTATGATCATTTCTCTACCATAAGCCACTACCAACATCGTTTTAGAGAATTTGGCAGTATGTCCAACCAGCCTCACAACTGCAGCCCAGTACTTCCACATCTGGCTTCTTCACCTGCGGGATTGTCTGAGACCAGCCACCCGGACAGCTGATGAAACTGTGGGTTTACACAACTTTAGGATTTCTGCATAAACTGTCAGAAACCATCTCAGGGAAGCTCATCTGTGTGATCGTCGTCCTCACCAGGGTCTTGACCTGACTGCAGTTTGGCATCGTAACTTCAGTGAGCAAATACTCACGTTTGATGGCCACTGGCATGCTGGAGAAGTGTGCTCTTCACTGACGAATCCCGGTTTCAGCTGTACCGGGCTGATGTCAACGTTGTGAAGAGAGTGCCCCATGGTGGCGGTGGGTTTATGGTATGGGCAGGCATAAGTTATGGATAACGAACACAATAGATTTTATCGATAGCAATTTGAATGCAAAGAGATACCGTGACGAAATCCTGAGGCCAATTGTCATGCCATTCATCCGCCGACATTACTTTATGTTTCAGCATGATAATGCAGGGCCCCGTGTCATAAGGATCTGTACACAATTCTTAGATGCTGAAAATGTCCCAGTTCTTCCATGGCCACAATCAACAGCCTGATCAACTCTATGCGAAGGAGATGTTGCTCTGCATTAGGCAAATGGTGGTTACACCAGATACTGACTGGTTTTCTGATCCACTCCCCTACTTTTAGGGTATATGTGACCAACAGATGCCTATCTCTATTCCCAGCCATGTGAAATCCATAGATTCAGGCCTAAAGAATGTATTTCAATTGACTGATTTCCTTATATGAACTCAGTAAAATCGTTGCGTTTATATTTATGTTCAGTGTAGGTGTTCCAAAGGCACGCATCAGCGGCTTGTATGCCACTTGTATGCTTGGTAGCCTGGCGATGCTAAACGTTTTTGTCAATTAATGGTCAGTTACCATAAGACCGGCAGGATTTTGCATGACAATAATCGTCTGATAAAATATCATGACCAACACAGCCCTAGCAGCAATGATATTGACAGATGTATTGTTGTGTTTTCTGAGTTTTGTAATTTATGGAATAGTTATTAGGGGACACATGCAGAATGAAAATAACGTGTTTTCCTATCCTGACTTTTCCATTGTCTCTTACAGTACCCATATCATATTTGTTATCTCATACTGTATGATCCTGTATGATGTATGGGAACGAGAGAAAGCTTGGTCTGTTGTTTAGGAAAGTCTATTGAAAAAGTTAGATTTCTAGCTAGCTACCTTTTTGAATTTGGTTCCCACGACGCAGTTGGCATCAGTTGCTGGGACCAATACTATCTGTCCTGTGATCCTGCCGACCAGCTAGCTCGCTGCCTATCAAGATAGCAGGGTTTTCTTGAGGCCTTGAACTTAGCCCGCAACGTGGTTTGCCATTGTGGCTGGGACTGCGGATAGTCCCGGGCTTGTGGCTGTCTGGATCCCTGCTCTTATTTTAAAAAAAAATCAATCTTCCCTGCAACCTGGAACTGTGAGGAGTAACAGCGTAACCTACTTTGCTACCATGTCCAGAAATGTTAGATCGGGTTCAAGTCCGGGCTCTAGCTGGGCATCTCAAGGACATTCAGAGACTTGTCCCCAAGCCACTCCTGCGTTGTCTTGGCTGTGTGCTTTGGGTCATTGTCCTGTTAGAAGGTGAACCTTCGCCCCAGTCTGAGGTCCTGAGCACTCTGGAGCAGGTTTTTATCAAGGATCTCTCTGTACTTTGCTTCATTCATCTTTCCCTCGATCCTGACTATTCTCGCAGTCCCTGCCCCTGAAAAACATCCACACAGCATGATGCTCTGCCACCACCAGGCTGTATACATTTTTGGTACCCTTCCACAGATCTGTGCCTTGACACAATCCTGTCTAGGAGCTCTACGGACCATTACTTCGACCTCATGGCTTGGTTATTGCTCTGTCATGCACTTATATAGACAGGTGTATGCCTTTCCAAAATAAGTCCAATCAATTGAATTTACCACAGGTGGACTCCAATCAAGTTGTAGAAACATCTCAAGGATAATCAATGGAAACAGGATGCACCTGAGCTCAATCATAACAAAGGGTCTGAATACTTATGTAAACTGTTTTTTATTTTTAATACATTTGCAAACATTTCTAAAAACCTGTTTTGCTTTGTCATTATGGGGTAGTGTTTGTAGATTGCTGAGGAATTGTTTTATATAATATAAAGTATTTTCTTTCTGGGTGTTGCTATAGGCCACCAAGTGCTAAAGTATCTAAATAATATGTGTGAAATGCTTGATAGTGTATGAGGTTAGGGAGAGGTCTACTTTCTTGGAGACCTGAATATTGACTGATTTTCATCAAGCTGTCCGCTCAAGAGGAAGCTTCTCACTGTAACCAGTGCCTGTAACCTGGTTCAGGTTATTAATTAACCTACCAGGGTTTTTACAAATACTACAGGAACAAGATCATCCACATGTATTGATCATATGTTTACTAATACTGTACCACAATATAGTGACTATTTCCAGGAAAGCCAGAGTTCCAAAAGATGGGACTAAAATAGTGTATAAAGATCATACAAAAGATTTTGCTGTGACTCTTATGTGGATGATGTTAAAAATATTTGTTTGTCTAATGTGATTAATAAGGAGCAAGCTGCACTTGATTCATTTATGAAATGGCTTCTTCCAATTAATCGAGAAACATGCACCTGACTGTTAGAACTGTTAAGGCTCCATGGATTGATGAGGAATTATAGTTGAAAGAGATGGCAAAAGGAGTGGCTATTAAGTCTGGCTGCCATCCGACTGACTGATTTACTGCAAATTGAGAAATTATGTGAATAAACTCAATGAAAAGAAAAATAAACTGTATTATGAAGCCAATATCAATGAGTAAACAATGATGGAAAAACACTTTGGAGTACTTTTAATGAAATTATGGGCATCAAATCAGATGTCTTATTCATCACAAAACCAGTTGATGTTGCCAATTATTTCGTCATTGGCAAAGGGGGCAAACTTAGACAGGAAATGTCAACAACGAACAGTGAGCCATCGTACTCAAAAAACAAATAATGAAAGAAAAGCCTTATAATTTGGAATTTTGTTAAGTTAGTGTGGGAGAGGTGTAAATATTATTGTTATCGATCAACGACAAACCTCCTGGCTTTGACAGCATTTACCAGACGCTCTTATTCAGAGCAACTAGGGTTAAGTGCCTTGATCAAGGCACATTGACAAATTCTTCACCAAGTCTGCTCAGGGAATCAAACCAGCAACCTTTCAGTTACTGTCTCAATGCTCTTAACCGGTAGGCCACCCTGCCACCCTCAGATGGAAAGATACTGAGGATATTAGCTGACTCTATAGCCACTCCTATCATTCATATAATGAGCCTAGAGAAGCCTTTCTTAAAGTATGGGTCGCGAACCAATGTGGGTTGCGGACCTGTTAATGGTGGGTCGATACGTGTCAGAGTAAATGTATAATTATTTAATTCATTACTGGAATTGATTTGGCCAAGCGCAACTGCACTCTTTGTTCAGTGCGCCTTCTGCTTAGCAGTGGTGTCTCTGCTTAGTTTGGCAGCTGCGTGAGTGGGAGGGAGATGCCCCTGTGCTTAACGCTTTACCGGATATTTTTCCTGCAGTTTTATTAAAGATCGCTCCACGACCCACAAGCTCCAGCGCTGTTATTCAGCAGCAGATGATGCACTGTCAGCCACTGACTTGTCATTCTCACTCACCAGCACTCACCACTGTCATTAAATGGACTCAAGCTAGCCACAAGTTCTGACCGAGCTCATACAGCGATGAGTTTCTCTCTCTTGGTTTCATACAAACTTTGAGAAATAACGAGGAGTGCCCACAGTGTGTTTTTTGCGGGGAAGTGTTTAGTAATGAGTCTCAATACAAACAAATTAAAACGACACGACCTGACCAAACATCCCCAGCATGACGGTAAACCCAGGGAGTTACTGTATTTCAGAACAGGGCACAATGCTTCGGGAAACAGTGCTTCGACAGTGGTAAAGTAAGTCAGCTAGCAAGGCATTGTTGTCATTTTCTAACAGGTAACGATAAGCAGAAATAAGGGAGTACTATCGCTCATAGTAGTAGATGAGAGTTTCTCTTTCAAACAATCCCCTTGTACACAGCTAATAGTTAGCTAACGTTAGCCAAAGCAAGCTAGCTAGCTACTGTGCAACCCTAAGTAACAGTACAGATGAAGATGAAACTTGATCAGGCCTAGTGTACATCTTACTGTAGAAATTATTGTTGAAAACATGTCTAGGTTGGAACTGTTGCTGTTAAAATAGGGTTGGGGTTGCACTATCAAAAACTGAGCCTATGTGTGTGTTCTGTTATACATCTGTGTGATATGATCCATCAGTTTATTCCGGTATTTCATTTCATTATTATTTGTTTTAGTCTATACTGTTTTAGGCATAAGGGCAATTAAATGTACCAATATATACATATACTTGCATGTTTTTATAAGCTTGGGTCCCAGGAAAACACAGAATGTCTCATTTGGGTCCCAGGCTGAAAAGGTTTAAGAACCCCTGGCCTAGAAGAAAGTCTTTGTCCTCAGGCCTGGATGGAAGCCAAAGTCATTCCACTACCCAAGAGTGGTAAAGCGTTTTTTACTGGTTCTAACAGAAGACCTATCAGCTTGCTGCCAGCTCTTAGCAAACTGTTGGAAAAATTATGTTTGACCAAATACAATGCTATTTCTCTGTAAACAATAACAACAGACTTTCAGCATGGGCACTCAACATGTACGGCACTGACACAAATGACTGACGATTGGTTGAAAACAATGGTAAATAAGAAGATTGTGGGAGCTGTGCTGTTAGATTTCAGTGCAGCCTTTGATATTATTGACCATAACCTGTTGTTGAGAAGTTATATGTGTTGTGGCTTCTCAACCTCTGCCATAGCATATATTCAGAGCTATCCATCTAACATAACTCAGATGGTTTTCTTTAATGGAAGCTTCTCTAATGTCAAACTTGTAAAGTGTGGTGTATCGCAGCTCTCTAGGCCCTCTACTCTTTTCTATTTTTACAAATGACCTGCCACTGGCATTGAACAAAACATGTGTGTCTATGTATGCTGATGATCCAACCATATACGCATCAGCAACCACAGCTAATGAAGTCACTGAAATCCTGTTTCTTTTCATCCTAAAAAACTCCCCAGTCTGTGCAGATGTCAAGCATACCAATACCATGATGCAGCCACCACCAAAATATGGAGGAAGTTACTCTAAGATGTGAGGCTTTGCATTCGTGTCAAAATGTGTATTCCCTTGTCGTGTTTTTTTTTAGTATTACTTTGGTGCCTTGTTGAATACATATGCATGTTTTAGAATATTCTGTTTATTTGTATTCTTCTTTTCACTCTGTCATTAAGGTCACTACAATGTTGTTGATCCATCCCCAATTTTCTCTCATCACAGCCATTGAACTCTTTAGCTATTTTGAAAATCACCAATGGCCTCATGGTGACATCCCTAAACAGTTTCCTTCCAGTCCTGTAGCTCAGTTCAGAAGGACTTCATCTTTGATGTGTCTGGGTGGTTTAATATATCATCCACAGCATAATTATTAACGTGACCATGCCTAAAGATATATTCAACATATGATTTGTTATTGTTACCCATCTACCTATCACTGCCCTTCTTTATGAGGCTTTCGAAAAGCTCCTGGACTTTATAGTTGAATCTGTGCTTGAAATGCAATACTTAACTGAGGGACAGAGGAAAGGGTAGTCATTGTCAACCCCTATTATTTCATTCAGAGTGAGTCCATATCACCTATTATGTTATTTGTTAAGCCAAATTTTACTAATTGTAAAAATATGTAGAATTTTCTTTTCACTTTGACATTATGGAGTAGTTTGTGTAGATCAATGACAAAACATTACAATTAAATCTATTTCAATCCCACTTTGTAACGCAACAAAATGTGAAAAAAGTTAAAGGGGGTGTAGACTTTCTAGACTTTCTATCCTCATATTTTAAGATGACCTCCATCATTCCTGTTCCCAAGAACTCTAAGGCTTCATGCTACAATGACTCCCGCCCTGTAGCACTCACATCTTTAATCATGAAGTGTTTTGAGAGGCTGGTTATGGCACACATCAACTCCATTATCAAAACAACTCCAATTTTCATACCGCCCCAACAGATCCATAGACGATGCAATATCAATTACACTCTACACTGCCCTCACCCACATAGATAAGAGGAATACCTATGTGAAAATGCTGTTCATTAACTACAGCTCACCGTTCAAAATCGTTGTCTCCTCCAAGCTCCTCACCAAGCTTAGGACCTTGGGACTAAACACCTCCCTATGCAAGTGGATCCTGGACTTCCCGACGGGCTGACTCCATGTGGTGAGGGTAGGCAACATCACCTCCGCAACGCTTACACTCAACACGGGGGTCCCAACTCCCTGTTCACCGATGACTGCATGACCACGCACGACTGCAACACCATCATCAAGTTTGCTGAGGACACGACGGTGGTAAGCCTGATCACTGGCGACCTGCAGGGAGGAGGTCAGTGACCTGGCAGTGTGGGGCTGGAACAACAACCTCTGCCTCAACGTCAGTAAAACCAAGGAGGTGACCGTGGACTACAGGAAACGTGGGGGCGAGCACGCCCCCATCCACATCGATGGGGCTGCAGTGGAGCGGGTCGAGAACTTCAAGTTCTTTGGTGTCCAAATCCCTAAGAACTTAAACTGGTCCACACACACAGTCGGGAAGAAGGCACACCAGCGCCTCTTCCCCCACAGCAGGTTGAAAAGGTTTGGCATGAGCCCTCACATCCTCAAAAAGTTCTACATCTGTTCCATTAAGAGCATCTTGTATGAATGGCGTCGGATGGGATGGCTGCCGTTTTACGGGCTCCTAACCAACTGTGCTATTCTGTTTGTTTTTTCACATTGTTTGTAACTTATTTTGTATGTAAAGTTATAATACCATCTCTTATGACCGAAAATAGCTTTTGGACATCAGAACAGCGATTACTCACCTCAAACTTGACGAAAAACGTTCTTTAATGAGTCTGACGCTGAAGGATATACTGCTCTCCGGGGACCAGGCCCAAATCCCTAACATTTACGTGAAAAAAGGCGGAGATATAGAGGGATAATGTGCAATCACTGGAAAACAAACTCGATGATGTACGGTCAAGACTATCCTACCAACGGGACATTAAAAACTGTAATATCTTATGTTTTACCAAGTCGTGGCTGAACGACGACATGGATAATATACAACTGTCTGGGTTTTCCATGTATCGGCAAGATAGAACAGCTGCCTCCGGTAAGACAAGGGGTGGCGGTCTGTGTCTTTTTGTCAATAACAGCTGGTGCACGAACAATCTGATATTAATGAAGGTTTTGCTCGCCTGAGGTATCTCATGATAGGCTGTAGACCACACTATTTTACCAAGAGAGTTTTTATCTATATTTTTCGTAGCTGTCTATTTACCACCACAAACCGATGCTGGCACTAAGACCGCACTTAACGAGCTGTAGCAAACAAGAAAATGCTCGTCCAGAGGAGGCACTCCTACTGGCCGGGGACTTTAATGCAGGGATACTTAAATCCGTTTTACCTCATTTCTACCAGCATGTTACATGTGCAACCAGAGGGAAAAAAAACTCTAGACCACCTTGACTCCACATACAGAGACACGTACAAAGCTCTCCCTCGACCTCCATTTGGAAAATATGACCATAACTCTTTCCTCCTGATTCCTGCTTACAAGCAAACATTTAAGTAGGGAGCATCAGTGACTCTCTCAGTACGGAAGTGGTCAGGACTGTTTTGCAAGTACAGAATGGAATGTTTTTCCGGGATACTTCAAATTACATTGAGAAGTACACCACATCAGTCACTGGCTTCATCAATAAGTGCATCGATGACGTCATTCCCACAGTGACGTACATACCCCAACCAGAAGCCATGGATTACAGGCAACATCCGCACTGAGCTAAAGGGTAAAGCAGCAGCCTTCAAGGAGCAGGACTCTGACCCGGACACTTATAAGAAATCCTGCTATGCCCACTGATGAACCATCAAAAAGGCAAAGATTTAATCCTACTACACTGGCTCTAACGCTAGTCGGTTGTGGCAGGGCTTGCAAACTATTACAGACTACAAAGGGAAGCACAGCCACGAGCTGCCCAGTGACACAAGCCTACCAGACGAGCTAAATGACTTCTATGCGTGCTTCAAGGCACGCAACACTGAAGCATGCAAGAGAGCACCAGCTGTTCCGGACGACTGTGTGATCACGCTCACCTACGTGAGAATGATGTTCATTGACTAAAGCTCAGCTTTCAACACCATAGTGCCCTCAAAGCTCATCACTAAGCTAAGGACCCTGGGACTAAACACCTCCCTCTGCAACTGGTTCCTGGACTTCCTGACGGGCTGCCCCCAGGTGGTAAGGGTAGGTAACAACATCTGCCACTCTGATCCTCCTCCTGTACTCCCTGTTCACCCATGAGTACGACTCAAACACCATAATTAAGTTTTCCGACGACACAACAGTGGTAGGCCTGATCACCAACAACGATGAGACAGCCTATAGAGAGGAGGTCAGAGACCTGTCATTGTGGTGCCAGGATAACAACCTCTCCATCAACGTGATCAAGACAAAGGAGATGATCGTGGACTACAGGAAAAGGAGTGCCGAGCACGCCCCCATTCTCATTGACAGGGCTGTAGCGTAGCAGGTTGAGAGCTTCAAGTTCCTTGGTGTCACCAACGAACTGTCATGGCCCAAACACACCAAGACAGTCGTGAAGAGGGCTTGACAACGCCTATTTTCCCTCAGGAATTAAATGGGTCCCCAGATCCTCAAAAAGTTCTACAGTTGCACCATTGAGATTATCCTGACTGGTTGTATCACTGCCTTGTATGGTAACTGCTCGGCCTCCGACCGCAAGGCACTACAGAGGGTAGTGCGTACAGCCCAGTACATCACTAGGGCAGAGCTTCCTGTCATTCAGGACCTCTTTACCAGGTGGTGTCAGAGGAAGGCTCTAAAAATGGTCAAAGACTCCAACCTAGTCATAGGGTGCTGAGGGTCTGTGCTGACCAACTGTGTGGAATACTCCAGCGTCTTTGCAACCTTAGCCTGAGCCTAGAAAGGGTCCCTGTGCTGTGGAAAACATCCTGCCTCGTCCACACCCCACTGTCCTGAATGACTTCAGACCTGTAACGCTAACATCCCACATCATGAAGACCCTGGAAAGGTTAGTCCTCGCTCACCTCAGACCCCTGGTGTGTTCATCAATGGACCCCCTGCAGTTTGCATACCAGCGCAACATCGGGGTGGATGATGCAATCATCTACCTTCTGCAGAGGGCCTACTCTCACCTGGACAACGCAGGTTGCACTGTGAGGGTTATGTTTTTTGACTTCTCCAGTGCCTTCAATACCATTCAGCCCCTGCTACTGGGTGAGAAGATGAGGAGGATGAAAGTGGAAGCACCCTTAGTCTCCTGGGTCACGGACTACCTGACCGGTAGGCCACAATTTGTGCGACTACAGAGCTGTGTGTCAGAACGGGCAGTTAGCAACACAGGGGCCCCCCAGGGTACGGTCCTGTCCCCCTTCCTGTTCACCCTCTACACCTCAGACTTCAGATATAACTCTGAAACATGCCACCTACAGAAGTTCTCGGATGACTCTGCTATTGTAGGGTGCATCAGGGGTGGGCAGGAGGAGGAGTACAGGAGCACAATCAGTGACTTTGTGTTGTGGTGTGAGCAGAACCACCTTCAGCTCAACATCAGCAAAACAAAGGAGATGGTGGTGGACTTCAGGAGAACCAAGGCACAACTGACTGCAGTCCCTATACAGGGGATGGATGTGGAAATGGTTGGGTCATACAAGTTCCTGGGAGTCCATATGGACAACAGGCTGGAATGGGCCGGTAACACCGGGGCCCTGTACAAAAAGGGCCAGAGCCGACTCTACTTTCTGAGGAGGCTCAGGTCCTTCAACGTGTGCAGTAAACTACTGCATACCTTCTACCAGTCTGTGGTGGGCCAGTGCCATCTTTTTTGCAGTGGTGTGCTGGGGAGCAAACATCAAAGCCGGTGATGCTTCTCGGGTAAATAAGCTGATCAGGAAGGCTAGCTCTGTCCTGGGGATGAGCCTTGACACTCTAGAGGAGGTGGCGGAGAGACGGATCCTGGCCAAACTGCTGGCCATCATGGACAACGTCACCCACCCTCTGCACGCTATGGTTATGACGCAGAGGAGCACTTTCAGTCACAGACTGATCCCACCACGGTGTGCCAGAGAGCGCTACAGGAGGTCCATCCTGCCGGCGGCTATTAGACTATATAATGCCTCACCGGGGTGCCGTGCCGTCGGCAACATAGATCTGGAACTGTTGGGGTGCTAGGACCTAGTTTAACAATTATGCATCCATCCGTGAGTAACTCTGGTCCGTCAGCACTCATCCACTCAGGACCAATTTATTCATACAGGTCTGTATATACATACTCATGTACAGTTGTTATATTATATCACATGCAATATTGTAAGTAATTATTGGACTTAACCTACATAGGCATTCACTCAGGAATGCATATTAGTATCCTGCCAGTTGCTCCTTTTCTCATTGCTTTTAGTATATCGAATGTGCAATACGTCCAGTTGTCTGTAATTAAACCCTGCGCACTAAGGACTGTATTTTAAGGGAATTACTATTATTACCCCAAATGATATCATACACACATTTAGCTATTAAAGTATCTCTTCCTGTCATTTACCTGTACAGTTTGTGTAAACATGCAAGTATTCACTTATCTGTAAATATAACTGTATACCTAACTGTACAGCTAATTTAACCATGCAAAATTTTCACTTACCTGTACATTTACCCAGTCTGTCTATTAAGTAAACTATTATTCCCTCGCTCATATCATACGCATTTTTAGCTACTGAAGTATTTCTCTGCCATCGACCTGTATAGTATAGTTAACCATCCAACATCCACCAATGTATAGTGTACATATTCAGCCAACCACTCATACTATGCAATGTCTTTTTATAGCTTTTTTTACACTCCAGATATCTTGTATTTCTATACTTTTTCATACTGCCGCTCTATGTATCATGTACCGTGTATCTGTCTTTTGTGTACTTTCGTTGTGGCATTTTGCACCTGCCCTGTGTTTTGTTGTAGCTGCTTGACAATGACATTTCCGCCCCGGGGGATCAATAAAGTACCTATCTATCTATCTATCTATCTATCTATCTATCTATCTATCTATCTATCTATCTATCTATCTATCTATCTATCTATCTATCTATCTATCTATCTATCTATCTATCTATCTATCAAGACTGTTTTCCCTGCTACCGCACGGCAAGCAGTACCGGGCCCCCAAGTCTAGGTCCAAAAGGCTTCTTAATAGCTTCTACCCCAAAGCCAATAGACTCCTGAACAGCTAACGAAATGGCTACCATACCACCCCCCACCCCAATTTAATGCTACTGCTACTTTCTCTTTATTATGTATACGTAGCCACTTTACCTCTACCTACATGTACTTATTACCTTGACTAACCTGTGCCCCTGTACCGACCCCCTGTATATGGTACCGGTACAGTTCCTGCTTAGAGAAACACAGCTCATGTGAGCTCTCGCATTTTTCAACATGTTTTTTACAATAACATAGTTTTGGAGTTAGATAAACATTTTCGGCATTGACATATACCGGATGGTACCCTCCACAACTTAACCTTCACTCAAGATCAAAACTTCAAACCTACAACCTACTTTTTGGACAATATTTACCTGTAAAATTCTATCAAGGATCTCATTTTCCCAAGCTATTCAGGGGGTGCTCTGGCAATCAAATTCCTGAGATCCTGGAATCTAAGACAGACCTGATACAACTTCAACTAGCACTGAGGTGTGAAGTGTGAAGAGAGGTGTCAAATCCTTTGAAGCTGTTCAGAGACCCTCCAATGCCATTTTCTTCAAGCAAGTGGGTGTGACACCTACTCCCGTTGCCTGCTGCACTGCTGCTTGGATTCCACCTGGCAATCTGTTCACCGTCTGACCTGGCTTGTCTCCCCGTCTGGTACAGGTACCCCCAACCACCTGACCAAGTCCTAAAGCAATGGGACTCCCTAAATCTTTCTCAGATTATTAGCAATCCCACAAGGTATGAAACCAAACACCCAGAAAAGGCTACTCTTCTTGATGTTATCCTCACAAATAATCCTGATAGGTATATCCTGACAGGTATCAGTCTGGTGTTTTCTGTAATGACCTTAGTGATCACTGTTTTACAGCCTGTGTTCGTAATGGCTGCTCAGTGAAACAACCATAGACGCTTGCTAAAAAAAACTGATGAGCAAGCCTTCCTTCATGAACTGGCTTCTGTAAAATAGAATAGAATCAGCTTGATCCCCTCTGTCGAAGACGCTTGGACCTTCTTTTTTTATATTTTCAGTGGTATTGTTAACAAACACGCCCCCATAAAGAAAATTTGAATTAAAAACAGGTTCAGCCCCTGGTTCGACCGTGATCTTGCAGAGTTGCTCCACCTCAAGAATTGCATTTGGCGAAAGGCCCGGTACACGCTTAATCAGGCTGACTGGCTCTCGTTCAAATGAGAAAACTCAGGCTATCCGGAAGGCCAAACTTAGTAACTTTAAGGAAAGTTCTCTCTCTGTGGGTCTAACCCCAAGAAATTCAGGAAAATGGTTAGACCTGGAGAATAAACCCTCCTCCTCACAGCTGCCCATGTCCCTTAAAGTTGATGATGTGGTTGTTACTGACAAGAAGCACATGGCTGAGCTATTTAATCAACACTTCATTAAGTCAGGATTCCTGTTTGACTCAGCCATGCCTCCTTGCCCGTCCAACATTTCCTCATCTGCCACCCCTTCTAATGCAACTATCCCCGATGCTTTTCCCTCTTTTTCCCCCAGCCCCGCTACAAAGTCTTCCCCTGGAGGCAGTTACTGAGTCCTTAAACTTGACCCCCCAAAAAACATCTGGGTCAGATGGTTTAGACCCTTTCTTCTTTAAGGTTGCTGCCCCTATCATCGCCAAGCCTATCTCCAACCTTTTTAACCTGTCTCTCCGTTCTGGGGAGGTTCCCGTTGCTTGGAAGGCAGACACGGTTAGTCCTTTATTTAAAGGGGGAGATCAAGCTGATCCTAACTGTTATAGGCCTATTTCTATTTTGCCCTGTTTATCAAAAGTGTTGGAAAAACTTGTCAATAATCAACTGACTGGCTTTGTTGATGTCTATAGTATTCTCTCTGGTATGCAATATGGTATCCGCTCAGGCAATGGATGTGCCACTGCAACCTTAAAGGTCCTCAATGATGTCACCACTGCCCTTGATTATAAGCAATGTTGTGCTGCTATTTTAATTGACTTGGCCAAAGCTTTTGATACAGTAGACCATTCCATTCTTGTGGGCCGGCTAAGGAGTATTGGTGTCTCTGAGGGGTCTTTGGTCTGGTTTGCTAACTACCTTTCACAAAGAGTGCAGTATATAAAGTCAGAAAATCTGCTGTCTCAGCCACTGCCTGTCACCAAGGGAGTACCCCAAGGCTCAATCCTAGGCCCCACACTCTTCTCAATTTACATCGACAACATAGCTCAGGCAGCAGGAAGCTCTTTCATCCATTTATATGCAGATGATACAGTCTTATACTCAGCTGGCCCCTCCCCGGATTTTGTGTTAAATTCTCTACAACAAAGATTTCTTAGTGTCCAAAACGCTTTCTCTACCCTTAACCTTGTTCTGAACACCTCCAAAACAAAGGTCATGTGGTTTGGTAAGAAGAATGCCCCTCTCCCCACAGGTGTGATTACTACCTCTGAAGGTTTAGAGCTTGAGGTAGTCACCTCATACAAGTACTTGGGAGTATGGCTAGACGGTACACTGTCCTTCTCTCAGCACATATCATATCTAGGTTTCCTCTATCGTAATCGCTCCTCTTTCACCCAAGCTGCCAAACTAACTCTTATTCAGATGACCATCCTACCCATGCTAGAATACGGAGACAGCATTTATAGATCGGCAGGTAAGGGTGTTCTCGAGCGGCTAGATGTTCTTCACCATTCGGTCATTAGATTTGCCACCAATGCTCCTTATAGGACACATCACTGCACTCTATACTCCTCTGTAAACTGGTCATTTCTGTATTCCCGTCACAAGACCCACTTGTTGATGCTTATTTATAAAACCCTCTTAGGCCTCACTCCCCCCTATCTGAGATATCTACTGCAGCCCTAATCCTCCACATACAACACTCGTTCTGCCAGTCACATTCTGTTAAAGGTCCGCAAAGCCACACATCCCTGGGTCACTTGTCTTTTCAGTTCGCTGCAGCTAGCGACTTGAACGAGCTGCAACAAACACTCAAACTGGAAAGTTTTATCTCAATCTCTTCATTCGAAGACGCAATCATGGACACTCTTACTGACAGTTGTGGCTGCTTTGCGTGATGTATTGTATTCTCTACATTCTTGCCCTTTGTGCTGTTGTCTGTGCCCAATAATGTTTGTACCATGTTTTGTGCTGCTACCATGTTGTGTTGCTACCATGTTGTTGTCATGTAACTTTGCTACCATGCTGTGTTGTCATGTGTTGCTGCCTTGCTATGTTGTTGTCTTAAGGTATCTCTTTTGGTAGTGTTGTTTTGTCTCTCTTGTCGTGATGTGTGTTTGGTCATGTATTTATATTTTATTTATTTGTATTTATTTTTTATTTATTTTGAATCCCCGTCCCCGCAGGAGGTCGTTTGCCTTTTGGTAGGCGTCATTGTAAATAAGAATTTGTTCTTAACTGACTTGCCTAGTTAAATAAAGGTTAAATACATTTAAAAAAAATAATTGGAGTCAACTTGGGCCAGCATCCCTTTGGAATGTTTGATACCTTGTAGAGTACATGCCCCGACGAATTAAGGTTGTTCTGAGGGCAAAAGGGGGTGCAACTCAATATGTTTTGTCTACTCAGTCTATAAGTATATAGCCTGTTATTTTATTGTTGCTCTTTAATTATATAATATTTTTTTATTTTCTTATTTTTTGGTTGTTTAATTGTAAACACTTTAACACTTATGTTTTCTTAAAACTGCATTGTTGGTTAAGTGCTTGTAAGTACGCAATTCACTGTAAGGTCTACACCTGTTGTATTCGGCACGTGCGACAAAAACAATTTGATTTGATTTGATCTTGACTGACGGTTTGTCAAGATTGATGTGGAAGAACTTGACTGGCCTGCACAGAGCCCTGAACTCATCCCCATCGAACACCTTTGGGATGAATTGGAACGCCGACAGCGAGCCAGGCCTAATCGCCCAACATCAGTGCCCGACCTCACTAATGCTCTTGTGGCTGAATGGAAGCAAGTCCCCGCAGCAATGTTCCAACATCTATTGGAAGCCTTCCCAGAAGAGGGGAGGCTGTTATTGCAGAAAAGTGGGACCAACTCCATAATAATGCCTATGATTTTGGAATGAGATGTTAAACGAGCGGGTGTCCACATAGTGAATGGCCATGTAGTGTATATCCTGATGCATAGTCGCCTTACCCCAATACATATCTACCTCTATCAATCCAGTTTTCCTGCACATTGTAGATATGGTACTGGAACTGACCCTGTATATAGTATGCTTACTTACTTTATCGTGTTCTTCTTATTCTTATTTTTATATCTTGTGTGTTTTTTTTCTACCTTGTTATTTGTAGTATTACATTTGTATTGATTACTGCATGGTTGGGGTTAGAGCTTGCAAGAAATGCATGTCGCTGTACTTGTGCATGTGACATTAAAACCTGAAACTTGAAACTGTAGGTAATGTCCCCAGCACAAGAACTGAGTCTGGTAAGAGTGCTTTTAGCTTTGCTGCCCCATCATCTTTGAACACTTTTCTGAAGGACCTGAAACTTTCTATTCTAGGGCTGCTGACCACAAATTACAAATATTTTTTTAACCTGCTCTTTGGAGATCTCTTATGCACTTTGCACTTGTTTTAACTTCTATTCATTGTTGTTGTATGTTGTGTTGTATATCATGTGTTTTACTGAATGTGTGCTGCTTTCTTGGCCTGTGCTCACTTGTAAAAGAGATGTAAATCTCAATGTAGACGTAAACCTATGTGGTTAAAAAACAGATACAAAAATATCTAATTATAAATGACAAAAAGGGTAACCCTGCAGCTGGAACATAAAAACGCTATATCCACCCATTTTTCACATTTGTGTTTTTTCATCAGAAAGGAATGCTTATGGGTAACTTATATGACTGTTCTCAGATTTTTACTTCATAGACTTTAGATGTGTATTAAAATTACTTTTGATGCAAAATGCTATATATCGATTGTTTAGCTGGAATGGAATGTTCGTATCATGTATTTAACATATAAATTCAACTCATCATAAATCTAGTCTCATACTATAGTGTTTAGTTAGAGTCAGCTCTCGTCCCAAATGGCATGCTATTACTTAAATAGTGCAATTCTTTTGACCAGAGTCCCGATCTCATATTGCTGTATTGATAAATGGTGAATATATATAAATATTGATGTCACAAATGTATCAATTGTACAATTCTTGAGAAAAATGTAATTATTTCTCACGTTTGACTGCGTAAAACCCTGCCTGCAGTGCAAGTTGTTTCTTAGAGAGTGAGGTGGAAATACCTTGTTTTGCTACAAAATGTGATTGTTTGTCTCTCTGAAATTAAACTATCTAGTGATAGGTTTCAAACAAATATGCATGTCATTTAACAACCCCATGACATGATTAGATGGTGAAAAAACATACCAATCTCTTTAATACGTTTTCTAAACAAATAAAGCTAATTTATGATAACGTGAGTACTGTAACCGGGGCGCAAGGAAGCCTAGCGGTTAGAGCATTGGGCCAGTAACCGAAAGGTCTCTGGTTCGAATACCCAAACCGACAAGGTGAAAAACTTAAGCAAGGCACTTAACCCTAATTTGCTTCAGTGGTGCAGTAGGTAGGTATGCCGTCATTGTAAATAATAATTTGTTCTTAACTGACTTGCCTAGTTAAACAAATGATAAATAAATGCATCCAACTGTGTTCATTAAAAGTTAAAGAAAAACTTGACATCCTGGTTATATCAACTGCAACATGATACCGTATATGCATTTAACTTAAGTGGATAATAATCTTTCCCCCATATAAAACAGTATGCTTTGCTGCCATATCATGACTCCTGTAACCTACAGCCCTTATAATGTACACCATAGACAGTATAAGATGTTTTAACCTCTCAGAACCACTGACTCATTCCACACCCTGTCCTACTTGACCATAATTAACCACTCACTAAATCCACAGAGTGATGAAACTCACTTCTCAAGCATGCATCAGTCTGAACATCAAAGACTCAAGTCATTTGTGAAGCTTCAGCAGTGTTTTTCTAACAGAATGTGACAGAATGGCCCACAGTACTTATAGGGTTCATCGTTCTTGTCCTCTGATGACCAGCATTTGACATGATGAATCATGAATGTCAGATATGACTCAAATGAGCTGTGAAGGGACATTGGGATAGAATATGTATGCCAGATATTGTGCTTAGGGAATTCCACCATGGCCCAGTGTCATTAGTTTAGGCATCATTTAATCAGATGTCATCAATCTCATGCTGGATCTATTTCAACACTATCCATTTGTTTTCCTTTAGCCTAGCCTGCACACACTTATCAGTTATTGTGAACTCAAAACTACTCTCTTTAAGACATACGTTTCATTTTTAAAAACATAGCAATGTTCTCAGCAATCTTTTTTAAAAGACGATATATGCCATTACTACATGGCTGTCCATTTGGTTTGCTTTTGTGGCTTCATGGCCAGACGATATAAGTCTAGGCCTACAGTTGACATGTTTGAGTGGGTTTATTTAACCTGCTCTGGGCCCATCGATAGAGAAAAAAGCTTATGTGATTTATGCGTTAGAGAGATAGTAAAAATCCTTTCTTAACTGCAAAGCCCTCATCAGAGCTTTACTGCACCCCTGCAAACGCATGCACATGAGTGAGCACTTGTCCAAACTCATCACCCCTACATGCATTCCCGCTTAATTGAAAATACTGGATCAATGCATTCTGATTACAAGGCTTCACTGGATAGTTTGTTTCTCGCATACGACAGTGCTTTTCAGCCTTAACCTGTGTTTTTCCTTACTGAACCTCTTCACCTTCTACCCCCCACAGCCAGCCCTGTCCCTATCGGTCATTAATCAGCTTTTAATTCATCAAAGGGATACTGCGATATCCTAGCAATGCTATGCTACCGTAACCGTAGACTTCCATTCATTGTGCTAATGCTAGTTAGCATTGGCTCGCGAAACTACCGCTAACACACAAGCATTTCACTACACCGGCAATAACAGCTGCCAAACATGTGTATATGACCAACAACATTTTATTTGATTTGAACTTCCTTCATAGTACACGCAGAGACATACTTTATTTAAATCCATGAGGTTATCTGACTCTGGGTAAGTAAGTTCCAAAATCTTGCAGTATCCCTTTAAGTTGCAGATTCATCATACGGGCATCTATCTGAGCATGGCCTCTGTGTAGCATGCTGGATAAACACTGCTACAAAATACTGAATGTACCACTGGATCATCTGGTCTGTTTGTTTTCTAGGCTTTGATACTTTTCAGGCTTGGATAACTTTGCTTTTTCACGACGACATTCTATCTAGCCTGCCCAGTCATGTGATTGAGTGGCCATAGAGAGACACAGCACATCTCACTAGCTCAGATAGAATAATCTCTTGATCTGATCATTTTTGATATGTCATTTTTCTGCCGCGTTGCACAGAGTTAGGGCCCTGCTGAATCCCCTGGTCTGCTGAGATAGATCAATGGAGGGCAGTGGCACGGCGCTCGTAGCCAGAGATGAAAAAGGCCACTGTGGATCTAATTAAGCATGATTTTTTTTTTTTATGTCATCAGTTCCTTGATTTGATAAGATGAAGGGACACACGGAATGCCCGTCAAGTTGTTTCTAATGGATTACTTGGAGTGCAGGAATGAGATGCAGATGCAGTTTCAAGATTCCCTGTCTTAATAAATCACTTGTCAATCAGAACTTCACATCTCCTATGCAGGCTAACAAATGAAGACGAGCACCAAGGCTATGAGAAGCTATTAATAGAGTTGCCGGGAAAAAAAAGACAATACCAGAGGATGCCCAAAGTCTTAAGCATGCTTGAAGGCTTTGTCATCTCACTTCACAGTCCCATTATGTTCCACTTCTTTTAAACAATTGGAGTCTCCATGCATGCCTCCCAGCCAGATGCTGCAGGAATAGAGATATTCACTCTGAAAGAGGGAACTTTGAGAGGGAATAAGGTACCCACTAGGGAGTAGATATTGAGGATTAATTTACCTGCGGTCTGGCTCTCTCATTACCTGCACTCTCTCTCTTTCCTTCTCTCTCTCTCCCTCGCTCTTTCTCCCCTCACCTCCCCACCCTCTTGCTCGTTCCCTATCTGGTTTATATTTAGGCTGCCTCCCCTGATTTCAAAATGGGGAGGGGGTTGTCTACATTTCTCGTAACTTGAGATGGCTAAGGTACTGTAAATGATGACAATTACTGTCATTTTCTCATTATGTAGATTAATGCCGCAGTTTCTCTTCTTCTGTCAAAGCCAAAGTATTGGAGATTGAATGAGACCCACTGCCTCTTTATTTGTACACAGTACAGTTTAATACAAAGACACAAAATGCCTCATATGCCCCAGGGAGAGGCAGTGAGAACAGGAGTGGGAGAGAGAGAGAGAGGAGTGAGGTCAGGAATAAGACACTATGGTTGGAAGGGAGTGTTCCAAGACGGGTTGTGAAAGCAAACATATACAGTGCATAGTACTAGTATGTTCTCACCTTTTCAAGTTGCAGAAACCAATGCTGCCCTCTTATCATTTAGTGTTGAGGAATTCATACGCTGCTGATGGAAGTCTGACTTTTCCCGTTGAATCACAGTTTGTGCCTTTCGGATGTTATGAAATGGGTTTTCTGCCCATTTTAAAGGAAACGGCAGATGTCTCAGTGGACTTGTGATATGAAAAATTCAATTTAAAAGGATGAGAGAAAGAATGGGTCACAGGCTATTTTCATTCCCCCACACCAAGAGATATGAGAATGATGTTCTATTGTGGGGTGGAGATGATGCCATTCGTATTGCAGAGAAATTCCTTCATAATTCAATTCAATTTCCTCTAAATCCCAATAGAAAGCTACTCTGCCAAAGAGAGCAAGAATGACAGAGAGACAGAAACAGAAAGTGAGGGATACAGATGAAGATGGAGGGAGAGAGAGCGGTGTGGAAAGAGATTGAGACTGAGACAAAGGAGAGATAGAGGGAGAGAGGCACATAGAGATGGAGGGAGGGTAGGAGAAGTAGAGAGGATGGCATGGAGCATTGAAAGACAGCAGAGAGAGAGAAAGGGGTCGATAGGGGTAGTGGTCTAACTAAGACAATCAGAGCAAAAGTACACATTTTAGAGTGAAGTGGCAGTAAATGGTCTTTGTAACAACTATCAATTAATGTAAGCAGAGCTTTTTTAGAGACAGATGATTTACCAATGTACCCTTTTTCTAACTGATCAAAGTCAGATGATTTACTGCAAAGCCGCTTGGGATCTATTTTGGTTCACAGTTTGTGTGTTAGAGGGTCAAGGATTTTTCTTGAAAGTTAATCTGGAGATTCATTATAGATTTGCCAAGATCAATTAAATCATATTATAACTAGATTCAACACCTGTGTGTAATTCTCCACACATTTGAGGAGTTCTGTAAAGCAAAACGTGTCTCTTATATAATACTTTCACATAGGTTTATAGCAGTATATACAGTACCTTGTTCAACTCAAACTCTGGCATTAGTTAGAGAGGCCCTGTATGTATTGTTAACTCTGACAGTTTGTTAGTGCCACTGCATGTAAACCCTTGCAGCATTACCAGTTAGTTGCAGAGTGTTGTGAGTGCGCTGTGGCTCTGGTACTCTGGGCGTGTACGCAGGGATCAATGAGCCGCTTCCTCTGAATTCATGGAGGAGAGCACAGGAAAAATGAGCTACACGAACAAATATGACAATGAAGGAGTGCACCTCTGAAGAGATGCAGCAAGCATAAAATCATAGAAAGGGAAGCAGAAGCAAAAGAATTGCGTACAGATCTGTTTTTATTTTCGATTTCACTTCCGTCTCTGTTACTACCACAACCCCCTCTCGTTTTCTCTCTTGCTCCCGCTCTCTTTCTCTTTCATATAGTTGTTTTTGTACTGTAGGTGCAATAGCTTGGAGGCAAGCAGTGTGGAACTGGAGTCTTCAAAGAGTCCAGGCTTATCAATGAGACACAGCTACTGTACCAGAGAACTCGAGGACACGAGGCAGAGGGGGGAGGGAGGGGGACAGGGGCAGGAGGCTGGGATAAGAAGCAGAGGGGAGAGGGAGGGGGGGAAGGGCAGGAGACAGGGACAAGAAGCAGAAGGGGGAAGGGGCAGGAGACAGGGACAAGAAGCAGAGGGGGGATGGAGGGAGGGAGGCGGAAGGGGCAGGAGACAGAGACAAGAAGCAGAGGGGGGAGGGAGGGGGAGGGGCAAGAGACAAGGACAAGAGGGAGATGGGGAGGGAGGGGGACAGGAGCAGTAGGCAGGGATAAGAAGTAGAGGGGGAGGGAGGGGAGCAGGAGGCAGAGATAAGAGAGGGAGGGGACAAGAGGGAGATAGTATAATGGGGCCAACATGAGTTAGGATGGAGAACAGAGGATAAGGACGAAGGAAGAGAAAACATTAGTTTATGTAAAGGGGATATGGAAAGAGAGGGCGCAAGTAGATGGCTAGATTAACATATTGCCATTCGGTGAGGTATTGTGTATTCATGCTCTTCACTGTCCCTGAGAATACCTTTCTCTCCATGATAAATCCTTTCTTTTCCCAGGAAATGCACTTAACAACGAGTGCAGGGGCCTTGAAATGTCATAATGTTGTCACGGTGCTTCCATGCATTACTGCAGCCAGCCTCAGCGAGTGTGAATGTAGCTGCCACATCTAATGACGAATCTCACTGTTCACACCGTTTCATATGACAGGATGCAGGAGTAATGGTGTGAATGAACGAGCATACAAAAAAACCTCTCCCACCAGCCTCCCTGGCCCATGTTGAGCTGAGAATGTCTCTCCTTCCATTAGAGAAGCACTTCTTATCAGACCACACCTAATGTGAGAAGAACATACTGATCCCAGCCTGTCCATCAGCCAGCTACAGGGGATAATTTACACTCTACTGTGCCAGGTCAAGCAACTCCTCAGCCTGGGCCTCAAACTCTCTGATTCGGACAAATCCCATCTGAACATTCTCTTGCACTCCTATCATGATCATTTCATGTGATATTGATCAGGTCCTGATCATTCTATGCGACATCGATAAGATTTATCAGATATTCACATTTACATGCAGTCCTCTCTGATTTTGCTTTAGCCCCACCCCCAGAGTTTCCAGCCTCTATTCCTCTAGAGTCTCCTCCAAGTCGCCTCTAGCCCTCAGCATTGACTCCGACTGCTCAACCCCCCCCACCCCCCCACCCTCTGTCTCCTCTCTGGAATAGTTGTGTTCTGACTCAAAAGGAATCTTATTTCCCATCTGCGTAGCCCCAGCCTCCCATACATAGCCTACTCAGGGAAAATGCTGACTTTGGTGCAATGCCTACAGGAGCGGTTTAAGCAAGAACCTATATTTAAACAACTAAATACACCCTTACATTTAAATAGTAATGTGTCTGCTTAGGATATCCACAGTTTGAGAGTTCTCCTTGAGAATACCATTACCTCGGTCCGTTCTAGTATAGCAATAACCGGCTTGATTGAAATATCACAATAACAATGCTAACCCACGTCCCAATAAAAGTCTGTATACCAAGTACGTTACATCCGAGTTGCAGGGTATGTGTAGGCCTTAACACAGATCAAACAATGCAATTTGCATTCTTCATGAGGCATGGTGTTCTTTCTTACAGTAGATCAAGCAATTCCATTTGCAATTCTCCACAAAGGGTGATGTGCACATTTTTCACAGTAGATAAAATAATGTCGCCTACATTTACGTTGCACTAGAAGTGCGGTGTGCATGTTCTTATTACAGATCAAAGAATGTAATTAGGGAGGTAAACACATGTTATGCCCTAAGACACACACTTACACATTCAAACACACTCTCACAAACGCATCCTATACACATACACACACACATACGTAGAGAGA
The DNA here is from genome assembly GCA_023634145.1 of Thymallus thymallus. Classification (NCBI taxonomy): domain Eukaryota; kingdom Metazoa; phylum Chordata; class Actinopteri; order Salmoniformes; family Salmonidae; genus Thymallus; species Thymallus thymallus. The sequence goes on along the minus strand of CM042390.1, from coordinate 29,273,693 downwards.
GTTTTTATAAAGTGTCCTCGTATGTAGAAAGCATCTCGCTCAGTCAGGTTTAAATTGATGGTTAAGGCTCACTTAATTGTCCCAGGCAAATGTTATCCGTGGGCTTTTTGTATGCTCATGAGCATTTTGCACTGGTGCCATGTGGGAGGAGGAAGTGTACACGCAGCATACGTGGGGCCTCACTTCCGAATACAAATAGGAATAACTGATTGGGACTGAAAGAAAGACAGAATGAATGAAACAGAAGAGAGGAAGAGCAAATTAAGGGTTGATAGATAATAAATAATTGATAATAACAAAACCATCCTGCGAGCATTAGTGGTCCGGAAGGCCTGATTAACAACCCAGTGTTGATAGCTCTTATGAACACTCTAAAAGCAGTCCTGAATGAGTCCTGTATATGGGCTAAAAAGGACTGGCCTATTGCTTCCAATCCCTGCTAAAATGGATCTGTTCTGCCTAAGAGAAGATGGGAGGATGGAGAAGGGGCGAGTGGAGTACAGACCTGGGTTATTGATCTCCACCACAGACTCTCAAGCAATAAGGCCTTTTCTGCTATATCAGTGGTTTCCTCAGTTTTACAAGGGGTGTTTGTGTGCATGGGTGGGGTCGTGTGCTTGTGTGTGGGCCATGAGTAGTCATCTTTCCATTGTTGAATATTGCGACTGGCCATTTAGTAAACTGATCTTTGCAAGGGGGAAATTCCTCTATTAAGAAGGTTTCTGTTTGACTTTAATGTTGATGGAGCTCTTTTCTAATTTCAGCTCCCCCATCGCAGAGTGACATTCTCCACAGCCAATCCGGTGCAGGATCTGCAGGATGCATCTCAGCACAGTTACTATGACAGCGGCCTGGAGGAGTCAGAGACACCCAGCAGCAAGTCATCGTCTGGTCCCCGTATCGGGCCCCTGACCCTACCTGAGGATCACTACGAGAGGACCACCCCAGACGGCAGCATCGGGGAAATGGAGCACCCTGAAAATGGTACGATCCTGTATTCTCTGTGAGTTTCAGTGTGCGTTGCAGGGTGGCGATGTGGTGACAGTGTTAGTGACAGTGATGTTGTATTTGCAGATAGATAGATAGATAGATAGATAGATAGATAGATAGATAGATAGATAGATAGATAGATAGATAGATAGATAGATAGATAGATAGATAGATAGATAGATAGATAGATAGATAGATAGATAGATAGATAGATAGATAGATAGATAGGTGTTGTGGAGTCAGCATTAATTGTCTCTGTCTTTTCTCTCAGCAGCCCCTCTGCTGTCCTCTCTCAGAGCTCTAAGTCATTCCTAATGACCCTCCCACACAAGCGTGCTAATTAAAAAAAAAACTGACTAATGGAGCATCTGGGTAGACAACAGTGTGTTTGCCGTAAACATTTCCCCCTCCTTACGCCAAGCTTTCTCTCTACAGCAAAGTGTAGCTAGGTGTTCCAGATCTAAACACTGTATATGCATTCCCTTTGCTATGTATACAGTGCTCAAACCACAATCCTACATCCATATAAACTGTGCACTATGCCTAATACTAACAGACGTCTAGGTCCATGGAAAAACCTTTACCCATAGTAAAGAACATACAGTATATAGAGTGCCTTCGGAAAGTATTCAGACCCCTTGACTTTTTACACATTTTGTTAGGTTACAGTAGATCAGCATAGGTCAGCATCGGGAAGGCTAGAAAACAGCAACTAGACAGACTTGAAAACACGCTGGTAAGACTTGACAGGACAAGACGAACTGGCAACAGACAGAGAACACAGGTATAAATGCACAGGGGATAATGGGGAAGATGGGTGACACAAGGAGGGGGTGGAGACGAGAACAAAGACGGGTGAAACAGATCAGGGTGTGACTGTTTTTTTTATTTTAAACCCCGGAAATATCACTTTTACATAAGTATTCAGACCCTTTATGCAGTACTTTGTTGAAGCACATTTGGCAGTGACTACAGCCTCAAGTCTTCTTGGGTATGACGCTACAAGCTTAGCACACCTGTATTTGGTGAGTTTCTCGCATTCTTCTCTGCATATCCACTCAAGCTCTGTCAGGTTGGATGGGGAGCATCGCTGCACAGCTATTTTCAGGTCTCTCCAGAGATGTTTGATCGGGTTCAAGTCCGGGCTCTGGCTGGGCCACTGAAGGACATTCAGAGACTTGTCCTGAAGACATGCCTATGTTGTCTTGGCTGTGTGCTTAGGGTCATTGTCTTGTTGGAACGTGAACCTTTTCCCCCGTCTGCGGTTCTGAGTGCTCTGGAGCAGGTTTTCATCAAGGATCTCTCTGTACTTTGCTCCGTTCATCTTTCCTCGATCCAGATTCGTCTCCCAGTCCCTGCTGGTGAAAAACATCCCCACAATATGATGCTGCCACCACCATGCTTCACTGTAGGGATGGTGCCAGGTTCCAGTGTGTGTTATGCAGGGTTTCTCTAGCCATCCCCCTTGGGAACACGTGGGGGTGCAGGTTTTGTTTCAGCTCAATGATTCAGGTGGGTATAATCAAGATGTACCCCACGCCTCAAACTAACCATTTATTGGGTCAGAGGTCGCTCAGTGACTGGACACTCCAAACAAACCATTTATTGGGTCAGAGGTCACCCAGAGACTAGCCTCTCCAAAGAGTTCAGGCCAAAGAGTTCAATCTTGGTTTAATCAGACAAGAGTATCTTGTTTATCATGGTCTGAGAGTCTTTAGGTGCCTTTTGGCAAACTCCAAGCGGTCTGTCATGAGCCTTTTACTGAGGAGTGGCTTCCATCTGGCCACTCTACCATAAAGGCCTAATTGGTGTAGTGCTGTAGAGATTGCTCAGTTTGGCCGGGCGGCCAGCTCTAGGAAGAGTCTTGGGGGTTCCAAACTTCTTCAATTTAATAATGATGGAGGCCACTATGTTCTTGGGTGTGTGCATTTCCAAATCATGTCCAATCAATTGAATTTACCACAGGTGGACTCCAATCAAGTTGTAGAAACATCAAGGATGATCAATGGAAACAGGATGCACCATAGCTCAATTTCGAGTCTCATTTCAAAGGGTTGGAATATGCATGCAAATAAGGTATTTCTGTTAACACATTTGGAAAAATGTAAAAAAAAACAGTTTTCGCTTTGTCATTACGGGGTATTGTGTGTACATTCTTGAGGAAATTGTTTAATTTAATCAATTTAAGAATAAGGCTGTAACGCAACAAAATGTGGAAAAAGTCAATGTGTCTGAACACTTTCCGAAGGCAATGTATAAAAAATGATATCTAAAGAAATCCACATACACTCTCTCACTCCCTCTCTCACACACACCCCTAGAGTATATGCAGTATAAGCAAATCCAAGTCAACGTTGAGGCTCCTCAGAGGATTTAAATAACAATGTAAATGGTAAAACATTTAAAACGTTATAAATCTTAGATAAAACTATAATCACGTCACCAAATAACTTATTAAAACACACTATTTTGCAAAGAAGGTCTACAGTAGCCTCAACAGCACTCTATAGGGTAGCACCATGGTGTAGCCAGAGGACAGCTCGCTTCCTCCTCCTCTGTGTACATTGACTTCAATACATAACCTTGGAGGCTCATGGTTCTCACCCCCTTCCATAGCTTTACACAGTAATTATGGCAACTTCCAGAGGACGTCCTCCAGCCTATCAGAACTCTTGGATTATGAACTGACATGTTGTCCATCCAATCAAAGGATCAGATAATTAATCTAGTACTGAACGCATAAACTACAGATAGCTATCACTGCAGTGTATAAAATATGGTGAGTAATTGACTCAAAGAGAGAGAACAGTTGAACTGTTTTGAACAAATTAATTTCTTCCAAAATGAAGGAGAAGGAAGAGAGAAATAGAAAGAGTGAGATATCATCCTTTTTTTTCACTTTGAGTTTCACTTACTTAGCTAGCAAATGCAGCTAGCTAGTTTAGCCTACTGAAACACCCTGCTCAAACAGCGGGATGCTATGTTAGCTAGCTGGCTATGACTTTCCAACACAACACTGGAACTCTTCCATGTCAAGGTAAGCTTTTTGTTATTACTAATTTATTGCCACCGGGGCCCGCCGGTGTAACTGCTTTTACACTAACATTACTGCATGATTGTAGCGTGTTTACTAACACGCTCGTTCTATTAGCTATGCTGATATCCTACATGGTGACAACAATGTAGACTGTGTGCCGCGGTTTGGCATGGAAAGCGTGGTCACATACAGCTGATGTGCATTGAAGTCCACAAGCAAAGGGAAGAGGTGAGAGAATGAGAGAGCATAGATGTGAGAAGGAATACAACATGATGTATGGAAGTGAACTGTGTTTACGTGTGATCAGGGGTGTATTCGTTACGCCGATTCTGTTGAAAAACGTTTCTTAAACAGAAGCAAACTGAACAAAACGGGTATAAACATACGTGAATTTGTCCAATAAACTCTTGTTTGTAACTGTTGGACAAAATGTTACACACTATATCAGCTGCTAGATGCAGGCAAGACTGTAAAGGCGGTATAGGATTTGTCTCTCGACCTGTGTCCACCTACGTTGTAAACTTTCATTCATAGGCTAGGTTGTATCAACCTCATGATGGGTATAGGGAAAATGTGAGTATCATGTAGTAGCCTAAACCTATCGCTGTTACATTGAACTGGGTGAAGGGAATATTAATGTTAGTCATCCAATATGCACTAATAGAAATAAGGCCATGCTAATGTAAAACAAATCGTCCTTCCTCATCTTAAATGGCACTGATCCCACTGTTTTGGGTATATATACAGTGGGGAGAACAAGTATTTGATACACTGCCGATTTTTCAGGTTTTCCTACTTACCACATGACCTTCTCCCATTCCTCCTCTGGATCATCCAGATGGTCATTGGCAAACTTCAGACGGGCCTGGACATGCGCTGGCTTGAGCAGGGGGACCTTGCGTGCGCTGCAGGATTTTAATCCATGACGGCGTAGTGTGTTACTAATGGTTTTCTTTGAGACTGTGGTCCCAGCTCTCTTCAGGTCATTGACCAGGTCCTGCCGTGTAGTTCTGAGCTGATCCCTCACCTTCCTCATGATCATTGATGCCCCACGAGGTGAGATCTTGAATGGTGCCCCAGACCGAGGGAGATTGACCGTCATCTTGAACTTCTTCCATTTTCTAATAATTGCGCCAACAGTTGTTGCCTTCTCACCAAGCTGCTTGCCTATTGTCCTGTAGCCCATCCGAGCCTTGTGCAGGTCTACAATTTTATCCCTGATGTCCTTACACAGCTCTCTGGTCTTGGCCATTGTGGAGAGGTTGGAGTCTGTTTGATTGAGTGTGTGGACAGGTGTCTTTTATACAGGTAACGAGTTCAAACAGGTGCAGTTAATACAGGTAATGAGTGGAGAACAGGATGGCTTCTTAAAGAAAAACTAAAAGGTCTGTGAGAGCCGGAATTCTTACTGGTTGGTAGGTGATCAAATACTTATGTCATGCAATAAAATGCAAATTAATTATTAAAAAATCATACAATGTGACTTTCTGGATTTTAAATTCCGTCTCGCACAGTTGAAGTGTACCTATGATAAAAATTACAGACCTCTACATGCTTTGTAAGTAGGAAAACCTGCAAAATCGGCAGTGTATCAAATACTTGTTCTCCCCACTGTATATACACTACCATTCAAAAGTTTGGGGTCACTTAGAAATGTCCTTGAAAGAAAAGCAAATGTTTTGTCCATTAAAATAACATAAAATTGATCAGAAATACAGTGTTATTGTTGTAAATAACTATTTTAGCTGGAAACGGCAGATCTTTAATGGAATATCTACATAGGCGTACAGAGGCCCATTATCAGCAACCATTACTCTTGTGTTCCAATGGCATGTTGTGTTAGCTAATCCAAGTGTATCGTTTTAAAAGGCTAATTGAGCATTAGAAAACCCTTTTGTAATTATGTTAGCACAGCTGAAAACTTTTGTGCTGTTTAAATAAGCAATAAAACTGGCCTTCTTTAGACTAGTTGAGTATCTGGAGGATCAGCATTTGAGGGTTCGATTACAGTCTCAAAATGGCCAGAAACAAAGACCTTTCTTCTGAAACTCATCAGTCATTTCTTGTTCTGAGAAATGAAGGCTATTCAATGCGAGAAATTGCCAAGAAACTGAAGATCTCGTTTACTACTCCCTTCACAGAACAGCGCAAACGGGCTCTAACCAGAATAGAAAGAGGAGTGGGAGTAGTACACAGCGTTGTACGAGATCTTCAGTTTCTTGGCAATTTCTCACTTGACAATTGCTCGACAGGCACACTGTCTAGATAAGGTCCCACAGTTGACAGTGCATGTCAACAAATGAGGTCAAAATAATTGTCCCTAGATCTCCAAGACAGGATTGTTTCGAGGCCTAGATCTGGGGAAGGGTACCAAGACATTTCTGCAGCATTGAAAATCCACAATAACACAGTGGCCTAGTTTTGGAACCACCAAGACTCTTCCTAGAGCTAAGCAATCAGGGTAGAAGGGCCTTGGTCAGGGAGGTGACCAATAACCAGATGGTCACTCTGACAGAGCTCCAGACGTCCTCTGTGGAGATGGGAGAATCTTCCAGAAGGACAACCATCTCTGCAGAACTCTACGAATCAGGCCTTTATGGTAGAGTGGCCAGACGGAAGCCACTCCTCAGTAAAAGGCTCATGACAGACGGCTTGGAGTTTGCCAAAAGGAACCTAAAGACTCTCAGACCATGATAAACAAGATACTCTGGTCTGATTAAACCAAGATTGAACTCTTTGGCCTGAATTCTTTGGAGAGGCTAGTCTCTGGGTGACCTCTGACCTAATAAAGGGTTAGTTCGGAAAGGCCAGTGTCTGGGCCACCTCCTTCTGATTCCTGCATAAAAGCAAAAACTCAAACAGGAAGCACCAGTGATGCGTTCAATACAGAAGTGGGCCGATGAAGCAGATGCTAAGCTATAGGAGTGTTTTGCTATCACGCTGGAATATGCTCCGAGATTCATATGATTGCATTGAGGAGTTTACCACATCAGTCACCAGCTTTATTAATAAGTGCATCGATGACATCGTCCCCACAATGATTGTATGTACATATCCCAAACAGAAGCCATTGATTACAGGCAACATCCTCACTGAGCTAAAGGACAATAATCCAGACGCTCATAAGAAATCTCGCTACACCCTCCGACGAACCATCAAACAGGTAAAGCGTCAATAGAGGACCAAGATTAAATCCTACTACACCGGCTCTGACCCTCGTCAGATGTGGCAGGGCTCGCATACTATCACGGTTTACAAAGGGAAACCCAGCCGCGAGCTGGCCAGTTACGCAAGCCTACCAGATGCGCTAAATGCCTTCGATACTCGCTTCGAGTCAAGCAACACTGAACCTTGCATAAGAGCACCAGCTGTTTTGGATGACTGTTTAATCACGCTCTCTGTAGCTGATGTGAGTAAAACGGTTAAACAGGTTAACATTCACAAGGCCGCAGGGCCAGACAGATTACCAGGACACGTACTCTGAGTATGCGCTGACCAGCTGGCATACTGACATTTTCAACCTCTCCCTGACCCAGTCTATAATACCTACATGTTTCAAGTAGACCACCATAGTCCCTGTGCCCAAGAATGCCATGGTAACCTTTCTAAATAACTATCGCCCCTTAGCAATCATCTCTATAGCAATTAAATGTTTTGAAAGGTTGGTTATGGCTCAAATTAACACCATCATCTCAGACACCCTGGACCCACTACAATTTGAATACCGTCCCAACAGATCCACAGATGACACAATCTCTATTGCACTCCAAACTGCCCTTTCCTACCTGGACAAAGGAACACCTACGAGAGAATGCTCTTCATTGACTACAGCTCAGTGTTCAACACCATAGCGCCATCCAAGTTCATCACTAACCTAAGGACCTTGGGATTAAATACCACCCTCTGGAACCTGATGGGCCGCCCCCAGGTGGTGAGGGTAGGCAACAACACATCCGCACGCTGACCCTGGGCCCCTCATGGGTGTATGCTTAGTCCCCTCCTGTACCCCCTGCTCACCCATCACTGCTTGGCCACGCATGACTCCAACACCATCAGTAAGTTTGCTGACGACACAACGGTGATAGGCCTGATCACAGACTACGACGAGACAGTCTACATAGAGGAGGTCAGAGACCTGGCGGTGTGGTGCCTGGACAAAAAAAAACAAGATGATCTGGAGCTGATCGTGGACTCAGTCAAATCTCAAACATGTTCAAATCTTAATAATTGTCTAGACCAATAGATATATAAAAACAATATCTAAGGAAATCTACACACACTCCTAGAGTATATTATAGAGTAGAAACAAATCCAATGCAAGTCAATGGAGAGTGAGGCATGCTACAGCATTCTCCCTCTTTTGCTCCCTATCTCACAAGCACACGTGTACATGCATACCACAAACATACACACACGTGTGTGCATGGATGTCTCTTGGTAGGGTGGGGTATGAAAAATCTTTGAGCACCACTGGATGGAAGCCCCAGATATCAGAGCACAGCTTCAGCTATGTGACCTACCGGCTCGATTCGAATTGTGTTTTTAACATTGGATAAAAGTAGAGACTTAAAGCTAGAAAATGGTATATCATACACTACAGTTGAGGAACAATGGGAAAGTAATTCTGCTTTGAAAGTTGATCAACTTGTAACCTCACTTTTGAGAAAATGGCCTTTGAATGTTTTGGTACCTAATAAAGAGCTCTTCTTTGTCTATACCCATTCAGCATCGTTCACACCCTCTTAAGCTTTAGCCACACCCATCTCTTTAAGGATTCACATTAGAGGCTACAGTATGTACTTAACAACCAAAGATGGTTTATACTACGGTTGTGTTCATAAATTTAATCTGGAGTGCCAGAGTGTGCTCTGGGCATTCATAAACTCATAGCAATGTCAGATTGTCCGTTCATAAATTCAGTGCGTTTCAATCTCGGAGCGTTCAGAGCGCACACTGGACGCTCTGGCCAAGGAGTAGGGTTGATCCGAACATTCTGACCTAACAACATCAGTCTAGCTTGCTAGCTCCTTCCAGTCACAAATGAGAGAACAGCTCACTTTGACCATTTTACTCGCCCTAGCAGAGCTGGTTGGGCTGTTTTTATGTTATCCAGAGCTTTGGTGACTGCAACTGTGCTGCTGGCAAGATTTAAATTACACTTTTTTGCCAACGTTTACTGACACCAGCCATATTCAACGGGTGTTGAGCGTTCGTACATTTGTCAGTTATTCTGCGCTCTGGTACACTCAGACGAGACTGCTCTGAAATCGGAGTAGATAGCCAGAGTGAATTTACCAGCTACATCTATCTACAGTGGTCGCAGTGACATCATAAACATCCTATTGAAATAGTTACTTGCATAGTGGAGTCTTTTGTTTAGACATGTAGCTAGTGAGCTAAACGATTAACCATAATCCCAACTCATAACGTTACTGAATCTGCAGGTAGCTAACCAGCCAGGTTCTATGTTAGCTAGCTAACATTAGTCTATAACTAGCAATGCAAATGGCTCGGAGATACAAATAATATTACTACACAGATCATACACGTAACGTAAGCTAGCTAGCCAGCCGATGTTAACGAGCTAGCTAACAGTACACTTTAACTTGAAATGAAAAAAACTTTCTGACTAAATTAGAAACGTGTAATATCTGAAAATGTAGCTTGTTAGGCTATCTTACCTGTATACATGGATGGACGCTTCTCCCTCTCTGTCACGGATACCATGGTTGCCCTTAGTTTGAAGATGTAATCTGGATTCAGGTGTTTTATACAACAGCCTTCTGTGTTTTCTCTTTTTGACTCTGTCTGTATATCTGCAATCAAACGCCAGAATTTTCTCCATTTCCTTAGCTATCATACTCTAATTCCACTGATTTCAAAACTCGGTCCTCCAGAAAGTGGAGAACAACACTTATGCAGTTCAACTACGTAATATCTTTCAAAAACGTTGCGTTAGAATAGATTACCTTCACATATTGACCAGCTCATGTTATAGACAGAAGCGTGCTACATGGCAGACCAATCCAAACTAATCTCTCGGCATGTCCAGCCCACTCATTATCTCAGCCAATCATGGCTAACAGGAAGGTTGCTAGACTCGTAATTTAACAATTTAATTCATATCTGCTTTGTTGTCGATTGTAGGAAGACAAGATTGTTATCGGAGCTTGAGCGCTTGAAGAATTAAAAGACAGAGAGATGAGGGAGATGTTGGATCCTGACAGGGAGCTGGGACTGTGTCATCTTTGATAAGGATGCAAAGCCCACAGGGTGAGCACGTAGCAGCATGTAGGGACTGGGAGACTGGAAGATGAACCACTAACCATAGATAGACCTAATTAAAATGTTATTCTCACTTCAGGGAGATTACAGAGAAGGCCCACAGAAAATGATGGATGAGAAAGGAATGAAAAGAGACAGAGGGATTCCTCCCTCCCCAGCTCCACCTGAATGGTGGCAGGGAGTCTGTCTTTTTTCTGTTCTGTTAGAATGAAGTTGAGTGACAGGGTGACAGGCTGTACCGTTGCCGGGCTCCATTCGCGGTTACCAAGATGATTGACAGTTGGAAAGCTGGGAGGTGAGCACTCTGTGTCATTGCATTTAAAATGGATGAAAAGCAATGTGTGAATTCGAGACATTCAGCTTGAGCGTCGTTGACCTGCAGACGACTGGATGTGGTTTATGGGAAATCTATGGAACAGCAGAAGGAAACTGTTGTTTATGATCCACTTAGGGCTGGCACAATCACGCATTATTGTGTAAATGACGATTATGGATGAAGACTGTCATGAAAATGTAATAAACGCCTAACAGTAACATGGACTCTTTACAACGTGATGAAACTTTGTTGTTCCTTGCTGATACAAGCAAGGTGTTGTATCAAATTAGTCTTTGGTTGCCTAGTCAACGCCCTCTCCCTGCAGCATCAGCACCTGCAGTCAGGAGCAGAGGAGAGGAGAAAATGTGCTTTAAAAAAATTACATACAGCGGGTGAAATAAGTATTGAACACGTCACCATTTTTCTCAGTAAATATATTTCCAAAGGTGCTATTGACATGAACGTTTCACCAGATGTTGGTAACAACCCAAGTAATCCATACATACAAAGAAAGCAAAACAAATAAGTTCAGAAATTAAGTTATGTGTAATAATGTGAAATGACACAGGGGAAAAGTATTGAACACATGAAGAAAGGGAGGTTCAAAAGAGCATGGGAAGCTAAGACAACAGCTGAAAACTATCAGCAATTAAAAAGCAATCCAGCCCCCTGTCAGTGCAAATTAATATCAGCTGGTTCAGTCCCAACTGATGGCCTACAAAAAGGTCTCATTGCCAAGGTGTCACACAAGACACATCTCATGATGGGTAAAAGCAAAGAGTTGTCTCAAGACATTCGCAACCTAATTGTTGCAAAACATAATGATGGCATTTCTAAGCTTCTGAATGTTCCACGGAGCACTGTTGGGGCCATAATATGGAAGTGGAAAGACAATAATTTCACCATAAATTTGCCTCGACCAGTTGCTCCTCGTAAATTTGCCCATTCATCCTTCCTTCAATTATGTGAAGTTTGCCAGTACCATTTGCTGAAAAGCAGCCCCACACCATGATGTTCCCACCTCCAAACTTCACTGTTGGTATGGTGTTTTTAGGGTGATGTGCAGTGCCATTTCTCCTCCAAACATGGTGTGTATTATGACATCCAAACAGTTAAATGTTGCTCTCATCTGACCACACTATATTCTCCCAGTATTTCACTGGCTTTTCCAAATGTTGTGCAGCAAACTTTAAACGAGCTTCAACATGCTTTTTTTTCAGCAATAGAGTCTTGTGTGGTGAGCGTGCATACAGGCCATGGCGGTGGAGTGCATTACTTAATGTTTTCTTTGAGACATCAGTACCTGCTAATTGCAGGTCTTTTTGAAGCTCTCCACAAGTGGTCCTTGGCTCTTGGACAACTCTTCTGATTATTCTTTTCACTCCTCTGTCAGAAATCTGGCGAGGAGCACCTGGTCGAGGCAAATTTAGGGTGAAATGATTGTCTTTCCACTTCCGTATTATGGCACCAACAGTGCTCACTGGAACATTCAGAAGCTTAGAAATGCGCCTATAACCAATGCCATCATTATGTTTTGCAACAATTAGGTTGTGAAGGTCTTGAGACAGCTCTTTGCTTTTACCGATCATGAGATGTGTCTTGTGTGACACCTTGGCAATGAGACCTTTTTGTAGGCCATCAGTTGGGACTGAACCAGCTGATATTAATTTGCACTGACAGGGGGCTAAATTGCTTTATAATTACTGATAGTTTTCAGCTGTTGTCTTGGCTTTCCATGCCTTTTTGAACCTCCCTTTCTTCATGTGTTCAATACTTTTTCCCTGTGTCATTTCACATTATTACACATAACTTAACTTAATTTCTGAACTTATTTGTTTTGCTTTCTTTGTATGTATGGATTACTTGGGTTGTTACCAACATATGGTGAAACTTTCATGTCAATAGCACCTTTGGAAATATATTTACTGAGAAGAATGGTGACGTGTTCAATACTTATTTCACCAGCGGTATATAGTACCAGTCAAAAGTTTGGAAACACCTACTCATTCAAGTTTTTTATTTTATTTTTACTATTTTCTACATGGTACTACAATAATAGTGAAGACATCAACACTATGAAATAACACATGAAATCATATAGTAACCAAAAAAGTGTTAAACAAATCAAAATATATTTATATTTCAGAATCTTCAAAGCAGCCACCCTTTGCCTTGATGACAGCTTTACACACTCTTGGCATTCTCTCAACCAGCTTCATGAGGAATGCTTTTCCAACAGTCTTGAAGGAGTTCCCACATATGCTGAGCACTTGTTGGCTGCTTTTCCTTCACACTGCGGTCCAACTCATCCAAAACCCAATCTCAATTGGATTGAGGCCAGGTCATCTGATGCAGCACTCCATGACTCTCCTTCCTGGTCAAATAGCCCTTACACAGCCTGGAGGTGTGTTGGGTCATTGTCCTGTTGAAAAACAAATGATAGTCCCACTAAGGGCAAACCAGATTGGATGGCGTATCGCTGTAGAATGCTGTGATAGCCATGCTGGTTAAGTGTGCCCTGAATTCTAAATAAATCAATGACAGTGTCACCAGCAAAGCACCCTCACACCATCAAACTTCCTCCTCCATGATTCACGGTGGGAACCACACATATGGAGATCATCCGTTCACCTACTATGCATCTCACAAAGACACGGTGGTTGGAACCAAAAATCTAAAATTTTAAAATTAATATTAATACCATTTAATTGTAGATGTTTTTTAAATTGGATATATTTACCATATCATATAGAGACAGAAACATGAACCTTTTACCTTATCATAAGTAGACATAATTGCAAATTATTAAATCCTTCCAATTGAAATAAAACAAGTTACGAATTTAACTTTAATTAAATGAGTTGACTCTTCACATGGGATGATTTCACTGAACAACAAAAGAAAGGGAATATTGAATGATCCCCAATGATCCATCGCATCTCCCAAACGCGTTTTCAACATACTGTACATCTGTAAAATTATAGTCTAGAAACTAAAGCTTTGGTTTTCATTTTCTCAGGCTTCCATGTCTTCTCCCTGGACCTCCTCAATGTCCACCTCTTGAACACCAGACTCTGAGGCCTCATCTTCACTATCACTTTCCAACCTTGATGAGAATGGCTTGTTGTCAGGCTCAAAAAGGCCACCAATTTTTCAACCCTTGTATTGGTGAGCCTGTTGTGTGCTTTGGTGTGTGTGTTCCCAAACAAGGACCAGTTGTGCTCTGAGGCGGCTGATGTTGGTGGGATTTGGAGGATGATGGATGCAACAGGGGAAAGAGCCTCAGATCCACAAAGTCCCTTCCACCAGGTGGCTGATGAGATATGTTGGCACGACTGCCATATTGCATCTCCATCCCAAAGCCCTTGCTTGGAAGTGTACTTTGCCAGACTCACAAGAACCTTACCCTCATCCAGGCCAAGGTGGCGAGACACTGTAGTGATGACACCATAGGCCTTGTTGATCTCTGCACCAGACATGATGCTCTTGCCTGCATGCTTGGGGTCCAACATGTACACTGTGGCGTGTATGGGCTTCAGGCAGAAGTCTTCACACTTTTTGATGTATTTCAGAACTGCAGGAGCAACAGTGAAGTGGGCAGGGCAGTACGGATTTCTTCTCTTACATCTGCAAGCAGAGTCTGAACATCAGACAGGATGGCATTGTCTCCCTCAATCCGTACAATGTCTACTGCTATAGGTTTCAGGAGTTTCAGGCTGCTTACTACTCTCTCCCAAAATACATAATCCAGGAGGATCCTCTTGATGGGGCTGTCCATATCGGCAGACTGTGATATGGCCAATTCTTGGAGAGACTCCTTCGCCTCCAGGAGACTGTCAAATATGATGACAACATCACACCAGCGGGTGTTGCTGGGCACCTTCAATGTGATGCTCTTAGTATTCTCACTTTGCTTGGTGAGGTAGATTGCTGCTATAACTTGATGACCCTTCACATACCTAACCATTTTCTTGGCTCTCTTGTAGAGTGTATCCATTTTTTTCAGTGCCATAATGTCCTTGAGGAGCAGATTCAATGTATAAGCAGCACAGCCAATTGGTGGGATGTGAGGGTAGGACACCTCTACTTTAGACCAAGCAGCATTGTCTGTCACCAGTGAAAATATCTTCTGTGGTCCAAGGTCATTGATGACTGTCTTCAGCTCATCTGCAATGTAGAGACTGGTGTGTCTGTTTTTCCTTGTGTCTGTGCTCTTGTAGAATGCTGGTTCAGGGGTGGAGATGATGTAGTTAATTATTCCTTGCCCATTGACATTGACCCATGAGAGATGATTGCAATACAGTCTGCTTTCTCTATGATTTGCTTGACCTTCACTTGAACTCTGTTGAACTCTTCATCCAGAAAATGAGTAGATAAAGCATGTCTCTTTCAATAAACATTGCCTGTGAGCATCAGAGGTGAACCAGTTGCATACACAGCTCGAGCAAGACATTCATCAACATATCTCAGACTACGTTCCTCCATTGAGTCAAACAAACTTCTGATTCCAGGAGGACCATGAGCTGTTGCTATCAATAAGGTGTCTGATTCATCATTTTCACCTCGAATAGAAGTAGAGGGACTTTGTCAAAGGTTGTTTGTTGTGAGCGCTGAGGGAACTTTATGCACTTGGCCAGATGATTCTGCATCTTTGTTGCATTCTTCACATGATTTGGCACAGTATTTGCAAATGTACACAGCTTTTCCTTCTACATTAGCTGCAGTGAAATGTCTCCACACATCAGATAGTGCCCGTGGCATTTTCCTGCAAAGACTAGAAAATAATTTGTACAAAAAAAACAAATACAATTCCATATACAGATAAATAGTTAAGCAGTTAGATTAAACAACTCCTTTGTAAGTTAGAAATAATTTATACACACTTTGTTGTAGGCTACTATTTACTAGATAGCAAACAATCATGTATGTCATATCAAATATATTCACCCCACCCAGTATTGTAATCAAAACTTACCAGAAAGCATGTAGTCCTTGGCTCAGACAGTGTAGTAGTGTGGGCTCAATAGCATCTCATTAGTGTTCAAGATCTTGAGAATCAGCTGTACATGTGATGAAAGAGTGCACAGCACATGTGATGAAAGAATGCACTGTGCATGCAGAGGGTTGCAATTCCATTGAATTGTGGATAGACCTAGAATTGCTTTATGTGTATCCCATAAAAAAGTTTAACTTATAAGCTAACTTTTTAAAATGAATTCAAGCAAAATTCCAGGGCTTAACTTCACAATGAAAATGTCCCAAAAAATCAGAAACTTTACCTGAAAGCTTCCCACCCTTTGCAACCCTAGGTCTGAGTACTTTCAAAGGCACTGTATATACTGTGTACCAATAACCTTAATCCAAAATTCCATGACCATCAAAGCCCTAGATCAGGGTTCCCCAACTGGCGGCTTGCGGGTGGTTACCCAACTGGCAGCCTGCGGGTGATTTCCCAACTGGCGGCCTGCAGGTGGTTTCCCAACTGGCGGCCTGCAGGTGGTTTCCCAACTGGCGGCCTGCGGGAGTCTATGAACTCCGTGTTTTCTGTATCTTTTTGTGGAAAGGGGGTAGTAGTTTATGCCCGTCTGACTTTTGCTGGGTGAACTGATATTCAGTCTGCATAAAGCAGCTTAAAGTTAGGATGACTCAGTAATGTTATGATTCACTTTTGTCTTTCACATAGCGATCATATTAAATTACTATGGAATTGTTTATTAGTATACTATTCCTAATTCTATGGTGTTTCGTAACATTTGTTCATGTTGTTAGGATACCGTGAAGGTTGGATGAAGTTAGTCTTTCTGAAAAGAACTGAAAATAGACCTTCCATTTGAAATGCTCAGTCTGATTGTGTGGGTGTGTTGATGCTACCGTACAAATCACAAATCTAATTTAGTGCAAACGTGCATCTCAAACTACTGTGGTATATCTCTAAAACACCCTTCAATATACCATAAAGCTTTCTTAAAAATAATATATCTCCTAATACAAAACATGCTCTCCATGTGAAACAATTTTCTCCTAGGTTGCCCTGTCTTGTCTAGTCAAGTTGGAACTATGTACACTAGTTTCTTTAAGCTTTTTAATTGACCTGTATATGTTATGTGAAAGCGTTGGGCTTGATACTGTGTAAAGGAATATGTTCTCTCACTCCGATGGAATAGGCATGTGTAGTGTGGTGTGGGTGGGAGTGTGTGGTCTTTAACTCATGCTCTGGCTCACTGATAGAGACAGAGGCATCCACTCTCCTGGTGCTAAGACTCTTGTCTTCAGAGAACACGTTCAGACAGCATTTGTAAGATCTGTGATATTTGATTTATGCTACACGATCTGCAGCTATTGATTTCTATAGTTCCTTTCATTGTAGGCCTTAGCAGTGGGCCTCTGTATTTCCATTCTTGACTCCGGCTGTGTTGGAGTGCTCTACATTAGCTTTCTTTCTCCCGTGTGTTGAATACACGTGCATGAACCCTGCTTTATGCATATGCCTTATTTACCCTCTTCACACTATAGCCAGTGTAAAAGTGAGTCTCGGCAAAAACTCATTATATACGTACACCCCTGGTCAAAAGTTTGGGATATTACTTATTCAAGGGTTTTTACTTTATTTGCAAAATTGTTTACATTGTAGAATAAAAGTGAAGACATCAGAACTATGACATAACACATATGGAATCATGTAGTAACCAAAGAAGTGTTAAAAAAAATCAAAATATATTTTATATTTGTGAGTCTTCAAAGTAGCCACCCTTTGCCCTGATGACAGCTTTGCACACTCGTGGTAGTCTCTCAAGTAGCTTCATGAGGACCACCACAGGAATGGAAGACCCAGAAATACCTGTGCTGCAGATGATAAGTTACCAACCTCAAATTGCAGCCCAAATAAATGCTTCACAGAGTTCAAGTAACATACACATATCAACATCAACTGTTCAGGCCTTCATGGTCTAATTGCTGCAAAGAAACCACTACTAAAGGACACCAATAAGAAGAAGAGACTTGCTTGGGCCAAGACACACGAGCAATGGACATTAGACCGGTGGAAATTTGGTTCCAACCTCAACCAAATTTAGATTATTTGGGGTGAGTCGGACCGCAGTAAGGAAAAGCAGCCAACAAGTGCTCATCATATGTGGGAACTCCTTCATATCTGATGGAAAAGCATTCCAGGTGAAGCTGGTTGAGAGAATGCCATGCGTGTGCAAAGCTGTCATCAAGGCAAAGGGTGGCTATTTGAAGAATCTCAAATATAAAATATATTTTGATTTGTTGAACACTTTTTTGGTTACTACATGACTCCATATGTGTTATGTCATAGTTTTAATGTCTTCACTTTTATTCTACAATGTAAAAAATAGTGCAAAACCCTTGAATGAGTAATATTCCAAACTTTTGACCGGGGGTGTACGTTACATTTTTTTCTACTGAGACGCACTTTTAAGATCAGAGTGACACGTTACAACATCAGATTGTCAGATCAACATCAGAATATAGGGGAAACACTACTATAGCACATCTAAAACAAGTGTCTAAAACATTGAGAGTGAGTGTTTGAGTGTGCGAGTACATTCTTAGATTTCTGAATATTTGGACATTTCCTCCATATTTCCTAATCCTAAACAGTTTTCCAAACCAGACTTCAGAGAATATCATAACTGATCTACCATTGTCTGAATGAGACTTTTCTCAGAACTCATTAAGCATATTAGATAGCTTAGATCTGTCAAAACATCATCAGCGATGAAAGTGAAATAACGACATCCAGCTAGTGACAGCATTCCATTTCTACTTCCTTCAACACTTAATTGAGTTGTTGTGATTTTGATTTGTGAAGTGCCTCCAGTCTTTTTATGTCATGATTATTAGAAGACTTGATCATCGCAGCTTTTATTTGCTAATTTCCATCATCTCTAAACCAATGAGGCAGTAACCCAAACCAGTAACGAGCCCCAGCGCAGCCATTGCCTCACATTACTTATGACCTCAAGTCTTTGACATTACACTGTCCCAATTACATCCTCTTTGTCTGGGTCACTGAGGACCCTGAGTGGGCCCACTGCCCCCACTCGTAGATGATACACTCTGGGTCAGCGACTCCAGCAGTATACTATGTGTCAGTGGAGACCAGCAGTATACTTAGTATACTTTTATACTCTGGGTCAGTGACAACAGTACTCCCAGTATTCCAGTCATGTTCTCCTCTCCCCCGGGTTGGTGATGACTCCCACTGGGATCATTGCTCAGCCTCCTGGCTGTGGTGGCGTGGGCACTGGCACTGATAAGACCCCTGGTGTACACACACATGTACACACATATACACACACACACACACACACACACACACACACACACACACACACACACACACACACACACACACACACACACAGTCACTCTGGGTGCCCAGATGGAGGTATTTCCATGTGGCTAGGTGCCCAGCATGGGGCCTCACTGTGCCGTGTCTGCCTCTTTGCGGACTCACTGCACATATGGGCCAGTGAGAGGGAGAGATAAAATTGAATAAACTGGCATTTGCATAATAATGAGGATCTTTACCGATGCTGTGTGATTTTTCTCCCTCAGATGTCTCAGACGATGTATGTAGCCTAATATTTCTGTTCTTTTGAACTCCTGTCAGAGATTTTTACCTGTGTTTGTTTCAAAGCACTGAACCTACCTTCTGCCTAACAGTCTAGATGTAGAGTAACTCATTAATGCTTCCATGCAGTTTTTTTATCACCACTGTATGTCTAATAACACACTGTGTGTTTTATTTCATGAAAATAACTCCAAATATATTTGTTATCATTTATTTCCCTGAGCTTCATTTTCCCATTTGAAATGCTCAGTCTGATTGTGTGGGTGTGTTGATATTAGTTTGTATACACTGGGGGCCAAAATATTGGAATATTACTCATTCAAGGGTTTTTCTTTATTTGCATAATTTTTTACATTGTAGAATAAAAGTGAAGACATCAAAACTATGACATAACATATATGGAATCATGTAGTAACCAAAAAAGTGTTCACAAATCAAAATACATTTTATATTTGAGATTCTTCAAAGTAGCCACCCTTTGCCTTGATGACAGCTTTGTACACTCTTGGCATCCTCTCAGTGTCCAGAGACCTCTCTGGATAACTCCATGTTAGTTTTGTTGTTTAGTCCCCAATTGGAGGCAGCTGCGCTGCGTTGCCTCTAATTGGGGATCCCATTTAAGGGTGCTGCTTGCCCACGTATGTGTGGGTCATTGTTTGTGTGCATGCGAATGCACCTACGTTGCGTCTGTACTTTGTTTATTGTTTTGTTGTTGAGTTTGAGCTAATAAAAGTATATCAAACTATCCATTCACCCGAATCCAGGGTTCTGTCCTCCAAGAGCCGTGACATTCGGTCTTTAACGAGGTCCGGAGGGCCACACTGAAAATGTGTTATATTTCCTTGTCGTCAAAATTAGCAAAAAAATGTTTTTCCTCTATCCATAGTTTTGGGAATTTTCGATGCTCCCTGACTGTCTAGCTTTCATTTCGGTGATTATTAGCAGAGCTACTCTATATAATGACGAGATGGTCTTGTCTCAACCCTAACAATGTGAGTTGTTGTCGCAAAGGCAGGCCAGGGGAGGCAAGATCAGATGGGAGCATTCTAGCCAATTAGAGGGAAGATAAGTTTGTGAACAACGAACACAATTTCGATATAATAGATTTTTTTCTCGTAGTTCACTTATGATCAGTGCATTTGTAACAACCTAAACATGATGAAACTTCTATTAGATCAAATATGCCTTTATTTAGCAAATGAACAATACTTTTTTTGTTGTCCAAATCTCACACTCTCATAGAAAAATTTAAAATCCCCACTGCTTATCGCTTTATTCTCACATGGACAGATTTTGACGGGAGTAAAGTAAATTGACTTTAAAAAAAATTTATTTAACCACCTGTGGGCCGGATTGGAAAACTTGGATGGCCAAATAAAACCACCCTCGGGCCAAATTCAGCCCACGGGACGACAGTTGGGGAACCTTGCTCTACAGCTTACCCCTTCAAAGTAGGAGATACATATGCAAATACAAGATGCCTGGTCATTGGTCAGAAAAATAAGATCAGAGTGTGACATGTTGTTGGCCAAATTGTATTTTCAAAAAGCTTTTACACTAAAAGGGCATTATCATTTTCACAATTTCAGAGTGTTATTTTGCTGCTTCATAGTGTGGAAATATCATAAAAACAAACAGGAAAATCACATTTTTGATAGTACTGCCACTTTAATGTCACACTATGGTGCCATTCCTGGATGACACCGACTACCTGTATGTGTGTCTCTGTGTGTGTGGGTGTGTTCATGTTTTTCTGTCTGTATATGTGGAACAGTGAGTGTGAGATGGAAATGGACAGAAGGTGAGAACAAGAGAGAGAAGAGATGGACATGGAGAAGGAGAAAAAGGCAGACTGAGAGACAGAGTGTGAGTCTGAGGGGGCTTGTTTGTCTTGCGGGTGCCAGTTTGGGCTGCTGCCTGGGTGCCAGTATGACGTGGCGATCCGGGGGAATTGTTTTGCTCAGACAGATGGCACTGGGCCTTGTCAGAGTCCCGGCCTGTTAGTAGAATTGATTGCAGGGGCCTCTGCCAGCCTCTCCTAGGACAGTGGCCTATGCCAGCATATCCTGGGACTGCCACCACCCTAGAGGCGACAGGTCATGTGACTCACAGCTTTTTTGGGTGCCGGGTAAAAGTGTTTGAACAATGGGCTCCCATGCAAAGGGTCCCCCGAGGCATGTTGTCATGGGCAATCTGGCCTTAATACAGAGCACGTTCTAGCACCGCCATTCTGTTCTGCTCCAATCAGCTGCTGCTGTTTGTTTTACCCCTGTGTTTTTTTGGTATCCTTACTGCAGAGCGAATAGGTTGGTGGTAGAAAAGGGCCTTACTGCAGCAGAATTACATTCTCTAACCTGGCAAGAGCTTTGACACTACTGACAGTGATTCACCATATCCCTTTTTTGGTGAGTTTACGGGGCAATAGAGCTGAATACAAAAGACTCACGTAGGGGCGGCAGGTAGCCTAATGCTTACGCTTAAGCGCACTGTGCCAGTAACCGAAAGGTTGCCAGTTTCATTTCCTGAGCCCGACTAGATGGAAAATCAGTCAAGGTGTCCTTGAGCAAGGCACTCTCCCTATTTCTCTGGATAAGAGCGTCTAAAATGTTGTGATGTGTCATATTTATAGATGTCTCTAGAGGCCCCTCTATGGGTCTGGATAACCCCTATCTGTCTGTGGTCACTGGCAACATGACCCTATCCCACACACTCAGACAATGCATCGACCCACTCACTGCAATGGCTGTAAAACTATACCCCCTGAAGAGAAGAGAGACCATTAGGATGTACCGTATCATATAGGAAATTGTCTCATTGTCCTTCATGGTGGATTGGCATGATAGCGCATGACACAGATTGCAGTCACAACATGCAGTAACAACTACATTAGGATGCTGTCCTTGTTATTCTAGTCTTCCACTTAAAAAGATGTGGGGCCAGTCCAGTTCGCTGTAAGGCTTTGATAACACTGTTTATAATAGCATTTTGACAGAACTTTGAATTAATTTTGGCTGCATTCCATGTCGCATTTGAAATTGATGTCAGGAAGATTGTTGTGAATTTCCTTTTCTTCACTGTTGTACTCATCAGACACTTTTTGGTTTTCATCCACAGTACAACAAGAATAACACATCATAAGGGACGTGATTGACCCAAACAGTGCTTATTAACATTCAAGCAGTGCTTATTAACCATCAAACAGTGCTTATTAACCTTCGCATATTCTAGTTCTTGATATGCTTTCTGTTTCTATTTCATTTAAAACTGTGTGAAAATACTCTTCTTTAAAGCCATGCCAGTGCTGTAAATGTCCGGTTTTACGGCTAAGCTTGTAAATTGGACGAGTGTGCCAGTATCTCTGAACTGTATGTACTGTACAGTCTGTGTGCATGTATTACTTTAAGAGGAATGGATCATTCTCTCTGTCCTTAGAACAAGCTTGGATAGGTTTGCCGCCTGCTCACACTATATCAGTAGGGACCGGCGAGCTGAAGCTGCAGATTTGGAAGTGATGAGATGTGTGCGAGCTGGGGCTTGAGACTATGTGGTTATAATGAAAAGGGGAGAATAATGTCTCTATTTACCCAACTCTGCTCTCAGCCACTAGACAAGGCCTAATCGGCTGGGGGTCCCAACACAGCAACAGGGGTGCAAAACCTCTGTGGAGCTCTGTGAGTGTTAGTGCCGTTGACTTTCCCAGCCCAATCTCACCCATCCCTGGGATCATAGATTGTCTTCTGCCCCATTTGGGCTGCTCTGACGGGCATCAGAGAGAGGCCCCAGGAGTCATCTCTCCATCACAGTGCGACAGGGACCGAAAGCCGCTCAATCGCTCTCTAACTAGTGCACTGCCATGCCATGATGAATGGCACTTGAGGGACTGGAACTGTGTGGGTCTGACATGTACTTGCTTATTTCCAGCGAGTCACAGAAGAATGGAGACGCTCTGGCCTTTAAGACTTTCTCACAGCCAGTGGAGGGTGTCTGTCCCACAATTCACTATGGTTCATGACCCCTGCAAATGTTCCCAAAACACAAAAAACAGTTGAGTTGTGCGGATGATTATACAATGTTTTTTTTAGGGTGCAAAAAATATTCACCTTATGTTACAAGAACGTTCCCAGAACACATTTTGTCTGTTCTTTTGAAGGTTCCCAGAATGTTTCATAAAGCTGTGGGAACAGTATGGTTGGAACATTAAGGGCCCATCACAAAAGACAAGAATGTTCCCAGAACTATATTTTTCTGTTCTTTAAAAGGTTCTTAGAATGTTTATTTAGGTTGTGTGAACATTGTGGGGATATGACAAGAGATAGGTTCCCAAAACTCTAAAACTGTCCAGTTGTGCTGACATTCAGGTAATGTTGTAACGACGCCAGGCGTAAAAAAGGAATAGGTGAAACAAAAGGTATAGCGTAAAGCAATGTATTTAATAACGTTTAACATGTGCAGTACAAAGACAATAATCCACCCCCACACACGGGGAAGGGAAACATAAATAGAGAGTGTTATTGGGTGAATGGGAACCGGTGTGTGTGTGTGTGTGTGGACGGGTGGAATCAGGGGAATGTGAGTACACCGGCGAGTACACCGGCGAGCCGGAGCACCGGGGCGGGAGGAGCACCGTCAAAGGTGGTTGGCATGGACGTGACAAATGTTTGTATCAGGGTGCATAAAACCTTATTTTGATGTTGACATAAGAACCTTTCTGAGTTCTTTAAAGGTTCCCAGAATATTTAATTAGGTTGTGGGAACATTATAAGAGATTCCCAAAAGACAAAATATGCTCAGTGATGACATTCATATAGTTTAAGTTAGGTTGCACAGGACATTCCCTTAATGTTGCAAGACTATTCTTGTGATATTCATGAAGTTTGCACAGAACATTCTCACAATGTTGCGTAATGTTCCACAATTTCCAAATTAGCCCGTTTTTATGATGTTCATAGAATATTTGATTTAGGTTTAACTAAATATTCCATTGATGTTCACGCAATATACAATACATTTGATCTCATAAGACCTAAGAACATTTCAAGAACATTTCGAAAATGTTATATTTAAGCTTTACCAAATATTACCACAACATTCTCAGCATGCAAAATTGTTACTCCTTAAAGCATAAGAAAGCAGATTGGAATACATCCCCATTAATGGCAATGCACATTTGAGGACTGTATTGTAGACCTACTACAAGGTGATACAGACACACAGGCATTTTAATTTCATTCATACTGTAGGACAGCATTTAATCAGCATTTAAACAACCATCCATTTTTTGTTTGACTTCGTATGTTGACAAACTGCACATTATTTAATTAATAGGACATTTGAACAGCATATAATCATACAAACGCAAGCATATTAGAATTTACAATGCATACTGTATGTTGACAATCTGCAATGTTTGGTTCCTATCCTCTGTGCCACCAGGGACGCTCTCTTTCATCTTCTTTTTTCAGTATATAGCCATCGCAGTATGGTCAATCAGGAATGCCATGCTTCCTATTTAGCCTTCTTAGACATAATTAATCCAGGGAAATTGTCAGGTCCTGAACGCAGGGAGGCCTCTGGCTTCTCTATGTTAGTCACGGTCAGGGCCTGACAGTAGAGTTCTATTGAACTGTATGGTTTATTTGTGTTTGGCCCCCAATTAGAGGTAGCTGCTATGTGTTGTCTCTAATTGGGGATCCTATTTAAGTTCTGTTCTTTCCCCCTGTTTGTGAGATATTGTTGTGTTTCTGTGCCTGCGTGACACAGACAGACAGACAGACAGACAGACAGACAGACAGACAGACAGACAGACAGACAGACAGACAGACAGACAGACAGATACAGACACACAGAGACACACAAACAGAGACACACAAACAGAGACACACACACACACACACACACACACAGACACACATTACTTTGGTTGTTTGCGCCGGTTTCTTGTTTTCAGCAGTCTAATAAAAGTAATGTGTTTTTCCCTACACACCAGCGTGACAGAAATACTTTAAACTGGGTTATTCACCATCCTCTTTATGTGCTGCATACTTCTGGGCCCATATTTACAAGGTATCCAAGACTATGAGTGCTGATATAGGATCACTTTTGCTTTTCAGATCATGAAAAATAAGACTGGGTCACATGTCAAACGTCTCAAAGTAGGACATATATTGGGTGCATTTTTGTTTAAGTTGAACAGTACATTTTTACACAATGTCTTATTTTTTTGAAGTTAGTCTAAATTCTGTATTTCTGACTGGATTTATAAATCTGGACGAAGTAAAGACATCCTCGCTTTAGTAGAGTGTGTCTGAGCCTCAATTTCACAGTTTCTTTCTAATGAACATGGATCTGCAACCATGTCGTTAACCCTCTGCTCCACCAGGGGATAGCTGTGGCCTTGCAGGTTTTTTTCAGTCTAATATGGTCGATCAGGACAGAACAATTTCTCAGTTATTAAAAATGTTCCTGTCTTCCTCGTATGATGTGTACTTGTAACACTATATTTTATGTTGTTGTTCTTTTCAACCAATTACAGTAAGGTACTTTACATTGTAGTAATTTAGCAGACGCTCTTATCCAAAGCGACTTGTAGTGAGTGCATACATTTCTATATAAAAAAATCCATACTGGCCCCCAAAGGGAATCGAACCCACAACTAGGGATGTTGCGGTGAGCCAATTTTGCGTGTATAGCCTACTGCCGCATGCGCATTGCTGTGCTTATAATGTGAAGAAAGCCTAATAATTTATCAACATTTTAAGCTAAACGTTCTGATCTGTTGCATCAGCCACATTGCATAAAACAGTGATTTTGATGCTAGTGGTTGTATTCATTTGGGATCTATCCATCCTACAACTGTCCCAGACTGTTTGTCTATATGAATATTTATTTCTCACACAGAATAGAATAGGTTGACTTTTGTACTATGGGGGGTAATAGACTGACATAGGCTAGTGCTTTTGCTGTTCGTTAGGCCTACTCATCTTGTTGGCTGACGAAAAAAAAATGTGGACAGTTCTTCCAATATCTTCAA
The DNA here is from genome assembly GCA_023634145.1 of Thymallus thymallus. NCBI lineage: Eukaryota > Metazoa > Chordata > Actinopteri > Salmoniformes > Salmonidae > Thymallus > Thymallus thymallus. The sequence goes on along the minus strand of CM042390.1, from coordinate 29,247,436 downwards.
TATGGACTTCGGAATTGGATATGGACGCGTGCAGTTGCGTCCCCGATGTGTCTATTTTCACTTGTAGCCTGTGAGAAAGACCTGATCACGTGATAGAGAGCCATGTGGGTGAGAGGTGCAGCACTCAGAGAGAAGGGCACAACACAGCACTCTGGTCCAAGGCCACAGCCTCTGGCTGCAAAAGGCATAGATTTTTTCCGGTTGCATTACGGCCACACAAATGGGATGCTGCCATGAAATTCTAGGCATTATCAAGAGCTTGTCAAATTGTGAATGAGTGATTGATGAAGTGTGTACAGTCTGCTCCAAAAAACAAAGCAGAGCTTATGCCTTTCAAGCCACTTTTTTTAAATCATCATTAGAGTCGCATCATGCAGCCTTACAATGTATTCAAAATCTAATCATATAGGAGTACCTATTTCTTTGTTAACCGCTCGACACAGAATAGCCGTATGTGCACGCTCCCTCAAATCGTTTGGAGAAAATATCCTTTCTATTTTATTCAGCTTTGTTCAATTGTATTCTTCGTACTATAAAATAATATCAAATAATGCCACGGAATTCTAAGCAAATCTTGTCTGCTAAATTAACTAGTGTAGCCCACAGCCATTTGACATAGCCAGATCAGGACCTAACATAAGGACAATTGAGAAAAGGTTAAATAGTTTCCTTATTTAGTTTGAAGGTTCTGAGCCTGTATTTAAGAAGTATATGAATACACAGGAAGACGAGTTATTTAAAGGAAGCACTATTAAATTTCATAAGACTTTAAACACGTGATGAGGAAATACAATTATATAATTGCTAATGTTAAATATAGCATTTTCTAAATGTTCTTGAAGTGTTCTGTTCACCCAAATGTATATTGGGTGAACATCAATGGAATATTATGTTAAACCCTCCCCAAAGATGCTATGAACGTCATAAAACGGACTTATTTGCAACTCAATATTAGGAAGGTCTTATGTTTTGAACACTCAGTGAATGATTTTTTGCAGCAGTAGACAGCTGACCCCAGGGCAGTTAGGAGCTCTGTTATGGCTTTAAAGTTCATTTAAACAAAACATTTTGCCTCACAGAAACACATGAGCCATTGTGTCTCAGTTCTGCCACTTAGATGTGCAGTGGTTTTTGTACTTTATGATTATTTCTGTCCCAGGATTCCGAGGCTTTCTCCAAAGGACTTCTGCGTTGACCTCTCTTCCTCCTAGCTTAAAGTCGGTCAGAAACACAAGAAACTGAATAAAAGGGATTAGTCCACAGGTGGGAACAACAGGGGAGGGTGGGAGGGGAGGGGCGGGCGGGCAGGGGATGACTGGACTTCACAGGAGATCTACTGAGGCTAAATCCCAGAGCTGCTGCTGCATTTCTCGCTTCTAGAAGATCGTTATCGTTGAGAAAGTAGACGAGTTACAGGTTCAATAATTAATCAAATATTCTCTTGAAAGTTACCCACTTCTCTTTTTTTGGGGTGAAAAATTCACTTGTTGAGATTTTCCTCCTTAGCCTTAAGAAAGGCTGCACAGAGCAGCTAAAGACGGAAGGACGGGCAGGAATGATCACTGGGAGAATATGCTGCTTTGCCTCTCCTCTCACTCAGTGTCTCAGGCTCTCAAAGAGCATCCCCAAAATTCCCATGGCAATTTGGACTGATATATAATGAGAGTGTTTGCAGAATTAATATACTGTACTAAATCCACCAAAACACATCAGAATTATATTTCTAGAAAACAAGGAATTGTCTTGTATGAATTTGATTAGTGAAAAGGTGTACATTTCTTGTCCCCGTGTGGCTATTTGTGTGTTAGGTACAGATGACTGCCAAAATATAGGAAACACCAATATAAAGTGTCTTAATAGGGCGTTGGGCCACCAAAAGCCCCCTATACGCTCCTTTGAGACCCCTCTTTCAAAGTCACTGAGATCTCTTCCTCTAGCCGTGGTAGCCAAAATAATGGGCAACTGGGCATTTTTATACATGACCCTAAGCATGATGGGATGTTAATTGCTTAATTAACTCAGGAACCACACCTCTGTGGAAGCATCTGCTTTCAATATACTTTGTATCCCTCATTTACTTATGTTTCCTTTATTTTGTCGGTTACCTGTATGTGTTTAGTCACATACTTTATTCGCCTCTTTTTTCCTCTCCCTCATTTAGAGGGAGACAAAGTGTCAGGTATCTATTTTTCCTCTCCCTCATTTAGAGGGAGACAAAGTGTCAGGTATCTATTTTTCCTCTCCCTCATTTAGAGGGAGACAAAGTGTCAGGTATCTATTTTTCCTCTCCCTCATTTAGAGGGAGACAAAGTGTCAGGTATCTATTTTTCCTCTCCCTCATTTAGAGGGAGACAAAGTGTCAGGTATCTATTTTTCCTCTCCCTCATTTAGAGGGAGACAAAGTGTCAGGTATCTATTTTTCCTCTCCCTCATTTAGAGGGAGACAAAGTGTCAGGTATCTATTTTTCCTCTCCCTCATTTAGAGGGAGACAGTGTCAGGTATCTATTTTTCCTCTCCCTCATTTAGAGGGAGACAAAGTGTCAGGTATCTATTTTTCCTCTCCCTCATTTAGAGGGAGACAAAGTGTCAGGTATCTTTGCCTACCAAAGAGAACTGCTGTGAATGCTTTAGTAAACACGCTCCATGTCACTGAAAAACAAACTGACACAAGACCCAGGAATGTTGTTTTTCCCGCTATGCGTGAACAGATAACTATCTATTCACAAACTGTTTTGATAGTGCGCACCATCTCTATATTTAGAATGCCTAGAGTAAAGATATATGCATATATGGGGTCTTGTTTCCACTGTCTGTGGGTTGCCTTGAATACATGTTTAATTCACATATGAAACATTTTGCATTAACCACAATTATATACATATATATACACATCTGGAATGTCATTGTTTTGTTCTTTTCCATCTCTCTATGAACTGCGGGTCTCTAATGACAGTTCCCCATCGATCACGACCGTTGTGGCACACACTGGAAAGCAGCCGGTGAGGAGAGGGAGCATTTGCAATCAGACAGTGAGGAGCAGTGTGAAATCTCAGGAAGAGCAGCCTAACCAAATGGCCCGTGGGCAGGGGATCAGACAGAGAGAAAGACTGCCTCAGACACCCAACACCTCCCACTAGCACCCTGATGCAAGCAGCATGCAAACCCACCCCTCCCCTGTGTCTATCAGCTGTGGGGATAAGCTATGCACGCACCCCCTCCCTCTTCTCTCCTGCATGGTAGAGTACATGTTAGACTAGTGTGGAGGAAGTGCATTTGGAATCAATGATGAAGTTCACTGGGAATCAAAGAGAGAGGTGGATGTGATTAGTGAATGTGGCTTTGCAGGATTTCCTGTTGTTCAAGGCTAAGTGTGTCTGGTGTAATAAAATGAATAAATGAACTATAAAAAATTAAACAGACTGTAAGTGAATGAGCGAGAGCTGCATGGGCTGAGACTGGGCTGTCTCCACATCCGGAGAGTCCAGGATTTGCTGTGCAGGGAGAAAAATGGCATTGAGTCACCTCTCTTCAAAACCCAATCACCTGTTCTCTAAATCCAATCACCTCCCTGTTAAAGACAGTTCCCTGCCAGTGCTGTGGCTCGCCCATCCGCTCTCTCTGGGCTGCCCGCTCTCTTCCTGCTCCCAGCCTATTGTGCCGTGCTCTACATCCGTGACACATGAGACTGAACTCTAAAGGGTTTGTTCCAGACCTAGAGCTTGATTTACTCCAGGCTCCACACCAGGAGAAAACAGGCTTCCAAAAATCCCCTTTTTCCCTCGCCTGTCTTTGGCTGCTCCTTTAATCTACTGTGCAACTCCTTTGATGTATCTTCCATGTCCACTGTGTGTTTGGGGTCTGTTCATTTCAGCAGTGTGAGCTGGGCTGAGCTGATGTGCGCGGCAGGAAAAGGGTCAATACTGTGTCTTTGTGTTAAAAGGAACTGCGGCCTCCCATTCCCTGTGTTGTACAGGGTGGAACAGCACATACGTCCTGCCTAATGACTGCATTAGGGCTAGCTGTGTGTACAGACACAGAGAGACCGGTTGGGAACGGGTCCCCGGGGCTTCTCAGCAGGCATACAGGCTTCCATCTGAAGATTCAAGGCAAACACATCTAAGTGTTGCTCAGCTAGCTCTGCTTGTTTCTATGTGAATTGCACCGAAAGCTGAATTGACCAAATATTGATGTGGTTTGTGTTTTGGGGGTTCATAGCTAGGTACAGTATATATTGACTGAGAGGTTGTTCCCTTTGAGCCAGTCACCATACCTTGTATTTTCTGTGATTGCCCCAAAAATGGTGTAGTCATACAGTATTGTATCCAGCAATTGATTTGAATCCATGCTGTTTGGAATGAGGTCAGTAGGTCGTGGACCTATTTAATTAATTAGGAACGGTAGAATGAAAAATGGATAAGTATCAGGGACATGGACTCATTTCAGACCTGCCAGTCAATAACAGCCATACCACAATGGTTTACCCTGGGGTCCTGCAGGGATCCCTCTGGAGTCGCATGTAGCATTGTGTGTGTGTGTGTGTGAGTCTGGGTGTGTTGTCTGATTATGAACGTGTGTTTGTGTGTTAAACTTATTTTTTTATCCTTGGAAACACATTGGGGCACCATTTCTACCCAGTACATACTAGATGACAACCTACATACGGCACAATACAGCCACGGGGCACCACAAAACATGCAGACATGGTACATGTAGGATCTTAATTTGACCTGTTTTGTCACAGCAAAATAATCCTGCAGCAACAGGATTTTACCGTTTAGTCCATAATGTTGTTTGATCTGTGTTTGGCTATTAGTTGGCAAAAAGTAGGCTATCATGTTTTATGCGGTGCAGTAAAATTCTCAGCAACAAAATAGTGATCAAATTAAGATTCTGTATCAATCACCACTAGACACACAGTTGTAATCATTGCTAAATACTTATAGCAATGATTTCCCAATGCAGTGAAACTGCTTAATAGAACACACTAACTACATCACTGCTCCTCACATATCAACCACCAGACTGCACATACTATAGCATCCATGGCACAGTGCATAGCAACAGCTGTACTGTGCATAGCAACAACTGCAAAGTTAAATAGCATACAGAGCAAGAAGGTTTTCTGGGCGTTGCAGATGCAAACACGGGGTTATGAGCATAACTTTCTGCTGTCTACTCCTCACTCACTTCTCTGATTAGAAGTCACGGTAACCTCATTGTTTATTCTCAGTCTACAGTCAGGGGCAGTATTTGCAGTTAAACTCCCTCTGTTGTCTTTTTTCTGTTAACATTTGAACCTCTCTGAACATGGGTGTTTTTCTCTACCTGCAGATATGCGTTCCATTCCTGATGTGGCCATGACGGGTAACTGTACTCAGGAGTGCAGTGAGCTGGGTCACTCAGACGCCTGCTGGATGCCTGGGCAGCCCTCCCCGGTGCGCAAGACCAGGAACCCCCCCAAACTCTCCACCTTCGTGCCTTACCAGGAGAGAGGGAGCCTGGGCCGCCTGGCCAACGGGAGCGCCAGGCTGGGTGGCGAGGAGCACCGAGCCCGCCTTCCGCCCTCCCGTAGTGCCTATTCCAACAGCGGCCATGCCCCTAGGCAGGACTGCCCCCTGGAGGAGGTGCCCCTGAGCGTGGCATCCGAGTTCCTACCCACCTCCCCTCCTAGCCACACCCCCAAACAAGAGATCTACCTGTGAGAAAGCCCCACCTCCCACATCTGATTGGTGCACAGATAGAGGAGAAGCCACAGAGACACACCCACTTTAGAAAAAGAAACATGCTCTTAGAGGATCTGAAATGTCCATTTATTGAAATAAATACCCATTCTGTAGGAAATATGGGATGTGATTTGTGGAATCATTGGTATGTGCAATAGTAGTTTGTCAGTTTATTTATTTTATTTATTTACATATTTATTGGTTCATTAATGTATTAATTAGTTATTGGATTTATTTATCGATGCAGTTTCTTTATAATCATTGGTTAAACACTTGCTAAATATCACACTAAATCAACATACAATCAATCCCTAAAACACTAGTGATTTTCTTAGCTAAGCCCTAGCCTGTTGTGGTATGTTATGGTATGTTCTCTGGAACATCCAATGTGTGATCAGTGCTTTAGTGCCATAACCAGATAACATTCATCTGACAGGCAATGAAGCCCTGAGGGTAGACTTAACATTTTAGATTAACAATCAAATGGAATGGTCTTTCTTAATGTACAGCTCTGTAAATAAATGTGAATGGTGTACACTGTATGCTGTATATATTTCTGTCTGGCTCAAGCCTCAGAATTTTAGCATTTGAGTTTTTCTTTGCTGCTGCTGTTTAAAACTTGATTGAAATGTTTTCCAAAAACTTGGACGGACAGTGTGGAAAGGCTCTTGAATGAATTGATCAACTACTCACAATCACACACACACACAAACACCTGTGACCCCCAATCATGGTACAACCATAGCCTTTTACCTCATGCTCCCTGGATAGCTATTAAGCCAGTGAGAAGAGCTGTATGGCAGCATTTAATGGGATAATGTGTGTTTCATTGAGCCTCAGCATTGTGCCCTGTCTCTTTTCCTGGAAACAGAACACTTAGAGGCCATCGCTCCTGGTCACACTGATCCTTTCCCACATTCTGATAGTGTTTGCCCCTCTCAGAGTAGAGCCTCTGGTTCCCCACCTACACTGTAGATGAGAATAGATATATTCTCTATTCTGTGTGAAAAGTTCCTCTCCAATGCCTCCCTATGGCTGAACAACACTGAGCTAATCAGTTTCTCTCCACATAGGGGTCACCATTACATTCAACCCTGTGTCTCCAGATTCGTTAAGTTTTCTCCTCACGATCCACATGAATTTCAATAGTTCTGATGAATGCATAAGGAGTTATTCACACGAGTTTCAGCGCAGCACTTTTCAGTCCTGAGAGCCACTGAAGTGACTGAGAGTGCTGTGACTGAATTCCCCTGTCTCATAGAAACAAAGCTTTTTACATTCACAGGCTGACTCCTGAAAGGTTTCCTTCTGTTGTTCTCAAGTCTTTAAAAGAAGGCTACAGTAATCATCTGGGACTAAGAGACCTTTCGGTTGGGCAAAGAAGAAAAGTGCTCCCTCAGGTCACCATTTTGTTTAAAAATACCTGTTGCACCTATTGGTGCATGTTATAAACAATGACGAAATGGTGCCATTTCAAATAAAGTTAAATGTTGGTTGCAGGGGTCCCATATTTTAAATTCAGTCAACATTCATAGAGTCCAGGTTATGTTACATTGTTAAGCTGTCAGCTGTTGTTACTCATTTTTCAGTTGACAATTAGATAGAGGACATTCCTGTAGGCTGCAGCAGCTATCTTTGACAAAGCTATCTTCTTTTCAAAGTCATTTAAAAAGCAGACATCTGGAGGACACAGGAATAGTAGTACGTAATTGGATGATGATAACGCCACCAGCCCAACTCGCAGCACAGTAGCATTACTCATAGTTTTTTATTTATACACTGATTCGATTCGATTTGTGTTTTAACCCCTGTTTTTACCACAGTGTATTTCTATGGAGAGAGAGACAGTGGGTCTGGTCTGAGTAAGGGGTGGAAGAGAATGGATGCTGTGCTCCCCTAATTACTTTGTGTAATGAGTCCTTAGCCAGGGCATACTGTATGTGAGCACACAGCCTGAGGACAACACAGCCACATAATCCAAATCCATCCGCAAAACTACAATCATTTAAAAAGGGGTATTTTTATCTGGATTTACCTCATCGCACCGCCGTTGGCAGCACATGTAGAATAATTCAACTCAAAACATATGGAAATTACTGGACATGGCCATGAATAAATAAGGCAGGTGGTTATACTAGCCTTGAGGGAAAGAAACACATTATGCTGTTTTCAAAGCCATTTAGCTACTGAAATAAAATCCAGCAAGAGTCATAATACACTATGATGAAGCCATTTCGCCCCCCTCCACCACCACCAAACCCCCTCTCAACCCCCTCTCAAACCCCCTCTCAAACCCCCTCTCAAAGCTAGAGCAGCGGGTGAGTTCACCAACCTGGAATTAATAATAAGTGTGAAAGATTGTGATGAGTGATAAAGCCAACGTCACACAGCCTCAACACTGGCTTTGTCTCCTATGCTCTGTCTGACTCCTTTCAGATTCACTGACTCATTTGACTCCAGCCTGAATCCCCAGAGTGAATCTGGCATAAATCACCAGCTTCATCTCTTTACTAATCACCTGGTGTGGCTTCTCTCTGGCATGTCTGAATCATTGATTTTGACTCAAGCCCTTATTCAAATCCAACCACTGGGATGAGTGCTTACCAACAGCAGTCTTTGCATACATTTTATTTTTTCAGACAAAATAACTGTTATATCAATTAGTCTGTTTGAATATACTGTATCACATGGTGTTACCTGTCTTTTGAACTCATGCTGAATTTATTCTTTGTGTTGACTGCTCTCTAGAAAGCAGGATGGTGATTGTCCAGTCCTGGATTGTATTGATAGCATGAAAACCCTTGATACACTCCACAGTATGTCCAATCATGTGTAGTTTGTACTTTTGATGTTTTATTTAATGTCAAGTTCACCTGAGTATCCTCTGCCTCTCTGTAGTGGTTTTGTAAGGTGATTGTGGCTGTGGAGTGATGGACATGATGAGATATTGGAGAATTAGGCAAAGGAGTTTTCTTTAAGACCAAGGGCTGGATTCAATCCGTATCGCCAAAGTATCGTAGAAGATCCACGTTAAAATGTAAAGGTAATGAGGTGACATATGCAGCGTTTAGCATGAATGCAGTCTCCGGAACATTGCCTTTAATTGTCAATCACGCTATAAAGCGGGTCTTCAGCGCTACGGATTGAAAAGAGCCTTAAGCCTCCTTACATACTAAATCAAAGCGAGCTGCGTATGGCAAATCTCTTTTGAAAGTGTACTGTACATAGATCTGCACATCCCCATGTGTGTTGTCAAGCAGGTTATGAGTTTAGCATGAATTCCAAAGATAATTTGTACTGTTTTTGATGAGATGTTAGTGCTGGTTTTGGTTCAAGACCCCTCTCCCCAACGAGCTGACATTCACTGCACATTTCATCACCATCAGAGACAGTTCTTCACAGTAAAATAAAGACAGGCTGCCTTGAAAGTGTATCGTCGCAAGAGAGTACCACGTTGTTATCCTAATTGTTGGTTATATTTATATAGAATGCTTGTGATGCAATGTTTTTGTACAGTTTTATGTACATGCAAGTGAAGCTTTTTAAAACGTATTACAAAAGCCGATGGCATATTTAAAATTGTAATGTGTTTCTTGAGATGTGCACATTTTGCCTTGGTTGGATTGATCTTTGCTGAGTCAGTGTGAATGTGGCCGTTCTATGCCTGCACCGTAGTCATTCACTGGCTCCCTGCTCCCGAGGGCTTTATCAGACTTTATGTTTATCGTGAACAGTGGATTGTCGGATCCTACCTGTTTGTTCAATTCCCATGTGCTCCGTTTCGTTCTATTTTTGGCATGTTGAGAAAATTCCCTTGTAATAACGTCCTCAAGAACTTTGTAATAAAATGAGTCCAGGAAAAACAATGCTTTCAGTGACTTATTGAGTGTTGAATATGATTATTGGTTGAATATTGGAGTAATTCTTCCCACTGGTACATTTAGGAACTACTTTAATTGTGTAAATTAACTACAAATGCCATTACATGTAGCTTGGTAGTGTTGTATATTCATTTAGCATCCATAGGTCCTGCAGTTTGACTTTTTTTTAATTTTTTTTATTATCCTTAAAATGTTTTCTGAAAAGCATGTTCTCTTTCTTTGCTATTATCTATGACTTTTTGGACTAGGTAGGTATTACATTTCAGCATTGTGGTGAAAGATGACTTACCAGACACCTCCAGGAATTATCTGGGGCTGCAAATGGCTCTTGTATAAGGACAAGCCATCGGATTTCAGAATTACACTATAGTGCTGACTGTCTATTAATCAATAATGAATGTGTCTGCACTCTGCAGATATGAAGGAGACTCGGTTGAGGGATGTGCGTGCTAAGTGTTGAGAATTTTATCAGATTTTAGGACTCATGAAAGTGTCCACATTGCTATTCAGAGAAGTTACTCTGTGTTTTGTTAGATAACCATAGAAAAAGACCTAAGACCTCATAATACGCCACCATAAAATACAGACAAGACTAGGAAGATGGCTTTTTTTTTTTTTTTAAGAGAGAAAAAAAGGCAGTGGTTCTGAGACTTTTTAGTATGTAAACAATTACTACTCAGTCTTATGATGTATATTATTAGAGCTATTTACACCAACTCATAGGTAGGAGAGAGTAAACTGGAACTGGTCAGAGGTTTTAAGCAGCAGTGGTCAGAAAAGCACAGTGCAACCTCAAAGCGGACCATGGAAGTTGAGGCGGACCAAACTGACCCCTTCTGGATGCTGAAGAAACTGCAAAGTGAGCTGTTGGACACACATAATGAGACAATCAAAGAGGATATGGGGAAAAGATACAGTCATCTAAACTTGGGTCTCCCAGACAGCTATGTATTGCATTTAATTTTTCTCAAAGTGAAGATAGAGTTTATGAATCCCATTGGATGACTACTGTTGGTGATACAGTGTCGGGTCTTTGACACATGCATGGACATTACATATTGTGTTGCAGGAGCTCCAGCAGGGAAAACACTGCGATCCTGTAGCCTTTTCCTCAATATTAAACTACCCCTTGGCTACTGCCGCTGTTGATCTGTCGTTGCTGTGGAAACCTGGCCGCGCGCTCTCTCTTTCACCCACGCTCTTCTCCCCTCGCTTCGTTAAGCGCTTTGCTGCTGGCAATTAGAAATAAAACCACCGGCAGGGCTGGCTGCTTTGAAACATACTCTCCAATTAAACACTGTCGAATAGCAATGTTTCTCAGAGCTACATCCTCTCCTTACATAATACACCATGTGCCCCAATGTTTCTAAAAGCCTCAACTGTGTGCTGCTTGCTTTGGAAGATGAATGTTTTCAAAAGCCATCTGTCTTACAAATATACTAAATACATTTATGAAATGGATCAAGTTCCACGTTTAGCATGTTATTGTTCCAAATGCCATGTTTCCAGAAGAGCGAACCATGCTCTTTTAATCAGTGACATGTTTCTAACACCATCTACATTTATTTTGGGGAAAAACAACTGCTTTTCTGGTTGATTGATCCAGATACACATCATCATGCATGCCCTGGTAATGCACATGTAAACGTTAGATTTTCTTTGTTCCCCCTTGAGGATTCATACAGTAGTTACAGTACATACCACATGCAGATACCCATTCATTCAAATGTACCTTCAATTACATATATTTAATCATGCTTGACTGTCCTTCATATTAACAGAGCATATATTTCAGTAAAGGTTTGTGGTTCGTAACCCTTAAATCCCATAGAGAATCCCTGGTGTATAGTCGTAGTCAGACATTTGTATTACTGTCTCGTGTATTGACTTCTATACACTAAAGATGTAATTGCTGCATTAAAATCAATGGAGCCATTTAAAGTGTATCATCACTACAGGAGGTTTTGTGTAAAGTCGATAACTACACTTGAGAAGATTCCGCACAGCATGTCCTGCATAAACCGACTTCTATTTAATTAATTATTTAATTATTTAAAACACACACACACACACACACACACACACACACACACACACACACACACACACACACACACACACACACACACACACACACACACACACACACACACACACACACACACACACACACACACACACACAGACAGACAGACAGACAGACAGACAGATGTGCACACACAGAGAGAAACACAATAGCACACACACAAACTGATTTACATTTGGTTGAGTTTTCAACTAATGTGAATTCAACATGAAATCAACAAAACATTTCACCATGCAAATGGATTTATGTTCAAAAAGACTAAATGCCTTTAAGTTAATTACTTTTTGCAAATCCAACATCATCACATTGATTGCTGATTGTTTTGGTTGAAATTATGTGGAAACAACATTGATTTGACCAGTTTTTGCCCAGCGGGAAATTGATTCTGTGAGGAAAAAAAACACATTCATCAGGGCTTTTCTAAAGCGCTAGAAGTTCAACCTACTGTGTTGTGTCTATGAATGCTCTATCCTACTCATGTAAGTATATTAGCGCCCACCTGAGCTACAATCTCCCAATCATCTGTGTTTCCTGAAATACCTGGGAGCCTTCCATTGGCTGTGACACAGCTTCCCATTACAGCCACAGACCACTCGGAAAGAAGCCCCAGCTCACATCCAACAATGTTCACTGACTTATACACAACCATCACCACTAGACCCAAAAACATCAGGAATCAATCACATAATCATTCACATTTCTACGTGACCATTGTCAACATCACAAGTACAGATGGGATCCAATGGGATCCCCCAGACTCAGGATCAGTTTCTGAGGCACTCAGCCAAGCCCACACACTCAGAGTTGTTAAATTGTACATCTGAAATATTCACCAGTGAAAATGTACACAGCTATAAATCAGTCATACATCTCTTATAACATTGGATTGTTAGATTGATGGTTCATAGCTCTATTTGCACTAAGGGACTGCATTGGGATTTTGTTAGCAGTCCACAATATGCCAATTGCTTTTCAATTAGGATTTTAAACTGTAGTTTATCCTATTCCCAGTGGCACGTATTCATGGAAGCCAATCTTGAAAAGGACTGTGACATTGTTGCCGCCCGTCACATTGAATGCAAGGGACCCCAGCTAGAATTTGACCTCCTTTGATTAAAAAAAAGTATAAAATAATAGCCAATCAGCGTTGAGCTAAACTGAGTGAGCTCAGTTGTGAATGGTCCTGGAGCACCAAAAAAAAGTAGATAGATAGAAAGGTACTTTATTGATCCCCCGGGGGGGAAATTTCATTGTCAAGCAGCTACAACAAAACACAGAGCAGGTGAAAAATGCCACAACGAAAGTACACAAAAGACAGATACACGGTACATGATACATAGAGCGGCAGTATGAAAAAGTATAGAAATACAAGATATCTGGAGTGCAAAAAAAAGCTATAAAAAGACATTGCATAGTATGAGTGGTTGGCTGAATATGTACACTATACATTGGTGGATGTTGGATGGTTAACTATACTATACAGGTCGATGGCAGAGAAATACTTCAGTAGCTAAAAATGCGTATGATATGAGCGAGAATCAGTATCACGGGAAGCGAGTTTGGATTTGACAGAAAACCTGAATTCTTGCATCTCATTGTGTTGTTGTCCTCTGGTGGCTAGCTAGGCACACACACACACACACACACACACACACACACACACACACACACACACACACACACACACACACACACACACACACACACACACACACATCATATAGCTTATGTGGAATGGACTAAATCGTTTTTGGTATCTTTTAGTCACTGTATTAGACTAAGCATACAGTCATGTGAAAGTACACCCCCTGGAAAGTTCTCTTTTTTTTAAACATATTTGGACAGATGGATACTGTATGTAATCTTCACTTCAACACTATTGATAGATAAAGGTTACCCAATTTTAAAAATCGCACAAAAAAATGTAAACAAAAATGCCTTTTCCTTATGGGGAAAATGTTAGTACACCCCTACCTTTACCATCACATAAAATGGCTAAAATTATAATTAGGTACCAAAACAAAGGAAATGATTAGAAAACATTAGAGAGAAACTTAGGAAGGTCCAGCCTTCCATAAAGATAACAAAATTGGTCTGGTTTGGTCTTAACCATATGGGTGTGTGGCAACACATCATTCAAAGATCAAAAGACCTACCCGAGGCCCTCAGAAGAAAGATTATTGATGCCCATGAGTCTGGGAGGGGTTACAAATACATTTACAAGCAATTTCGAAATACATCATTCATTGTTATTGATTACTGCATTGTTGGGATTTGAGTTTGCAAGAAAGGCATTTCACTGTACTTGTGCATGTGATATTAAAACTTGAAACATATTAGGGCCAACAGTTCTCAGCAGGCAGCAAAAGGCAGCATCAGCTATTTGTAAAATAAAGTAACAGAAATTGGTGTTTTGCAACCAGTTCTCCTCCATTGTACAGAGTGAAACAGTACAGCTTTAACATCACTACGTTAAGGAATACCATCAATATCCCGTGATTCAGACATATTTTAAATCTCATTATGAATTTAATATGGGGTCTATGTGAGATGTTTACATTATGTTTTTTTTTTTTTTATCGCCCTCTACACTCCTAAAGGTTTAGCATTATATGCTGTAAGTCAGTGGTCACCAACCTTCAAAATGCAAATCTACCGCTCAGATTTTTTTTTAACATGACATAAAAAACGTTGGCCTATGCAAATAAACAGTAGGCCTATTGTAGAAATGAGGTTTATGAAGTAAGCTATAGACCCAATACATTATCTCCTCATTGTCACGATGCGTAGTAGACAGGACCTGAGGCGCCTGAGGACCTGAGGCGCACGCAAACATGAACTAGTGCGTACAAACGTTACACACACAAAGACCCACACACAGGTGGAAAAACACTCAGCTTAAATAGGCTCCCCGATTAGAGACAATGCTGCGCATCTGCCTCTAATTGGGGAGCAACCACAAGCTAAACATAGAGTTATCCAGAGAGGTCTCTGGACACTAAACCTGAACACCATAAAGGTTTCCAGAGACATCTCTGAACATAGATCATTACACTCATATTGGCTTTGCCTGAATTGCCCTGCCAATGCATTGTTGTTTGGGCCAATTTTTGAAAATTATATTTCAGAATTTGAGGTAGGCTTTACTATAATAGATCCATTGTTGTATTATTTGAAAGGCCACAGCTAAGTGCTCATACATTTGAATCATTTGCTATTTATTTTTATTTTACCGGGCTGATGGTGCCTGCATCTGATGGTAAGTCTCAGCGGAGGGAGAGAGCAGAAGACTGAGGGTCCACCTCTCAACATCCCTCCGCTCCCTTTCCTCCACTTTCACTGACCAAAAAGCATAAATTAATGTTGTTACTCCTACGAACAGAGAAAGTAAAATATTCCTTGATTTAAAAAAAATACCCAAGCTGCTTATAATAACAACAACACAAGCCAATCGCTACACTGTCCTACTCATTCATTACTGCTGCAGTGCTTCTTGTAGCGCTAAATGGAAATAGGAAGAACATGCATTTTATGGCTTATAAAAGTGTTGAATACAAAGTATTGACAGTGCTGAGTAAGAACTTAAACATGAACTCACTCATACAAACAGCAGCTCTTTGCTGAATTCGTTGAGAGTCTCTCTCTAGTTATGGTTTTAAACGTTTTGAAATCTCACAGTATCAAATTTGCTGTAGCTTTCTTTTATGCCTGTAACGTTACTGAAGACACGGTAATCTGAGCCATCTGATTGGCCAGCGAAAGGCCTATTGTGCACCTGATTTTCTCTCCGGCCCGCCGGGAAGGCAGAGTTTGTACCTACAGACACATGAAATGGTTCAAAATGGCAACAGTTTGCCTATCAGGCAAGCAGTCAAGCTGAATCGAGTGTAGCTACCGCCAACAGCCCGAGACAAATAAAATAAATAGGAACACAAGGCTTTATCATTGGGTTTTTTACAGAAATGTTTGGCGATCGACTAGGAATGCCTTGGAGCCGGTTCGTGACCACTGCTGTAAGTCATACAGGCCTATCAGCTATCCATACAGGCTGCAGTACTGTAGCCTGTATAAAGGCATGTTGAACACCACAGGATCTCTGTGTCAGCTGGGAGAGCTCGCTTACCACTTCCCTGCCTGCCCGTGGCCTGCCTCGCAGGATACACTTAAACTGCTCTCCATTTACATCTCTAAACCTGAGAAACATGACACTTACGCAGTAATCTAATTAGTCACAACTATAAATCCAAATGGAATTAGCGCTGTTTGCCTTTTGCAAAGATGTTGTACTTTGCGGTCACAATGTCTAATACGGTATGCAATAACACAGACAGGCTCAGGATATATAGTTCTGACTGTCACAGGCTCTCAATAACGATGTATGGCATTGTTTGAATGGTAGACCATCTGTGGGCTATAACAGGGGTCAGAAACACCTTATCTGTGTCAATTTAGATGAAGAGACGTTCCCACGGAAGTCCTGGGGTCACTGACGTTAGGAGAGGTGTGATGACTGATGACACCTTGAATTGACTAAACTAATGTTACTGTGTGAATTCAATTGTCATGTTTGGATTGTTTCAAGATGTCATAAAGAGCTACAGTGGGGAGAACAAGTATTTGATACACTGCCGATTTTGCAGGTTTTCCTACTTACAAAGCATGTAGAGGTCTGTAATTTTTATCATAGGTACACTGTGAGAGACGGAATCTAAAACAAAAATACAGAAAATCACATTGTATGATTTTTAAATAATTAATTTGCATTTTATTGCATGACTTAAGTATTTGATCACCTACCAACCAGTAAGAATTCCGGCTCTCACAGACCTGTTAGTTTTTCTTTAAGAAGCCCTCCTGTTCTCCACTCATCACCTGTATTAACTGCACCTGTTTGAACTCGTTACCTGTATAAAAGACACCTGTCCACACACTCAATCAAACAGACTCCACACACTCAATCAAACAGCTGTGTAAGGACATCAGGGATAAAATTGTAGACCTGCACAAGGCTGGGATGGGCTACAGGACAATAGGCAAGCAGCTTGGTGAGAAGGCAACAACTGTTGGCGCAATTATTAGAAAATGGAAGAAGTTCAAGATGACGGTCAATCTCCCTTGGTCTGGGGCACCATGCAAGATCTCACCTCGTGGGGCATCAATGATCATGAGGAAGGTGAGGGATCAGGCCAGAACTACACGGCAGGACCTGGTCAATGACCTGAAGAGAGCTGGGACCACAGTCTTAAAGAAAACCATTAGTAACACACTGCGCCGTCATGGATTAAAATCCTGCAGCGCATGCAAGGTCCCCCTGCTCAAGCCAGCGCATGTCCAGGCCCGTCTGAAGTTTGCCAATGACCATCTGGATGATCCAGAGGAGGAATGGGAGAAGGTCATGTGGTCTGATGAGACAAAAATAGAGCTTTTTGGTCTAAACTCCACTCGCCGTGTTTGGAGGAAGAAGAAGGATGAGTACAACCCCAAGAACACCATCCCAACCGTGAAGCATGGAGGTGGAAACATCATTCTTTGGGGATACTTTTCTGCAAAGGGGACAGGACGACTGCACTGTATTGAGGGGAGGATGGATGGGGCCATGTATCGCGAGATCTTGGCCAACAACCTCCTTCCCTCAGTAAGAGCATTGAAGATGGGTCGTGGCTGGGTCTTCCAGCATGACAACGACCCGAAACACACAGCCAGGGCAACTAAGGAGTGGCTCCGTAAGAAGCATCTCAAGGTCCTGGAGTGGCCTAGCCAGTCTCCAGACCTGAACCCAATAGAAAATCTTTGGAGGGAGCTGAAAGTCCGTATTGCCCAGCGACAGCCCCGAAACCTGAAGGATCTGGAGAAGGTCTGTATGGAGGATTGGGCCAAAATCCCTTCTGCAGTGTGTGCAAACCTGGTCAAGAACTACAGGAAACGTATGATCTCTGTAATTGCAAACAAAGGTTTCTGTACCAAATATTAAGTTCTGCTTTTCTGATGTATCAAATACTTATGTCATGCAATAAAATGCAAATTAATTACTTAAAAATCATACAATGTGATTTTCTGGATTTTTGTTTTAGATTCCGTCACTCACAGTTGAAGAGTACCTCTACATGCTTTGTAATTGGGAAAACCTGCAAAATCGGCAGTGTATCAAATACTTGTTCTCCCCACTGTATACATTTTGATATTACAAGTGATATGGATTTATTGTTACAGAGAAACTGTTATTCTGTTCGTTGGACGGTGGATAGTTCAAAGAGGAGCGACACAGGGGTGTGCTCTTACCATACGGTGTTCAGGTTTGATGATTAGATCCAAGAATGTGTGTGTTGTTTCCATGTCTTTGTTTTAATGTTTTGGGCCATGGAAAGTGATGTTAATTAGAAGATGGGAGATACTGGGATTTGGCGCTTTTGGTAGAATAAAAGATGGGTTTAAACTTAGATCATGGAGTCATTGATTGCAAGATATTAGCTCCTTGTTCCTCAGCCTCTTAATAATTGCATAACGGTAAACCTAGACACGTGCAAACCTAGACATGTGTATTCCGAATGGTAACACAAGACTTAAAACCTTGGCTATACCCACTGGTTACAATTATGGGCCTATAGCATTCACATAATAATGGAGTCAGGTTTGATAAATAATTTTTACACATCTACATCATGGTGACCCCTCATCCTCAGTGGATGGGAATTTTTCCACCAAACTATGAATGGTGACTCATCCAGTTGATGGGGATTTCTTTGTTACACTACACTCACGTATCCTCGTACTGGATACCAATAGAGGTTAATAATCTACCATCACTGTTCATTATGCCACGTTCTACCTCCATAGAGTCTTGCATCCTCTCATGGCCATATGGACTCACCTCATTATGCTGTTCCCAAGCCACATATAATGTATTCACAGTTCCTTCTTATAGATTCACAGTCACCACAATCACATCTGAAGAGCTACCTAATCTACACTCTTGTATCAGCTACAGGCTCTGTCAGTGGCACTCCACAGACTCTTAACATCAGCAGCCGATTGATAGTAATCTCTTCCAACAGCTGACCTGGCTCCTTTGGAGTGGGAGACTCTAACCTTTAGGAGTGGCTGACCCATTTCTTCAGGGACAGCCATCTTGGACTAGGAGATGAGACTGAGCATGTACTCACAGTAGAGCCACAGAGTTCAAGAGCTGCCCGCGGCTGTTAAGCCCTCTGAGCTAAGCCCGCTCCTCACTTGATGGTCAGTCATCTATTTCCTTTCCTGTGGTCAACGGTTTAGTTCCAGCTCTGTGGCCAATCATTTATTTCTGGTCTCATGGTCACTTATTTATTTACGGTATTGTGGTCAGTCGTTTACTCTATTTATTTCCAGTGCTGTTGTCAGTTATATATTTCTGGTTTTGTGGACCATGATGGAACCCTGTGCTGCAATACATTGTGGTGTTCTATATATCTATGGGAACCATTTTCCTGCTAGCTTTTATTAATCAGAAGGGAACTTTTTTTTAATCCAGTGGTGTTTCTCTGAGAAGTGCTTCCCTATGGAAACTGAAAAGCATCAGCCATAAACGTAAAGGAAAACAGGTGCACAGCGGGAAGTAAAAAGGACTTAAACATTTTTGGTTCCAGGTAGAAACCTTTACAGGAGGGTTCTACATGGAACTCAAAAGTTCTACCTGGAACCAAAAATAGTTATCTTATGGGGACAGCCGAAGAACGCTTTCGGAATCCTTTTTTCTAAGAATGTAGTGGAAGTGTGGGTGTGAAAGTGAGACAGAGGGGGTTGGGGGAGACTGCACAGGAGAGCGACTCGAAATAATAGCACTATACCCTGTAAATGGATATGCGAGTGGACAGGTTGTGTTACTGTTGTCCAGCATCTTGTTTTGTTGATGGGTATGTACGGACAGATAGTGTACGAATGTGTCAGCTAAGCGGTGTATATAAGCTTAGGTCTCTGGAAGTGGATATGTGAACAATTGGACAGCAGCAGCCTCGTCTGTTGAAGTGTTTGTTCAGACAAGAGGAAGAATAATGTGTTAGCTCTTAGCTTTGTGTTTATGGAAGCAGGTGGGGAGTTCAAGCAGCAACGCTGTGATTGGTTGATGTCTGGCTGATCGGTTTGTAAAGATGTTTGCGGGTGATACAGATGGAGACTACTGCGTTAGTTTAGGGAAGCTGTAACTGCCAGGGAAAGCAGAATTGACAGCTCCTGCAGAAGGATAGACAGCCTACATGATGGAGGGGAGAAGGGATTCTCATTTTAAAAAATTAATGCTGACAGGGAGTTTCCCAGAGGACCTGGTCCTTCTGTCCAAACTGAAATCTCAAGGAGAGTAGCTTCTGATTAACTACGTACCTGAGCTGTTAGGCAGCGTTAGATTGAACTATTTCTACAGGTGTGTCTGTATCAGTGGAGGCTCATCAGAGGAGGAAGGGGAGGACCATGCTACTTATCCTTTTTAGATAAAACTATAGCACCATGGTTTAGCTGGAGGACAGCTATATTTCGTCCTTCTCTGTGTACATTGACTTCAATACAAAACCTTAGAGGCTTATGGTTCTCATTAATTTCTTCAAAAATTAAGGAGATGCAGCAGAGAAAGAGAGAGCGAGAGCCAGCTATGTTTTGTTGTATTTATTCTTCTTCTTAGATTACCTTTCACTTACTTGGCTAATGCAGTTAATTTAGCCTACTGAACAACCTTACTTAAACAGAGAGGAAAGCTATTTATGTTAGGTAGTCACCTCATACAAGTACTTGGGAGTATGGCTAGATGGTACACTCCTTCTCTCAGCAAATATCAAAGCTGCAGGCTAAACAGTTGAAGAGTACCTATGATAGAAATTACAGACTTCTACATGCTTTGTAAGTGGGAATACCTGCAAAATCGGCAGTGTATCAAATACTTGTTCTCCCCACTGTGTATATATATATATATATATATATATATATATATATATATATATATATATATATATATATATATATATATATATATATATATATATATACAGTGGGGAGAACAAGTATTTCATACACTGCCGGTTTTCCCACTTACAAAGCATGTAGAAGTCTGTATTTTTATCATAGGTACTCTTCAACTGTGAGTGACGAAATCTAAAACAAAAATCCAGAAAATCACATTGTATGATTTTTAAATAATTAATTTGCATTTTATTGCATGACATAAGTATTTGATACATCAGAAAAGCAGAACTTAATATTTGGTAGAAAAACCTTTGTTTGCAATTACAGAGATCATACGTTTCCTGTAGTTCTTGACCAGGTTTGCACACACTGCAGCAGGGATTTTGGCCCACTCCTCCATCCAGATCCTTCAGGTTTCGGGGCTGTCGCTGGGCAATACGGACTTTCAGCTCCCTCCAAAGATTTTCTATTGTGTTCAGGTCTGGAGACTGGCTAGGCCACTCCAGGACCTTGAGATGCTTCTTACGGAGCCACTCCTTAGTTGCCCTGGCTGTGTGTTTCGGGTCGTTGTCATGCTGGAAGACCCAGCCACGACCCATCTTCAATGCGCTTACTGAGGGAAGGAGGTTGTTGGCCAAGATCTCGCGATACATGGCCCATCCATCCTCCCCTCAATACGGTGCAGTCGTCCTGTCCCCTTTGCAGAAAAGCATCCCCAAAGAATGATGTTTCCACCTCCATGCTTCACGGTTGGGATGGTGTTCTTGGGGTTGTACTCATCCTTCTTCTTCCTCCAAACATGGCGAGTGGAGTTTAGACCAAAAAGCTCTATTTTTGTCTCATCAGACCACATGACCTTCTCCCATTCCTCCTCTGGATCATCCAGATGGTCATTGGCAAACTTCAGACGGGCCTGGACATGTGCTGGCTTGAGCAGGGGGACCTTGCGTGCGCTGCAGGATTTTAATCCATGACGGCGCAGTGTGTTACTAATGGTTTTCTTTGAGACTGTGGTCCCAGCTCTCTTCAGGTCATTGACCAGGTCCTGCCGTGTAGTTCTGGGCTGATCCCTCACCTTCCTCATGATCATTGATGCCCCACGAGGTGAGATCTTGCATGGTGCCCCAGACTGAGGGAGATTGACCGTCATCTTGAACTTCTTCCATTTTCTAATAATTGCACCAACAGTTGTTCCCTTCTCACCAAGCTGCTTGCCTATTATCCTGTAGCCTATCCCAGCCTTGTGCAGGTCTACAATTTTATCCCTGATGTCCTTACACAGCTGTTTGTTTGAGTGTGTGGAGTCCGTTTGATTGAGTGTGTGGACAGGTGTCTTTTATACAGGTAACGAGTTCAAACAGGTGCAGTTAATACAGGTAATGAGTGGAGAACAGGAGGGCTTCTTAAAGAAAACTAACAGGTCTGTGAGAGACGGAATTCTTACTGGTTGGTAGGTGATCAAATACTTATGTCATGCAATAAAATGCAAATTAATTATTTAAAAATCATACAATGTGATTTTCTGGATTTTTGAAGTGTACCTATGATAAAAATTACAGACCTCTACATGCTTTGTAAGTAGGAAAACCTGCAAAATCGGCAGTGTATCAAATACTTCTCCCCACTGTATATACATCATTTTTTTCATTTTTGCTAAAAATGTGTGGTTAAAAACAGGTGGGACTCTGCCCCACCTGCCCTGAATGATGGGTTACCACTGACTCTAATAGTGAACGTCACTGACCACCACTGGTCTTTATGTATTCGTTCTGAACTGGCAGGTAAACAATCATCATTGATTTGATTGAAGTTGTGAAAGTTCTTCAAAGTTAGACTCTTTGACTCCATTTAAAGTAAATGATGCCAGCATTCCTATTTTATTTATTAATCAATGCATTTGTATTTCTCTGTTATGAATCAAAAGGTGACATTTCTCAATTCAATTGAGCAACAGTGCCATGATTTTTCAGGGAGAAATTATTTATTTCAGAGAAAGGATCTTTCTAGAACACGACTCGTTGTCTTTTATGGTAATTCCAATCCCAACACATGCCGATATTAATAAAGGTGACACACAAAACAAAAGACGATCACTTTCTCATATTATGACAAGTTTACCCCGCAAATGTCAGCTGTCAGCAACAGAACTCCCTTTCTCTCTCGCTCTGGTGAGCGATCTCACTCTCAGAATGAAACCCACTTTCTTGCTGGCTATCAGATCTAATTAGACTTCACACTTTTCTCCCTGTCGATCTTGACTAATTAAAAGTATCTCATTCTTCCTCTGTCCCTGTGTCCATCTCCTTCTCCCTCTAAGTAAAGGTCTAACCACTCTTTTCCTCTCCCTGCAGCTCTTAACGGAATAAAACCCTCTCTTTCTCTCCATTCCGTGTCTTCACTAAATTAGACAGAGCTGTTGGTAATTGAAGATCATTGTATCCCTCCTAGGGCTGTGAGGAGTCTCAATGGCTTAACAATGCACCTCTCTCCTCGCCACCCAACCAATCTAAACCCAGCTTGTTTGTTTGCTTTCGGCTTTATCTTCGGGAACTCTGCAAACCCTTTTAGAATTGGACTTTTTCCTTTCATAGATACTTGCTCTGTTTCTCTCTCGCTTCACCGTGTGTCTCATATGTTTGCTGCACCACTGCTGGTAGTTTTGGATCCCTTTTGGGAGGCTTCTCTTTGTGGTTTCAGTTTGAAACTTACCTTGCATTCTGTTCATCTGGGAGACACAAACAGTCTGTTTCGACCAGGGAGATTCAAACATCACACCTACTTACCTACCCACACCATCATCTCTCTGTTGTAGGTTCCACAAAGCAGTGCAGTAAAATCTAAATCCAATAGGGTATTAGGCATGTGTCTCTCAGTAGCATTATATTACACATGCTGTGAGATGTTTTGATGGAAATGTGTTTTTAGTAGGCCTGGGAATTGGGGAGGTGGTTTACAACCGGCTCTCAACTGCTTTAGCTTCACAGTGTGGTTGTATTACATTTTGTACAGGGCTTTATTTTTCTGGGTATATCCACGGGAGACAAATTGCTGAATGTTATGGAAGTGAAAGAGAAAAGGCCTTGATAACCTTCTGACTTCCTCTACACAGTTTCCTGTAGGAAAGGAAAAGTATCCTCATGGGTATTAACAGTAAGTTGTCTGCATACATTTCTTTAAAGTGCAAGGATGAGATCCTTTTTTCCTGTAACACTAATAATTTATCAACAAAGTGCTTTATTATTGGAGAATATGTGAAGCCAAAATTATTTTTTAAATGGTAAAGATTTCAGCCAAACTGATGTTTCACTTTTATAATGAGTGGTTCATTCACTTGACTAAACTTGTATTTTCTCCCAGCTCTTGTGAGAACGTTTTAGCTCTTTCCATCTCTCATCACAGTGAGAGTGAAGAAGCTCTGACAGGCGCAGTCAGGTTCCTGTGATTCAGCCTGGAAATAAAAATGAATAAAGCTACAACTTCTAAAGCCAATTACTTCAATATTGTCTGTTTACTTTGCTTCTCCTTTCAGGGGGAATTTAAGTAGATGTGGTGACAGTGGATGTTATTGTCACACGGTGATGATGCATTGGCCAGTCCGTTTCCATTTAAATAGTTTCCGTCCAAAAAATGTTTGCGCTTTAATCTCCATTCATGGTGAGGTAACTGTAACGCCCTGTTGTGCCTTAGCCTGTTCCCGTGGTGACGAAGCATGTAGATAGGGAGACGTTTACTCAAGGGTCTTTGCAGTATTTTGATGAATCACTGGATGCTGGTGACAAATCAACTGCATGCCTTGGGGCGGTAGGAGAGCAGAGCACTACAGCCGCTCATGCAGAGCAGTGTTTCTGTCCTGCCAAAGTGAGATTCATATCATGAGCGAACACCTTTTCCTGAAAGCAAGAGAAAAGCAGCACAGCACCACAACATCCACTCAAAACCAGTTGAGGGAGGTCATTTTTAAGAGGAAAAAAAGTAACGCTATAGATGTGTAGGTGTGACCATTTTTCAATTTTATTGTCTTTTCAAAGATTATGCTATGTCGGAAAAACCTTCCTACAGTACCTATTCTTATTTTTAGACCTGGGTTCCTCAACCTTATCCATCCAAGATATCCTAAACTATTCTATAGCCAACACATTCTCATTTATAGTCATTTATGCAAATACATTAGTTCATCTCTGACTATTAATTCAGACCTTTGCATTACGCATGGGACAAGCTTAATTTAATACGTTTTTACCTGCAAGAGTCTAGGACAGCTAACAATCTGGTATCAATCTTAGTAGTCGTTACTCTGAAACGGATTATTTATTATTCTGCAGTATCATTGACACATTCAGTTATGACAAAGGAGGATATAGGATATATATGCTAGCATTAGTATAAATTACAACATTATCAGACCACCATGTTTATGAAATACACCGCCAGATGGCCTTTGACCCTATTTCTAATTGCAATGTGAATGAGGAGAGAGACAACTATATTTTGGTGGTTTATTCTTATCTGATTGTTTGGATGAGCCAGGAGGCATGTTCAGTGGGGGAATGAGGGAGGAAGTAGAGCGGGCTAGATGTCATCTGTCTGTGTCCTCCAGCACACTGACAGAAAATCTCTCATGGCACCTTATTATCTGTGGGAGTAGTTATGAAAACTATAGCTGTGCTTCAAACAAACACTGTGGGAGATGTGTGCAGTGGCATCCATGTTGGAGGGGTGTAAGTTCTGTGGCTGCAGTAAGGGTGTGGTCAATGTCATTCCTGTATGGATGTTGCTTGTGCTGATTTTTGGAGGAAGGAGGGTTTGTGGCTATTTAGCGACTGTTAAAACCTGGGAGACGCCTGGACTGTTACAATAATGGGTAGGGGTTGTTGTGATTTTTTGGTAAGTATGTGACCTATACAGTAATTGGGTGAATGGGGGTGGACCCTATTTAAAGTATTTGTTTAATTGAGTATAGCTTGATCATGGTGTGAAACAAGAATGTATCAAAGATTTGTGTTACTAGGTTCAGGATGTGGACTCATTTTCTAATGTGACGTGTACATAACAATAATGGTTATGTGGATGTAATTGTGTATCAGGTGTTGGCTGAACTTATGTGATTGCATAAGAGGGAAAGGCTATTGTAATGGATCGCCTATTCTATGTATTTGAGCATGTTTATAGCGCAAGTATAATGTGAATGGGGTGCAGGCTAATCTAATGTGAGTGTGCAGTCTCTGCTAAAGTAACTTGGTATGCAGCGCTGATTCCATCACAGAGGCAGCAGTACAGAGATACAGCCGTGGAGGAGACTTGCACCACTGTAATGTATTTACTCTGTCATTTGTGTCTCAGTGCGAGGCCATATATCCTGTTTAGGAGTGACACCTCTCCTCCCCCGCTGTACGAGGCAGCACAGTCACTCTGACGGGGACTTGAGCACGCCGCACTGATGGATGAGCTCGTCAAGGCAGCTCCAGGCTGATCTGCTCCCCAAATAATGCACTCCAGGCACAACACAATCACAACGCATGACACTGCAAAACAATCACTCCCCCTACGTACAGTCACATCCGGAGGTGAGGAACACAACCACTTCATAACAAAATGCTGGCCGTGATTGATGCAATCTTATATTTCGAACAAATTATCTATTTGGAAATATTAAAACTAATAAGTACAAAGCACATAAAATAGGAAGTTAACATTAACAGTAAAGCTATTCAATACATAAAGCATGGAGAAGAAAGATGTGCAGAGATTCAGTATGCCTTCGGAAAGTATTCAGACCCCTTGACTTTTTCCTCATGTTGATACGTTACCGCCTTATTTTAAAATGGATGAAATAAATAAATAAAAAACTCAGCAATCTACACACAATACCCCATAATGACAAAGTGAAAACAGGTGTTTTGCAAATGTATGAAAACAAAATACCTTATTTAATTAATTATTGAGACCCTTTGCTATGAGACTTGAAATTGAGCTCAGGTGCATCCTGTTTCCATTGATCATCCTTGATGTTTCCACAACTTGATTGGAGTCAAAATGTGGTAAGTTCAATTGATTGGACATGATTTAGAAAAGGCACACAGCTGCCTACATAAGTGACTGACCACCTTGATTCGGTGTTATGTAGCAACATTTAAAAATGTGTTTTTTACATTGGATAAAAGCAGAGATACAGAGCTAGAAAGTGGTACATCATACACTGCATTTAAGGGAACAATAGGAAAGTAATTATGCTTTGAAAATGTATAAACTTGTAATCTCACTTTTGAGAAAATGGCCTTTGAATATTTTGGTACCTAATAAATAGCTCTTCTTTGTCTACACCCATTCAGCATCGTTCATACCCTCTTAAGCTTTAGCCCCACCCATCTCGTTTTGCTCTTGGAGCGTTCAGAGCGCACACTTGACGCTCTGGCCGATGAGTAGGGATGTTTCAAGCGTTCTGACCTCACAACGGCAGTCAAACACTTGCTAGCTACTTCTATACACAAAATTGGGATTATGGTTAATTGTTTACCTCTGTTAATGAGAGAACACCCCACGGACCATTTTACTCACCCTAGCAGAGCTGATAAGGCTGTTTTCATGTTATCCAAAGCATTGGTGACTGTAACTGTGTTGCTGGCAACAATTTAATTACGCTTTTTTGCTGAAGTTTACTGACACTGGCCGTATTCAGCGGGTTTTGTTTTTTCATAAATTAATCAGTTATTCTGCGCTCTGGCATACTCAGACTGAATTTACAAATGCACCTGAAATGGTTACTTGCATAGTGGACTCTTTTGTTTAGATATGTAGCCAGTTAGCTAGGTAAACAATGAACCATAATCCCAACTGATGACGTTACTACCCTGCATGAATCTGCAGATATCAACCAGGTTAAATGTTAACTAGCTCTAACTAGCCAAGCAAATGGCTCTGAGATGCGGATAATAAGATCATACAAGTAACCCCAACTCATGATGTTACTACGCTGCATGAGTCCTCAGGTAGCTAACCAACCATATTCAATGTTAGCTAGCAAATGGTTTTGAGATACAAATAATAAGTACAATGTTAGTGGCCTCCATCATTCTTAAATGGAAGAACTTTGGAATCACCAAGACTCTTCCAAGAGCTGGCTGCCCGGCCAAACTGAGCAATCAGCGGAGAAGGGCCTTGACCTCAGACTGGGGCGAAGGTTCACTTTCCAACAGGACAACGACCTTAAGCACACAGCCAGACAATGCAGGAGTGGCTTCGGGACAGTTTTTGAAACACTGGTTCAACCAGGGATTTTTTCCAATTCCTCACAAAGAAGGGCACCTATTGGTAGATGGGTAAAATTTTGAAAAGTAGACATTGAATATCCCTTTAACCTCTATGGGATCAGTGTCCCTAAACCGGGACAGTTGTTGCTCAATATGATATAATATGACTAGAATGATGTTGTAATCAACAGCCAACTTTACGGGATGTAGACATGTCTTATATGGACAGAAAGCGTAATTTCTTGCTAGTCTAACTATAGTGTCAAATTTACCATGCTATTGTTTGAGGATAGCGCACAACAACAAAATACTTTTATCACGGCAACTGGTTTGAGACATTTATCTCTGATGGTAAATCATGTACTTACATTCAGTAATCTTGCTCAGATTTTTCATCCTGAGGGTCCCAGAGATAAAACATAGTGTAGTTTTGTTTGAAAAATAAATGTTTATATTCAAATGTAGGAACTGGGTTCTACAGTTTGACCCCACTGCTGTATCTGGCACCACACCCACCCCGCCCAGCCCAGCCATCGATATATGTGAAGGTTAGTGTCTTTTCTGTAGGGAAGCTAAGGATCCATCATGTATGACATTCCTGGGAGTGTGTGAACTTAAATGTTTTATACTGTACTGTAATTCTTCACTGGATAAGTATGAAACTTTGCACACATACTGCTGCCATCGTGTGGACAACATCTAAATTACACATAGAATCCTACATCACAGTATGGCCTTTCTCTTGCATTTCAAAAATTAAAGAAATGTTTTTTTGTTTGTATTATCTTTTACCAGATCTAATGTGTTATATTCTCCTAAATTCATTTCAAATTTCCACAAACTTCAAAGTGTTTGCTTTCAAATGGTATCAATAATATGCATATCCTTGCTTCAGGTCCTGAGCTACATGCAGTTAGATTTGGGCATGTCATTTTAGGAGAAAATTAAAAAAACAACTCCGATCCTTTAGAGAAGGAAAACTGAGGATGAACAACATTGTAGTTACTCCACAATACTAACCTAATTGACAGAATGAAAAGAAGGAAGCCTTTACAGAATAAATCATGTTTGCAACAAGGCCCTAAAGTAATACTGCAAAAAATGTGGCAAAGCAATTCACTTGTCCTGAATACAAAGTGTTATGTTTGGGGTAAATCCAATACAACACATTACTGAGTACCACTCTCCGTGTTTTCAAGCATAGTGGTAGCTACATCACGTTATGGGTATGCTTGTAATCACTAAGGACTGGGGAGGCTTTCAGGATAAAAAAGAAACGGGCTGGAGCTAAGCACACACAAAATCTTAGAGGAAAACCTGGTTAATTCTGCTTTCCACGAGACACTAAATTCACCTTTCAGCAGGACAATAACCTTAAACACAAGGCCAAATCTAGGCATTGCTTACCAAGAAGAAAGTGAATGGCCGAGTTACAGTTTTGACTTAAATCTGCATGAAAATGGTTGTCTAGCAATGATCAACAAGCACAAATCATTTTAAGAAGAATAATATTGTACAATCCAGGTGTGCAAAGCTCTTACCCAGAAAGACTCACAGTGTGTAAATTCAATGTTTCTGTATTTCATTTTCAATAAATTTGCAAACATTTCTAAAAACATGTTTTCACTTTGTTATTATGGGGTATTGTGTGTAGATTGGTGAAAAAATAAATACATTTAATCCTATTTGAATTCAGGATGTAACACAACAAAATGTGGAATGAGTCAAGGGGTATGAACACTTTTTGAAGGAACTCTATATCATATTCATAGGCAACAGTGATCTTTCTATCTCTGAACTTGACCTACTGTACAATGTGAAACAGATCACAGATTCTTTCATGACTGTTTAACATGTTGCAGACCCCATGACTCCTGTTATGTGTCACTATAGAAATGCAGTACAGCTTTTCTTCAGATAAATGTACCATACAATCATCTTCTATCATAACATAATGCAGGCATGTTCCATTTCCCTCCACAGATCATATGAATAGATCACTCAGTGCCGTTCAGCTCAGCCTATTTCTTACATCACTGAGCGATGCCTTTCATTAACAGAATGCAGCCCAAGTTCAACCTGACAATCTCTCAACGTCCCCATTAGGAGATCATGATCCCTTATGATTCATGACGGACAGGCAGGAGAGCATGCTAATTGGTGCACATGGAAAGCCTGGGCGACAGTCGCAGGATCAGTGGCTGTGTGATCGTCAGAGGGGGGAGCTGCATCTGCTGGCAGCCCGGCACTAATGCTACTGCTTCCCTCCCTTTCTACTTGTGTCACGTGCACATCAAACTCACACGCCAGGCAATGTGTGAGCAAGCACTGCTGACGAAAGTCCAACGTCTCTGTTGCTCAACCCTGGTGAGTCCCCATCATCTCAGCATGGCCAGTTTCTTCTCATGTAAGCCTGACTTGAGACATCAGGGGATAACAGGCCAATGCATTGACACACAACAATTTGTATGACAATATTTATCCTTTGGATTGTTTAGGAAGTAGGTTCTCTGGAATTGTATCGCTGCTAGTAAAGACACACACAGCCTTTGATATACGGACCCCCATTATGATAACTAATGCTATTGGTTAGGGAGTCATCTACAATCAATGGCTGTAGGATAGAATCAGAATGCATTATTTATGATCAAAACATCATGTCTGATTTTGCACTCCCTTGGTCTCCTGATTCACTGTATCCTTCCACCGCAGTGTCCCAACTCAGGCCCAAAAATCAACGTTTTTGTGAGTGTGTTTTTTATGTTGAAAGTGCCAGTAGAATCAGCAAACAAGGCATATCCATCCGGGACAGAAATCGATGAGTCCCGTTCACTAGAGGTCTCTGGTGAAATTTGTGACAGCTGGGCTGATTGAAGATGATCACAAGAATCCGAGTGGTCCATCATAGAACAGCCTGTGGCGTTTATGGGCTGTCACACTGACAATGTGCACAGGGTCCCTCGTAAGGTCTTGCCAATAAAGTTGTTGTCCCAAAACATTTACTGAACTGCAAAGTCGGGAGACATTTTGTACAGGACCATTACGGAGTGACACTGGAGGACGACAAGACAAGGTCTCTGCTGAGTTTAATAATACTAAAACAATAATGGCTGCCTGCAGAAATTATACGACTTCTCTAAATGGAATGCCAAAGTGTGCATAATGAATCATGGGGGCACAGAGCTAAAAGGGGTTTTTCTTAAATTTCAAACTTTTTAAACATCTTATGAAGATTATAATGTAAAAGTCTAATCAAAAATGCTCACAGTGTGCTTTAGTCACTTAGAGATCATTAAATATTTCCCAGGGTGCA
The DNA here is from genome assembly GCA_023634145.1 of Thymallus thymallus. NCBI lineage: Eukaryota > Metazoa > Chordata > Actinopteri > Salmoniformes > Salmonidae > Thymallus > Thymallus thymallus. The sequence continues at coordinate 29,216,260 of CM042390.1, read as the reverse complement.
ATGAAGCGGCCAGATGAGCGTAGTGAGGGACTCACAGGCATAGCCAGAGCACTCACATTAGACAGCCCATCAACAGGCACATTGATGCACAGAGAAACACTCACCAGACCTGCTTAGGAGGCGATAAGGACTCTCAAGTGGTAGACTTCAGTTTCAGTACTGAGCCAGCAGCAATGTACACTTTATCAACTGAGATGCACTGTCAATGAAAGTATATATGAGTATTTTCTGAAAGTTGTCATTATAATGTAGAAACAATGTTATATTGTTTTGCTCCATAAACAATATCCTTTATTCACAGAGGGGCACAAACAAAATACAAATTAAAGTAAGGATGTATTGTTCTTCATGTGCATTAATTTATTCCTGGGGTGAGTATTATTATTATTAAAAATGTATGACAGAACATAGAACTACATAACATAACATAACATAACTACTGATAATCTCTGTTCCCCTTCTTGCTGATACAGTCTACTTTTTCCTAATGGTTTTGTTTTTGCAGACGTCACTGTTTTCATCCACAAAAGACAGGTAAACGTTTTCCCATTGTTTGAGATCACAGGCTACGGTGCGATCGCTTTGGTCAGCACTTTTCATAGAGTAATGACTACAAAGAGGAGGGAGACTCTGGCTGTGAAGTGTCACACATAGCTCAGTTTAATGTGGCCCGTTCTCCACACACTCTCTATTCCATACACAGCCGTGCCTCTCAATGCTGCCATATGGCACCCCGGAGATGCCTAGCTTGAGACATCAGAGAACATCCTCAGATCAGCTTCCAAATCTCTCCCAGAGAAGAGCCAGTGACAATCAAGATAGAACCTTCCAGTATGTCCCATTCAAATTTATCCTAGACCTCAGGATTTGGTGATGAAATATTATCAAATTATACAAAGTATAAAAGGAGAGTATACTATACTGTACATGTATGCATATTGAAAGGGTTTGTTGCACATATTCTGCCCCCCAAAAATACATTTAGCTTGTATTGTGTGATTTATGTCATGGGAAATAGTCCAATGATCCTTTGGCGTACAGTAGTTATGTGTGCAGGCAGCAGGCCTCTTGTCTTTGTGTGAGTGAACAGCCATGTGTTTAACTATCAGTCTTGTAATTTGGCCTATAAAGAGTGTCATTATCCCAACATGTTGTGCTCAGTGGGGAGTGACTTGGCTCCCGGTGAGCTGTCTGTGTGTTTGCTTGCGTGTCAACATTCATAGACGAGCGTACACGAGTGTGAAAAATGAAACATAACTGCAGAGTGAGGTAGAGCGAATCGAGAAAGAGCGATAGAGAGAAAATAGAGAGATGCAGAGAGAGATAGAGAGAGAGAGAGAGAGAGAGAGAACACTGTAGAAATGAAATAAAAATCATATCAAATGTTATTTGTCACATGCTTTGTTAAGAACAGGTGTAGACTACTAGTGACATTTTTACGGGTCCTTTTACAATGCAGAGTTAAAGGTTGAAACAGTTTAAATAGAAATAATAGCGAGTAACAATAAAAAGGTACAAAATGTTCAGACCCCTTGACTTTTTCATAAATTTTGTTACGTTACAGCATTATTCTAAAATTGAAAAATGCTGTAATCTACACATAATACCCCATAATGACAAAGCAAAAACAGGTTTTTAGACTTTTTTGCAAATGTATAAAAAAACAAATGAAATATCACATTTACATAAGTATTCAGGCCATTTAATCAGTACTTTGTTGAAGTAACTTTGGCAGCAGCCTCGAGTCTTCTTGGGAATGACGCTACAAGCTTGGAACAACTGTATTTGGGTAAGTTCTCTCATTCTTCTCTTCAGATCCTCTCAAGCTCTCAGGTTGGATGGGGAGTGTCACTGCACAGCCGTTTTCAGGTCTCTCCAGAGATTGATTGGGTTCAAGTCCGGGGTCTGGCTGGGCAACTCAAGAAAGACTTGTCCCAAAGCCACTTAGGGTCGGGGTCCTGTTGGAAGGTGAACCTTCGCCCCAGACTGAGGTCCTGAGCGCTCTGGAACAGGTTTTCTTCAAGGTTCTCTGTACTTTGCTCCGTTCTTCATGCCCTCGATCTTGACTGGTCTCCCAGTTCCTGATGCTGAAAAATATCCCATGATGCTGCCACCACTATGCTTCACCGTAGGGATGGTGCCAGGTTTCCTCCAGATGTGATGCTTGGCATTCAGGCCAAAGAGTTTAATCTTGGTTTCATCAGACCAGATAATATTGTTTTTCATGGTCTGAGAGTTTTTAGAATATCTTTTGGCAAACTCCAAGCGGGCTGTCATGTGCCTTTTACTGAGGAGTGGCTTCCGTCTGGCCACTCTACCATAAAGGCCTTATTGGTGGAGTGCTGCAGAGATGGTTGTCCTTCTGGAAGGGTCTCCCATCTCCACAGAGGAACTCTGGAGCTCTGCCACAGTGACCATCGTCACCTCCCTAACCAAGGCCCTTCTTCCCCGATTGCTCAGCTTGGCCGGGCGGCCACCTCTAGGAAGAGTCTTGGTGGCCACTGTGTTCTTGGGGACCTTCAATTCTGCAGACATTTTTTGCTACCCTTCCCCAGATCCGTGCCTCGGCAGAATCATGTCTTGGAGCTCTACGGATTATTCCTTCGACCTCATGGCTTGGTTTTTGCTCTGACATGCACTGTCAACTGTGGGAACGTGTATAGACAGGTGTGTGCCTTTTCAAATCATGTCCAATCAATAGAATTTACCACAGCTGGATTCCAATCAAGTTGTAGAAACATCTCAAGGATGATCAATGGAAACAGGATGCACCTGAGCTCAATTTTGAGTCTCATAGCAAAGGGTCTGGATACTTATGTAAATAAGGTATTTCTATTGCTTATTTTTTATTTAATCAATTTTATAATAAGGATGTAAGGTAACATAGTGTGGAAAATGCACTGTATATAGGGAGTACCAGTACAGAGTCGATGTGTAGGGGTACGATTGAGGTAGATATGTACATATAGTAGGGGTAAAGTGACTAGGCAACAGGATAGATAAGACAGTAGCAGCAAAGTATGTGGTGAGTGTGAAAGTGTGTGTGTGTAAGGGGGAGAGAGTAATTGTTTGAATGCCTATTATATCATCACTGAGTAATAATTGCTGTAATTAGTGTGAACACACACATCCTTACTCTGAGTTTAAATCAAATCAGCTGGTGGGGGGCAATCTCCTCTGGTTTGAGGCAGCCAGCAGAATGAGTCTCTGGCGGTCCTTTCTGTTTGTTTGCAGTAATTAACTGGAGGTTAAGATTAAGCCTGATTCCTCCTCCAGAGTGTGTGCAATGCATCATACAGAATTCATGCGCTCATCTGCCCATGCTGATGCGGAATGGGATTGACCACAATCAAAAACGCTCGCTAATCTATCCAGCTGGCATTTGTCATCAATATTTACACACAGCCACCATCGGCTTGACAGTTCTATCTGTGGGCATGAGATAGAGCGAGGAGATTTGCAATCTGAATACAAGCAACATGTTGATGGGAGGGACCAGACAGTCTCTCCCTTCTGTTGGTACAAGGCACTGATGAACAGGGTTGTTGAGAAGCATCCCCCATAGACTCCTACTGGATCCCCTCCATGCTCACCTTAATTACTATCACTGCTCCGGTTGGCTGTTATCATAGATTATTCTCAAAACAGAAGGGTAATATCCATGATGGTTCTGTGATAATCCATAACTTCTTATTCATTTCATCATCAGGTAATAAAGGATACCGTCTCTCTTCGCAATCTTAATTCTGTGCTGTAAGGGATCCTTCTGATTATCACTTTCCTCAAGTACATCTGTGTGTGAAAACAGATGCCACAACACAACTGCTGAATATTCCTTTACCTTCCTATAGCAAATTGCCAGGTCTTACAACCAGTTACTGACGCAGAGTGATTTGATTGGTTTAGTACAAGGGTTAAAATCTATGCAGAGCAGGCCTGCCTTCCCACCTTTGGGACAACGACATCCATTGTTAGGGTGGAAACATGAGCATCTCGTCATTATATACAGATCTCTGGCTGTAGGTTCCAGCCCCTGGTTCATTCATTATGCATCCCTTGCCCTGCCTACTCACACTGCCTCATGCACCGCTCTCCTCTCTCCTCACCGCGTGCCACCCAAGCCAGAGCAGGGGTCTGCGAGTTGAAGCTCTTGCTATTAACAGAACTAACTCGTCCCAAGGAGAACACACCAATTCCATTATCTCAGCTGGACGGAAGCCATTCTCCCACCGCCATGCTGCAGCCAAAGTGCTCTGAGCGCTGAGCCTATGGCCCCATCGGACAGAAACACAACATGTTTAAACTCTCAAGTGCTCTCTGTAGCGCAGCATAACCAAAGCATTTCTGCTTAAAATATTCATCTGGCTTCAATGCTGGAAAACCACATTTTAATCTTTTCAAAGGATGTACTTTTTGTTTCTATTTTTTGCTGTTTTATTCCACAAATATTTAATCTGTTTTTAATTTTTGCAAAGTTTAGTGAACTCAAGTGAACCTGGTATTTTGGACTCAATAATTGCAGAATAACTGCAGTTACGCTGCAAAATACTGCAGTAAAAAAATATACATATTTTGGACACAGTATTTGCAGCATACTGCAGTTATACGGCACTCTGACTGCAATCCTTTTTCATAACGGAACACATAATTTAAGTTATTTAGTAGTTTGCAAAAATCCACAGTCACTCTCGCCATGTACATTCACTCTATTACATTTTTTCAAATCACATAATGCAAAACTCTTCTTTATATAGTCAAAGTTTTGGACAACAGTGAAGTTTTTGGACTACTTTGACTACTCATACAGATCATCCATACTCAGTAGGAGTGCAGTACATATCACAAGGATGCCAGCTCATATTTTCCTGGTGTGGGTTGTAGAAGTTTCTAAGCAAGGGCTGTGACATTAGCGTGGCCGATAAGTTTGAAAGCATAATTTTCAGCTCATCGGAGCACTAATCCATTAGAGGTACACTATAATCTCTCTGAGTGATTTACCTGAAGAGCACCACCACTCAACCACTCATAATACTCCTCTGAGCTAATCCTGCATAAAGAACTAAAACTAGCTCCACATCACCACTTCACAACTTTCATTCTGTACAACAACCTCTTCTCATCAATCACGTACAACCAAGTAAAGTGGATAACATTGAAAAGCTGATGGTATACCATCGTTGCTGTGTTTGGATCTGTTTGTCCATTGGTCATCATGACACATATGCCAAAATGTGTGGGTGAATATCTGTAACACAGTGAAATGTCATTAAAACACAATATTGGTTATTGGTGTGAGGGTAGTGCTTTTGTTTCAGAATATCCTTTTGCATAGGAAAGAGACCTGAAGTCACAATGCCTCAGGAGACCATATCTTCTTGATCTTACAGTATATGTCATTAATCAATACATAGAACAAAACATATATATATATATACAGTGGGGAGAACAAGTATTTGATACACTGCCGATTTTGCAGGTTTTCCTACTTACAAAGCATGTAGAGGTCTGTAATCCAGAAAATCACATTGTATGATTTTTTAATAATTAATTTGCATTTTATTGCATGACATAAGTATTTAATCACCTACCAACCAGTAAGAATTCCGGCTCTCACAGACCTGTTAGTTTTTCTTTAAGAAGCCCTCCTGTTCTCCACTCATTACCTGTATTAACTGCACCTGTTTGAACTCGTTACCTGTATAAAAGACACCTGTCCACACACTCAATCAAACAGACTCCAACCTCTCCACAATGGCCAAGACCAGAGAGCTGTGTAAGGACATCAGGGATAAAATTGTAGACCTGCACAAGGCTGGGATGGGCTACAGGACAATAGGCAAGCAGCTTGATGAGAAGGCAACAGCTGTTGGCGCAATTATTAGAAAATGGAAGAAGTTCAAGATGACGGTCAATCTCCCTCGGTCTGGGGCACCATGCAAGATCTCACCTCGTGGGGCATCAATGATCATGAGGAAGGTGAGGGATCAGCCCAGAACTACACGGCAGGACCTGGTCAATGACCTGAAGAGAGCTGGGACCACAGTCTCAAAGAAAACCATTAGTAACACACTACGCCGTCATGGATTAAAATCCTGCAGCGCACACAAGGTCCCCCTGCTCAAGCCAGCGCTTGTCCAGGCACGTCTGAAGTTTGCCAATGACCATCTGGATGATCCAGAGGAGGAATGGGAGAAGGTCATGTGGTCTGATGAGACAAAAATAGAGCTTTTTGGTCTAAACTCCACTCGCCGTGTTTGGAGGAAGAAGAAGGATGAGTACAAGCCCAAGAACACCATCCCAACCGTGAAGCATGGAGGTGGAAACATCATTCTTTGGGGATGCTTTTCTGCAAAGGGGACAGGACGACTGCACCGTATTGAGGGGAGGATGGATGGGGCCATGTATCGCGAGATCTTGGCCAACAACCTCCTTCCCTCAGTAAGAGCTTTGAAGATGGGTCGTGGCTGGGTCTTCCAGCATGACAACGACCCAAAACATACAGCCAGGGCAACTAAGGAGTGGCTCCGTAAGAAGCATCTCAAGGTCCTGGAGTGGCCTAGCCAGTCTCCAGACCTGAACCCAATAGAAAATCTTTGGAGGGAGCTGAAAGTCCGTATTGCCCAGCGACAGCCCCGAAACCTGAAGGATCTGGATGGAGGAGTGGGCCAAAATCCCTGCTGCAGTGTGTGCAAACCTGGTCAAGAACTACAGGAAACGTATGATCTCTGTAATTGCAAACAAAGGTTTCTGTACCAAATATTAAGTTCTGCTTTTCTGATGTATCAAATACTTATGTCATGCAATAAAATGCAAATTAATTACTTAAAAATCATACAATGTGATTTTCTGGATTTTTGTTTTAGATTCCGTCACTCACAGTTGAAGAGTACCTATGATAAAAATACAGACTTCTACATGCTTTGTAAGTGGGAAAACCTGCAAAATCGGCAGTGTATCAAATACTTGTTCTCCCCACTGTGTGTATATATATATATATATATATATATATATATATATATATATATATATATATATATATATATATATATTTTTTGTTCTATGTATTGATTCATGACATATACTGTAAGATCAAGAAGATATATATATATATACACACTGTATATCATATGTTAATTTACTGTAAATTATGGTATAATATGATATGCTCATGTTGTTCTAGATATTTTCAATTGCAACACACACAAAAAGAACAGTATGCTGTGTGCAGTATTTAGTATTTTATTGCTGATGAGGGTTGCCATGGAAACATGTCCAATTATTGTTTATTGTCTGAACTGCTCAGAGAAGACATCTCGAAGGTACACTGACATCTTGTCCTTTCCTTTCCTCAGTGGTATTGAAATGTATTTATCTTCTTACTTTTTCACATGCACATTATCAGCAAGTACATTTTACTTTCCTGAGGCCAAATGGATGTCGTTGGGGAGCTTTGTGTACTATTAAAGATGTCTGGATGTGTGTGTGTGTGTGTGTGTGTGTGTGTGTGTGTGTGTGTGTGTGTGTGTGTTTGTGAACATGCTGTTTCCAATGCAAAAAGGCATTCAATCAGATGTCAGGGTGTCTGGTCACATCCAAAGTGACAGGCGAAAAATGAGGGACAAGACAAACAAACCACTGCCCTCCCTTACTATAAGGAAGATAACTCTCCTCCCATTAAAATCAAGGACAGCTCATAACTGTGTAAGTCTGTGTGTGTTTGTGTGTGTGTGTGTGTGAGTGTGAGTGTGAGTGTGAGTGTGAGTGTGTGTGTGTGTGTGTGTGTGAGTGTGTGCCGTGTGTTTGTGCTAGAGATATAGGGTGATTGATGGCAGAGATGCACTGGGAGCAGACCTCTGTAAAGGGATGTGACTGTGGATTAATCCTTGCATACAAACTCAGATGGATGAGCTTCTGCCTTCCCTGATAACTCAGAAAACTGTCAGACCACAAAAACAAGGCTTTCTTCACATAAAGGCTTTCAATAAAATCATGAGCAATTTGCTTTGTGGGTAAGCGTAACTTAATTTACCACTTTGAAATATATTGTATGCCCTGTCAGATGTTTTTCAGTTTCTCACAGTCTATTTTTCAATGGTGTAGTGGTAGCAGGAGAATGTTTGTTAATAATGCTACCTTCTGGAGATTTAGAAGCACATCTTTGGAAGATTCTAAACCTATTTTCATTTTACGCTAGCGATCTTAGAATCAAAATGGTCTAAGCATGCCATATTTGCATGATAAGTGGGACAAACTTTGATTTTGCTCAACACGAAATGTCCCCTTTATTATGTGACCCTCTGATTCAGAACAGGATTAATGAATCATTGGCATGTTAATTACCGTAAATAGGTTTGAATGTGTACTTTTGAATAAAATGTTCACTAAAGTAAACATCCTTTGTTTGAACATTTCACTAAATGTTAATCTGTTATCAATTTGAAGTATAGCACTCATTCAGTAATAGCAGATGTTTTCTCAGTATATGTCACTATATATCACACAATGCACTATGACTTTCATGTAAACTACACCTAGAGCAGATGGGAGTAAAATCTATTTTAATTATAACATGTTAGTGGACCATTCACAGAGAACAGAAGAACCAAGTAAAGAACATTTAACAACCTTCACACCAAAACAACATGCAGATAGTTCTGTTTTAATTATATGTGCTAAAACATAAGAACAACAAGTGCCACATGAACACGATAAACCAACAATTACCCCCAACCATCTGGTACAGTTAAAGCTTTTTACAATATCAACTCATTTTGAGCTTGGCAATATAAAAATATGTTTTTTTATCCTTTCAACAAGTAGTCAAATCAACAACAACAACAAAAAATGGCAATGGCTAAAGTCAGAATTTATGTAAAGCTTTGTATGGATGTCCCCAAAAACGTAAAGGCCAATGAAAATGCATGGTGTAGATGGTGACAACCTGAGCTTGACTGACTGTCTATGAAGAATCTATCAGTCATAGAGTGGCTGCATCGCGAATACTCTGGACGCCTCTTTCCTTTAGCCAAACAACAAAACCTTAATTCTAGAATCACCTGTTGGAATCCCCTTTGGCAGTGATTACAGCTGTGAGTCTTTCTGGGTAAGTCTTTTTGAGCTTTCCACACCTGGATTGTGCAACATTTGCCCATTTATTATTTTCAAAATTCTTCAAGCTCTGTCAAATTGGTGGTTGATCATTGCTATACAACAATTTTCAGGTCTTGCCATAGAATTTAAGTCAAAACTGTAACTCGCCATTCACAAATATTCACTGTCTCCTTGGTAAGCAAATCCAGTGTAGATTTATCCTTGTGTTTTAGGTTATTGTCCTGCTGAAAGGTGAATTAATCTCCCAGTGTCTCGTGGAAAGCTGACTGAACCAGGATTTCCTCTAGGATTTTGCCTGCGCTTAGCTCCATTCTGTTTCTTTTTTATCCTTGAAAATCTCCCCTGTCCTTAACAATTACAAGTATACCCATAACATGATGTAGCTACCACTATGCTGGAAAATATGGAGAGTGGTACTCAGTTATGTGTTGTATTGGATTTGCCCCAAACAGAACACTTTGTATTCAGGACAAAAACTTTAGTGCCTAGTTGTAAACAGGATCTTGTTTCCAAGATGGCGTAATCAGTGCAGACGTGTTTTTTTGTTGTTGTCCCGTCTAAATAGTTTGTAGTAGTTTGTAATTTGTCTTTACATACATTTTTATTTTGTTCCCGATTTACCCCTCCTGCAAGCCACCTTACCCAACGTGATACGGATCAAATATCAAATATCGGATCAAATATCCGTACTTTTTCCACTATTTAACTGAACCGCAGTCAAAAGTTAGCCTGCTAGCTAGCTTGCTAACCAGCCATCGCTAACCACTGCTAGTGGTCTTCACCTCCGCTCTGGCTGTTGAGCCAGCTTTCAATTCGGACAATATTGGCCAGTCTGCTCAGCGCGCTACCAACCCAGCGCTTATCGGACTGCGTTCCCTTCCACTTCACCGGATTTCCACTGAAAGTACCGGACCACCACACCGGATCATCACAGCTAGCTAGCTGCATTCGACTGACCGACGTCTATAGCTAAGCTCCATTGTCTACATGCTACCAAGGCTAGCGTGAGCTAGGCCCATCTCCCGGACATCCGACGTGTGCTAGCTACTCTCCCGGGCTCCAGTACCTTATCAACCTACCTGGACCTTCTACTGTCGACACGGAACCCCACCGAGCCACCGTGACTGGTCTGCCGACGTAATTGTCCGACGTGGTCTCAACAGGGTTCTCCTCTGCTACGTCGCTGAAGATACATCTGCTAGCTCCGGACTGCTAACACTCTGAACGCCGTGCCATTGAACTGATCCCCCGGCTCACCACTTTGCTTTTTCATCGGATCCTACGCTTGTTCAGCTCCACAGCTGATGCCTGCAGGACTGCTTGGTTATATGGTATTTATTTCTGTTTAACTACCAGGCCTCAGGTCCTGTGTGTAGTACATCACTTTTTCTAACTGACCCTCTTTGTCCATTCACCTCCATTACCCGTCGTTGTCTTAGCTCTCTTAATTAACTGTTATCTTTTATTTTTATTAATTTTTTGCCCTCTTCTTATTTCAATATGCCTTGTCTTTTGTTGTTTAAGTTAGCTATTATTGTTTTATTTCACTGTAGAGCCCCCAGTCCTGCTCAACATGCCTCTGATAGCTCCTTTGTCCCTCCCCCCACACATGCGGAGACCTCATTTGGCTTAACTGGTGTCTCCAGAGATGCAACCTCTCTCTTCATTACCCAACGCCTAGGTTTACCTCCACTGAACTCACATCCTACCATACCCTTGTCTGTACATTATGCCCTTAACCTATTCCACCACGCCCAGAAATCTGCTCCTTTTATTTTATGTAGCCAACGTACTAGACGTCCAGTTCTGAAAGCCCTCAGCCGAATATTGATTCTATTACTCCTCTGTTCCTCTGGTGATGTAGAGGTAAACCCAGGTCCTATAACCCCCAGTACTACACCTATTCCCCAGGCGCTCTCATTTGTTGATTTCTGTAACCGTAAAAGCCTCGGTTTCATGCATGTTAACATTAGAAGCCTCCTCCCTAAGTTTGACTTATTCACTGCTTTAGCACACTCCGCCAACCCGGATGTTCTAGCTGTGTCTGAGTCCTGGCTTAGGAAGGCCACCAAAAATTCGGAAATTTCCATCCCCAACTACAACATTTCCCGTCAAGATAGAACTGCCAAAGGTGGCGGAGTTGCAATCTACTGCAGAGATAACCTGCAGAGTTCTGTCATACTGTCCAGGTCTGTGCCCAAACAGTTTGAGCTTCTACTCTTAAAAATCCACCTTTCCAGAAATAAGTCTCTCACTGTTGCCGCCTGTTACAGACCCCCCTCAGCCCCCAGCTGTGCCCTGGACTCCATATGTGAATTGATTGCCCCACATCTATCTTCAGAGTTTGTACTGTTAGGTGACTTAAACTGGGATATGCTTAACACCTCGGCTGTACTTCAATCTAAGATAGATGCCCTCAATCTCACGCAAATTATCAAGGAACCCACCAGGTACAACCCAAAATCCGTAAACATGGGTACCATTATTGATATCATTCTGACTAACTTGCCCTCCAAATACACCTCCTCTGTTTTCAACCAGGATCTCAGCGATCACTGCCTCATCGCCTGCGTTCGCAATGGGTCAGCGGTCAAACGACCACCCCTTATCACTGTCAAACGCTCCCTAACACACTTTTGTGAGCAGGCCTTTCTATTTGATCTGGCCCAGGTATCCTGGAAGGATATTGACCTCATCCCGTCAATAGAGGATGCCTGGTTGTTCTTTAAAAGTGCTTTCCTCTCCATCCTAAATAAGCATGCCCCTTTCAAAAAACGTAGAACTAAGAATAGATATAGCCCGTGGTTCACCCCAGACTTGACTGCACTAGACCAACACAAAAACATCCTGTGGCGCACTGCATTAGCATCGAACAGCCCCCGCGATATGCAGCTATTCAGGGAAGTCAGGAACAAGTACACACAGTCAGTTAGAAAAGCAAAGGCCAGCTTTTTCAAACAGAAATTTGCTTCCTGTAGAACTAACACCAAAAAGTTCTGGGACACTGTTAAATCCATGGAGAATAAGAGCACCTCCTCCCAGTTGCCCACTGCATTGAGGCTCGGAAACACTGTTACCAACGATAAATCCACGATTATCGAAAATTTCAATAAGCATTTTGCTACGGCTGGCCATGCTTTCCACCTGGCTACCCCTACCCCGGCCAACAGCTCTGCACCCTCGGCAGCTACTTGCCCAAGCCCCCCCCGCTTCTCCTTCACCCAAATCCAGACGGCTGATGTTCTGAAAGAGCTGCTAAGTCTGGACCCCTACAAATCTGCTGGGCTAGATAATCTGGACCCTCTCTTTCTGAAATTATCAGCCAAAATTGTTGCAACACCTATCACTAGCCTGTTCAACCTCTCTTTCGTATCGTCTGAGATCCCTAGAGATTGGAAGGCTGCCGCGGTCATCCCCCTCTTCAAAGGAGGAGACACTCTAGACCCAAACTGTTATAGACCAATATCCATCCTGCCCTGCCTTTCTAAAGTTTTCGAAAGCCAAGTTAACAAACAGATAACTGACCACTTCGAATCCCACCGTACCTTCTCTGCTATGCAATCTGGTTTCCGAGCTGGTCATGGGTGCACCTCAGCTACGCTCAAGGTACTGAACGACATCATTACCGCCATCGATAAAAGACAGTACTGTGCAGCCGTTTTCATCGACCTGGCCAAGGCTTTCGACTCTGTCAATCACCGCATTCTTATTGACAGACTCAATAGCCTTGGTTTCTCAAGTGACTGCCTTGCCTGGTTCTCTAACTACTTTGCAGACAGAGTTCAGTGTGTCAAATCGGAGGGCCTATTGTCCGATCCTCTGGCAGTCTCTATGGGGGTGCCACAGGGTTCAATTCTTGGGCCAACCCTTTTCTCTATATACATCAACGATGTCGCTCTCGCTGCTGGTGACTCTCTGATCCATCTCTATGCAGATGACACCATTCTGTATACATCTGGCCCCTCTTTGGATACTGTGTTTACTAACCTTCAATCAAGCTTCAATGCCATACAACACTCCTTCCGTGGCCTCCAACTGCTCTTAAACGCTAGTAAAACTAAGTGCATGCTTTTCTATCGTACGCTGCCAGCACCCGCCCACCGGACTATCATCACTACTCTCGACGGATCCGAATTAGAATACGTGGACACCTACAAATACCTAGGCATCTGGTTAGACTATAAACTCAACTTCCAGACTCACATCAACCATCTCCAATCCAAAATTAAATCCAGAATTGGCTTCCTATTTCGCAACAGAGCCTCCTTCACTCATGCTGCCAAACATGCCCTTGTAAAACTGACTATCCTACCGATCCTTGATTTTGGCGATGTCATTTACAAACTAGCCTCCAACACTCTACTTAGCAAATTGGATGTAGTCTATCACAGTGCCATCCGTTTTGTCACCAAAGCCCCATACACTACCCACCACTGCGACCTGTATGCTCTCGTTGGCTGGCCTTCATTATATATTCGTCGCCAAACCCACTGGCTCCAGGTCATCTACAAGTCTTTGTTAGGTAAATCCCCGCCCTATCTCAGCTCACTGGTCACTATAGCAACACCCACCCGTAGCATGCGCTCCAGCAGGTTTATCTCTCTGGTCACCCCCAAAGCCAACACCTCCTTTGGCCGCCATTCCTTCCAGTTCGCTGCTGCCAATGACTGGAACGAATTGCAAAAATCATTGAAGCTAGAGGTTCCTATCTCCCTCAATAACTTTAAGCATCAGTTGTCAAAGCTGCTTATCGATCACTGCACCTGTATATAGCCCTTCTGTATATAGCCCACACTACTACCTCATCCCTATATTTATTTTTGTTTATTTCACTAATCTTGCACTCCAGTATCTCTATTTGCACATCAAAATTTGCACATCCTTCATTCCTGTGTTAATGATGATAATTCTGTAATTTATTTTACCACTATAGTCTATCTATTGTCCTACCTCCTAACCTTACTGCATTTTTGCACTACATTTTGCACTCTGTATATAGATTTTCTATTGTGTTTTTTTTTTGACTGTTTGTTTAATGTGTAACTCTGTGTTGTTTTTGTCGCACTGCTTTGCTTTGTCTTGGCCAGGTCGCAGTTGCAAATGAGAACTTGTTCTCAACTGACCTACCTGGTTAAATAAAGGTGAAATAAAATAAAAAATAAAAAAGGATATTTGTATTCTGCACAGGCTTCCTTCTTTTCACTCTGTCAATTAAGTTAGTATTGTGGAGTAACTACAAGGTTGTTGATCCATCCTCAGTTTTATCCTATCACAGCCAATAAACTCTCTAACTGTTTAAATAGTGAAATCCCTGAGTGGTTTCCTTCCTATCCTGCAACTGAGTTAGGAAGGTTGCTTGCATCTTTGTAGTGACTGGGTGTATTGATACACCATCTAAAGTGTAGTTGATAACTTCACCATGCTCAAAGGGGTACTAAATGTCTGTTTCTTTGGTCTTTGTGGTTGAATCTGTGTTTGAAATTCACTGCTCTACTGAAGGATCTTACAGATAATTGTATGTATGGGGTACAGATATGCTTATGTTTGTGCTACTGATATATCCTTAGTTACAACAGACAGAGAAGTTGTTGTGTAGCCTAAATACTATATTTTTGGTATCGGTTATGGTATTCACAGGCATAAGCGACGGACAATAAACACAATTGCATTTTATCGATGGCAATTTAAATGCACCAAGATACTGTGACGAGATCCTGAGGCCCATTGTCGTGCCATTCATCCGCCGCCATCACCTCATGTTTTAGCATGATAATGCACGGCCCCATGTTGCAAGGATCTGTGCACAATTCCTGGAAGTTTCTTTATAGGAATTGTAACTCAGAAAAATCTTTGAAATTATTGCAAGTTGCGTTTATATTTTTTTGTTTAGGTCAAATGTTTTAGGACACCTACTCATTCAAAGGTTTTCATTCAAATCTATCAGTCAATCCCCTTAAGGGGCGGCAGGTAGCCTAGTGGTTAGAGTGTTAGGCCCGTAACTGGAAGGTTGCAGGATCGAATCCCCGAGCTGACAAGGTAAAAATCTGTCGTTCTGCCCCTGAACAAGGCAGTTAACCCACTGTTCCTAGGCCGTCATTGTAAATAAGAATTTGTTCTTAACTGACTTGCCTAGTTAAATAAAAAAATAAATAACTCAGACGGATTCAAAACATAGAGTGGCTGCATCGCGAATACTCTGGACGCCTCTTCCCTTTAGCCAAACAACAAAACCTTAATTCTAGAATCACCTGTTGGAATCCCCTTTGGCAGTGATTACAGCTGTGAGTCTTTCTGGGTAAGTCTTTTTGAGCTTTCCACACCTGGATTGTGCAACATTTGCCCATTTATTATTTTCAAAATTCTTCAAGCTCTGTCAAATTGGTGGTTGATCATTGCTATACAACAATTTTCAGGTCTTGCCATAGAATTTAAGTCAAAACTGTAACTCGCCATTCACAAATATTCACTGTCTCCTTGGTAAGCAAATCCAGTGTAGATTTATCCTTGTGTTTTAGGTTATTGTCCTGCTGAAAGGTGAATTAATCTCCCAGTGTCTCGTGGAAAGCTGACTGAACCAGGATTTCCTCTAGGATTTTGCCTGCGCTTAGCTCCATTCTGTTTCTTTTTTATCCTTGAAAATCTCCCCTGTCCTTAACAATTACAAGTATACCCATAACATGATGTAGCTACCACTATGCTGGAAAATATGGAGAGTGGTACTCAGTTATGTGTTGTATTGGATTTGCCCCAAACAGAACACTTTGTATTCAGGACAAAAACTTTAGTGCCTAGTTGTAAACAGGATATTTGTATTCTGCACAGGCTTCCTTCTTTTCACTCTGTCAATTAAGTTAGTATTGTGGAGTAACTACAAGGTTGTTGATCCATCCTCAGTTTTATCCTATCACAGCCATTAAACTCTCTAACTGTTTAAATAGTGAAATCCCTGAGTGGTTTCCTTCCTATCCTGCAACTGAGTTAGGAAGGTTGCTTGCATCTTTGTAGTGACTGGGTGTATTGATACACCATCTAAAGTGTAGTTGATAACTTCACCATGCTCAAAGGGGTACTAAATGTCTGTTTCTTTGGTCTTTGTGGTTGAATCTGTGTTTGAAATTCACTGCTCTACTGAAGGATCTTACAGATAATTGTATGTATGGGGTACAGATATGCTTATGTTTGTGCTACTGATATATCCTTAGTTACAACAGACAGAGAAGTTGTTGTGTAGCCTAAATACTATATTTTTGGTATCGGTTATGGTATTCACAGGCATAAGCGACGGACAATAAACACAATTGCATTTTATCGATGGCAATTTAAATGCACCAAGATACTGTGACGAGATCCTGAGGCCCATTGTCGTGCCATTCATCCGCCGCCATCACCTCATGTTTTAGCATGATAATGCACGGCCCCATGTTGCAAGGATCTGTGCACAATTCCTGGAAGTTTCTTTATAGGAATTGTAACTCAGAAAAATCTTTGAAATTATTGCAAGTTGCTTTTTTATTTTTTTGTTTAGGTCAAATGTTTTAGGACACCTACTCATTCAAAGGTTTTTTTTATATTACAATGTTCTACAGAAGATAGCCCTATTTGGTAAAAGACCAAAGAACAGTCAAGAACAGCTCAAATAAGCAAAGAGAAACTCAGAAATTGCCTCAGAAATTGCAGTCCAAATAAATGCTCCACAGAGTTCAAGTAACAGACAAGTAATCTCAACATCAACTGTTCAGAAGAGACAGTGTGAATCAGGCCTTCATGGTCGAATTGCTGCAAAGAAACCACTACTAAAGGATACTAATAATAAGAAGAGACTTGCTTGGGCCAAGAAACACGAGCAATGGACATTAGACTGGAGTCCAAATTGGAGATTTTTGGTTCTAACCAATATGTCTTTGTGAGACGCGGTGTGGGTAGACGGATGATCTCCACGTGTGTATCTCTCACCGTAAAGCATGGAGGAGGAGGTGTTATGGTGTGTGGGTTCTTTGCTGGTGACACTATCTGTGATTTAGTTAGAATCAAGGCACACTTAACCAGCATGGCTACCACAGCATTCTGCAGCAATAAGCTATCCCATCCGGTTTGAGTTTAGTAGGACTATAATTTGTTTTTCAACAGGACAATGACCCAACACACCTCCAGGCTGTGTAAGGGCTATCTTACCAAGAAGGAGAGTGATGCTGCATCAGACCTGGCCTCCACAATCCCCCGACCTCAACCAAATTGAGATGGTTTGGGATGAGTCAGACCACAGAGTGAAGGAAAAGCAGCCAACAAGTGCTCAGCATATGTGGGAACTCCTTCAAGACTGTTGGAAAAGCATTCCAGGTGAAGCTGTCATCAAGGTGACCACTAGGACATCTACTTTGTGCATGAAACAACTAATTATTTCAACAATTGTTCACAGACAGATTATTTCAATTATAATTCACTATATCATAATTCCAGTGGGTCAGAAGTTTACATACACTAAGTTGACGCTGTCTTAAAACAGCATGGAAAATTCCAGAAAATGATGTCATGGCTTTAGAAGCTTCTGATAGGCTAATTGACAATGTTTAAGTCAATTGGAGGTGTACCTGTGGATGTATTTCAAGGCCTACCTCCAAACTCAGTGCCTCTTTGCTCGACATCATGGGAAAATCAAAATAAATCAGCCAAGACCTCAGAAAAAAATGGTAGACCTCCACAAGTCTGGTTCATCCTTGGGAGCAATTTCCAATCGCCTGAAGGTACCACATTTATCTGTACAAATAATAGTACGCAAGTATAAACACCATGGGACCACGCAGCCGTCAGGAAGGAGACGGGTTCTGTCTCTTAGAGATGAACGTACTTTGGTGCGAAAAGTCCAAATCAATCCCAGAACAACAGCAAAGGACCTTGTGAAGATGCTGGAGGAAACAGATACAAAAGTATCTATTTCCACAGTAAAACAAGTCCTATATCGACATATCCTGAAAGGCCGCTCAGCAAGGAAGAAGCCACTGCTCCAAAACCACCATAAAAAAGCCAGACTTGCAACTGCACAATGGGACAAAGATCGTACTTTTTGGAGAAATTTCCTCTGGTCTGATGAAACCAAAATAGATCTGTTTGGCTATAATGACCATCGTTATGTTTGGAGGAAAAAGGGGGAGGCTTGCAAGCCGAAGAACACCATCCCAACCGCTAAGCATGGGGGTGGCAGCATCATGTTGTGGGGGTGCTTTGCTGCAGGAAGGACTGGTGCACTTCACAAAATAGATGGTATCATGAGGAAGGAAAATTATGTGGATATATTGAAGCAACATCGCAAGACATCAGTCAGGAAGTTAAAGCTTGGTCGCAAATGGGTCTTCCAAATGGACAATGATCCTAAGCATACTTCCAAAGTTGTGGCAAAATGGCTTAAGGACAACAAAGTCAAGGTATTGGAGTGGCCATCACAAGGCCCTGACCTCAATCCTATAAAACATTTGTGGGCAGAACTGAAAAAGCATGTGCGATCAAGGAGGCCTACATACCTGACTCAGTTACACCAGTTCTGTCAGGAGGAATGGGCCAAAATTCACCCAACTTATTGTGGGAAGATTGTGGAAGGATACCTGAAACATTTGACCCAAGTTAAACAATTTAATGGCAATGCTACCAAATACTAATTGAGTGTATATAAAATTCTGACCCACTGGGAATGTGATGAAAGAAAGAAATTCTCTACTATTATTCTGACATTTCACATTCTTAAAATAAAGTGTTGATCCTAACTGACCTAAGACAGGGAATTTTTACTAGGATTAAATGTCAGGAATTGTGAAAAACTGAGTTTAAATGTCTTTGGCTAAGGTGTATGTAAACTTACGACTTCAACTGTATTTTGATTTGTTAGTTACTACATGATACCATATGTGTTATTTCGTAGCGTTGATGTCTGATTCTACAATGAAATAAAGAAAAACCCTTGAATGAGTAGGTGTTGTAAAACTTTAGACCGATAGGTATTTATACATACAGTATATACATGTATTGTAATTGTAGTTTTACATTTTCTTTTGTTAGTTTATTTTTAGTGTATGAGGCAGAGACCATAAGTAACACATGCACAGAACGTACTTTGGTTGTTTAGCTCTGGGGCAGAGGTGTCCAGTGGGCAGGATGGGATGGTTAAATTCAGTAGCACAGCCTCAGCCTTCAAAATATAATCACTCTTTATACCCCATTTTGTAGAGGCCATTAAAGGTACTCAATGGTGATTGGATTAACACTCAGTTTTATAGTCAAGCCTGGCCTTGTATTTCTCTTGAACAGGAGGAGCTGTTTTTGAGTCCGTCCATCAGCATGCAGCAGGGCAGCCCGTCCCATCAGTGTGGTACTGTTTGGAGACAGATGCAGATCACATCTCCTACAGGTCAGAGGCTGAGCCAGGCAGTCAGCTCACAGGTTGACTAAGGGGGAGTGATGGGAGTCCCCAGAGAAAGGAGTGAGCTATCTATCAGATCAGTGTTTATGCAGGACTCTTCCGGCCTCCTCACTGGGGCTGCCATCCCAAATCGCAGCCATGGCCTGTTTGGGAGGAGAGAGTGCACAGCTGAGCTCTCTGGATTGTCCTCATCCTTGGGTCAGAGATAAGGCTGACATGGTCATTTGTAATTGTCAAAGTTGTCAGGAGGCTCAGAGCACCCTGATAGATTGAGGGATTGATTTGATAATTTATTGAACTCTGCCAGCTCACAGTTCTAATGAGACCTTATATCAGAATTCAGAAGAAATCTTTAGCGTTCTACAAATATATATTTCAAGAATTTCTGACAAAAGCCATATCTCCCTTTAGACTTAACTCCATTGATGTGAGTGAGAGAGATCTACAGCAAGTGGCTTCCAACATGTGCCAGTTAAAGGTTAGCTGTCCAATCAGAATACCTCTATACTTCAAAATAACATTGTCTTCCCACTTCACTGAATTCACTTTCAATATGATTCCCTGAGGAGAGAGAGAAACGGAAAATGAGAGAAGAGTGAAAGAATTGGCAGTGAAGGGTTGATGCTGAGAGAAAGAACGACAAAGACAAAAAATAAGTTTTGATGAAAAGTCTGAGAAGGTGCAATATGTAAAAGAGAAGAGGCTTGAAGCGGAGGATGAACAAATTGGATAGGAAGAATTGGCTTCCTGTGAATCACTTGGAGAAGAGGAAGAGCATTTGAGAAGGTCATGGTGATTCTCCCTCTATGAGCCACAATAATTCCCTTAGACATTGCTGGGGTAATTATTAAAGCTTTAGCAAAGAATAACATAACTCTTTATCCAAGTTGATTACCCCTTTCACTTAAACATGTTCTCTAGACAAAGGCTCTTTAATCAGTAACTATAATCTGTAATGAAAATGAAGGTAAAGTATGTCTTGCAAACGTGTGCAAGGCGGTATTGAATATGCCACTTTCTGTCACCTTGATTACTCCAATTTGTCTCTTGACCTCTGCATCTATGTTATAAACTTTAATTTGTAGGCTAGGTTGTATCAACCTCATGATGGGTATAGGGTAAATTCGAGTATCATATAGTAGCCTAAACCTATCAATGTTACATTGAGCTGGGTGAATAGAATATGAAAGACAGTCATCCAATATGCTGTAATAGAAATAAGGCCATGCTCATAAAATAAAAAAAATCCTCCCTAATCTTAAAAGGCACAGACCACTACTGATATACAGCCGACTGAGAATGCATGAATAGTGAAACCCCCAAGATTTAATATTGGATCGCTGCTTAATGAGCACTTGAAAACCAGTCCTTGAACAAGTTGACTAAGGTAAATATGACATGTATGTTGGAATGCATGTACAGTATGTATGTGTGAGTTCAGCATGTGTGGGTGCATCTGTTTGGCCATGTGCATGTGTGTCCAACTGAATTCTGCCCCAAAATTCTCCGATCTTAATGCTTTGGCCTGACTGGCATAATAGTGAACTCAAATGAAGCTACAATCAATGCAGGACTGCTTTGGTACTGTACTTTAACATTTACTAAATAAATACAAATTATTTACTGTCATCTGATTTATTTCACCTTTATTTAACAAGTTAGGCCAGTTGAGAACAAGTTCTCATTTACAACTACGACCTGGCCAAGACAAAGCAAAGCAGTGCGAGAAAAAACAACACAGAGTTACACATGAGAATAAACAAACGTACAGTCAATAACACAATAGAGAATCTATATACAGAGTGTGCAAATGTAGTGCAAAATGCAGTAAGGTTAGGAAGGTAGGACAATAAATAGGCCATAGTGGTGAAATAAATTACAGATTAGAATTATGTGTGTGTGATGTTGTATCACTAAATATAGTTAAGCATTTCATCTTGTCTCATGACCAATATTTTGTGAATACCAATATTCTGTCATCCAAAATCTCTATGACTGTGGTGCTAAAATGTGCATTTTTTGCACATGGATTTCAGATTAAAATGTGTGAATGTGTAACATAATGTTGTACTCAATATCTCTTTTGAGCTTTCATATGCAATTCTGGAATCAGTTGTACGGAACAGCTCTTTTAATGTCAGATCGTTGTGTTGCCACTGGCATAAGAAAAGCTGTAGGAATTCCATTGCAAATGTAACATGAAGTTAGTCTAGTGTCGTATGGTGATGTACTGTATGTTTCTTCCCTTACACACACACACACACACACACACACACACACACACACACACACACACACACACACACACACACACACACACACAGACAATGTACAATGTACCAGGTTTGTGTTAAGTGCTTTATAAGCCACTCACATACATGCTCTCAAATGGGAGGATTCTAAATAGTTTTTTTTTATGTGTTCACACTGTCCCATTTTTATTGCCATTAGCTAGCATTGGCAGAAAATATCAAAATAACATTTTGTTCAAGATTTAGTGCAATAACACCTTTGAGTCTCTCATCCCAAGCCTTCCACTAAGCCCTTTCAGCAAAGTGCATGTGAAGTGTGGGGATGAGCTACCTGCAGAACTCTTGGAGCAAGTCACTGGCACTACCATTCGCATTGGAGTGAGGACAGAGCAAAGGCGGGTGAATTAGTCTGTGTTCATACTGTAGTACAATATAAGGACTGTGGTGGACTATCAGTCTAGGTTGTCAAGGATGGCGGTCAATTTGAGACCAGGGGAGGCAGGAATCAATGGAGGAAGGATTACGTAGATAGGAAAAGCAGGAGGGAGAGACATCAATGATTGTTACCTGTTTACCAATAATGCACTTGGTTTAGAGAGATAGAGGAATCTACAGAGAATAGCATTGGCAGCTTGTTCTGCAGGTTTTTTCCTCAGAACTGCAGTGGAGAACGTGTGTACAGTATGTTTGTTGTGTACTTGTGTCGTGTGTACTTGTGTTGTTTTGTCGTACAGTGGGTGAAGCCGTAAACATTTTGATGGACCGGCAGAAACGTGTTTTTTTCTTCTCCCAAGTGTTGTAGTCATGTAATAATAATAAACTTAGTTTTTAGACTTCTCAAAAAATAAGTGAGTTTAACTCTGTGTGCCAGAATACATTATACTGTTCTATTGTTGTCAGACTTGTTGATGTATTCTGTTATGACTGAAATGTAATTTCATGTGGATATGTTGCAGCCACACATACTGTACATTCATCATTTTTGCCTGGCTTTAATGTTTGTCTCCTCTTCACTATGGTAACCAACTAATGAACTAGCATCCATCACAGCAGAATGGTAAGATGAAGAATCTTCCCCCGACCTGACATGCATCACTTTGAGCAGAGATTTTCGTAATATTCTTCAAGACCTCCCCTCACTCAGGCTTTCATACCAAATGCATCATTTATTGGATGAAAGTACAACAAAATCTACTTATGGAATACGTGCAATATTAATAGTACAAGTAGGAAAAGGGTGTGAATGGGGATGGACAAAGGTAACATTTTACTTTGATATTCTGAGTGGATTTGCTGAAGAAATAACATAAAGGTATATCTTATGTATCTCTGAAAAAGTGTGCCTTTTTCTCCTGTGGTGTGTGGGCCAAGCTCTGATGGATGTATTTTTTAGACTCTTCCACCAGGAGTCTCAAGTTGGAGTATTGAAGCCTAATTAGACTCAAATCAAGACCAGATTGTGGGTATGGAATCAACAGCAATCAAGCAATATTTAATGAAAAACACTCATCATCATCTGCTAAGGCCTTCAAATAAAATAAATATTTCAGTCACTATTACATTTTATGACTGTGATTACATGCCACAGTCATAATTATGGGAGTACGACTGTATAGAGAGCAGTGTTATCCTTGGTCATACACTAAAATTGCAGCCAGTCAATTTGGCAAATTCTCTACACATTAAATACTTTCCTGTGTTGACAAGGCAAGGCCCTGACAGAATAGTGTGAATATAATACGAGGTAGAAGACAGAAACTGATAATGGGGAACATTATTTCCAAAGGTATTAAAATATTAAGGAAAAGCAAAAGCCTTTTTGCTGTACATTATTGGGATTTAGATATGTATAATTAGTCCATGAACAATTGTTTGACTGCAGTTGGCAATCTTTTTGTTTCTGATTCTTACACATGTAGACACGTCTTTCCATTCAATTTAAAACAATAAACAGGCAGCCTATTTGCCCATTGGTGAGTGCCTTCATTTACTGTTACTATGCAAACAGTTGATGCTTTCTTCGTATAGTCAAATAAAGGTTAAATGAAAAAAATAAAATAGTTCCTTCAGCCTCAACTTGAACTATACAATTTGATAGCTCTGAGTTCTCACAGCGGTTTTGGTTGTGTTTTGACACTGCCGTGCAACTGTCTGATGGTATAGTGCACTGTTCATGGTATAGTTGTGTAACTGTGATGACACAGTGATGATCGTCTATCGAAGTCTGTGATGCCATTCCCATGGCTAAGGATGATGAGATCATCATGGCCCTCTAATGTTGCGTTAATGGATAGCCTTTCTATGGCACATTTTAAGGTGTTTAATGAGTTTAATGCTGTGAGTGTGGAAATTCACCTAATCGACCAACAATTATGATATGGTACTGAGTGCTAATGTGATGTGCTATACTGTATATTATTAATTTTAATGTGCATCTCCTTGGCTACCCCTCCCCTTGTGTTGGATAATGCTTTGTCCACTCACCTCCTGAACCGTGCTGGGAGGTGAACTGACATCGAAGTCAAAGATTCCGTCAGTGGGCTTTGCACTCGGCACTGAGGCAGTATCACATAAGCTGATGATTAAAACCACAGTCCCCAACTTCTTATAATGGAGATTACTATGACGTGACGTACAGAGGGAGCCTGTACCTTAGGAAATAAGACGAGTCAATTATTCATCAATGTTGAAGCCAATTTCCTTTGTTGACCCTAAGGTAATTGAGTATGAGTGGTTCAGTGACATGGGCTGTCCTGACGTCCCTTTTGGGAGAAAATGGAATTTAGTTTGGTGACACAGCAGACAGGATCTCTCATCAAGCACATACATAACTAATTCCATACACACCAAAGGGGGTCAGGATTAATTTGCATTGTAAAATAGGCTCATGATAATGAACAATGCCTCTACTACCATTAATGGATTGAAAAAGAGCAATAAGATAATATAACATCACAGTGGATTCAATGGATGGGGCAGCATCATGAATGCTATCCATTATGATACATGGTGTAGTACAAACGTTATCTGTATATAACCATAGATTGACGACAACATTGGCAGGCCGCCAGTTTACAAAAGTGTTCACCAGTAGTGACGACTTTATATATCAAACGTAGGTAACCATACTGTAGGTGAAGTACAAGCATGTTTGTGAATGGGAATGTGTCTTTGTGCTTGGCCCCTTGAGTTCCTTGACTCTGGTACTTTTGGACAAATGCCTTCCGTTTTTCACAAATGTAAGTATGCCAATGTAATTGGAACATCCACAAGCATTGTCTTGGATCAGTTCCTAAATAGTGTTATATTCATGAGGCACATGACACTTGTTCATAATCTAATTGAAAACTTTCAGTTCATTTTGCATTGTCCTGTTACAGTAGGAGAATACCATATGAAGAGGCTGGCTGTTATGAAAGTGTTTCAGATTATCTATGGTAATGGGAATCAGTTCTTGAGTTGTTCTGTCAGTCTATATTCAAATACTGTCATATAAATAGAATATATACCCACTAAGTGATCGCACCAAGTACAACAGACAGTACATGAACACTATCATGAACAATAAAATGGTGAAATAAAGGGTGCCTGATTGCATGTACTTTAAAGTAGAAGTGACAGCATTTTAGCAATATGAAATCATATTAAAATCTGATCATATACACCCCCAGGAAGAATATGAAACATTTTTGTACATTTTCTGACAAGCGAGCACTTGGATATGGTAATTTTCATGTTTTCATAAATTCTTAGAATGTTCGGGAATGACATATGTTAAGGCATTTGTGAAAATTCTATAGCAATATAGAGTGGGAAAGCGGCCGTGTGTTTGGACAATTAATAGACACTGCAGTAAATAAAACCTAATAAAAACATGTCTCGTCCAGGACTGGAGTCTAAGCAGACCGGTGTGCCATAGCCAATCAGGGCTACAGTATGCATTTATGCAAATAAGCCATTTGCCACACGGGCCTGCCATCATTCACTTTGAACTGGACTGTGTGTTTACAGGCAGTAGCAACAGCTCAACTTTAGATCATTAGAACACATTTGCCAAAAGACACAAAATACTCCTGAATGGATTTTTGCAAATACCATGACAGTCTTCTTTGGGCACTTTACAGTCCTATTGATTAAACAACCATGAAAAAGTAGGCTCTCTCCCCCTCAATTATGCAAATCAACAACAACAAAATCAACTAATGCTAACCAGAAGTGAGATGAGCTAAAAATCTAACGAGGGAATGTTAGATAAACCCTCTCAAACTTTCAGCTAGTTGGTCGTCAAAATTGCACTGATAAACGATAGTAGTAGACTGCTCATCCTTCTGCAGATTACCTGCCAATGCATGCTTGTCGCAAACCACGTTTTTTGACAATTGAATGGGAACTTATCTGCCTGCCAGCCAATTTGATCAATGCCAAATACTTTTGATTGACAACTAGCTAAGGGTGCGTTCATAAATTGCCTCCAGTGTCCGAGTGCGCTCTGGGTCGTTCATAAATTCAGAGCGTTTTCAGATTGTCTGTGCCTAAATTCAGAACGCCTCACTTTGACCATTTTACTCGCCCTAGCAGAGCTAGTTAGGCTGTTTACGTGTGATCGCAGAGCATTCATGACAAATTTTTACTTTTTTTACATACGTTTTACTGACACCGGTCATATTCAGCGGGTGTTCCGCGTTCCAATCGGAGTAGATAGCCAGATTTAATTTATGAACTCACCCTTGATAACAGTAATTCAAGTTCAGTATAGCTAGCTACCTAGCTAGCAAAGCAATGGATATGTTTTGCTTGCTAACTAAAAGACATCTGCATCAAAAAATTATATGAGGGGAAAAAGCTGGTCACTCACCCACTCCTCCAATGATATGACATCCTCCCAGTAGCTAGCTAGCTAATATTAGGCTCTGTGTTTTTAGCTTGCTAAATAAAGAGCTACATAAATAGATACGCTAGCCTATTAGCCATGTTGTGACTGACTTTTGATCATTGCCCTTGCTAGTTTGATTGTATTGACAATCCCAGCGTTAGTTAAATTAGTTTGTTTTTGTCCAAAATACTGAGTCATTGAAACTGAAACAGTGCATCCTGAATGGGTGGAGGCAGCAACAAATGTACCAGGACCGCTGTGATTTACAACCTGATAGCAATATTGTTGGGGATTACAAAGAAATGTATTGGTGAATTATAATAATCATGCATTGAACTGCATCCATCTGTTCATCCAACAATGCCATATCATGGAATATTTTGTTAATTATAACCCATTTTTAAAAACTCTTATAAAGGATTGTTTTTACATGAACTGGGAATTATATATTTTTTACTGATTTTATGATTGGTCTACACGGACAAGTTCTTGCCTGGTTTAGATCTTATCTGTCGGAAAGATATCAGGTTCCGTTTTAGGACAACTATTATTTTCACTGTATATTTTACACAATGTTAACTTCCATTGCTATGCGGACAGTACACAGCTGTACATTTTGATAAAACATGGTGAAGCTCCAAAATTGCCTACCCTGGAAGCCTGTGTTTCAGACATAAGGAAGTGGATGGCGTCAAATGTTTTACTTTGAAACAGAGATGCTAGTTCTAGGTCCCAAGAAACAAAGAGATCTTCTGTTGGATCTGACAACTAATCTTGATGGTTGTACAGTCGTCCCCAAAAAAAACTGTGAAGGACCTCGGTGTTACTCTGGACCCTGATCTCTCTTTTGATGAACAAATAAAGAATATTTCAAGGACAGCTTTTTTCCATCTTCGTAGCGTTGCAAAAATCAGAAACCTTTTGTCCAAAAATGATGCAGAAAAGCTAATTAATGCTTTCGTCACTTCTAGATTAGAGTACTGCAATGCTCTAATCTCTTGCTACCCGGTCTCGACCTTTAAAGTCTTTACTGAAGACTTAAGTAGGTCCTATGATTGAGTTTAGTCTGGCCCAGGGGTGAATGGCAAGGCACTGGAGCGACGAACCGCCCTTGCTGTCTCTACCTGGCCGGTTCCCGTCTCTTCATTGGGATTCTCTGTCTCTGACCCTGTTACGGGAGCTGAGTCACTGGCTTACTGGTGCTTTCCATGCCGTCCCTAGGAGGGGTGCGTTACTTGAGTGGGTTGAGTCACTGACGTGATCTTCCTGTCTGGTTTGTCGCTCCCTCGGGCTTGTGCAGTGGAGGGGATCTTCATGGGCTATACTCAGCCTTGTCTCAGCGTAGTAGGTTGGTGGTCTGTTGATATCCCTCTGGTGGTGTTGGGGCTGTGCTTTGGCAAAGTGAGTGGGGTTATATCCTGCCTGGTTGGCCCTGTACGGGGGTATTGTCGGATGGGGCCACTTGTCTCAGCCTCCAGTATCTATGCTGCAATAGTCTATGTGCCGGGGGGCTAGGGTCAGTTTGTTATATCTGGTGTTATTATCTGATGTCCTGTGTGAATTTAAGTGTGCTCCCTCTAATTCTCTCTCTCCCACTATCTCTCCCCTCCCGGAGGACCTGAGCCCTAGGACCATGCTTCAGGACTACCTGGCCTGATGACTCCTTGCTGTCTCTAGTCCAGCTGGTCGTGCTGCTGCACCAGTTTCAACTCTTCTGCCTGCGACTATGGAATCCTGACCTGTTCACCGAACATGTTTTCAACTCTACCGCACCTGCTATTTCAACATCTAAATGCCCGGCTATGAAAAGCCAAGTGACGTTTACTCCTGATGTACAACCTCTACAACCACTCTGATTATTATATGACCATGATAGTCATCTATCAACATTTGAACATCTTGAAGAAAAATCGGGCCTTAATAGCCATGTATTGTTATAATCTCTACCCGGCACAGCCAGAAGGGGACCCCTCAGAGCCTGGTTCCTCTCTAGGTTTCTTCCAAGGTTTTGACTTTCTAGGGAGTTTTTCCTAACCACGTGCTTCTATATCTGCATTGCTTGCTGTTTGGGGTGTTAGGCTGGGTTTCTGTATAGCACTTTGTGACATAGGCTGATGTAAAAAGGGCTTTATAAATACATTTGATTGATTGTCTGTTTGATTCATATTTGCAAAGTAGTTAAAATGCTGTCAGTTCCACTTTAATCACTCTGCAATGTTTTATTCCTCACAATTTTGCCAGGCGTGTACTGTATACTGTTGGTTCTATATCTGTATAATAATAATTAAACATGTGTGTCACCCATGATGCATTGATGAGTTCACTCAGTTGGCCACCCTTAATAAAATTCCCATTTACAGACATGATTCATACACAATCCCCACCCACGGAGAGAACAAAATTACACAATGTGAACGAATGATTTCAATTCTTGCAAAACATGACAATTAGCTACATGGGAGATCCGGTTCTGTACACTATGGACAAGAACACATTGTCTTACATTACATTTCAGTTAGATGCATGACAGTTGGTGTATAAATATAGCCCTCTCAGCATGGTGATCATCAAAGAGGGAAGCATTTTGAAAGCTGTAATCTTATCATTGAAAAGAAAACTGATGTTTTGGTATTTTATTTCAAAATTACATTTTCGAGATATATAACTTAAAAATACAGAAACAAAGCCGGTACGATCACTGAAAACTGAAAACTTGATTATTGACATGCAAAACATTTTGGGACTATATCAACAATAGACTAATGAAAGAAATACCAAAAGATATCAAATCAAATCAAATTGTAATGGTAAAATACACGTGTTTAGCAAAATATTATACTTCCTATTATCATGGTGTGTGGAGGAGAATGTTGATGCTTTACATTCAACAACAGTTTCATAGGTTTATGCGGAACATAACGTACACTGAGTATTCAAAACATTAAGAACACCTGCTCTTTCCATGACATAGACTGACCAGGTGAAAGCTATGATCCTGTATTGATATCACCTGTTAAATCCACTTCAGCCAGTGTAGATGAAGGGGAGGAGACATATTAAAGAAGGATTTTATTTTAGTTTTTTAAGCATTGCGACAATTGAGACACAGATTGTGTACGTGTGCCTTTCAGAGGGTGAATTGGCAAGACAAAATTTAAGTGCCTTGGAACTTGGTAGTAGATGCTAGGCGCAACCGGATTGTGTCAAGAAATGCAATGCTGCTGGGTTTTTCACGCTCAACAGTTTCCCGTGTGTATCAAGAATGGTCCACCACCAAATGGACATCCAGCCAACTTGACACAAATGTAGGAAGCATTGGGGTCAATGTGAACGCTTTCGACACCTTGTAGAGTCCATGCCCCGATGAATTGATATTAGGAAGGTGTTCCTAATGTTTGGTATACTATTTGGTATACCCACATCTACACACATTATCCCATAATGACAAACCCAAAAAGTTTTTTAGAAATGTTTCAAATTATTATTATTTTGAAACCTGAAATAACACGTTTACACCTTTGGCAGCGAATACAGCCTTGAATCTTCTTGGGTATGACGCTACAAGCTTGTCACACCTGTATTTGGGGAGTTTCTCCCATTTTTCTCTGCAGATCCTCTCAAGCTCTGTCAGGTTGGATGGGGAGCGTTGCTGCACAGCTACTTTCAGGTCTCTCCAAAGATGTTCGATCTGGTTCAAGTCCGGGCTCTGGCTGGGCCACTCAAGGACATTCAGAGACTTGTCCTGACGCCACTCCACCACTGTCTTGGCTGTGTGCTTAGGGTCGTTGTCCTGTTGGAATGTAAACCTTCGCCCCAGTCTGAGGTCCTGAGCGAGATCTGGAGCAGGTTTTCATCAAGGATCTCTCTGTACTTTGCTCCGTTCAACTTTCCCTCGATCCTGACTATTCTCCCAGTCCCTGCCGCTAAAACATATCTCCACAGCATGATGCTGACACCACCATGTTTTACCATAGTGATGGTGCCAGGTTTCCTCAAGATGTTACGTTTGGCATTCAGGCCATAGAGTTGACTCTTGGTTTCATCAGACCAGAGAAACTTGTTTCTCATGGTCTGAGAATCCTTTATGTGCCTTTTACTGAGGAGTGGCTTCTGTCTGTCTGACCAGTACCATAAAGGCCTGATTGGTGACAGCCATTGTGTTGTGAGCACACAGATTAGTATGTTTATTGTGAATTCATTGAGATAGATTGTTAGTGTTGCAAGTTCAGGTCCAGGAATAGGACTACACACATAGGATTATATTGGATATATCAAAGCAGTGACAGAGAAAATATGTAAAACATTTAACAATGGCCTCTTAGTTGATAGGACCAGTTGACAGCCATTGTAGATTTTCATGGCTGATATCAGATTGTAAATATTTAATCTGAAAGTATTAAACCTGTCCATAATCCATTTACAGCCTTTATTCGAAGCCCTCTTCCATGAGCATGAAAATGAGAAGAAGATGAAACAGCTTAATGTTTAATAAAATGTGCTTTACTCTTAATTGATTTTGATGATGAGCATGGTTTAACTTCCAAGGATGAGTATCCTTATTGACAAGATAATATCCTCTCCTGTAGTTCCTAATTTATTTAAAACAAAGATATGAATCTCGAACCAATGAGAAAGTCTACTGGACACATTTTCTTAGGCATAGCTCTTTATGCTCATAGCAAATGAGCAAATTTGGTCACTGATAAGTGCCTAAATTGGAACTCAGAGGCTGTACAGTAACATTCTATATATGATGTCAGAGCTCAGGCACTTTACTTTACAGCGATGTATGGGATGCAACTGACATTCTAAACTTGTTTACCACTCGCAAACTGACATTCTAAACTTGTTTACCACTCGCAACCAAAAATTACCCCCATCCTTCCCACTAATTGGGCTACTTTAGCACATTTTTGTTGTCTGAGTGAGAGGAATGCTGTAAATTGAGAGGAGTCGATAGGCTCTTAAAGATGTGACATTGAGGATTACAATAAATACAGCTTTGGTGTCATACAAGGAAACCACACATCTGTGAGTCTAAATGTGCACTTCACATTTCCATATTTCAGCACTCATGTAATTTACAGTATTAACATTTATGATCACTTTATTTGATGTACAGTTACAAGGACGAAATGCGTCATACCCTGGGTTATCCTGAACAGAATGAGCCCATGTTTGTCATATTGTGAAGGAAACTTGCTATGGAACATGTACTTGAATGCACTCATGGCTACATTATATGTTTGTCTGAAGTGCCTTGTGAAAGCCTAACACTGTAAGATCATATTTTCTAACTTCCGTAGTCATGTTGGCAATAGAATAAGCTTTCAAATGATGCCCACCTGGAACCTTTTTGGATTGCGTAAACAACAACAACAATTGTGTGATGATGGGGATGCAGGGCGGTGTTGCAATCCAAAAAATACAAGTGTGCTTTCTTCAGTTCCTCAACAGCAAAACTAGGACAGCTCAAAAAAGCACCTTATAGTTAAAAGCTCTATTTTTGTGTCACAAAAGTGCATTGACATTATTTAGGAATTGTGTACAGTTTGGAGAGGTGTGTCCACGTGGGGACACTAGTTACACCTCTCACTCAAACCCTTGTAATATTTTTATTTTATGTTACACCTACGCCAAAATTGCCATGAATATTCTTATCATGTTACTGAATGTATCTACAGTATTTCCAGATTTCCTTGTTAACAAATGCTGCGAAAAGTACAGTAAATGTAAAATGCACATAAAATAACAGTGTAATGATTGGATTCAGTCTTGTGTCAGGTGAACTGTTGTGTCCTCACCTTTGGTGTGATAATCTCCACATCAAATCCAGTGTCCTGTCAGTGTCCTGTCTGGCTCAGTTGGTAAAGCATGGTGCTTGCAACGGCCGGATTGTATGTTTGATTCCTGGAGCCACCTGTGGCATCGAAATGAGTCAAACTCGGGTGTCAAAATGTACTACAAAGTGTAAATAGGATAATTTTAGTCAAAAAGTCACTCCAGTCTAAAACAGAGTTTGGAACCTCATTACGTCACAACGAGTAAATTAAGGTTGGGTTTGGTTTACAATTATGTCAACAAATCATGCCCCCTTTTGACAAGCTCCATGTTCAAATCACCCCTCTGCCCACTTCACTTCTCTTCATTGGATGGGGCCCACTTCACTTCTCTTTATTGAATGGGGCTCTGTTGTTTAATCGCCCATAACGAGTTCAAAGGACGGCAGACTGAAAAGCCCTATACGGATTGACCATGACTGGTGGAGTATAACCAGAGATACTGGTATTTAATTACATCTCTGGTATAACTTAGCTAGCTAACAATGTTAGATAACGTTATAGCTGGTAATGTAGGTAGCTACAGTATCTTTTGATAAAGCGAGGCAGGCTAGCTAACGTTTTTAGTGAGGCAGGCTAGCTAATGTTGTGAGGGCTTGGTTGTGGTAAGGCCTCTTACTCCCACCTAGGGGAGGAGAGAGGCACACAACCAAGCTCTCACACATTATTAGGGAGATTATCATCCCCAATCAGAGACAGCTGTATAGCGTTGTCTCTGATTGGGGATAGTATTTAATCCCCACACAAAGCCACCTGTGTGTGGATCATTGTTCGTGTCTGCCTTGTGTTTCAGCACGTGAGTTACTTTGCTTTGTGTTTGTTTAGTTTTCATGTTTAGATATTTAGTCATCTCCTTTTGTTTTATTTAATGCTTCGTGAGACCATCTCATTAAATAAAAGAGGAATGACACTCCATCAGCGCTCCGTCTACCGTCCCATTACTCCGCATCGTGACAGAATGATCCACCACCCTGGGACGCAGCGAGAGCAGACTTTGGTAGACATCCTCTACGATATGGGGAAATTATCGAAAGAGGATGTCTACCATTATCATGCGGTGGAGAAAGGCTGGGGTCCGGAGCAGCCAAGGCGCCGGAGACGGAAGACACGTCACCGGGCTAGAGTTGAGGACCAGCCTGGAGCCCAGAAAACCCCTCAAACTGATTTTGGGGGGGGGCTATGGGGGTGGTCGGGGATCGAGGGAGAAGAGCCCCGACCACTGCACTCGTGGGGGTTCCAGGAGGAGCCCCTACAGCCATGGGAGCGGGAGTACATAGAGGAGTCGGAGGAAGACGACGACGATGTGCTTCTGTTCCCTCACTCGTGGGGGTTCCCGGAAGAACCCTCACAGGATGGGGATTGGCGGTGGAGTAGGCACGACAGGGACAGTCGTGCTCCAGCGCCAGTTCCCAGTCCGGTGCCTCCAGCGCCGGTCCAGAGTCGGAGGAGGAGGAGACCGACTCAGCGCACCAAACCATCGGTGCGCAACACTAGCCCGGTGCGACCCGTACCAGCTAAACGCACCCAGCCAACGGTGCGTTTCCCCAGCCCGGTACGGCCCGCGCCTGCTCCGCGCACCAGCCAAACGGTGCGTTTCCCCAGCCCGGCGCGACCCGTGCCAGCTAAACGCAACAACCCAACAGTGCGTTTCCCCAGCCCGGTACGACCTGTGCCAGCTAAACGCACTAGCCAAACGGTGCGTTTCCCCAGCCCGGTGCGACCTGTGCCAGCGCCTCGCATCAGAACAGTGGTGCGTTCCCCCAGTCCAGTATGCCCCGTGCCTACTCCTCGCACGGAGGCTACCGCGACGGTCGCCAGCACAGCTCTGTGGTTGGAGACCATCTCTGCGTCGGTGCCCAGAGTGGGCACGACGTTCAGCCCCGCTGTGGAGCAGGAGCTCCATAGCGCGTCGGTGCCCAGCCTGGGGCCGACAGCCAGCCCAACCACAGGGCTGGAAACCCTCTCTGCGTCGGTGCCCAGGGTGGGCACGACGTTCAGCCCCGCTGTGGAGCAGGAGCTCCATAGCGTGTCGGTGCCCAGTCTGGGGCCGACAGCCAGCCCAACCAGAGGGCTGGAAACCATCTCTGCGTCGGTGGCCAGGGTGGGCACGACGTTCAGCCCCGCTGTGGAGCAGGAGCTCCATAGCGTGTCGGTGCCCAGTCTGGGGCCGACAGCCAGCCCAACCAGAGGGCTGGAAACCCTCTCTGCGTCGGTGCCCAGGGTGGGCACGACGTTCAGCCCCGCTGTGGAGCAGGAGCTCCATAGCGTGTCGGTGCCCAGTCTGGGGCCGACAGCCAGCCCAACCAGAGGGCTGGAAACCATCTCTGCGTCGGTGCCCAGGGTGGGCACGACGTTCAGCCCCGCTGTGGAGCAGGAGCTCCATAGCGTGTCGGTGCCCAGTCTGGGGCCGACAGCCAGCCCCACCAGAGGGCTGGAAACCATCTCTGCGTCGGTGCCCAGGGTGGGCACGACGTTCAGTCCCGCTGTGGAGCAGGAGCTCCATAGCGTGTCGGTGCCCAGTCTGGGGCCGACAGCCAGACCAGCTGCAGGGCTGAAGACCACCTCTGCGTCGGTGCCCAGTCTGGGGCCGACAGCCAGACCAGCTGCAGGGCTGAAGACCACCTCTGGAGCTCCATAGCGTGTCGGTGCCCAGTCTGGGGCCGACAGCCAGCCCAACCAGAGGGCTGGAAACCCTCTCTGCGTCGGTGCCCAGGGTGGGCACGACGTTCAGCCCCGCTGTGGAGCAGGAGCTCCATAGCGTGTCGGTGCCCAGTCTGGGGCCGACAGCCAGCCCAACCAGATGGCTGGAAACCATCTCTGCGTCGGTGCCCAGGGTGGGCACGACGTTCAGCCCCGCTGTGGAGCAGGAGCTCCATAGCGTGTCGGTGCCCAGTCTGGGGCCGACAGCCAGCCCCACCAGAGGGCTGGAAACCATCTCTGCGTCGGTGCCCAGGGTGGGCACGACGTTCAGTCCCGCTGTGGAGCAGGAGCTCCATAGCGTGTCGGTGCCCAGTCTGGGGCCGACAGCCAGACCAGCTGCAGGGCTGAAGACCACCTCTGCGTCGGTGCCCAGGGTGGGCACGGCATCCAGCCTGAGGTCTCCGGAGAAGGTCAGCAGCCCGAGGCCTCCTGTGACGGTCAGCAGCCTGAGGTCTCCTGTAAAGGTCAGCAGTCTGAGGCCTCCTGTGAAGGTCAGCAGCCCGAGATCTCCGGAGAAGGTCAGCAGCCCGAGGCCTCCTGTGAAGGTCAGCAGCCCGAGACCTCCTGTGAAGGTCAACAGCCCGAGGCCTCCAGAGAAGGTCAGCAGCCCGAGGCCTCCAGTGAAGGTCAGCAGCCCGAGGCCTCCAGTGAAGGTCAGCAGCCCGAGGCCTCCAGTGAAGGTCAGCAGCCCGAGGCCTCCAGTGAAGGTCAGCAGCCCGAGGCCTCCAGTGAAGGTCAGCAGCCCGAGGCCTCCAGTGAAGGTCAGCAGCCCGAGGCCTCCAGTAAAGGTCAGCAGCCCGAGGCCTCCAGTGAAGGTCAGCAGCCCGAGGCCTCCAGCGAAGGTCAGCGCCCCACCACCTCCAGCGAAGGTCAGCGCCCCGCCACCTCCAGCGAAGGTCAGCGCCCCGCCACCTCCAGCGAAGGTCAGCGCCCCGCCACCTCCAGCGAAGGTCAGCGCCCCGCCACCTCCAGCGAAGGTCAGCGCCCCGCCACCTCCAGCGAAGGTCAGCGCCCCGCCACCTCCAGCGAAGGTCAGCGTTCCGCCACCTCCAGCGAAGGTCAGCGTTCCGCCACCTCCAGCGAAGGTCAGCAGCCCGGAGCCTCCAGCCACAGCTCAAGGGCTGGAGCCTCCTCCACCGGTGCCCAGTCCAGGGCCGGTCGTCTGCTTCGCTCCAGTGCCGGAGCAGTCCGCTCCACCGGTGCCCAGTCCGGGGCCGGTCGTCTGTGTCGCTCCAGTGCCGGAGCAGTCCGCTCCACCGGTGCCCAATCCGGGGCCGGTCGTCTACGTCGCTCCATTGACGGAGCAGTCCGCTCCACCGGTGCCCAGTCCGGGGCCGGTCGTCTACGTCGCTCCAGTGCCGGAGCAGTCCGCTCCACCGGTGCCCAGTCCGGGGCCGGTCGTCTGCGCCGCTCCAGTGCCGGAGCAGTCCGCTCCACCGGTGCCCAGTCCGGGGCCGGTCGTCTACGTCGCTCCAGTGACGGAGCAGTCCGCTCCACCGGTGCCCAGTCCGGGGCCGGTTGTCAGCCCCTCTCCAGGGTCGAGGGCTCCCGCACCAGGGTCCAGACAGGACTTGGTGAATGGCGGGAGTACTGAGGGGGGAACCACCGCGCCGGGGTCCGGACCGGACCGGGCGTGCAACGGAGAGGTAGGAGGAAAGCTACTCTCACAGCCTGTGCCACGCCCGGAACCGGAACCGGAGCCCCCACCAGCAACCACCTCAGTACCCCGCCAATCCATGTGTGCAAAGCTCTTAGAGACTTACCCAGAAAGACTCACAGCTGTAAACGCTTCCAAAGATGATTCAAAAATGTATTGACTCAGGGGTATTAATAATTATGTAAATTAGATATTTCTGTATTTCATTTTCATTTTCAATGATTGTATTATTATGGGGTATTGTGTGTAGATATGTGGAAAAAATATATTTGATCAATTTTGAATTCAGGCTGTAACACAACAAATTGTGGGTCAAGGGGTATGAATACTTTCTGAAGGCACTGTATGTATTGCTATCATTTGATAATGATAGTGAGGCAGGATAGTTAGCTAGCTACAGGCTAGCCAACGTTATTTCCTAGCTCATACAATTGTATTCTGTATTGTCTAGGGCAAAACAAAATAATGGATGCAGCTATGATGGTAGCTAACTAATGTCTGGGTCTGACTAATATAGTGAACTAGGAGCAATAAACGGTAACGGCATAACTAGCCTGAATCCAATCCAATCTGGAGCTGCAGTCAGTCCGAATCTGTATAGAAGTATAGTTACCAGAGCCACAAAGTTAGAATATCGTAAAAATTCATACAATCAAAAATAAGGTTAGGGGTTAGGCATAATATTATCAGTGTGGTTAAGGTCAAGGTTAGGGTTAGGTTTAAAATCACATTTTAAGAATAGAAATTGGCTACTAGTGACGACCTTGAATCAGCAAACATTTTATTAATTTAGCAGACATTCTTATCCATAGCGATTTACAGTCGTGAGTGCATACATTTCATACTTTTTCTTTCTCCGTACAGGTCCCCTGTGGGAATCAAATCCACAACCCTGGCGTTGCAAGCACCATGTTCTACTAATTGAGCAACACAGGGCCAGAGTTATTGCCCTGGTGACACAGACGGCTTCATCAACAATAGTAACGTGTGTTATGTGAAAAGTTGTTACTAGTAGTTAAATTACCTAGCCAAGCAGATACAAGTAGTACATTCTTAGAAAAACAATTGCTATCTAGAACCATAAAGGGTTCTTCGGCTGGTTCCAAGTATAACCCATTTCACATAGGATTCTACCTGGAATCAAAAAAGGGTTCTACCTGGAACCAAACAGGGTCCACCCCCCACCAAGTGTCTCCAGTTTTCCCCCATTATCCCATGTGTATTTATACCTGCGTTTTATGTTTGTCTGTTACTAGTTCGTCTTGTCCCGTCAAGTCCTACCAGCGTGTTTTCATTGCTGTAGTTTTTGTTTTTCCTAGTCTTCCCAGTTCTGACCTTTCTGCCTGTCCTGATTCTGATCCTGTCTGCCGTCCTGTACCTGCCTGACTCTGATCCTGTGTCTGCATCTAGTTCTTAGCCTGAACCTTGATAGAGATTTCCAGTTTGCAGAAGACCAGCAAGGGGACCCTCAGCATCACGCAGACATGCCCTCGCTGTGAGCATTCCTATAAATGGAACAGGGAGGAAACTTGAAACAGGTTGGTGACATTTGACCTGGTCAAAGGTCAAAACTGTTTCCAGTTTGGTCCCAATTCACCTTCATAACCTAGCCTGGCAGAACCAGCCTGATCGCTGCATTTACCATCCTAATTCACTTCACATATGTGACTCGTTTCAAGAAACTAGGGGAGAAACTTTTATTTTTTGTGTTTTTTGGCAGAAATGCCTTCTGGAACATGTGAACTTTCATGTGCCTT
The DNA here is from genome assembly GCA_023634145.1 of Thymallus thymallus. Lineage (NCBI taxonomy): Eukaryota > Metazoa > Chordata > Actinopteri > Salmoniformes > Salmonidae > Thymallus > Thymallus thymallus. The sequence continues at coordinate 29,177,662 of CM042390.1, read as the reverse complement.
AATAACAAACGTGTCTGCCATCTGTAAATACAAATACAATTGTTAAATTAAGAGCCTAGTTGGTTTAGCCACGGAAAAACCTTCCCGCTAGGCATGATTGCCTGAGATAATAAGGGCACTGGACATGCCGAGAGATGAGATTGGTCAGATTGGTCTGCCATGTAGCACGCTTCTGTCCATAATATGAGCTGGTCAGCATTTGTAGGTAATCCTTTCTAACACTGCTTTTTAAAAAATATATCACGTAGTAGAATTTTGAAAATCAGTAGAATTAGAGTATAATAGCTAAGGAGATGGAGAAAATTCTGGGATTTGATTGCAAATATGCAGACGTAGTCAAAAAGAGAAAACACAGAAGGCTGTTGTATAAAACACCTGTCTCCAGATTACATCTTCAAACTAAGGGCAACCATGGCATCCGTGACAGAGAGAGAGAAGCGTCCATCCATGTATAGGGGTAAAATAGTCTAGCTAGCTACATTTTCATATATTATACTTTATCTTGTAATTTAGTCAGAAAGTTGTTTTCATTTCAAGTTAAAGTGTACTGTTAGCTAGCAAGCTGACGTTAGCAGTCTGGCAAGCTAGCTAACGTTATGTGTAGTAATATTATTTGTATCTCAAAGCCATTTGCATTGCTAGTTATATCCTAATGTTAGGTAGCTAACGTTGAACCTGGTTGGTTAGGTACCTGCAGATTCATGCAGGTTAGTAACGTTATGAGTTGGATTATGGTTAATTGTTTAGCTAGCTACATGTCTGAACAAAAGACTCCACTATGCAAGTAACTATTTCAATAGGATGTTTATGATGTTACTGCGACAACTGTAGACAGACGTAGCTGGTAAATCGCTCTGACTATCTTCTCCGATTTCAGAACATTCTCGTCTGAGTGTGCCAGAGCGCAGAATAACTGACAAATTTACTAACAGTCAACACCCGTTGAATATGGCTGGTGTCAGTAAACGGTTGCAAAAAAGCTCAATGAAATTGTTGCCAGCAGCACAGTTTCAGTCACCAACGCTCTGGATAACATAAAAACAGTAAAATGGTCAGAGTGAGCTGTTCTCTCATTTGTGACTGGAAGTTGCTAGCAAGCTAGACTGCTGTCAGAATGCTCAGATCAACCCTACTCCTCGGCCAGAGCGTCCAGTGTGCACTCTGAACTCTCCTAGAGCGAAGCACTCTGAATTTACAAACAGACAATCTGACAACGCTCTGAGTTTATGAATGCCCAGAGCACACTCGGGCACTCCAGATTAAATTTACGAACACACCCATAGTATAAACCAGCCTTAAGTCTTGAAAGCTTTGTTTGTACTCTCTCCTCCCCTCCTCTCTCATCCCCCCTCCCCTCCACTCTCTCTAGGTCATTCTGAGGTAGCTAGTTGAGGCGATGAGAGAGGTCCACTCCCAAGGTGTTCTCTATCTTGACAATGGACCTGGTCAAAAGTCAAAACAGTTTAAAGTTTTGTGCAAATTCACCTTCATAACCTAGCCTGTTTGCTGCGTTTACCATTCCATTTCACTTCACGTATCATGATATCTGAAGTGAAATAGAAAGTTGAACGCATCGATCGGTTTGGTTCCACCATGCTAATCATAAACATAATTGATAATGTAATCAGTGCTCTGTGTTTGTATTTGTGTAAGACCGACCAGTGTCTTTGATGAGGGGCCAGGAGCTGATCTACGCTGCCATTCCCATCAATGGGGGCTGGCAAAGACCTTACCTCTAGCCTCACCTCTTGCCTGCTCACCCACGGTCATCGATGGGGAGACCAGAATTATGTAGGTTTAGTCTGACCTGTTCAAACTTCAACATAGTATATGTTTGCTTGTCATATCTCCTATCCTAACTGCCATTGGCAATAGAACAGTGCATGTGTTTACAGATGCGTATATGGAAACAGCACTTGGAGACTTGTAAGATGATGTGATGAAGTACTGACCGACAGACAGGCTTGATACTGACGTCTCTGAATGGAGAGAGACCTGGCACTCAACACATCCACAATGTGGGACTGAAGGTGATTACTAATAATACAGTACAGAAGTGTCTAGTATTTGCAACACATTTTTCATTCCATGCATCACTGATGAACTCTGCCTCAAACCTGCCTATTTCGACAGATGGAGAGGACTTTTGCCTCAACTCTGCCTATTTCGACAGATGGAGATGCTTTTGCCAGATGCCAGATGCCAGGTCGTTTGATGGGTAGGTTTTATCTGACCTGTTCAATCTTCAACATAGTACCTGTTTGTGTGTCAGATATTACCTATCCTAACTGCCATTGACAATAGAACATGGGCTATGTGTGTATGTGTTCACAAAAACATGGAGACTTGCAAGATGACAAACAGGCTTGATATTGATGTCTCTAAGTGAAGAGAGACCTGGTACTCGGCATAAAAAGTTTACTAGACACAACTTTTACTTGTATTGTCTTTTATTTATTTGTATTGAATGGTATCAGTCAGTATGGGGAGGGAGACACCCTGTGTGTTCTGCAACAGGATCAGGGAACTCTTTTTGTATATGGGACACCACACAGGAAAGTATGACCACTCTGACATGTTTGTCAAGGTAGCCATATTACCACCAGACAAAATGCTGATAGGCACAGTATCTGTATTGGCTGGAAATTACAATGAAATGTTAAAGGTGCACATTGTTATATCAGCAGAGCACTGCGTCTATGGTATTATGTACAGGGTTGTTTCTTCTACATGGACCTGTTACTACATTTGACAGTTATCAAAACACTTTAGAATATCTAGATCAATTCAGCAATTGCATTATTCTTATATTACTCTGTAGGCTAGTGACCTATTCAAATCTTTCTCCAGCATCTCACCATACATCTGCCTGTAGTTATTAAACTTAACCTGCAGAGGGTTTGTTTGTTGTGATTGAGTGGGGGAAACAGCTGCGGTCAAGGTTCTGACAGATGGGTGTGTCTTGGTGGTGACAAGGGCACACCCAGGAAACACCCACATCAAACCACACCCCCAAGCCAACTCACGTTTGGCTTCTGTTATGGCCACCAGCATTTCTCGAGGAGCAAGCCAAAATACAAGGCCAAATCAGCAGGTGCAGTTCCCCTTTAACTCTTTCCATTCACAGAGCACATGACTAGGATATGATTGAGTCTTGCCAATGTCAAATAAAGGCATAGAAATCTGCCTTGTAATGACTTTAGTGGTTATGTGAAATCAGTGCTAGCCTAGCATAGGCATTTACAATGATGTAAAAGAAAAGGCCTCGGCAGGAGGCTAACAGCAAATATCGACTGCCGTCTCACTACTGCTACAACCAGCAGGCTATTATGAGTTTACTTCAGTATCTATTATTATTTATTACGTTCGTAACAACTATATAACATCTCCCCTTGATTATTGTTAGCATTATTGAAGCATTATACTGTATGTCCTAGATCCGAGTATTTGAAAAATGCAGACAAAAGGAGTTATTAGGCTAATTTAGTTGCTACCCCCAGTCAACTTGAGATACTCAATGAGAGTCAGCAGCACTGATTTAGCCTGCAACGTCACTTCTTAGAGTAGCTCAAACTGCACATGCAATGTTTCCAAAAACTCCTCCATGAAGCAATATGGCGACACGCTTAAACAACACTTCCTGATCTTTAAATGCGCCACAGAGACACATAGGAAACGAGTGGGCGACGTCATCGATGGCTCCATCCATTTTGTTTTGACAGTCTATGATTATTTCAGTGGAAATTAATTGTATGTACTGCAGACGTGTGGTCTGAATGCTACGTGTGAAATGAATGTGGTTAGGTGGAGACGAGTGTGTGTTCATTTGCTAAGTGATGACCTAAGGTGTGAGAGGTGCACCACACTCCTCTCTCCATCCCTCTTATGTTCCATTCCCCAGGCCATCGAACAGCATGTCACCCTCTCTCACACTCCATTTCCAGCCACTGTCCAAAAAACACACCGCTCTATCTATTCAGAGAAATTTGGTTTTAATTGCATTTCCATGTAGGTGTTTTTCTGAGGGTGTCCCTCCCCAGGCGGATGGCAGAGGGCTCTGAGACTAGCGCTACATGCTCACCAGTTCAGGCAGCTCCGGCTGAGCAGTCGGTACTGTGGGGACTCCTAAAAAGTATAAAAACATTCATGAGGAGAACATTTTCCTCATGGATGAAATGGCTGAAACCTTTTGCTCAACCTAAGTAGTGAGTTGTCTATCTAAGGGTTGCTCCTCTGTAGCTCAGTTGGTAGGGCACTGCATTTGCAATGCCAGCATAGTCGATTTGATTCTCGAGCCCACGCGCATCGAACACTTATGCACACATTCATTGTAAGTCAGTTTGGATAAAAGCTTCTACTAAATGGCATTAAGATATATTTATATACAGTGGGGAGAACAAGTATTTGATACACTGCCGATTTTGCAGGTTTTCCCACATATAAAGCATGTAGAAGTCTGTAATTTTTATCATAGGTACTCTTCAACTGTGAGTGATGGAATCTAAAACAAAAATCCAGAAAATCACATTGTATGATTTTTAAGTAATTAATTTGCATTTTATTGCATGACATAAGTATTTGATACATCAGAAAAGCAGAACTTAATATTTGGTAGAGAAACCTTTGTTTGCAATTACAGAGATCATACGTTTCCTGTAGTTCTTGACCAGGTTTGCACACACTGCAGCAGGGATTTTGGCCCACTCCTCCATACAGATCCTTCAGGTTTCGGGGCTGTCGCTGGGCAATACAGACTTTCAGCTCCCTCCAAAGATTTTCTATTGGGTTCAGGTCTGGAGACTGGCTAGGCCACTCCAGGACATTGAGATGCTTCTTACGGAGCCACTCCTTAGTTGCCCTGGCTGTGTGTTTCGGGTCGTTGTCATGCTGGAAGACCCAGCCTCAACCCATCTTCAATGCTCTTACTGAGGGAAGGAGGTTGTTGGCCAAGATCTCGCGATACATGGCCCCATCCATCCTCCCCTCAATACGGTGCAGTCGTCCTGTCCCCTTTGCAGAAAAGCATCCCCAAAGAATGATGTTTCCACCTCCATGCTTCACGGTTGGGATGGTGTTCTTGGGGATGTACTCATCCTTCTTCTTCCTCCAAACACGGCGAGTGGAGTTTAGACCAAAAAGCTCTATTTTTATCTCATCAGACCACATGACCTTCTCCCATTCCTCCTCTGGATCATCCAGATGGTCATTGGCAAACTTCAGACGGGCCTGGACATGCGCTGGCTTGAGCAGGGGGACCTTGCGTGCGCTGCAGGATTTTAATCCATGACGGCGCAGTGTGTTACTAATGGTTTTCTTTGAGACTGTGGTCCCAGCTCTCTTCAGGTCATTGACCAGGTCCTGCCGTGTAGTTCTGAGCTGATCCCTCACCTTCCTCATAATCATTGATGCCCCACGAGGTGAGATCTTGCATGGTGCCCCAGACCAAGGGAGATTGACCGTCATCTTGAACTTCTTCCATTTTCTAATAATTGCGCCAACAGTTGTTGCCTTCTCACCAAGCTGCTTGCCTATTGTCCTGTAGCCCATCCCAGCCTTGTGCAGGTCTACAATTTTATCCCTGATGTCCTTACACAGCTGTTTGATTGAGTGTGTGGAGTCCGTTTGATTGAGTGTGTGGACAGGTGTCTTTTATACAGGTAACGAGTTCAAACAGGTGCAGTTAATACAGGTAATGAGTGGAGAACAGGAGGGCTTCTTAAAGAAAAACTAACAGGTCTGTGAGAGCCGGAATTCTTACTGGTTGGTAGGTGATCAAATACTTATGTCATGCAATAAAATGCAAATTAATTATTTAAAAATCATACAATGTGATTTTCTGGATTTTTGTTTTAGATTCCGTCTCTCACAGTTGAAGTGTACCTATGATAAAAATTACAGACCTCTACATGCTTTGTAAGTAGGAAAACCTGCAAAATCGGAAGTGTATCAAATACTTATATATATATAGTACTAGTCAAAGGTTTGGACACCTACTCATTCAAGGGTTTTGCTATATTTGTACTATTTTCTACATTGTAGAATAAAAGTGAAGACATCAAAACTATGAAATAACACATATGGAATCATGTAAACAAATCAAAATATATTTTATATTTGAGATTCTTCAAAATGATGGTGCTGCATCAGATGACCTGGCCTCCACAATCACCCGACCTCAACCCAGTTAAGATGGTTTGGGCTGAATTGGACCGCAGAGTGAACAATAAGCAACAAGTGCTCAGCATATGAAGCTGGTTGAAAGAATGCCAAGACAGTGCAAAACTGTCATCAAGGCAAAGGGTGGCTACTTTGAAGAATATCTATATTTTAAAACTTTTTGGCTTACTACATCATTCCATATATGTTATTTCATAGTTTTGATGTCTTCACTATTATTCTGCAAAGTAGAAAATATTACAAATAAAGAACTTTTGACTGGTACTGTTTTATGTTAACAATAATTATAATTATGATGACTGGAATAGCATGATGATGAAGATTATGCTGATGATAAAGATGGGGATTTATGTCCTTGTTCTCAACAATCCTAATTAACAACAAAAATGCAAAAAAATCATGACATTGCATACTCTTGTTTATGAAATGTAAATAGATTGATAAAATGCCCGCTCCAAGACCTCTCCATCACGGTTGACAACTCCACAGTGTCCCCCTCCCAGAGTGCAAACAACCTTGGCGTGACCCTGGACAACACCCTGTCGTTCCCTGCAAACATCAAAGCAGTGACTCTCTCCTGCAGGTTCATGCTCTACAACAACCCCCCCAAAAGGCACTTGTCTTTTCCCACTAGCACTGACTTTGCTGATAAATACTTTGTTGAAGAAAAATGATACGATTGTGATGTATTGTTATACCACCTAGCTATCTTAACTGTAAGTCACTCTGGATAAGAATCTATGCTAAATGACTGAAATATAATGTAAATGTAAAATTATTCATAGCTCCACATTGAGGGCAATTATGAAGTTTACACATTTAAAGTCTGAGAGATTGTTGACAGCTGAGACACAGTGTGGGCATTAGCCGAGGTAATTGCTCATTAAACATTGAGGTGGCGTTACATTCTCACTTCTCGGTGGCGCACGCGTCGTCTGTAATTGCAGACTACAAGGAGGCTGAGCAAATGGCGACCTCTACCTCAACCCACAGTCTACAGATCTAGACAGGGTCCACTCTGACAACATACAATTTACAAAGCCAATCATTAATGACCAAATCACCAAATAGCCTTTTAACCATATAATCCTAAACTGCTACAGTATATACTGTACCTGTACATCTGGTGTTATAGAAGCAATTATTGGTACCAAAATGTGTTTTTTATTCACACTAATAATCACAAGGAAGATTGCCATTTTCCCATTCACTCTAATGGGGAACCTTGCGTTCTGGAAACAACAGCCTGCAGTACCATGGTCGGCCTTGAACTTCATGGCTTCAATGAGAGGGGGCAGTCGTTCTCCCATGGAAATAATAGAAACTACGCAATATACACACACTGCACCATACCAGGACCATAACAAACAGCCACCATTTAGCAGCACCTGCTAAAACATTTTTCAAAGCACAGGATAGGCTACAATAAAGATATTGCAAACATAGCTAATTGTCCTCACCCTAACCTGTGTTCCTTATTCCTGAAAGCCCCTCTTTGGCCAAGTCTCTATTCAAACCCTTCGTTACACAACCAAACACTCTGACCCTCCTTAAGTTAAATTTCCTTGCTTGGTAAATTACCATGGCCTTCCCCTTCACTGAAATTGCTCAAAATGCTAATTGGACTGTGGAAGCAATCCCCTGAAATGCATTGGGGATTTTGGCAAGTATGAAGTTGAAAATAACAAGCAAAAAAAGCTTTTAGATTCCAATTGCCACTAGACATCTGGATGGCCTTGCCCTGAATGCATTTTCATAATTAATACAAAGTCTGGAAGAAGGTGCCTTTTTTGATTGAAAGGTCCTTATGTATTCCCCTGGCTAAATATGAAAATAAAATGTAAACTTGGCATCCAAAGAAGATGACATTTGAAACAGAGCATGCAATATTCATTTAAATTCAAAGTAAGGGCGTAACACAATATATCTACAAAGCCTCTAGCAGAATGTGAAGGACCAAATGTCCTTTTGAAGTGCTTTTTTGGTATGCTCCTAGCACTTCAACCCCATCACAAGGTTGCCATTACTCTTGCTTCATCTGGCGATCCTGCGTTCTCCAAACAATAATAATGACCTCTAAAATTACATAGCTGTCTTTTTACACCTGGTTGGTGGTACACGTAGATGGTTCAAACCATCTTCATCCACCTTCACACTATACCCATGGCCGTAGGAAGATGTTTTGGGTTGGCGGTGCTGTCCCCAAAAAATATTGATGCTCATACAGGAGTATTAAAGGCCTAGTTCACTACTTTTGTGAGAATTTATTGATTTGTTATTATTATTTAAAAGTATCAGTGGGTGCCGAAGCATCCTCAGCTCCCCTACTTCCCACATAATATCATAGACTTGGAGAAAATTGCTTTGCTAAAATTCCGTTCAAACGGTAGGGATTAGAGGGCTGAAATGATTAGAATTTGAACTGTTGCACTTCAAATACGTCTTTGACCTATCAAGAGAAGACGATGATATGGAAACAATGGGGCACATTATGTCCGAAATAAAGCCATGTGGAAAGTGATGCACCGGGTAAAAGGTCTTTGTGACGCTATCCAAACACAGGGCAGGGAAAGCAGATGCTCAGGACATTAGGAAAAGGGAATATGGTGCTGCCACTACCTCTGTTTTTGGAAAGTGTGGAAATATGGTTCCAGTGGCTGCAGTCACTGTCTGGCGTAACAGAGAGGCAGAGCAGTCTGATGGAGACTGGGCCTGTCCTTTTAGGCACCATCTGCTCCATTGAACAGTGCTGCTGGCAGGTTCATCTGTTGGAGGGAGAGCTGAAGACCAGACAGAAAGGTTTCAATCCCTCTGCTCTCTAAAGGACTGATTGAACCACTTACTGTACACCTCAGAGATCTGATAACCCAGACTGTGTTGAGAATAGACCTGTGTCTGTGTAGACTGAGGCTCTGGTGGCCTTCTGCTCACTGGGTGTTCAGACTTCTCAGGCCCTGTTGTTTACAGCTCTGCTGAATGCAGGTACCTCATGTGTGTGGGAACGTGATGGGGCAGTGGAAGCAAAACATTTGAATGTGTTTATTTTTCAACACATTCACTCGTATTTATCATCATTGCAAAGTGCAGGGGGAAAGAAGTGTGTGTTAGTGTGAGAATTTCTTACTTGCAAAAAAATTAAAACGTGTAACGGGTTGGACATGATTTTGGATAGGAATTTCACTGTAAAATCTTGTTAGTTCATGAAACATTTATTTGTTCTAATTCCTCCAGCAGAAACCTTTGAGTGGTAATAACGTGTTTCTTTCCGCTTGGCCGTGCCGGACGAGCGACAGATAGACTGTAGGCCATAATTATCCTGTTTGTTCAGAGGGCCAAAGCATTTTATTCTATAAATCTTCTTGGGTAAAGAAAGCGCTGAGAGGCCAGTCTTTGTGAGCCTTAATGCTACACTGTGTCATTTGTTGATGATTTGTTTGCTCTTTAGTTCATCAAGAATGAGAGATTGATGGATTCCCGATGAGAGAGGTAAGTGGTATCAAGGAGTGAAAAAATGTAACTGGTACACATTGCCTGACGTGGGCATGGAGAGGAGGGACGAAACACTGCAGTGTTATGGGGAATCAAACCTTACACGCACACAGAACTGACAAGCTCTCTAGAACGGAGCCCACACTTTCTCCATGCCCTATGGTGGTGGCATTTCCCTCCTGATATCTCCACCATACAGAGTTGTTCTCTCTACTGTATCTCTGCCCTACAGCCTGATTTCACTATATCCTCCTCTCTGATATACTGAAAACCCCCAGCCCTATAGTCATAGCACAGCTGAAAAGGGAAGCTATCTATTATGATAATAATATATTTTGTCATAGCCTACGAATAAGACCCAGAGTTTTACCTGACCAGGTCATGAGATCAGGAAGAACTCCAGGCCCCAGACTTTGCCACACCACTTTTGAACCTGTGGTGCCACCTCTGTGCTGTATAATTTATTTCAGAATATTTACTCCTACAAGGCATTCATTCACGTACCTACCCACAGAGCACACTACGTCATTTCAACGTGGATAATTGGGTAATATTTGGTTGAGACAATGAGATTACTCAAAAAGACAGCCAAAAGTGAGTTGAATTTCCAATGTTATCGCTATGTTTTCAACCATCTAAAAGCACAACCAAATTCCAATGGTAATACAATGTCAGATATGTTGTTTATTTATACAACAGATTCATGTGATACCACTGTGCTTCATCTAATAGCAGTTGAGATTACATTAAAAGTACATGCCGTTCGAGATTCTGCACAGATTATTAATAATTAAAAAAAAATTATAATCTGGATTACACCATCGCCACACCAGAGCGCAGGAAAAAAAACTGGCTGGGTCATGTCAACATGTTGAAACCATACCGCACCCGCTACGATCGGGGGGGGGAGAAGTCGGTGGAACCTGGTAGTGATGTTCTTACTGTGGCCACTGCTGTCACCGTTGACAATAATCATGAGGAAAGCCCAGTACACCCTGTGCCTGTGGGACGGATGATGTCTTTTCAGCATACTTGTCTCCAGAGGAAAAAGGTAGTCAAACTGCCCCAATCAAACAACATGCCTATCGAGTCCTGAAAGAGAGAGAAGCTCTGCAGTGAGGTAGAGTTCATGCTTGAGCACAGCATTGCACAACAATTGTGAAGATCTACACAGACCTGCGATGACCTATGCATGCTATCTTGAACACTTTATATGATTACATAAGAAGAAATGTGTAGTTACTGTAACCTAAAAATGTGGCCATGGATGTGTAACTCATTTTAAGGCTGAATGTTGCATTAGTTTGTGAGATGACTGAACTTTAGGCTATCTACTGTATTTCAAAAGTGATATTAAATTGTGTTTAGTTTTCAACGCAACCACATATCAACATTTGAAGGAGATGTATCTTCTGCACTGACTTAGTTATTTTCTGCTTGGCTAATTCCATCTGTGCCACTGTTTAGTCTGGTTTAATTCCAGTTTGTCTACAAATTAATAATGTATATGTTGAATTCACGTCTCAATCTCACCCAAAAATCTGAGTTATAGAACTAGGATTGATTTAGGACTAAATCAAATCAAATCACATTTAAAATACATTTTGATTTGATTTAGTCCTATTCTTTATCTTAAGACATAAATCCAACATAATATTGTTTTATTTGTAGACAAACTGGAATTAAAGCCAGACTAAGTCAGTACAAAGGTGGAACTATCAAAGCAGAAGATGCATCTCCTTCAAAGGTTGATATTTGTTTTACTGACAACTAAACACAATTCATTATCACTAAATAACATTACAATTGAACCAGAGCTTGAAACCCTAGGACTATTATATTGTCTATTTGTAGTAGAATTCTGGACTGAATTCCAACAATTGCTGTTGATGAGGCCCAGGGCTTCAAGCTCTGGTTGATTTCAAATGTAATTATATTTTTGTTATATTGAATTGTGTTGAGGCCTAAATAGCATCATTGATGATTACTAAAGTATGGTCACATTTCATTAAACAAACCCTTTGGGCTGACTTAAATAGCCACAGTGAATCTCTCAACAATCATTCAACAATCAACCAACGTTATATAACGGTGAAAATGTGACATTGTTTTAAAGATACAAATGTAACATATTTTATACAAGGTCTGTCTATGTTGACATTTAGCTATATTCTAGTAACTCAACCCTAATACATTTGAATAACTATCTAACCAATGAATCTCAGCTTCTCTGCCTCATCATTAGTCATTTGAAATGGTCTCTACATTTTTGTGGACATTACTCACTTCAAAAGTGTTACCTCAACATTAGTGATACAGCCCATGTCTGATATTTTAGCACAAATTCAAGGCATAGGGCAATTAAACTGTGGTACTTCAAATATATTTTGAGGTATCCCACTGGCAAATAAATCATATATAACAGCCTAATATATTTGCTATAATGTATACTTATTCCTTTTGACAAAACTTTTTTACCTAGTATGCTTAATCCCTCTGGAGATTAAGAAACCAGTTCAAATATTGTACCTGGTGCAAACGCTTAGTAAATCTGTCACTTAGTGTCCGATGGCTGAGCCTGTGGAAATTCCCTACATTTCAAACTCATGTCAGAGTTTTTCCCCGTGGTATTACTCTTACCCTCCAGGAAAGACAATGATCACATCATTTGATAGAGTGTAATGGTACATTCAGACCAGATCGCTGAGATGACCCCTCCACCACCACTACATCTGTTGAGCTGTATTCATCAGAGCTCCTTTACCAATGCTCTTTCTACCTCACGTTGATACCCGAAGGCTAGAGCTGATTTTGACTTCTCCAATGCCAGCTCGACACTTATCAATGGATATATTGTAATGATGTCATAGTGAACCTCTCATAACCCCAACATGGCCTGTTTCTCAATGTCTCAATGGTGGTGGATGAGGTGAGTTTCCTCCTTAATATGTAAAGTGCTTTGAGTACCTCAGTTGGTAAAAATCCAATCCATTCAACAGTCAGTAGATAAAGGACTGTGTTATGTTTTGGTTGGGCACTTGGATACAAAAACATAAATGTTTTTCATGTTGTTTCTTGTGGAGTCTCCTTGCTGATTGCTTTTGTTTATGACGTTAGCCCAACTGAATAAATTCACCCCCAATGTCAGTACTTTACATCAACTGAATGTGTATAACTGTGCTTTGTACTCTATAATGAGCTTGATAAGCAAAATGTTGTCCATGGTCTTATTCCCACATAGTTAGAGCAGAGAAGCTGGCAGCCAGCCAAACACTCGAGCACTTGCCCATCTTAGACTGTCATCTAGTGGCCAGAATAACCTTGCCAGCTCCCATGCTTACACAAAAAGAAGAAGATTGGAGAGCCTGTTTACAAACATAACATTAGCTACTCAAGTATTGTGCACTGCATTTACAGTAATGATCTGATGCAGGAGTCCATTGATATGCCAATGAGATGATTTTCGACAAAATGTTTAAGCACCTTATTAATCAAAATGTGTGTCTGTGTGCGATGTCAAAGATCAAGGCTTTCAAATTTCTTACTTAAATATCACAAAGCCCGCCAATTAAATAAAGTGCTGAACATGCTTCTTGACTCAGTGGCTCTTGAAATGTCAGAATCTAACTGCTTTGGGGGATGAGCGAGATGAGGGAAAAGGTCATATGGGGTTGGTATTTTCAGCTGCTGATTGGAGTAGAAACCAGGGATGTACTATCTAGGTGGAGCAACTATAGGATACTGCATGAGTCAATAGCCCCATTTAAACCTGGTTCTGACATGTGTCCTTTGTCTTGATCTTGTCCACATTCTGATCTTGCCCACATTTTTAGACAGGTGTAGATGATTAAAATACGCATTGCAATCTGATTATGAACAGATCTTCCTGACCACCTCTGGAGGTAGTCAGGGACCCGTTGTATCTGGATATCGATCAAGTGTAAACTGATCTGGATGGTCAAACCATTTAAATTGTCATTATACCATCTTTAAAATCATTGACAGGTAGCACCATTGACCTGTGGCATCGATAATTGCCTTAAAATCAATAAATTCATATTATTTTGAAATAGCATCTGCCAAATAATTTGCATACAGGGAGGCACCAGGAAATCTGGTCACAATTTGGACACTGTGGACGGATAAGAGACACATTTTACTACCATGGGTAGATGCAACGGCTACAACGTGGGCCCAATCTTACTGTGGATAAAATCAGGACAAAGGACGTATGTTAGCACCTGGTGTAAACGAGGCTAATGACACTTCCCATGCAGAAACACCATTAACCATTAAGGACTGAAAGCACATATTGTACAAGTTTCTCAACATGATCCTAACAAATAGAGCAACATTTAGTGATACTTTGAAACCACTGCCTTGACTCATGTGTTTCATCATTGGTACTCAACCACACTACAACGTAGCACAGGGACAGCACAGTACAGCATATCTGTGGATCCATTGCAGCTGTCTGGGTGGACTGACAGGAGAGTCCCAGAGAGTATGTATCCCAAAAAGCAGTGGGGCTCTTCGTGGTGCTGTGCAATTCTCCCTGACATTTCCCTCTCTGTTTGTTCTGTCATCACTCCTGGTGTGAGCGGTCCTCTCTCTTACCCGGGCGCCCGAGGCCCTCACTGAAATGTCACTCTCCCTGGGTTCCAGCCAAGCGTGAGACAGAGTCAGAACACAGCACAGGCCTGGAGAGAGGACCAGGTTTCAGGTCAGAGCCTAATAGAGTGCTCTTCTGTCTATTATCTGTGATTCAAGTTCAGTGCTGTTTAACCAAATGTAGTTTGATCGAAAAGCCCTTTAGGTGATTCCATTATAAAATAACATTTCAAACAATAACATTTAAATCAAGTTAGCCCTCCTCAACAGCTTCAACTACACACCCAAACCTCTTTAGATAATAACTGGATTGCCGTTTTCACCAGCTAGATATTCTATTTAAGAAAATCCTTGTCCAACTTTGGCACAAGGAACATCTATAATGCAACTTCTGTGACAATAAACATATTAATCCTATCATTCATTTCTCTTTGGGCCATTATTTCTGTCATCATTTCATACTTTACAGATAGCTATAAACTACTAACACATACCATTGAGTTAGATTAACTTTTGCCCTCAAAATGTACTATTCGAATACAGTTAATTAAACTACTTTTTATCATAGATTTATCAAAGTATTTGATCAGTGAAAATAAAGTAGTCTGTGACTAAACTCAAGATGAACGTGTCCTTTTGATAAGAAATTATACCAAATGTATCTACGAAGACAACAGTTAACTGAGGTAATGTCCGTGTATTGTTACATGAAAGAAGCAATTACATTTTGGTGGAGCAGAAAATCCTCTGAGAGAGGCTGATGAAAAGGATGCTACAGGTAGAATACATCCCATAGACCTGCAACTAAGGCAGTTAGAACTAAAGGCAAAGTTGGAGCAACAGATATTAGTTGGAGCACAGGGAAAGACAAGATGAGCATTGCAACCAAACAATAACAACTTGAACATGCAGCCAGACAACAAGAACAGGAACGTGAGCATGCCGTTCGATTAAGAAATAGATCTGGAAACACTCCAAATCCAGTCAGGCCATCCTGCACTCTCAACAGAGTTTGATCTTGGAGAGAAGCATACAGACAACAGTTTCCTAAAATACGAAATACAGAATGACAAAGCCATGTTGAGTTCGCAAAGGAACAAGCATGTCTTGTTCATCGATGGTGTGGTTCTTAAGAGGTCAAGCATTTAAAGACACTCATACTTCTCAAGCAATTTAAAAAATGCTTTCACGAAAAGGGTTGCTAACTACATTTGTGTACAAGGATTTCACTCTTGAGAAAGCTGCAGTTCTGACAGATACGTTTATTGACACATACAAATACCTTCACAAACAAAGCATCCAGTAGTTATCCCTACGCAAATAGCAATCCAGAGAAGTACCCTCCTACTGCAAGGTTTCAGTCCTTTTTCTACAGTGCCCAAAGATAAAGATTGGCAAAAAAATTGTTTTTCGTATCCGCCAGTTTGTCATTAGTGCCGTGAGAAAAGACACATTGTGTCTCTCTGTCCTATGTCGAAAACAGAAAAATGTACAGGGAGAAAAAGCAATTTCTTCTTGTGGGATCACTCCAGTCCATTAAGTCTCTGGTTGGGACTAGTGTATCTCCTAAACAAGATGAGTATGAACCCTTTGTTTCAGACGGGTTTGTGTCTCTGCAGAGTGGCGATGTGGTGAAGATACTGCGAGGCACTGGGGCAGCCCAGGCCTTCTTTTTGAAGGGTGTTTTGCCATTGTCTGACACTTCAGCAACTGGTTACAGTGTGTTAGTACAAAGCGTGGAGATTGTTTGCGCGGAAGTTTGTTTGTATAATGTGGAACTCGAGTCTGATCTTATTTCGGGTTCTGTTGTCGGTGGAGTACAGCCTAGTCTACCGGTGAAGGGGGTGTCATTAATTTTGGGAAACGATTTGGCTTGAGGGTAGGTCGTGCCAAATCCTGACGTTTGTACAGAATCCAGAGTAGAGGAACCTGATAGGTTATCAAAAAAGTATTTGGTTACAAGCATGTGTCGTTATACGTGCTACTGTATGTCTAAGAAAGTCGCCGGGAGCAAGTCTGGTATTGAAAAGGATGTCAGCGATCCTACCTCCTGAGTTGACATCTCCTTTTGAAAACCCCAAAGGTGAGCGAGTTTGTAGGCCCGCAAAAGGAAGAGAGGGTTCCTACAGTTGACACTCTGATGTCTAGGATGCAGCTGATTCCTGAACAGAGTAAAGATGTTTCTCTCTCCCCTCGTTTTGCTGCGATACATCCAGAGGAGGAATTTGAGTAAGTTTGTGTAGTGTAGGTTACTTTAACAGAAATGGTGTTCTAATGAGGAAATGGGACTCTCACACCACTTCTGGGCAAGACGATTGGCCCAGTGTATCTCAAATTGTCGTTCCAGTTACACTTCGAAAAGAGATACTGAGGCTGGCTCACGATGGTAGTATGGCAGGCCTTCTTGGGGTCAACAAGACATATATGACCATATCTTGCATAACTTCTTCTTGTCGCATTTGCCAGCGGACAGGTAAACCGAACCAAGCTTTGCCGGTTGCACTTTTGCAGCCTATTCCTGCTTTTAAACTAACCTTTCAGCAGGGTTGTGTTGGCCCTTTGCCTGAAGCAAAGAGTGGTAACCAGTTTCTCTTAACCATTATGTGTGCTGCCACTCGTTTCCCTGAGGCCATTCCACTGAGGAAAATCACAGCTCCCAGTATTGTTAAGAACTATGTAAAACTATTTTCAACGTTTGGACTTCCGCAGGTAATGCAATCAGACCAAGTTTCGAATTTCATGTCAATGATCTTCCAGCAAGTGCTACAACAATTAGGTGTTACCCAAGAGTCTCAAGGTGTTCTTGAGCGATTTCATCAGACTTTGAAGTCTATGTTGAGAGCTTACTGCTTTGATTTTGAGAAATACTGGGATGAAGGGGTAACTCTTGTGCTGTTTGCAGTGTGGGAGGTTGTCGAGGAATCTCTCGGTTTTAGTCAGAATGAGCTCGTATTTGGACATCATGTCAGAGGTCCTTTGAGAGAGAGGTTGTTGCAGGGCAACACCTTAAATACAAAAACAATCTGTTGGAGCACATTAACACTTTTTGATTGCACCGAGCTTGTGAGTCATCCAGGAAGAATCTGGAGACTTTCAAAGTGGGTGAGTCCTGGTTTTGTTGCCTTTTCAGGCCCTTACCCCATAGTAACAAAACAATTATAATCTGGATTACACCATTGCCACACCGGAGCGCAGGAAAAAAAACAGGCTGGTTCATGTCAACTTGTCGAAACCATACTGCACCCACTACGATCGGGGGGGAGAAGTCGGTGGAACCTGGTAGTGATGTTCTTTCTGTTGCCACTGCTGTCACCGTTGACAATAGTCTTCCTCAAAAGCATGAGGAAAGCCCAATACACCCTGTGCCTGTGGGACGGATGATGTCTTTTCAGCATACTTGTCTCCAGAGGAAAAAGGCAGTCAAACTGCCCCAATCAAACAACATGCACTATCAAGTCCTGAAAGAGAGAGAAGCTCTGCAGTGAGGTAGAGTTCATGCTTGAGCACAGCATTGCACATTATGGCAACAGTCCGTGGAGTTCACCCTGTATATTATTACGTAAAGCGTATAGGTCTCTGCGGTTTTGTTCTGCTTTTCGGAAACTCCATTACTAAGTCAGACTTGTACCCTTTACCTAAGGTCGAAGATTGTGTGGACCATGTTGGCGCTGCTTAGTTTTGTTAGGAAGTTCAAAATGCTTAAGGGATATTGGCAGGAGTGCCAAAGAGTTGTCTGTTTTTGACACTTCTACCAGTTGATTTTCCTACCTTCATCTTCCGTTCGGGTTACCCTCCTACATAAAGACGATAACAATGTTGAGCACCCTATGGGGTGCTTTTCAAAGAAATTGGCCTCATATCAAAAACACTACTCGACTATCGAGAAGGAGATGCTTGCTTTAGTACTTGCTCTTCTGCACTTTGAGGTTTATATATCAGTCTCTACACCTCTGGTGGTCTATACTGATCAAAACCCTCTCGTTTTCCTGCAAAATATGAGCTCCACGAACTGCCGACTCCTTCGCCAGAGTTTCATATTGCAGGAGTTTCCCCTTGAAATCAGACATATCCGTGCTAAGTACAACTTGGTTGCTGATTGTCTTTCAAGGGTGGGCAGTCAATACGTTTTGTGTTAAGCCAGTGTGTAGCCCCATCTCACATTTTTGACTACACGTTTTGCCATTTTGGAGATTGATTTTGTTTTGGTTGCACTCATTCCAAGGGGATGAGAGTTATAATTGTCATACTTGAGTAAAAGTAAAACTACCTTTTAATAGAAAATTGGTCAAGTAAAAGTGAAAGTCACCCAGTAAAATCCTCCTTGAGTAAAAGTCTAAAAGTATTTGGTTTTAAATATACTTAAGTATCAAAACTAAATGCAATTGCTATAATATACTTAAGTATCAAAAGCAAAAGTATAAGTATAAAGTATAAGTATAAATTCTGTGTATTAAACAAACCAGACGGCGTCATGTTCTTGTTATTTTAATTTACGGATAGACTAGGGCACACTCCAACAGACAGACATAATTTACACAAAAACACTACATTCCGCAAAAACACTGTAGTATGAACTCTAAATACTACAGTATTTAATTTGCATATACCTTGCCCATTCCCCTCCCCCATATACCAATTTGTGCCACCCATACGTGAGAAAACTACATGCCAAGTATAGATCATATATTGTGTTCCATACAGAAAAGACCAAAAGCTCTGAACAAGCCCTTCAGACCTCAATCCTACCTACCTACCTACCTAACTACCTAACTACCTACCTACCTACCTACCTACCTACAGGGTATGGAACATTTGCTCAAGGAGAAAGCTTCCACTTACATGTCAAAGATAATAAAGCAAAAACACTACAGTAAATACTGTAGTATACTACAGTCTACAAAAACAATACAGTAAATAGTAGAGTATACTACAATCTGCAAAAACACTACATTATTACTAAAGTATATACTACCGTTTTCTTTTACTACATTAATCATACTTTAGCTAACTGTACTACTACAGTAAAGTCAACAAAAACACTACAGTGAATACTACAGTAATGTCCAAAAACACTACAGTGAATACTACAGTAATGTCCAAAAACACTACAGTTAATACTATAGTATTTATACCATAGAATACTATAGTATTTTATTATGTGGGTGTGGACACAATCAGAATGTGGATAAGATCAGAACAAAGTACGTATGTTAGCACCTGGTGTAAATGAGGCTAATGACACTTCCCATGAAGAAATGGAGAAACACCATTAACCATTAAGGACTGAAAGCACATACTATACAAGTTTCTCAACATGATCCTAAAAAAATAGAGCAACATTTAGTGATACTTTGAAACCACTGCCTTGACTCATGTGTTTCATCATTGGTACTCAACCACACTACAACATAGCACAGAGTAGAGTATATCTGTGGATCCACTGTAGCTGCCTGGGTGGACTGACCGGATAGTTCCAGAAAGCATGTAACCCACAAGGCAGTGGGGCTCTATGTGGTACTGTGCAGTTCTCCCTGAAATTCCATCTCTGTCATCACTCCTGATGTGAGGGGTCCTCTCGCTAACCCAGGTGCCCGAGGCCCTCACTGAAATGTCACTCTCCCTGTGTTCCAGCCAAGCGTGAAACAGAGTCAGGACATCAGCACAGCCCAGGCGAGAGGGCCAGGATTCAGGTCAGAGCCTAATGGAGTGCTCTGTCTATTTTCTGACCCAGTCCTGCCTGGCAAACTGGCCCAACAATCAGCTGGCCCTTGACAATGACTTTAATGAACATCAACATCCCAGCCCTTTCACTCCTTATGTGACCAAGTGCTGTTTAACCAAATGTAGTTTAATCGAAAAAGCCCTTTAGGAGATTCCATTATAAAATAACATTTCTAACAAATGTTTTGGGGTGGAAAAGTTCACTATACGGCATCAAGTTAGCCCTCCTCAACATCTTCAACTACAGCCCCCAAACCTCTTTAGATAAATACTGGATGACCGTTTTAACAATCTAGATATCAGCAAGATATTCTATAAACAAAATCATTGTCCAACTTTGGCACAAGAAACATCTATTATGCAACTTCTGTGACAATAAATGTATTAATCCTATGATTGTTTCTCTTTTATGGGCATTATTTATGTCATCATTTCATACTTTCCAGATAGCTATCAACTACTAACATACACCATTAGATTCAACTTTGTCCTCAAAATATACTGTTAGAATACTGTTCATTACACAACTTTTTATCATGGAATTATGAGAGGGTTTGATCATTGAAAATAAAGTAGTCTGGTTTCTCAACTCAAATGTGTCATTTTGATAAGAAATTACAAAAAATATATTTGGTGACCTTCGCCTGCCAAATTGTTCTGTATCAACACCACATTCTGAATCAACACTACATGTATCTACAATGGCAATAATTAACTGAGAAAAGTAATGTCATTGTTATATGTATTGTTATATGAAAGAAGCAATTACATCAACAATATACTGTAGTTTAAGATAACAATATCAAACCTGTGTTTGGCAAATGTAGGAATAAAAAAGGTAGGAACTATGAACTCCTTAATTTCAGAGTTAAAATATGTTTAGCTGTCACTTTGAACAATCAACATTTTCTGTACGTGGCATTCCATTGGAACATTGCATGGACTTGTAAAAGTGTCCATCTGAACTGAATTATGGAACATACTTTGCTTACTTACATTGTGGCAACAAATACTATTGTCAGACATCAGAACAACCATTGTACTCTGACCAAATCACCCCTTTAATGTTTATTCATTTCTGGTGTGTTGTTGTTTTCTATGATAAAAGTGACTAAGAAATGTGTTTTTCAGTTCAGTTCAGTTGTACCAATCAATGTTTAAAAAAGTACTTTACGTGATTACATTTAAAAAAAACGTTCACACAAAAATGTTTTCGAATAAGATATTTAATCAAGTTAGCCCTCATCAATAGCTTCAACGGTAGCTCCCAAACCCTGGGCACTATGAACATCTATAATGCAAAACAAACTACTGTATTGTGCCAGTAACCATACCCTGTACAAAATCATGTGATTGTGTGAATCTCTCTTTTGGGGCATTATTATGCCATAATTGCATTTGATCATAAGTACATTTTATCATCAAATTCTTACACAATGCACCCTTGTGTTAGACCTGGACGTTATCCAATATCATGCAGTATTGTACATTTTCAGTGTTACTACACTTGTTGAAGACTTTGTTTTGCCATTGAGCCACTAGAGGGTGATGTTAAACAACATATAGAAAGATTTATGATGTCCTTAAAATGTACTTTTACAGTACTGACGTACTATGTATCATTAAATAACATGGAACAACCACAGGCTTTGGTCTTTGGAATGTACAACCCAAAATGAATAAAACTTCTTTATAACAAGCTTATGCCTTCTGTAATCAACAAGTCATATTGCCAAATCATTCTGTATCAACACCAAATGTATCTATGATAACAACAGTTAATTGAGATAGGTAATGTCATTGTATTGTGAAAGAAGCATTAAAACAACAATATATTTTTTAAATAACAATATCAAATGTGTGTCAAGTTTAGGAATAAAAACGTAGGAACTATGATAGCCTTATCTTTAGAGTTAAAATATGTTTAGCTGTCACTTTGAACCATGGATAAAAGAAAGCATAAGTTATTGGATTAATAAAGGAATTAACAAATGGCAGAAAGCTTAAGTAAGGTGATGATTGGAGAAAAAAACATGGGAAAAAAACCATTGGAATCCAACCAATGAGATAGGTAAAAAAGACAATAGCTAGAGTTTCTGCTGCTTTTCTTTCAGACTTATTTGCCTGTACAATACAACACCAGACTTGGTGGCAGCCTTTTTTGAAAATACCTTTCTGGCTTGTGATCTGGCCACCACAAATATTTTCGAATAAAGTGTTATAATAATAGAGCACGTGACAGCCATTGTAACTATAAGGTCAATGGTGCTACCACAGGTAAATCCTTCAACAATAAAACAAAGCAGGGGTCCCAAGTTAGAGCCAAGTATGAGCCTAATCGGTGGAAATTGTACTCCCTAAGCAAGCAACGTGATTTCAGTGGTGTCATTAGGCCTGGGGTTCCAGGGCTTCAGCCTCTGATGGTTTTTGGTCCAGTCCCAAACCTTTTGATGGTTTTTGGTCCAGCCCCAAACCTTTTTCAGTCTATGAGTTTCCATAACTACTGTACATCACTGGACCCCCTGCAGTTCGCATACCAGCGCAACATCGGGGTGGATGATGCAATCATCTACCTTCTGCAGAGGGCCTACTCTCACCTGGAAAACGCAGGTTGCACTGTGAGGGTTATGTTTTTTTTACTTCTCCAGTGCCTTCAACACCATTCAGCCCCTGCTACTGGGTGAGAAGATGAAGAGGATGAAAGTGGAAGCACCCTTAGTCTCCTGGGATACGGACTACCTGACCGGTAGGCCACAATTTGTGCAGCTACAGAGCTATGTGTCAGAATGGGCAGTGAGCAACACAGCTGCCCCCGAGGGAATGGTCCTGTCCCCCTTCCTGTTCAGCCTCTACACCTCGGACTTCAGATATAACTCTGAAACATGCCACCTACAGAAGTTCTCGGATGACTCCACAATTGTAGGGTGCATTAGGGGTGGGCAGGAGGAGGAGTACAGGAGCACAATCAATGACTTTGTGGTGTGGTGTGGTGTGAGCAGAACCACCTTCAGCTCAACATCAGCAAAACAAAGGAGATGGTGATGGACTTCAGGAGAACCAAGGCCCAACCGACTGCAGTCCCTATACAGGGGATGGATGTTGAAATGGTTGGATCATACAAAGTTCCTGGGAGTCCATATGGACAACAGGCTGAAATGGGCTGGTAACACCGGGCCTCTGTACAAAAAGGGCCAGAGCTGACTCTACTTTCTGGGAAGGCTCAGATCCTTCAATGTGTGCAGTAAACTACTGCATACTTTCTACCAGTCAATGTCATCTTTTTTGCAGTGGTGTGCTGGGGCACCAACATAAAAGCCGGTGATGCTTCTCATTTAAATAAGCTGATCAGGAAGGCTAGCTCTGTTCTAGGGATTAACCTTAACACTCTAGAGGTGGCGGAGAGACGGATCCTGGCCAAACTGCTGGCCATCATGGACAACATCACGCACCCTCTGCATGCCATGGTTATGACGCAGAGGAGCACCTTCAGTTACAGACTGATCCCACCACGGTGTGCCAGAGAGCGCTACAGGAGGTCCTTCCTGCCGGCGGCTATTAGACTACTTAATGCCTCACCGGGGTGCCATGCCGTCGGCAACATAGACCTGGAACTGATGGGGTGTTAGGACCTAGTTGAACAATTAGGCATCCATCCATCTGTGAGTAACTCTCTGTTATGTAATCCCTCATTCACTCAGGACTTATTCATTCAGCACTCATTAATTCAGGACTGTATGTACATATTGATGTACAGTTGTTATATCATATCACGTGCAATATTTTAAGTAATTATTGGACTGAACTTGCGTAGTCAAGACTGTATACTAGTATCCTGTCAGTAGTATCTTTAAAAAAAAATGCATTTAGTATATCGAATGTGCAATATGTGCATTTATCTGTAATTAATCCTGTTCTAATGACTGTATTTAAAGGGAATTAGTATTACTACCCTAAATTATATCATACGCACATTGAGCTATTTAAGTATCTCTTCCTGTCATTTACATGTACATTTAACCAGACTGTATATTAGGTAAACTATTATTACCCTCACTTATATCATACGCACATTTAGCTATTTATGTATCTTTCTCTACCATCGACCTGTATAGTTAACCATGCAAATATTTTATTTATTTATATCAACGTGAAATAATTGTATAATCTTTTTACCTAACACTATAACAATGTGCAGTGTACATATTCAGTCATTCACTCATACTATGCAATGCGTTTCTATAGCTTTTTGCACTCCAGACTTCGTGTATTTCGTGTAAGTAATTTCCCCTCGGGGATCAATAAAGTATCTGTACAAATGTACAAGTATCTGTACAATGTACAAAAGACAATATGTTCAAATTCCAATAGCTCCAAACGGTTGAAATTAATATATAAATATTGAAATAATTTAATGACAACTAAAAGGTGTGCAACATGAAAATATGCTCATTTACATTGTGTAATTGTTTTGACGGTCCCTTACTAGCCCCGCAGATGGGCTATCCAAAGTTCACAACAATACACACACATCTAAAAGAAAATGAATTTAATTAAGAAATATATAAATATTAGTATGAGCAATGTCAGGGTGGCATTGACTAGAATACAGTATATACAGTGGCAAGAAAAAGTATATGAACCCTTTGGAATTACCTGGATTTCTATATAAATTGGTAATCAAATTTGATCTGATCTTCATCTAATTCAGAACAATAGACAAACACAGTACGCTTAAGCTAATAACACACAAACAATTATATGTTTTCATGTCTTTATTGAACACACCGTGTAAACATTCAGAGTGCAGGGTGGGAAAAGTATGTGAACCCTTGGATTTAATAACTGGTTGACCTTGGCATCAATAACCTCAACCAAACGTTTTCTGAAGCTGTATTCATTTTTCCTTCGATGGTAGCATGCTGTCCAGGCCCTGAGGCAGCAAAACAGCCCCAAACCATGACGCTCCCTCCACCATACTTTACAGTTGGGATGAGGTTTTGATGTTGGTGTGCTGTGCATTTTTTTCTCCACACATAGTGTTGTGTGTTCTTTCCAAACAACTCAACTTTAGTTTCATCTGTCCACAGAATATTTAGCTAGAAGCGCTGTAGAACATCCAGGTGCTCTTTTGCAAACTTTAGACGTGCAGCAATGTTTCTTGTTTAGCGTATCGTAGACTCGTCAACAGAGATGCTTTTAGCTAATTAGTAATTATTTTCCAACTTACACTGTGAATGTTTAAATGATGTATTCAATATAGATGATGTATTCAATATAGTGACAGTGACTAAGTTCAGGGCAGGTTACTGGGTGGAGGTCGGCTAGTGATGGCTATTTAACATTCTGATGGCATTGAGATAGAAGCTCTCAGTCCCAGCTTTGATGCACCTGTACTGACCTCGCCTTGAACAGACCGTGGCTTGGGTGGTTGATGTCATTGATAATTTTTTTGGTGCTGTTGGTGTCCCGCACCACCCAGCCCTGCTGTTTAGGGAGGTTCAGTTGCCATACCAGGCGGTGATACAACCAAACAAGATGCTCTCAATGGTGCATCTGTAAAAGTTTGAGGGTCTTAGAGGCCAATCCAAATTTCTTCAGCCTCCTGAGGTTGAAGAGACGCTGTTGTGCCTTCTTCGCCACACTGTCTGTGTGGGTGGACCATTTCAGATTGTCAGTGATGTGCACACAGTGGAACTTGAAGCTTTTCACCTTCTCCACTGCAGTCCCATCGATCTGTATGGGGGAGTGCTCCCGCTGCTGTTTCCTGAAGTCCACAATCAGCTCCTTCGTTTTGTTGACGTTGAGGGAGAGGTTATTTTCCTGGCACCATTTTCCTGGCTCCTGTGTTGAGAATCAGAGTAGTGGAGGTGTTGTTTCCTACATGTAGTCAATTAACAACATTCTTACATAGGTATATTTCTTGTCCAAATGGGATAGGGCAGTGTGCAGTGCAATTGAGCATCTGTGGATCTATTGGGGCGGTATGCATATTGAAGTGGATCTAGGGTGTCAGGTAAAGTGGAGATGATATGATCCTTAAATAACTTCTCAAAGCACTTCAAAACAATTGTTTACTTTGACATTTTTTACATCCAGGACAAGAGACAGCGACATAGAATACTAAGAAACAGCAACAGAAGAGGGCAGACGAGAGACAGACAACACAGAGTAAGCAATCGAGAGAGGCAGAGGAGGGGTGAGTACACAAATCTACTCTATGGATTCTAATTACTACAGTGTGTGTGTGGGGGGGGGAATTCTTTAATCAGGGTACTGTGGGATTCTTTAATCAGTTTGGCTCATTGGACAGGTCCGAGTCAATGTTTGAAGTTGTTGAGTGGTTTTTGGCAATACACTTCCAGAGGAGAGAGTAAAAGCTTTCTCGGCCAGATAGTGTATTATGCATGTATGAGCCATATATGGACACGTCAAGTCCAAAACCGGAAGGTTTAACCATTGTCTGTGTAGTGTTCTTATTCTTTAACCATTGATATGTTCTAGGTCATTTTAAGAGAGTAAAGGCATAGTGTCAAATCTTGGCAATCAAGCTATTTATCTAATTACCAAGAGTCAGATAAGTCATGGATACCATACCAAAGACTGGAAGTCTAATGCTAGTTAGCTATTTCTCTCAGAACTATCATCAACTTAATTTAAACTGCACGCAGAGACATAAAAAATACTATACATGAGTTCATCTGACTCTGGGCAAGTAGATACAAGTTAAGGAACTATCCCTTTAAGGTACATCAAGTACTGCTATTATGTCTACTAATGGCATGGCCATCTATTTGTGAGGAGTTACACTTGTCACTCAAAACATTTATAAAAGTATTCATAAAGTACTGTAATGAGACAGGCAGGGAGCAGGTGTCGAACCCTCAACCTTCTAGGCCGAAGTCCAGCACGTTATCGACTGTGCCCCAAAAGCACGCTCAAGCGGCAGAGTCGATATCTGCGCTTATAAACCCAGGGTCGTCACAGTATCAATAGCCCTCACTTTAGATTAGGGACTATAAAACTGCTTTACTGATTGGTACCGGTATTTTATTAGGATCCCCATTACCTGTTTCAGAAGTAGCAGCTACTCTTCCTGGGGTCCATTAGGAAGATTAGTAAATGGTTTATAAGGACCCATATTAAACATATTATGAATCATTTTATCTTATGAAACCTTACTTATATTTAACAAATGTGTAATGATTAATACATAGTGAGCAAACTGTTTGTACATGCCTTATAAATGGTTTACTATTGAACGTTATTATATATTTTTTTACCCATATTGGTGTAGTAGAAAAAACTCTTCCTCTTAAAAACGAAGGCACTTCTGGAGTTTGTAGAAGCAAGATAGACTTTATTGCAAAAAGACAACGAAGCCGAGTGTCCTGTAGGAACCACTGCCCTGCAGGAACCACTCCCGTACATCTCTAAGTTTTTGGCTTATGTACAAGTTTTGAAATGTTTATTCATAAGACACAGTTATCACAGCTCCACCCATTCTATTCTTCTCCAACCTGGTCTCAAAACTCCTGATGCTACTTCTCGCTTTCTCCTTATTTGGAGATAACATTGGCACAGAATACATGTCTAGTTCTAAGTCAGGAAAATGGGAGGTACACAGGAAGCCTTTACCCCTGGGGGAGTCTCCTGACTCTGGTGACATTCCTCTGGTCAAAGGTCAACCTGCTGAGTGGTAGAGGGTTGCCTACACCCTACTCTCATCTGCTGAGGACAAAGAGATCTTGTTTCTGCTTTAAAACATACCAAGCTGAGTATATTCAGGGAGCTATAAGGAATTGGAAATTATACAATAACTATAAAGAATTGGAATTTACACAACAATCCCCCCTTTGGGACTAAACAAGTCCCACAAAAATAATGTTAATTTATACTAACATAATGGGTGCATTAATACATACGGGAGTACATTCTTCCTCTCAACTACAAACACAAAAGGATGAAGTTAAACACAGAAATATAGTGAGGAACACGTACGGCATGTGAGTACAGTGTCATCCTCAGGTGTTCACAGTAGAATACATTGTTTGAGCATTTCATTCCATGTTTATCTGTATAAGGCCTCTTGCAATGCCTTTGGTAAATAATCACTCCTTCCTGAACTAGGACTCCATCCTAGAATATATGTCACATTGCATTTAACTGTGATATTCCCTCCTGAATTTAAGCCTGTGTAACTGTAAAAACATTCATACTCATATTTACTAACATCATCTCTTCCAATTGGTGGCTTTGTTAATTTTAGTGGATATTTCGAAAATGTTACACTCATTTCTGCTTCTTCTCATGTTCAATCTTAATAGAACTCCCCATACTTTCCCTACATTTTGCTTCTCACATTGGATATTCACATTTCTTTATGTAACATCTTGTATTCTGCTATATAGCACATCTATAGGTTGGTTCTGGTACAATTACCACTTTTTCTGTGAAAGATTTACTCTACTGTACACAATTGTCCATCTAATGTTTCATAGCTGTTTACTTTTTCCACATCCATTCCCTCACTTCTATTGACACCTCTGCAGATGCAGAGACTGATGTATTATTGTCAATCAAATCAGCAGAACACATTATCCCTTCCTTCTTATAACTATTAGGAACTCTGCCAGTCATTCGTTGTTTACAAGTCCATAGTACCCACTTGATCCTCTCATGCCTGTTAATGATCAGCGCTGAAACACCTTTAGTAGTACCAGTCATTGTCATTCTTCTAGCTCCGAATTGTCCCATTTGTAAGGTGGTTGCTTTGGGGCTCATCAATGTCTGGCCCTGTACTGTAGGCATCAACCAGAGCACGTAGCTCAGCAGCAACATTCACATTGCCAGTGTCCCCCATAGCTGGAGTACCAACAGAGAGTGGTGATTCTGCCTGAGCATCCTCCCTCTCCCCTTCGTCTTCTGTCCTTGTGTCATCTCCTTCCCCGGATGGGGTTTCAGCATCTTCTGCTCCCTCATCTTTGGATCGCTGTACCCATCGTGGTACTCTGGTGCAGTGGTTGAGATGGCACCAGGTCGAACTTCCCTCTACTCGAACAGCGGTTGGTGTGGCCTGGGTGACCGTGTAAGGACCCTCTCATCTCGATTCATTCCACCTCCTCCGGAAGTCTCTGATGTAGACTCTGTCCCCTGGCTCGACTGCTCGAATTGGGACCACCTCCTGCTCTGGAACCCTGTATTTCTCCTGTTGATAAACAACTTTATGCAGAGCAGTTAATAGTCCATTGTACTCATTCAATTCTCCCTCCATATTCTCTAAAAAGGTGGACCATCACAAGACCCTCTAAAAACTGACACTGGCATGAGTCAAACTGTAAGCAGTTCATGCAGTGTTAGATGTGTTATTTGATTAGTTTTTATGCTATAAGTCATTAGTGCCAGAGAAAAAACACCCACCTGTTTCATCAGTGTACTCTCACAGATTTGATCATATCTACATAGTCCATTACCAGGTGTTTAAATGGTCCTTCTGGTACTGAAATCTGTCCAATTGGTGCTGTTAACTCCTTCCTGATATTATTTAATGCACATATTTCACACGTTTCACACTCTGCTCGTCTTAAATCTACTGTTACTTGCATGTATGGAGACCAAAAACCTTGTTTTTTTAATTCCTCATCACCTCCCCCCTTGCGCAATGGTCAAAACCATGCGCATTTGTAACAAGTAATTTCAACAGTACAAGTAGAGCTACTACCAGTCCTCCATGTGTTCTCCACAATCCATTTGTGTCTCTCGTCACCCCCCTTTCACCCGATCTATTGGGCTCATATCTCTCTGCTCTCTCTTGCATTCTCAGTATGTCATCTATTGCAGGGCTGCTTCTTCTTCATCTTTAAATTTTATATAATGCAAATATAATAAACTTATCCCATTAATATAACACTTCCTGCACTAGTTCTCCTATACCTCCTATCCAATACACAGTCTTCCTTTGCCTGTATATATATTTGCTGCCTGTAATCTTCACCATTTATTTTCCTGTTTCTTCCCTGTCTATTCCTATCCCTTCTAATGTATACTTAATTTGAATACCCATTTGACATAGTGCATCCTTTCCTAATAAATTTACTGGAGTATGTTCTGATTACAATTCCGGTATGCAGGCGGTTGTCCTTCCTGTTTCTAAATTTAGTGGTGCTGTCATAGAAATTAGCAGCATTTGTCCCAAGAATCCTATTGTCTTCGTAAATTTACATGACATGGAGAGGTTAGGCAAAATTTGGATTTATACTCAAATACATTGCTCCAGTATCTATCATCATGGGTGTGCCTCTATTAGTCACCCAAACCTGTAACATAGGTTCATCATCAGCTTGCATGGTTATTGCTGTGAACTGACCCTCCCCTCTAGGACTCTCTTGGCATCCCTAGTCCCTTTAACTTCCCCAGCGGGTCACTGGTCCCTGTGGAGCCTGTGTTTGAGATTGCTGCCATGCATCTGGGTAGGACCATTTCTCTGCCACGTGTCCTGTTGTGGATGCCTAGGCATCCACGGATTGCTAGGACAATTCCTTCTGGTGTGCCCTGTCTGACTGCACCCCCAGCAGGCACCTGGTGGTCCTTTTCGACCTTGATTCTGTTGTGCCTGATACTGCGGTTGATACCCCTGTGTTCGAGGTGCATTTCCGTTGATTTTATTTTGCCAGCCTCCCGGGGATTGCTGTGTATACACATTCACTACTGGCGGAGCAGGTGCCCTTGGACCCTGCTGTTGAGGTGGCGGTTGCGGGCCTCCATGAGTGACTGGCACAGGTAGAGGTGACAGGGTTAGAGGAGCCTGTGTTTTCTTTTTGTCCTTCTTTGTTAGTTCATCCAGCTGCATTTGTGTCAGTCTTCTCTGGATGTCTCTGACCTGGTCTGCCAGTCTTTGTTCATCTTTTCGATATTCTTCCACTGCATGGACAACATGGTCACAGAATTCCTCGTGGGTTTTTGATGTCAGTCCCACCACATTGTCCAGTCTGCTCTTGACCGCTGTCAGCATGGATTCCACCAGAGTTGTCCTGAACATTGTTGTTATCAGTGGGTCTGTCTCTGGAGCCCTTTCAGTCTCCTGCCGCCACCATCTCAATCGGTTGTGTACACAGGCTGTTGGATTTTTCTTGTCCCCCAGTGCCTCTCTTGTTGGATATTGGTGTTTTAGGGCCCTCCACACCCTAGTTCTGTATTGATCAAACAGTTCTCCATCCATCACTCGATCCTCTGTCAGATCCCCCATGCCACCTACTGCCAATACCTCATCCATTTTGGCCTTTCCCACCACCCTGGCCAACAGTGCCTTCAGGTCCCCCACCGCCAGCAGTTTCCCCATCGTCTGCTCTTCAAAAGCTCCAATCCAATTTCTGGCCCCATCATGGATGCTTGGCAGTTTGCTCACCAGGCCCTCCAGGTCCTGACAACCACAGGGTTCAAATTGCATCTGAGTTCCTTTTAACATCTCCAAAAGACAGTTATATACCGTTTAGGTTGTTTTAAAATCTGTTCTAGGCCTTAGCTAACTTCCTACACATTAATCTGCTTTCCTCCTTTCCTCCACAAGAAATTGTACTATCTTCTCTGAACACATCCACTCTCTCCTCTACCTCCTCATTACCTTCTTTATCTCGTCGAGATATAACACATCTATTCTGACCTACTTCCTCCTGAAGCCCCTCAGTTTTACTCAGTCTCCGATCAGGACAGGGATTTCATCTCTGTCCTCTCTGGCTGAGACCTCCTGGGTTTTCCTGTTACACCATGGCCATTGGTGTTTTATCGTTTGCGTATTTCGTTCAGATGCCCCCGATGGTCAGCACCCTGGCCAGGCTCTTTTCCAGTCCCATCTGGGGTGCCAAATGTAGTAGAAAAAACTCTTCCTCTTAAAAACGAAGGCACTTCTGGAGTTTGTAGAAGCAAGATAGACTTTATTGCAAAAAGACAACGAAGCCGAGTGTCCTGCAGGAACCACTGCCCTGCAGGAACCACTCCCGTACATCTCTAAGTTTTTGGCTTATGTACAAGTTTTGAAATGTTTATTCATAAGACACAGTTATCACAGCTCCACCCATTCTATTCTTCTCCAACCTGGTCTCAAAACTCCTGATGCTACTTCTCGCTTTCTCCTTATTTGGAGATAACATTGGCACAGAATACATGTCTAGTTCTAAGTCAGGAAAATGGGAGGTACA
Organism: Thymallus thymallus; assembly: GCA_023634145.1. Classification (NCBI taxonomy): domain Eukaryota; kingdom Metazoa; phylum Chordata; class Actinopteri; order Salmoniformes; family Salmonidae; genus Thymallus; species Thymallus thymallus. The sequence goes on along the minus strand of CM042390.1, from coordinate 29,145,473 downwards.
CAGGAAGCCTTTACCCCTGGGGGAGTCTCCTGACTCTGGTGACATTCCTCTGGTCAAAGGTCAACCTGCTGAGTGGTAGAGGGTTGCCTACACCCTACTCTCATCTGCTGAGGACAAAGAGATCTTGTTTCTGCTTTAAAACATACCAAGCTGAGTATATTCAGGGAGCTATAAGGAATTGGAAATTATACAATAACTATAAAGAATTGGAATTTACACAACATTGGCAGATTCTACATTTTCCTAAACTCATTGAAGACATTGCATTGCAATTGAGCCACTAGAGGGTAATGTCAAACAGCATATAGAATGATTCATGTACTTTATTGATCCCCCGAGGGGAAATTTCTTTGTCAAGCAGCTACAACAAAACATAGGGCAGGTGCAAAATGCCAGAACAAAAATACACAAAAGACAGATACACGATACATGATGCATAGAGCGTCAGTATGAAAAAGTATAGAAATACAAGAAGTCTGGAGTGCTAAAAAAGCTATAAAAAGACATTGCATAGTATGGGTGGATGGCTGAATATGTACACTATACATTGGCGGATGGTGCATGGCTAACTATACTATACAGGTCGATGGCAGAGAAATACTTCAATAGCTAAAAATGTGTATGATATGAGTGAGGGTAATAATAGTTTACTTAATAGACATACTGGTTAAATGAACAGGTAAGTGAAAATGTATTATGGTTACATTAACTGTATAGGTAAATGACAGGAAGAGATACTTAAATAGCTAAATGTGTGTATGATATAATTTGGGGTAATAATAGTAATTCCCTTAAAATACAGTCCTTAGTGCGCATAATTACAGATAACTGCACGTATTGCACATTCGATATACTAAAAGCAATGAAAAAAAAAAAGATACAACTGACAGGATACTAAAATGCATTCCTGAGTGAATGACTACGTAAGTCCAAGAATTACTTGCAATATTGCACGTAATATGATATAACAACTGTACATGAGAAAGTATATACAGACCTGAATGAATAAATAATTCCTGAGTGAATGAGTAATTACGGACCAGAGTTACTCACGGATGGATACACAATTGTTAAGCTAGGTCCTAACAACCCAACAGTTCCAGGTCTGTGTTGCCGACGGCATGGCACCCCGGTGAGGCATAGAATAGTCTAATAGCCGCCGGCAGGAAGGACCTCCTGTAGCGCTCTTTGGCACACCGTGGTGGGATCAGTCTGTGACTAAAGGTGCTCCTCTGCGTCATAACCATGGCATGCAGAGGGTGGGTGACGTTGTCCATGATGGCCAGGATCCGTCTCTCCGCTAGAGTGTCAAGGCTCATCCCCAGGACAGAGCTAGCCTTCCTGATCAGATTATTTACCCGAGAAGCATCACCGGCTTTTATGTTGGCTCCCCAGCACACCACTGCAAAAAAGATGGCACCACAGACTGGTAGAAGGTATGCAGTAGTTTACTGCACACGTTGAAGGACCTGAGCCTCCTCAGAAAGTAGAGTCCCTTTTTGTACAGGGCCCCAGTGTTACCAGCCCATTCCAGCCTGTTGTTCATATGGACTCCCAGGAACTTGTATGACCCAACCCTTTCCACATCCATCCCGTTTAGGGACTGCAGTCAGTTGTGCCTTGGTTCTCCTGAAGTCCACCACCATCTCCTTTGTTTTGCTGATGTTGAGCTGAAGGTGGTTCTGCTCACACCACAACACAAAGTCACTGATTGTGCTCCTGTACTCCTCCTCCTGCCCACCCCTGATGCACCCTACAATTGCGGAGTCATCCGAGAACTTCTGTAGGTGGCATGTTTCAGAGTTATATCTGAAGTCCGAGGTGTAGAGGGTGAACAGGAAAGGGGACAGGACCGTTCCTGGGGGGGCCCTGTGTTGCTCACTGCCCGTTCTGACACACAGCTCTGTAGTCACACAAATTGTGGCCTACCGGTCAGGTAGTCCGTGACCCAGGAGACTAAGGGTGCTTCCACTTTCATCCTCTTCATCTTCTCACCCAGTAGCAGGGGCTGAATGGTGTTGAAGGCACTGGAGAAGTCAAAAAACATAACCCTCACATTGCAACCTGCTTTGTCCAGGTGGTAATAGGCCCTCTGCAGAAGGAAGATGATAGCATCATCCACCCCGATGTTGTGCTGGTATGCAAACTGCAGGGGGTCCAGTGATGTACACACCGCTTTCCACTGATGTAGTCTCTCCAGTTCTCTCTTCACTTGGTTGGTGGTGAAAGCCAGCACAAGGTGGGGAGCTGGGGGGAGGGGGGTGTTGAGGATCAGTCCAGAGGGAGCAGGGGTGTAGCTTGTGTCGCTGATTGTCTCAGAGGTGTTGTGAGCAAAGTGGGGGTGGGGCAGCCGTGAGGGTGTGTGGCTTGGGGAGCTGGAAGGGAGGTGGACAGGGCCAGTATCGAACCTGTTAAAAAATTGGTTCAGCTCATTGGCTCTGTTCTGGGTCCCCTCCGTCTGCCCACTGTTTGACTTTTTGAGGCCAGTGATATTTCTCATACCCTTTCACACCTCTCTCACCTGGCTCTGCCTCAGCTTGTCTTCAATCTTCTCCTTATACCCTCTCTTCCCCTCAGCAATCCACAACTTCAGCTCCCTCTGGACGCATTTCAATTTGTCCTTGTCCCTCTTCTTGAAGGCCCTCTTCTTCTCATTCAGCAGGACCTTCAGGTCACTGGTTTATTATTTGGAAAACAGTGTACCTTTCTGGTGGGTACAGTGTTGTCTACACAATAATGGATATAGTCCGTTATGCAGTCAGTAAGTCCATCGATGTCCTCCCCATGAGCCTCACAGAGCACATCCCAGTCTGTTGTTTCAAAGCAGTCCTGTAGGGCCTCATTCGCCTCCGGGGACCATCTCCTAATGGTCCTAGTGGTCGCAGGCTGCTGTTGGACCAAAGGCCTGTAGAGTGGAGTGAGGTGGACAAGGTTGTGATCCGATCTACCGAGGGGAGGGAGTGCAGTGGAGTTGTATGCATCCTTCACATTAGCATATAACAAGTTCAGAGTTTTATTATTCCTGGTTGGGCACTTCACGAACTGTTTGAACTTGGGCAGCGTTGAGGCAGGTAGCCGAGTGGTTAGATGTTGGGCCCGTAACCGAAATGTTGCTGGATCGAGTCCCCAAGCTGACAAGGTAAAAATCTGTCGCTCTGCCCCTGAACAAGGCAGTTAACCCACTGTTCATAGGCCGTCATTGAAAATAAGAATTTGTTCTTAACTGAATTGCCTAGTGAAATAAAGGTAAAAGGGAATACAATATGAACTATAAAAAAGAAAAATGCATGGTTAAAATCCCCCGAGATGGCAAAGAAAGCACTGGGATGCGCTGTCTGTAACCTCACGATAACAGAGTGGATGACGTCACACGCTGTGTTTGCGTAAGCGGAGGGCGGGATGTAAACAATAACAGCAACGTGAATTCCCTCGGCAAATAGTAGGGTCTCAGGCTAACAGCTCAATGTCCGGGCTACAAATCTCTTCCTTAGGAGTAATATGGCTCGGATTACACCATCTGTTGTTAACTAATAAAGCCAGCCCCCCACCCTTGCTCTTACCAGAAGAAACGCTATCCCTGTCTGCTCTGATGGTCCGAAACCCGCCGATAGTGACGTTCTCTATGGGGATGTTATCGTTCAGCCAAGTCTTAGTAAAAAAATAGGCTCGCTTCCCGATAGTCCCTTTGCCCACAGACAAGACCCTCAAGTTCGTCCATCTTGTTATGCAGCGATCTCACATTGCCCATAATGATAGACGGTATAGCCGGCTTGTACTTCCTCAGCTTTGCCTTACACTTCAATCCCGCCCTACGTCCACACCGTCGCCTTTTCAACTCGTCCGGAATATCAAACTTTTCCCTGAGGTGCAGCAGCGCTGAGTGACTCCTGTAGATGTTCAGCTGCAAGAAAAATAAAAAGTCCCTCAGTGGTAAAAATAACCGTTAAAACCGGAGCACTCCATAATCCTGAACTATTATAGTTCAACTGTTGCAAAAAAACTCAAACTCAAGAAAAATAGAAAAAAAAACGAACAATAACAACAGTTTATGCACAAACTCAATCACTCTCCTTGGTCAAATAGCCCTTACACAGTCTGGACATGGGTTTTGGCTCATTGTAATGTTGAAAAAAGAAATGATAGTCCCACTAAGCGCAAACCATGCTGGTTAAGTGGGCCTTGAATTCTAAATACATCACATACAGTGTCACCAGCAAAGCACCATCACACCTCCTCCTCCATGCTTCACGGTGGGAACGACACATGCGGAGATCCGTTCACCTACTCTGCATCTCACAAACACAACACAAAAATCTGTAATTTGGACTCATCAGACAAAAGGATAGATTTTCACCAGTCCGATGTCCATTACTTGTGTTTCTTGGCCCAAGCAAGTCTCTTCTTCTTACGAAGGCCTGATTCCTGATTCACACATGAAGGCCTGATTCACACAGTCTCCTCTGAACAGTTGATGTTGAGATGTATCTGTTACTTGAATGTGAAGCATTTATTTGGGCTGCAATTTCTGAGGCTGGTAACTCTAATGAACTTATCCTCTGCAGCAAAGGTAACTTTCCTATGGCAGTCCTCTAGAGAGCCAGTTTAATAATAGTGCTTGATGGTTTTTGCGACTGCACTTGAAGAAACATTCTTGAAAAGTTATGTCTTAAAGTAATGCTGGCCTGTCGTTTCTCTTTGCATATTTGAGCTGTTCTTGCCATAATATTGAATTGGTTTCCTACCAAATAGGGCTATCTTCTGTATACCACCCCTACCTTGTCACAACACAACTGATTGGCTCAAATGCATTAAGAAGGAAAGACATTCCACAAATTAACTTTTAACAAGGCACACCTGTTAATTGAAATGAATTCCAGGTGACTACCTCATGAAGCTGGTTGAGAGAATGCCAAAAGTGTGCAAAGCTGTCATCAAGGCAAAGGGTGGCTACTTTGAAGAATATCAAATCTACAATATATTTGTTTAACACTTTTTTGGTTACTACATGATTCGATATGTGTTTTTTCATAATAGAAAACAGTAAAAATAAAGAAAAACCCTTGAATGAGTAGGTGTGTCCAAACTTTTGACTGGTACTGTACATCACAGAATACTGAAATATAACAAAACTGTTTGATGTAGAAACACTGGATTTTCGGTAATAATCTTTAGTAATTATGAAATTATGAAAAATGTTCACCCATCAGGCCAAAGAGGGAGCTTTTGGTCATTGACTGCAGGAATACTATGCTTCCAAAAACCTTAACACGAGTGATGCGTTTTAATGTTCAGACCGAGCGTCGGGGCTCTCAACAAAATTCCCCCGTACAGAAGACATCTTCACCAATGAGCCTTATATGTAATGAAACTGAGAGTCATGATCAAATAATATGCTTTATGACATAACGTTAAAATACTTTTCTACATTGAAACCTGTCTGTCTTTTAACATTTTCAAAGTCCACTACTTAACATTGTGTGTGTGTATAGAGTGAAATTAAAATTGAAAGACATTGTAACCATTCTTTGCATAATGTTCCCGGCGCCTATGACGTGAACGCACCTCCATGATTGAGGGGTTGGGTTAAATGCGGAAGATACATCACCTCATCCCGTCAGTAGAGGACGCCTGGTTGTTTTTTAAAAGTGCTTTCCTCACCATCCTAAATAAGCATGCCCCTATCAAAAAACGTAGAGCTTAGAATAGATATAGCCCTTGGTTCACCCCAGACTTGACTGCACTAGACCAACACAAAAACATCCTGTGGCGCACTGCATTAGCATCGAATAGCCCCCGCGATATGCAGCTATTCAGGGAAGTCAGGAACAAGTACACACAGTCAGTTAGGAAAGTAAAGGCCAGCTTTTTCAAACAGAAATTTGCTTCCTGTAGTACTAACTCCAAAAAGTTCTGGGACACTGTAAAGTCCATGGAGAATAAGAGCACCTCCTCCCAGTTGCCCACTGCATTGAGGCTCGGAAATACTGTTACCACCGATAAATCCACGATTATCGAAAATTTCAATAAGCATTTTGCTACGGCTGGCCATGCTTTCCACCTGGCTACCCCTACCCCGGCCAACAGCTCTGCACCCCCGGCAGCTACTTGCCCAAGCCCCCCCCGCTTCTCCTTCACCCAAATCCAGACGGCTGATGTTCTGAAAGAGCTGCTAAGTCTGGACCCCTACAAATCTGCTGGGCTAGATAATCTGGACCCTCTCTTTCTGAAATTATCAGCCAAAATTGTTGCAACACCTATCACTAGCCTGTTCAACATCTCTTTCGTATCGTCTGAGATCCCTAGAGATTGGAAGGCTGCCGCGGTCATCCCCCTCTTCAAAGGAGGAGACACTCTAGACCCAAACTGTTATAGACCAATATCCATCCTGCCCTGCCTTTCTAAAGTCTTCGAAAGCCAAGTTAAAAAACAGATAACTGACCACTTCGAATCCCACCGTACCTTCTCTGCTATGCAATCTGGTTTCCGAGCTGGTCATGGCTGCACCTCAGCTACGCTCAAGGTACTGAACGATATCATAACCGCCATCAATAAAAGACAGTACTGTGCAGCCGTTTTCATCGACCTGGCCAAGGCTTTCGACTCTGTCAATCACCGCATTCTTATTGGCAGACTCAATAGCCTTGGTTTCTCAAGTGACTGCCTTGCCTGGTTCTCTAACTACTTTGCAGACAGAGTTCAGTGTGTCAAATCGGAGGGCCTATTGTCCGATCCTCTGGCAGTCTCTATGGGGGTACCACAGGGTTCAATTCTTGGGCCAACCCTTTTCTCTATATACATCAACGATGTCGCTCTCGCTGCTGGTGACTCTCTGATCCATCTCTATGCAGATGACACCATTCTGTATACATCTGGCCCCTCTTTGGATACTGTGTTTACTAACCTTCAATCTAGCTTCAATGCCATACAACACTCCTTCCGTGGCCTCCAACTGCTCTTAAACGCTAGTAAAACTAAGTGCATGCTTTTCTATCGTACGCTGCCAGCACCCGCCCACCGGACTATCATCACTACTCTCGACGGATCCGAATTAGAATACGTGGACACCTACAAATACCTAGGCATCTGGTTAGACTATAAACTCAACTTCCAGACTCACATCAACCATCTCCAATCCAAAATTTAATCCAGAATTGGCTTCCTATTTCGCAACAAAGCCTCCTTCACTCATGCTGCCAAAACTGACTATCCTACCGATCCTTGATTTCGGCGATGTCATTTACAAACTAGCCTCCAACACTCTACTTAGCAAATTGGATGTAGTCTATCACAGTGCCATCCGTTTTGTCACCAAAGCCCCATACACTACCCACCACTGCAACCTGTATGCTCTCGTTGGCTGGCCTTCATTATATATTTGTCGCCAAACCCACTGGCTCCAGGTCATCTACAAGTCTTTGTTAGGTAAATCCCCGCCCTATCTCAGCTCACTGGTCACTATAGCAACACCCACCCGTAGCATGCGCTCCAGCAGGTATATCTCACTGGTCACCCCCAAAGCCAACACCTCCTTTGGCCGCCATTCCTTCCAGTTCGCTGCTGCCAATGACTGGAGCGAATTGCAAAAAGGTTCCTATCTCCCTCAATAACTTTAAGCATCAGTTGTCAAAGCTGCTTATCGATCACTGCACCTGTACATAGCCCTTCTGTAAATAGCCCACACTACTACCTCATCCCCATATTTACTTGTGTTTATTTTCACTAATCTTGCACTCCAGTATCTCTATTTGCACATCATAATTTGCACATCCTTCATTCCTGTGTTAATGATGATAATTCTGTAATTTATTTCACCACTATAGTCTATTTATTGTCCTACCTCCTAACCTTACTGCATTTTTGCACTACATTTTGCACTCTGTATTTAGATTTTTTATTGTGTTTTTGACTGTTTGTTTAATGTGCTTTGTCTTGGCCAGGTCGCAGTTGCAAATGAGAACTTGTTCTCAACTGACCTACCTGGTTAAATAAAATTTTAAAAAACATTTCGATTGAATGAATTCAGTTTTGCAACTGACCAGTTTTCCATTTCCCTTGCTATAATAGTACACTAAACTACATAGTATGTTGTCCATTAAAGTTGTTGTCTTTGACTCTTTTGATATCAGATTTGAGAAGCTTTGTGGTAGTTTAAAAGGGTTTGTTCCACTTTCCAATTCACATGACATTATGAGAAAAATTCCAGCCCTATAGTCATAAAACAGATGAAAATGGAAGCTATATACACTACATGGCCAAAAGTATGTGGAACACCACTTCAAATTAGTGGATTTGTCTATTTCAGCCACACCCATTCCTGACAGGTGTATAAAATCAAGCACACAGCCATGCAATCTCCATAGACAAATACTGGCAGTAGAATGACCCCTGCTGAAGAGCTCAGTAACTTTAAACATGGCACCATCATAGCACCTTTCCAACAAGTCAGTTTGTCAAATTGCTGCCCTGCTAGGGCTGCCCCGGTCAACTTTAAGTGCTCTTATTGTGAAATGGAAACGTCTAGGAGCAACAACAGCTCAGCTGCACACAAGCCTAAGATCACCATGCGCAATGCCAAGCATCGGCTGGAGTGGTGTAAAGCTCACCACCATTGGACTCTGGACCAGTGAAAATACATTCTCTGGAGTGATGATGCCTCCTTCACCATCTGGCAGTCCGATGGACAAATCTGGGTTCGACGGATGCAAGGAGAACGCTACCTACTCCAATACATAGTGCCAACTGTAAAGTTTGGTGGAGGAGGAATAATAGTCTGGGGCAGTTTTTTGGGCTTTGGTCTATTCCCCTTAGTACTAGTGACGGGAAATGTTAACTCTACAGCATACATTCTAGAAGATTCTGTGCTTCCAATTTTGTGGCAACTGTTTGGGTGAGGCCCTTTCCTGTTTCAGCATGACAATGCCCCGTGCACAAAGCGGAGGTCCATACAAAAATGGTTTGTCGAGATCGGTGTTGAAGAACTTGACAGGCCAGCACAGAGGCCTGACCTCAACCCCATCGAACACCTTTGGATGAATTGGAACGCCGACTGCGAACCAGGCCTAATTGCCCAACATCAGTGCCCGACCTCACTATTGCTCTTGTGGCTGAATGGAAGCAAGTCCAACATCTATTGGAAGCCTTCCCAGAAGAGTGGAGACTGTTATAGCAGCAAAGGGGGGACCAACTCCCTATTAATGCCCATGATTTTGGAATAAGATGTTTGACAAGCAGGTGTAAACATACTTTTGGCCATATAGTGTATAATAATTATATTTTGTCATAGCCTACGAATAGGACCCATAGTTTTACCTGACTAGGTAATGAGATTAAGAAAATCTCCAGGCTCTAGAAAAGACACACACATTTTACTATACCACTTTTGAAACTCTGTTTGTTTACAGCCATACAATAAGTGGTATAAAAAAGTACAATTGTAGGCGAGTATATGGTGTGCCACTGTATAGCTCTTCAGATTATCTGTCTTTCTGGTCAGAATCACTGATACAGGTCCCCCTCCAACCTCTGGAAGAATGGATAACTTGTTAAAATCTAGATTCAAATAAAGATCCTATCTATCAAATTGCTTTAGGTGGAAATAAATGATTTTGGCTGGAGTCAGAATGACCCCAAATAACAAAAGTCCATATTGATACAGACACACTAAACAATGATATAGATGTATAAGAACAAGTTGATTTGACAGTCATCCAAAAATTTAAGAACTGCACAAACCACCTTTGGGCTATGATCAAAGATATGTTGTATGAGGGTTTAGGAAATATATCGAACACTTTATTCACAAAAACTGATGTTAAACAACTGTTGCAAGGATGTGAGGAAGTGTTATATTGCAAATACTGTATTTAATGTCAACCATGGAGCCTACATACAACAGCTGGCCGGACCGGACAGTTTTTCTCTAGTTGATTTTTATTACTTCATTAATTCCTTCATTCACTACTGATATGTGATTGACATTTAGAGGTATTTTCCGATCGAAATTATACATGTATAACCTAACCTTTTAAATACGTCCAGTGTTTCAGTTTTTCACCAGACTTTTTTCAAACTTTCTTTTGTTTGGCTGCGCTTTTACTGGGCCTTTAAAGTTAATAACCCTATAAACGTAATATTCTGTGAAATCTGTATTTAGATACTTGTTCCCTTACCCTGTAAGCAGTGTATGGACTGCTCTAAGGAGTAGACAAGTCACTGCCAATAAACACACTACTACAACAGTGTAACTTTTGAAATAACATTTTCTATAAAATGTGAGATCTTATTGACATAGCCTTGTTCTGTTCAATGTTCTCTACCTATATAGTACTCTAAATACCCTAAATAATTAATGTAGTTATGTTCAAAATGTGTGTGTTCAAAATAAAACATTATAAAAATTGCTGGCATTATTCAAACCAATGAGTATTCGGAACTTTAAAGCCAATTATCTCAGAATCATCTTTTTGCAGATAGAACCTTATAGTACCAAGCTCTCGAATTCCTTAAACATCCTCTGTGTTCTGTGATTATTCTTTAACCAGTGATATATTCTAGGTCATTTTGAGACCTTAAGGAGCATCAGGTACTGCTTTAATGTCTACCAATGACTTTTGCTTCTTTTTGTGACAAACTACACTGGTCACTCAAAATATTTACAAAGAATGAATAGCCCTGATTTAAGATTAGGGACTGAAAAATGACTTTACTAATGATTAGTAAATGGCTTATAAGGAACTAAATTAAAACATCTTAGAAATAATCTTATGAATCGATAATATTTATAAATGTGTGAAACTGGCTTTAACATTTAAAAATATGAGTAATGATTAACTAAGTGTAAGCAAATTGTTTTTAAATGCTTTATAAATGGTTTAGTACTGAACATTATTATTAAGTGTTACCCATAATTGCATATTCTTACATTAACCCTCAACGTCTTACACTATACACCAGGGAGTTAGACCTGGACATTATCTGATATTATGGAGTAACTTAACTACACTTCTATTATACTATTTATCATTACATGACATGGAACTACAGTCAATTCATAACAAGCTTATGCGTTCTGCAATCAATCAGTCATTCCAATACAATCCTGGCAAATCATTCTTTATCAACACCACATTCTGAATTAATACCACATTTATCTATAATGACAACTGTTAACTGAGAATCTCATTCTGAGATAAGTAATGTCAGTCTATTGTTACATGAAATAAGCAATCTGTGTTTGTCAAACTTAAAAATGCAGGAACTATGAACACCTTAAATTCAGATGTAAAATATGATTAGCTGTCACTTTAAACCAGGGATAAAAGAAAGCATAAATTATTGGATTGATAAAGGAATTGACAAGTGGCAGAAAACTTAAGAAAACTGATGATGAATCGAAACTTGCAAAAAAATAAAAAGAGAAAATTGGAATCCAACAAATTAGATAGATGGAAACAACAATACCTAGAGTTTTTGCTGCTTTTCTCTCAGACTTATTGGCCTGTACAATTTTAACACCAGCCTTGGTGGTAGACTGTCTTGCAAATACCTTTCTGGCTTGTGATCTGGCCACCACAAATATTTTCAAATAAAGTGTTATAATAATTGAGCACGGGATAACAATTGTAAATAAAAGGTCACTGATGCTCCTCCAGATAAATCCTTCAACAATAAAACATTCTTCCAAACACCGTCTGGGTACCTGTACATTTACAGAGTAATTTATAATAATAGCATTGTATATGATACAACAACACCAGGTAATGGATATCCAACACATAATTCTTGGTATTGTTATTTTAGAGTGATACAACAAGGGACAACATACAGCAACATAGCGGTCAATAGATATCAAGACTAAATTTCCCAGAGATAAAGACAAAATTAAATAACTGATGTAGAGAGAAAACACACAGAAATATTTCCCAGAAACCCAGCATGATTCCATTATTGTTACAGTCACTACTGGTATCACAATCAGTCCCACCAGGAAATCTGCCACAGCCAGAGAGAGGATGAGCAGGTTGGTTGGAGTGTGGAGCTTCTTGAAGTGAGAGATGGAGATGATCACCAGTACGTTCAAAAATACTGTAACTGCTGAAATCAATGAGAAGAAGATGTACAGTGTTATGTAAATAGATGTAGATAGCGAAGCCTTTCTGCAAGAAGAGTTTTGGTCTGGAAAACAGTATTGAGCATCTTCGTGTTCCTCCATTTGTAATGAAGGGTAAAAATTCTGGGTTCCTACTCCTGCTTGGTCCTGTGTGTGACCCTGTCAGGTCAGCCTTCTGACAAACTCTGAGCTCTGCCTCTCTATTTATCCCTGAGTGACTGAGAGATACTCCCCTCCTCAGAGTCTCTCTGCACACACCACGAAAACATAAACATGATAAATAAATGTCTATTGGGGCATGGTAAATGTCTGTTGATGACTTGGGGGGGGGGGGGGGGGACAGGGGGAGCAATTAGCTGACTAGTGGTGGCTATTCAGGAGCCTGATGGTCTGTGGGTAGAAACTATTGGCCAGTCTTACAGGTTTTGCATGGTGCTCTTATAATGCCTGTGTCTGATTGGTGGGAACAGGGAGAACAGGCCATGGCTCTGGTGGCTGGAGTCCCAAGGCAGCAGCTACTCTTCCAGGGGTCCAGCAAAATGAAGGAAGTTATACATTTAAAAACATAACAATACATTCATAACATATTTCACAACACACTAAGTGTGTGCCCTCAGGCATCTACTCTACTACTCCATATCTATAACACAAAATCCTTGTGTACGTGTGTATAGTTCGTATGTTATTGTTTGTATGCATGTGTCTATGTTTGTGCTGCTTCACTGTTCCATAAAATGTATTTTTATCCGTTTTTTTAATCTAATTTTAATGCTGGCATGAGTTACTTTATGTGGAATAGAGTTCCATGTAGTCATGGCTCTATGTAGTACTGTGCACCTCCCATGGACTTGGGGGCTGTGAAGAGACCTCTGGTGGCATGTCTTGTGGGGTATGTATAGGTGTCCAAGCTGTGTGCCAGTAGTTCAATCAGAGTAGTGATGAAGTCAATCTCTCCTCCACTTTGAGCCAGGAGAGATTAACATGCATATTATTAATGTTAGCTCTCTGTGTACATCCGAGGACCAGTCGTGTTGCCCTGTTCTGAGCCAATTGCAATTTTCCTAAGTCCCTCTTTGTGGCACCTGAGCACACAACTGAACAGTAGTCCAGGTGTGACAAAACTAGGGCTTGTAGGACCTGCCTTGTTGATAGTGATGTTAAGACTGCAGAGCAGTGCTTTATTATAGACAGACTTCTCCCCATCCTAACTACTGTTGTATCAATATGTTTTGACCATGACAGTTTACAATCCAGGGTTACTCCAAGCAATTTAGTCTCCTCAACTTGATTTGTCCCAAATACAATGCTTTAAGTTTTTGAAATATTTAGGACTAACTTATTCCTTGCCACCCATTCTTAAAGTAACTGCAGCTCTTTGTTAAGTGTTGCGGTCATTCCAGTTGCTGTGGTAGCTGACGTGTATAGTGTTGAGTCATCCACATGCATAGACACACTGGCTTTTCCCTAGGGAATTCCTGATTCTACCTGGATTTTGTTCGTAAGGCTTCCATTAAAGAACACCCTCTGTGTTCTGTTAGACAGGATAACTCTTTATCCACAATATAGCAGGGGGTGTAAAGCCATAACACATACTTTTTTCCAGGAGCAGACTATGATCGATAATGTCAAAAGCCGCACTGAAGTCTAACAAAACAGCCCCCACAATCTTTTTATCATTGAATTATCTCAGGCAATCATAAGTCATTTGTGTAAGTGCTGTGCTTTTTGAATGTCCTTCCCTATAGGCGTGCTGAAAGTCTGTTGTCAGTTTGTTTACTATAAAATAGCATTTTATCTGGACAAACACATTTATCTCCTAAAGCTTAGTAAGGGTTGGCAACAGGCTGATTGGTTGGCTATTTGAGCCAGTTAAGGGAGCTTTATTATTCTTAGGTAGGGGAATAACTTTTGCTTCCCTTCAGGCCTGAGGGCACACACTTTCTAGTAGGCTTAAATGTAGCACTTTCTAGTAGGCTTAAATTTAGTCCGCTATTATCCTCAGTAATTTTCCATCCAAGTTGTCTGACCCCGGTGCCTTGTCATTGTTGACAGACAATAATATTTTTGTTGGTCTCTTCCACACCTACTTTACTGTCAGGCTCTGGCCATAGAGGAGCTTTGCTTCTCTATATTTCTATGGTCAGAGTCTGGCAGATCTAGGATTTCTACGTCTGTGTGGTGTTGTGTGTGGGATCCCTAATTAGAGGCAGCTGCATTGCATTACCTCTAATTAGGGATCCTACTTATATGTGCATGTTCCATTCCTACGGCGTGGTTCATTGTTGTATGTTGTCCCGTGTTGAAGTAAGTGTGTTTCTGTTATTATCTATTGCAATTGTTATTTTGTATAGTTCCATCAGTATAGTTTATTCACTTTAATAAACGATGTCGAACTATCGCTACGCTGCGCCTTGGTCTCTCTACACACCCGAACGTGACAGAATGAACCACCACCCGACCAAGCAGCGTAATACGGGAGCAAAGGAGAAGAAGAGAGGACAGCGGCGTAATCAAGGAAACGGAGGTAACGGAGCCCGTAGTCAACCCCAAGAAAATTTCGGGGGGGGGGGGCTATGGGGGTGGTCTGGCAATGAAGAGTACGCGCCAGTACCACTCTCCATGTGGAATACGCTGAGGCCGAAATACAAGTGGGGGGCGCAAAGTGAAGAAGAGGAGGAATATTTGGAGAGACATTTTGGAGACGTTCTGGAGGAAATGTGGGAGATAGCGGAAGAGGTAGAAAGGGAAATGTCGGAATGGAACAGTCCGTGTCCAGTCGCCTACTCCACTCCCGTGAAAGAGCAGTCCGCTCCACCGGTGCCCAGTCGGGGTCCGGTCGTCTGCTCTACTCCAATGCCAGAACAGTCCTACTCCACTCCCGTGAAAGAGCAGTCCGCTCCACCGGTGCCCAGTCGGGGTCCGGTCGTCTGCTCTACTCCAATGCCAGAACAGTCCGCTCCATCGGTGCCCAGTCCGGGTCCGGCCATCTGCTACACTCCAGTGCCAGAGCAGTCCGCTCCACCGGTGCCCAGTCCGGGTCCGGCCGTCTGCTACACTTCAGTGCCAGAGCAGTCCGCTCCACCGGTGCCCAGTCCGGGGCCGGTCGTCTGCTTCGCTCCCGTGCCGGAGCAGTCCGCTCCACCCGTGCCGGAGCAGTCCGCTCCACCGGTGCCCAGTCCGGGGCCGGTAGTCTGCTTCGCTCCCGTACCGGAGCAGTCCGCTCCACAGGATCGGGCATACAAAGGGGAGGCAAGGAGGAAGCTGCCGGCAATACAGACGCCACACCCGAGGCCGGAGCCGGAGCCCCCACCAACAACAACCTCCCCAGTATTCCGCAAGTTACCCCCTCTTTGTTTTTTTTTTTTTATATGTTGGACTTTGTGGTTCTTGGTTGGGGGGAGGTATCGCGGTCGGGGAGGGAAGGTGAATGATCCCCAATCAGAGACAGCTGTCTAGCGTTGTCTCTGATTGGGAATGGTATTTAGTCTTCTCTCCCATCCACCTGCATGTGGATCATTGTTTGTTTGTGCCTGTCTGCATGTGGGCTCACATCTTTGTCTGTTCTACTCTCCTTTATTATTTTTGGGAACTTATGAGTATTATAAGTTTAAATAAAAAGGATGTCACTCCACGAACGCTCCGTTTATCGTCCCATGATTACGCATCGTGACATCGCCAAGCTAAGGTTGGTCGAAAATCCTCTGTGCTACACCAAATAGTACCTATCCTGTAACTCCCAGTAATGGATACCAAAATGTACGTTAAATCCAGGGGAGGCTGGTGACTTGAAAAAATTAGGAGGATGGGAATCCCACGGTATAGGAGCGGGACGCACAGAGACGACAAAGTGTTTTTCAAAAATCGTCAAACTAATTATTTTAACCTAAAGCATTTAATAAAGACATTTATAGTACAATAGTATGGGGAATGGGAATGAGAGGGCTACTTACACAGTGTTGGAAAGGGATCACAGCAGTGATTGAATAAGGGTATGTGTCACAGATCCCTCTGGTACTGCTGTTCATTCCGGGCACCAGTTCCGGAGGTCTATGTTACTGACCTCCTAGGCGTTACTGAGCTGTGTCATTACACACACCTGGTTCCCATTCTCCACTGATTAGTAACTGTATAAATGTGCTCTGTGTTCACCATTGTCTGGTCGTTTATTGTTTCCATGTCCATTGTGCTGTGAGCACCTATGCTGTGTTGTTTCGGCGTTCGTGCTGTATGTATTGTGCACTCGTTGTAATACGGGTCTCGCCCCATGTATTTATTCGAGGTACTCCTCGCTCTTTTGTTTAGGTTCAACCCTGTGTGTTTTCGTATACATGTTTGTTTTGGGCTTTGTCCCTGTGCCTTTTTTTTGTCAGAAAATGATGCAGAAAAGCGAATCCATGCTTTTGTCACTTCTAGATTAGATTACTGCAATGCTCTACTCTCCGGCTACCCGGAAAAAACACTAAATAAACTTCAATTAGTGCTAAACACGGCTGCTAGAATCTTGACTAGAACCAAAAAATGTGATCATATTACTCCCATGCTAGCCTCTTTACACTGGCTTCCTGTAAAGGCTAGGGCTGATTTCAAGGTTTTACTGCTAACCTACCTGGGCTTGCTCCTACTTATCTCTCAGATTTGGTCCTGCCGTACATACCTACACGTATGCTCCAGCCACAAGACGCAGGCCTCCTTATTGTCCCTAGAATTTCTAAGCTGGAGGCAGGGCTTTCTCCTAAAGAGCTAAATTTTTATTGAATGGTCTGCCTATCCATGTGGGAGATGCAGACTCGGTCTCGACCTTTAAGTCTTTACTGAAGACTCATCTCTTCAGTTGGTCCTATGATTGAGTGTAGTCTGGCCCAGGGGTGCAAGGGTGAACGGCAAGGCACTGGAGCGACGAACCACTCTTGCTGTCTCTAACTAGCCAGTTCCCTTCTCTCCATTGGGATTCTCTGCCTCTGACCCTATTACGGGGGCTGAGTCACTGGCTTACTGGTGCTTTCCATGCTATCTCTAGGAGGTATGCGTCACTTCCTGTCCGGTTTGTCGCCCCCTCGGGCTTGTGCAGTGGAGGGGATCTTTCGTGGGCTATACTCAGCATTGTCTCAGGGTAGTAAGTTGGTGGTTGTTGATATCCCTCTATTGGTGTGGGGGCTGTGCTTTGGCAGAGTGGGTGGGGTTATATCCTGCCTGGTTGGCCCAGTCCGGGGGTATTGTCAGGGTATTGTCGGAAGGGGCCACAGTGTCTCCCAACCCCCCCTGTCTCAGCATCCAGTATCTATGCTGTAATAGTCTATGTGCCGGGGGGCTAGGGTCAGTTTGTTAAATCTGATGTTATTATCCAGTGTCTTGTGTGAATTTAAGTATGCTCCCTCTAATTCTCTCTCTCTCCCACTCTACCTCCCCTCCCGGAGGACCTGAGCCTACCCGGAGGACCATGCTTCAGGACCACCTGCCCTGATGACTCCTAGCTGTCCCCAGTCCACCTGGTCGTGCTGCTGCACCGGTTTCAACTCTTCTGCCCGTGGTTATGGAACCCTGACCTGTTCATCGGACGTGCCACCTTGTCCCAGACCTGCTGTTTTCATCTCTCTCTCTCTCTCTCTAGCTCTCTCTACCGCACCTGTGCTCCACCGGTACCCAATCCGGGTCCAGCCGTCTGCTCCGCCTCAGTGCCAGAGCAGTCCGCTCCACCGGTACCCATTCCGGGTCCAGCCGTCTGCTCCGCTCCAGTGCCAGAGCAGTCCGCTCCACCGGTACCCAGTCCGGGTTCAGCCATCTGTTCCACTCCTGAGCCAGAGCAGTCCGCTCCACCGGTGCCCAATCCGGGTCCAGCCGTCTGCTCCGCTTCAGAGCCTGAGCAGTCTGCCCCACCGGTGCCCAGTCCGGGCCCGGTTGTTTTCCCAGCTCCATGGCCGGAGCAGTTTACCCCACCGGTGCCCAGTCCGGGCCCGGTTTATTGCCCAGCTCCATGACCGGAGCCGTTTGCCCCACCGGTGCCCAGTCCGGGCCCGGTTGTTTTCCCCGCTCCATGGCCGGAGCCGTTGGCCCCACCGGTGCCCAGTCCGGGCCCGGTTTATTGCCCAGCTCCATGGCCGGAGCCGTTTGCCCCACCGGTGCCCAGTCCGGGCCCGGTTGTTTTCCCCGCTCCATGGCCGGAGCCGTTGGCCCCACCGGTACCCAGTCCGGGCCCAGCTATAAGGAGGGGCCATGGGAAAAAACTGTCCACTTCGCCGGAGCCAGAGCCTCCCCCAAAGGACTAGTTTTTCCCTCCCTAATTAACCCCCCCTTGTTTTGTGTGTTTTTTTTTTTGTTTGGCGTCCGGGAGTCCGCGCCTTGGGGAGGGGGGTACTGTCAGGCTCTGGCCATAGAGAAGCATAGGCTTCTCTATGTAGTTATGGTCAGAGTCTGACAGTGTCGTTCTTTTCTGTTTCTGTGTGGGGTTTGGGTTGGATCCCTAATTAGAGGCAGCTGCACCGCATTGTCTCTAATTAGGGATCCCATATATGTTGAGTCTGTCCTTCACTCTGGTGTGGGTCGTTGTTGATGTTGTCGTATTATGTCGCAGTCACGGTGAAAGTAAGTGTGTTTTCTTTACATCCGTCCATTAGTGTGTTTTGTGAACGTGACGTTTTTCTATAGTGTTTGTTTTCGGTTTTGTATAGTTCGTCATATGTTTTGTATTATACATAGTATTTAATTTTACGTAGTATAATAAAACAATGTCGAACTATTATCCCTGCGCTGCGCCTTGGTCTCCCAACACACACATTCGTGACATGGGGGTTATAGCATTTCTTTCACATGACCCATCAATTTAGACAAGTGTGTCTGAGTAAGCGTCATCTAGTATTTAGATATTTCTGTTTAACTGACATTTTTTCCTTATTGTAGGCTACTATTTTTACCACTTTTAGTCTTAATCTTTACCACACTACATGACCTTTAGCACCTCGAATGCGAATCCAGCGGCAGGTAGCTTTTCAGTTAGAACGTTGGGCCAGTAATCAAAAGGTCGCTGGTTTGAATACCAGAGCCTATGTCGATAGCGAAATCTTTCTGCAAGAAGAGTTAACACTAATTTGCTCCAGGGGCTGACCCTGTAGGTAGGTCGTCATTGTAAATAAGCATTTGTTCTTAACTGACTTGCCTAGTTAAATAAAGGTAAATAATAAGAAATGGGTTGGGCTAAGGCTTAAGTGGGTGTGAAGGATGCTGAATGGGTGTAGACAAAAGAGCTCTCCAGTAGGTTTTGCTAGATAAGACCAATTCAAGGCGGTCGGTCACATATTTTAGGTCATTTTAAGACCTTAGGGAGCATCAGGTACTTCTGGAATATCTACCAATGGCATGTGCATCTTTTTGTAAGAAATTACACTGGTCACTCTAAATGTTGATAAAATATTTATAAAGTATAAAGAGCCCTCACTTAAGATTAGGAATGGCAAAACTACTTTAATAATGATTAATAAACAGTTTATAGGGACCTATAGTAAACATCTAAAAATGATCTTATGAACCATTAATACATAGTAGCTATTTATAAATGTATGAATAACTAGTATTCAGTAATGACTTATAAATGGTGAGCAAATTGTTTCTTAATGCCTGTTACGTCCCTCTCGCTCTCCCTGTTTCCTTCTGTTCTGACTCTGTTTTCCAGTTTGGACACAGGTGGCGCTGATTGGGTCGTTAGCTGACAAGGGGCACCTGGGTTGATTCAGGAGTTGATATAAATCCCATTGTTCAGACCTGACTGTCGCGCTCTCAGCCTGCACCCTGTTTTTGGTTTGTAGTATTTTTGGGTTTACTTTTTGGTTAGATGCACCATTCAACACTTACACCTTATTCATTCCACTTGCATCCAAACACCACCACTACACTCTTCATGTCCACTTTCACACCTCACAGTTATTATTGTTTGTATTGTTTTGTTTAGTTATTTAATAAATATCTATTACACCCTTAACTCTGTCAACGTGTGGACTCCCTTGTTTGTCACTCTCTATGAGCCGGGTTGTGACAATGCCTTACCAAGGATGTATTACTGAATGTTATTAAAAAGGTGTTAGCCATAATTGCATATTCTTACATTTTGTTTTATAGATATAGGGTAGTAGAGTAGTGGCCTGAGGGAACACACTTAATGTGTTGTGAAAAGTGTTATGACATGTAATGTCATGTAATATTTTAAATTGTACATAACTGCCTTAATGTTGCTGGACCCCAGGAAGATTAGCTGCTAATGGGGATCCTTAACAAATACAAAAATCTGATATCATGGAGTAACTTTACTACACTTGTTAAAAGCATTGTGTCCCCATTGAGCCATTAGATGGTTATGTTAAACGACGTATAAAATGATTCATGAAGTCTTCAAAATGTACATTACTTTCTGCAGTATACAATTAATAATTAAATAACATGTAACTACAATGTATTTTAAAACAACCTCATGCCTTATGCAATCAACAAGTCATTCCAATCCAATCCTGCCAAATCATTCTGTATCAACACCGCATTCTGAATCAACACCACATCTATGATGTACAGTATCTATGATGACAACAGTTATCTAAGACAAGTCATGTCAGTGTATTGTTACATGCATAGTGTCTAACATAGTGCCTGAGTAAAAAATTAATAAATGGTGAGCTAACTGTTTGTAAATGCCTTTTAAACAGTTTATTACTGAATATTATTATAAAGTGTTACCCATAATTGCATATTCTTACATTTTAGCCTCACCTTCTTACAATATACACCATTGAGTTCGACCTGGACGTTCTCTGATATCATGGAGCATTGTACATATCAAACTTAGTACACTTGTAGAAAGCATTGTGTCCCCATTGAGCTACTAGATGATGATACCATACAACTAAATGATTCATGAAGTCAAACTGCACTTTACTTTTACAGTACTTACATACAGTACTTAAATAATATGGAGCTACGATGTCTTTATAACAAGTTTATGCCTTCTGCAATCAACAAGTCATTCCAATCCAATCCTGGCAAATCACTCTGTATCAACATCAAATTCTGAATCAACACCACATATATCTATGATGACAACAGTTAACTGAGGAGTAATGTCTGCGTATTGTTACATGAAATAAGACATTACAACAACAATACAGTACAACATAACAATATCAATCTGTTTGTCAAATTTAGGAATAAAAACATAGGATCATGAACACTTTAACTTTTGTTAAAATACGTTTAGCTGTCACTTTGAACCAAGGATAAAAGAAAGCATAAATGATTGGATTGATGAAGGAATTAACAAGTGGCAGAAGGTTTATGAAAATTGTTGATGAATTGGTACTTCCAAAAAAATAAAAACAGAAAACTGGAATCCAACAAGTTAGATAGGTGAAAACTACAATACCTAGAGTTTTTGCTGCTTTTCTCTCAGACTTATTTGCCTGTACAGTTTTAACACCAGACTTGGTGGCAGCCTCTTTTGAAAATACCTTTCTGGCCTGTGATCTGGCCACCACAAATATTTTCAAATAAAGTGTTATAATAATAAAGCACGGGACAGCCATTGTAACTGCAAGGTCAATGATGCTACCACAGGTAAATCCTTCAACAATAAAACATTCTTCCAAACATTTTCTGGGTATATTTACAGAGTTTATCGTAGCAGCATTGTATATGATACAACAACACCAGGTAATGGATATACAACAAATTATTCTTGGTATTGTTATTTTAGAGTGGTACAATAAGGGATCACACACAGCAACATAGCGGTCAATAGATATCAAGACCAAATTACCGAGAGACAAAGAAGTACATAAATAACCGATGTAAAGAAAAAACGCAAAGAAATATTCACCAGAAACCCAGCATGATTCCATTATTGCTACTGTTGCTACTGGTATCACAATCAGTCCCACCAGGAAATCTGCCACAGCAAGAGAGAGGATGAGCAGGTTGGTTGGAGTGTGGAGCTGCTTGAAGTGAGAGATGGAGATGATCACCAGAACATTCAAAAATACTGTAACCGCTGAAATCAATAAGAAGAAGATGTACAGGGTTATGTATATAGATGTCGATAGCGAAATCTTTCTGCAAGAAGAGTTTTGGTCTCTTGAACAGTATTGAGCATCTTCGTGTTCGTCCATTTGTAATTAAGGGTAAAAATGCTGAGGTTCCTGCTCCTGCTTGGTCCTGTACAGTATGTGACCCTGTCAGGTCAGCCTTCTGACAAATTCTGAGCTCTGCGTCACTATTTATCCCTGAGTGACTGAGAGACACTCCCCTTCTCAGAGTCTCTCTGCTCACACACCACCAAAGCATAAACACGTAAGCACAACAATGAAAAAACGGTCTGATAAACAAATAATTGACAGTAGGCAAGATGATAAGATGGCATAGCTTTATAGTGTATGCACTTCACGTCATTACCTTAACATAAAAAAAAAAAAAAAACTCTTAATATAATTCACTATTAGCCATTTAATTAAGTTATCCCTCCTCAACAGCTTCAACTGTAGCCCCAAAACCCTGGGCACTATGAACATCTATAATGCAAGTCTTACTGCTGTATTGTGACAATAACCAAATGCTGTGATTGAGTAAATCTCTTTTTTTGGGCATTATCATTTATATTATAATTGGGCGACACTTTATAATAACTTTCAGTAATAAAACCTTTAAAGGGCATTTCAAAACAGTTTGCTCATCATTTATATATCATTACTTCCACATTTGTAAATGTCAGTAAACTAGTTATTCACACATGTATAAACTACTTTTAAAAAATGTGTAAATGATTCATAAGATGTTTAATATTTAAATAAACCATTTACTAATAGTATTTTTGCGTTCCTTAATCTAAAGTGAGTGCAATTTATACTTTATACACACTTACATGTTTTGAGTGACCAGTGTAATACACACAGAAATGTTGAGTGACCAGTGTAATTTCTCACAAAAAGATGGACATGCCATTGGTAGACATTAAAGTCTCAAAATGGCTTAGAACATATCAATGGTCAATTAAAACAGGATGTTTAAGGAAACATATCAAACATTTTATTCACAAAAACTTTTAAACAACTGTTGCAAGAATGTGAGGAAGTGTATATTGCAAACATAGCTTTTTTTGGCTGCACTTTTACTCTGCCTTTTAAAGTTTATAACCCTTTAAAGCTGAGATCCAGGTTTATTTGTTCTTGTTTTTGTTTTGTTTTTGAAAAGGAGTAGATGAACATCCAGAAAAGTCATTATACTCTGCTGATCTATCGCATGTGCAATGATATCCAAGGAAATAAAACAATGTTTATTGTTTTAAGTAATGTCTTTGATGTTGTAATATCGCAATGTGGTACTATTGCGTGCTCTTTTCTCTTGTTTTAACTCGTTTGTGTTAACTAGACCGACTGGTTAGCCTCACGGCTCTACAGTCGTGGGAGAATACCTACCCTGAACTGCCCATATGCGGTTCCCTCCAGCTAGCTACAGCGTGACTTAGCAAAGGTGATTGCTAGCTAGCGAATGCATCACTAGCCTCGTGACTGTAGCGTTCTCACTGTGCACACCATAGCTAGCATTAGCCTCAAGGCTTCTACTAGCTAACTAAAGCCCAGAGCTTACACATTATTTTTACAACAGCGGTCTCAGCATAGCCCTCAACATTTGCAAGTGAGCCGCAGCTAGACTGTATATCGAGTGGCTGGCTCCTTGGCAACTGCTTCCTGCAGTCCCAGCTTGCCTCAGAGGCTAGGAGCTAATGGGATAAGCCCCTTGTCAGCAAGATCCTGGCTAGGGGTTCCCCTAGCATGTACATGCACAATATGGAGGAATCTGTGTTTTGCAACCCTCCCATGATGGAGCAGTCACTGGCTGACCAGTTCCACCCAACACGCCAATCTGCTGGTACTGCTGGCACTTCCCTCCCTGGAAAGACGGTATGCTTTTCTGCATCCATTTTCCATAAGACGTACAGAGCTTCGGCCCTGTCAATCAAAGCACTTCACGTTCCCTTTTATTGTTGGCTTACCAGGCAGAGTTAGAGGATGTGGGGAAGCAAATGGATTCGGATACCATGAATCCAGATGCTTGGCGTGAGATCTGTATGATTACAGATCTAAACCTCTGTTCCACCTGTAATGCCATGCAAGGCTCTGGTCGTACCATGAGCCTGGCGGTGGTGGGAGAAAGGGCACTTTGACAAAGATTATCCAGTTTAACAGAAAAACTGGACCTCATGGATGCACCGCAAATACGGGCCCCGTGGCAGCCCGTTGGTCACTGCAACTTGCCCCAGTCTCACAGCAGGGAGGGGGCAATAAGTAGGCCTTGGGGGCCCAAAACCCCTGGAAACACAGTAGAACGGTGTAGACGAAGACAGATTGGTGGCCCAGGGAGCTGGGCTACCCGGTCGGGCGTCTGAGCTAGAGGAGAGACTCAGAGTCATGGAGGAACAGGTCGCCGGGTTGGTTACAGCACTCGGGGATATGATTTCCCTCATGGCTGCGCGATCGGGCGGGGAGAACCCGGTGGGTTCATCTGGAGCCAGCACCCGATCGTTTGGAGTCTCGTCACGTCCCGAGGGGAGAACTCCGGAGAGCCATCCCAGAGAAGTATGATGGCAATCCAGAGGGTTGTCGTGGGTTCCTTCTCCAATGCAAACTGTATTTAGGCGATCAGCCTGTGTCGGATTCGGAGAAGGTGCACACGATGATCACACTCCTCACAGGGCGTGCACTCGACTGGGCAACGGCACTGTGGGGGAGCGGGGCTGAGGAATTAAGGTCGGTTCCCAGGTTCATCGCCCAGTTCCAAGCTGTGTGGGGCCATCCCGCGGAGGGAAGAGATGCGGGCGAACAGGGCAAGGACACGGCCTCGGAGTATGCGCTGTCATTCCGGGCTCGTTCCACCGGCATCCAGTGGGTGGAAAGAGCCGGCTCTTTGGACCGCCTTCCGTAGGGGTCTGCGGGTGGAGGTCCAGATGGAGCTGGCTTGTGTGAGTCAGTCCATGACTCTGGACGCCTACATCGCACGGGCCATTGCCATCGACGGCGAGCTCCGGGACCGTGACCAGCTGGCGCGCATCTTCCCCTTCCAAAAATCAGAGCCGGAACATGAGCCGATGGAGGTGGGAATCACGAGACTCTCCGCAGAGAAGAGAGAACGGCGGAGTCGTCAGGGTCTGTGCCTTTACTGCGGAGAGAGGGGGCATGTCAGGAGGGCGTGTCCCTCTGTCCCGACTGGACGCAGGATAAAGGCCGGATGGCTCAGGTGGGCACAGTAGGTGTCTTGCGTGCTGAACGCATAGCTAGCCCTTTCTGTTGCTCAGTTGTGCTCTTTGGTAACTTCCCCGATCATGTGTCCACAGCCCTGATTGACTACTGAGTTGTGGGGAGTTTCATTGACCGGACCCTGGTTGACGCTCTCCGACTGCCGTTGCGCCGGTTGAGGTCCTCCATGCCAATTCACGCTCTGGATGGTCGGCCGATGGGGTCCGGTTCCATCACTCACGTGACCCATCCTGTCACCCTCACCATGCAAGGCTGCCATCGAGAGAGACTGGAATTGTTGGTGATCTCTTCATCCGGCCATCTTGGGGGCTGGAGCGCACAAAGGATTCTAGTATGGTCGGATAAATGTCGGAGGACCTGTATTACACCTACTGTAGGGGCTACATCGGTTGAGAGCCCTGAGAGCACCCTCACGGGGAACATTCCGCCAGAATACGAAGATCTGCGCGGAGTGTTCTCTAAAGAGAAAGCCAAGTGTCTCCCTCCGCACCGTGCTTGGGACTGAGCCATTGACCTTGTGCCAGGTGGCACGCCTCCCCGCAGATGTATCTATCCGCTCTCTATGGCCGAAACTGAGACTATGGAGACGTATATCCGAGAGACGCTGGAGCAGGGGCACATTCGCCATTCTACATCCCCTTAAGGCCGTGCATTGATTATCGAGGACTGAATGAGGTAACGACGAAGTTCCGATACCCAATGCCCCTCGTTCCTGCGGCCATAGAGCAGCTCCGGGGAGCGTGCTTCTTCACCAAGCTGGACCTCCGGAGCGCGTACAACCTCATACGGATCCGGGAAGGAGACGAGTGGAAGACCGCATTTAGACACTATGAATACCTAATGATGCCATACGGACTCTCTAATGCCCCAGAGGTATTCCAGTCGTTTCTGAATGAGGTATTTCGGGATATGTCGGGGAGGTATGTGGTGGGGTATATAGATGACATACTAGTGTACTCCCCGACATTCTCAGAACACGTGACTTACATTCGTGCTGTCCTCCACCGTCTGTTACAGAATAATCTGTACGTCAAGGAGGAAAAATGCGCCTTCCACCAAACGGCCGTCTCCTTCCTAGGGTACCGTATTGCTCTGGAGGGGGTGAAGATGGAAGAGTTGAAGGTGGAGGCGGTACGGTCATGGCCAGTCCCTCAGAACATCAAGGGACTGCAGAGCTTCCTCGGATTTGCCAACTTCTACCGCCGGTTCATAAAGGGCTATAGCTCCATCGCAGCGCCACTCACGTCGTTGTTGAAAGGAAACCCTCAACGCCTCGCCTGGACCTCGAGTGCCGAGAAGGCATTTCTCGACCTGAAGGGCCGGTTCACCACCGCGCCGCTGCTACACCACCCGGACCCGCTCAAGCCCTTCACGGTCGAGGCCGACGCGTCGGAGGTCGGGGTAGGGGCGGTCCTCTCCCAGCTGCAGGGGAACCTTCCGAGAGCGGCTCCTACAGGCAAACTCCATCCCCTACCAGTACCTCAGCGGCCTTGGTCGCACATCGCGGTGGATTTCCTTACGGATCTACCGCCAGCAGAGGGGAAAACCACCATTGGCGTGGTAGTGGACAGATTTTCAAAGATGGTGCGGTCTCTTCTCTCACTTTCACCCCTCGCACAAACACATGCAAGAAACCACAACGCAGGTGGATACTCACGGAACATAAATAAAATCCCCAACTAGAAACTCAAGGCAGCTGCCTCTAATTGGGGATCAACAAACTCAACATAGAGTTCACTGCAACTCTCCCGTCAGGTCCTGACTGTGGCCTCTCGACTCCCATAGAGAAGTCCAGAGAGCTGCCTTCAGTCAGAACCTGACAGTAACCCCCACCCCTAAGACCCCCACCCCGGCGTGTAGAACTCCACCTCTGGAGCTGTGCTGGATGCCAGGTCCTTTCTGGACCCTGGCGCAGGAGACTCCAACCTCTGAGCTGGACAAGACACCGGTCCCAGACTGGGCCCCGGCGCAGCTGCCTCCGACGCAAAGGGAGGCTCCGACCTCAGAGCAGGACTGGACCCCGGTCCTGGACTGGGAACCAGGGCAGAGAGCTCCTGGCTCGGAGCTGGACTACACACCGGTCCCGGACTGGGCACCGGTGCAGAGGACTCTGAGCCCGGAGCAGGACTGCACACCGGTCCCGGACTGGGCACCGGCGCAGAGGGCTCCTGCCTCATAGCAGGACTGAACACTGGTCCCGGACTGGGAACCGGCGCAGAGGGCTCAGACCTCAAGGCAGGACTGCTCACCGGTCCCGGACTATCCAACAGAGCGGTACTCCTCACCGGAACAGTTGTTAATCGGCGCCGTCTTCCTGGTTCGTGGAGCTGGCACCTGAGTCTTGTAGTGGAAAAAAACTCTTCCCTCTTACTAAAAAATAAAAGCACTTCTGGAGTTTGTAGAAGCAAGATAGACTTTATTGCAAAAAGACAACGAAGCCGAGTGTCCTGCAAGAACCACTCCCGTACATCTCTAAGTTTTTGGCTTATGTACAAGTTTTAAAATGTTTATTCATAAGACACAGTTATCACAGCTTCACCCATTCTAATTTCCTCCAACCTGGTCTCAAAACTCCTGATGCTATTTCTTGTTTTCTCCTTATTTGGAGATCATAGTGGCACAGAATACATGTCTAGTTGTAAGTCAGGAAAATGGGAGGTACACAGGAAGCCTTTACCCCTGGGGGAGTCTCCTGACTCTGGTGACATTCCTCTGGTCAAAGGTCAACCTGCTGAGTGGTAGGGGGTTGTCTACACCCTACCCTCATCTGCTGAGGAAAAAGAGATCTTATCTCTGCTTGTAACATATAAAGCTAAATATATTCAGGGAGCCATAAAGAATTGGAAATTACACAATAACTATAAAGAATTGGAAATTACACAACACCATCACGGGCTCAGCAACTTCCTCCTTCTACTGGTCATGAAAACCAGGTGCGAAACACAGGGATTTCGATCTTGTCGGGTCTTTAAAGTACATCCTTCCCTTCCAACATGTTGAATAAAAAATCTTCGTCCAGTCCGAGGTGTGTTCTAGTCAAGATTCCAGCAGCCGTGTTAAGCACTAACTGAAGTTTATTTTGTGCTTTATCTGGGTAGGCGGAGAGTAGAGCATTACAGTATTCTAATCAAGAAGTGAAAAAAGCATGGATTAGCTTTTCTGCATTCTGATTTTGGCAATGTTACAAAAATATTTAAATGTTCTTGATATGTTTGTCAAAACAGAGATCAGGGTCAGGAGTAACGCCAATGTCCTTTACAGTTGTTTTGGGGACAACTGTACAATCATCACGATTAATTGTCAGATCCAACAGAAGATCTCTTTGTTTCTTGGGACCTAGCACCTCTGTTTTGTCCGAGTTTAAAAGAAAAAACATTTGCTGCCATCCACTTCCTTATGTCTGAAACACAGGCTTCCAGGGTAGGCAATTTTGGGGCTTCACCATGATTCATCGAAATGTACAGCTGTGTGTCGTCCGCATAGCAATGGAAGTTAACATCACTAAAAATAGTGAAAACAATAGTGGTCCTAAAATGGAACCTTGAGGAACACAGAAACTTAAAATTGATTTGTCAGAGGATAAACCATCCACAGAGATGAACTGATATCTTTCCGACAGATAAGATCTAAACCAGGAAAGAACTTGTCCGTGTAGACCAATTAAGGTTTCCAATCTCTCCAAAAGAATATGGTGGTCGATGGTGTCAAAATCAGAACTAAGGTCTAGGAGCACGAGGACAGATTTAGAGCCTTGGTCGCCATTAAAAGGTAATTTCCCACCTTCACGAGTGCAGTATCAGTGCTGTCATGTGGTCTAAAACCAGACTGAAGCGTTTTGATAAAATTCTTTGACTTCAGGAAGACAGTTTTTTTTCAAAAACATTTGAGAGGAATGGGAGGTTCGATATAGGCCGATAGTTTTTTACATTTTCTGGGTAAAGGTTTGGCGTTTTCAAGAGAGGCTTTATTACTGCCACTTTTAGTGAGTTTGGAACACATCCAGTTGACGCTGTACATCCTTCTGTTGGCCGCTCTCTCTTGCACAAAAGCCAAACCCTGTGACACGGTATATCCATAAATATTGCCACCCGCTAGGGACTCAGTGCAAGTGGGTGAAGCATGTTTTACAAGAAACACTATGCTCATATGCCTCTTATCGCCCTGGGGTGTGCATGACGCGCACTTCACCAGTCCTGCCCACCGCATCTATCCAGATTGACTCAAGAGACACACTGTCAGAAGGGACAACCGTATGAAGATTTTTTTGAGACCCCATTCCTACATGTTGATAACATACCACTAGGGGTGGTTCACTGGCACACCCTATCAAGGGTAATTCTTATGTTTTTTTCTCTATCCTATGCCTTACGCCCCCCACTCTAAGCAGAGCAAGGTAACATCCTCGAGCCACTCAATGACCAAGGACACCCTGCTTTATAACCAGTCCTGGAAGTCACCGTTATGCAGGGATCTGCTGACCCAAGCATAGGAAGAGATCGGCCACCCTCACCCAGTAGCCATGGCCCTCTGGGCATGGCCTGTGGAACGATAAATCTGAAGGTGACAAACCGGCCACTCAAGATCTTTTAAGATCCAGAGTGCCAATGCCCCTCTCACACAGTCAGTAAGTGTTTTGGAGAAGTGGTGTGACCTACACAGATTTATTCCTTAAAATGTTCTGTATCCGAGGATTACATGCTATCTCGCCAGTCACAGAGGCCTCGACAGTTACACAGAAAGGTAACACCCTCTATGTCGTTTTGCCCCATCTATTGTGCTATAGGTTTTCTCATGCCTTTTGAGCCAATGGAAAGCGGGGAGATTGGGGAGATCTGCAAATGACATTAAATCTAATTAGCATAATTAAAAAATCACAATATGTCTGTTTAAGCTAGAGGTATCTGTAAGAATCGTAAAGTCAACTATAAATAGGTGCACAGTTCTGGGCACTATTTCTATACATATTAAACTATTTTATACACATCAAATCAAATATTGTTCCTGATCAAAAAGAAAATGGAAAATAAGCTATACATAGGCTGGTGGTTTGCTGACAGTTTGTAGTTTTTACACCAACAAGCAGAAACACTATCACCAATAAAAATAAGGACAAGTGAATACAGTGGAGGAACTGCTGATATGAATGGATAAGCCTCAACCCACAGCAAAGCAAACCTATGTAATGGAAGATCATTGAGGTTAGGCCTCTGACTCCCACCAGGGGGAGTGGAAGGACCACAATCAAGCCCTCACACCCTAACTAGGGGAGTTTAATGATCCTCAATCAGAGACAGCTGTACAGGATTGTCTCTGATTGGGGATTGTATTTAGGCACCCCACACATCCACCTTTGTGTGGATTATTGTTTGTGACACAACATCAGTTTTGCGCACGTAAGTCACTTTGTGTTTCATACTCGCCTTTGTTATTTTTGGTAACTTGTTAGTGGAATAAGTTTAAATAAAAAAGGAATGACTGCACGAAAGCTCCGTATATGGTCCCTTAACTACGCATCGTGACAGTTATATAGAAGTAACACAACTTAATTCTCTTTATTTTGAGTGTCAGCAATGTTGTGAGAAATTATGAAAAATATATACCTAATTTACCACTAATAAAGCCATTTACATTCATATTTTAGTCATTTAGCAGACACTCTGGAGCGACTTACAAGAGCAATTAGGGTTAAGTGCCTTGCTCAAGGGCATCGACAAGGGCTCAGGATTCAAACCAGCAACCTTTCGGTTACTGGCCCAATGTTCTTAACCGCTAGCTACCTGCAGCCCCCATTTACAAAGTTGTGTACTAGTATTTGTTGATTACCTGAAAACAGTGAACATATTTACAACCTTTTCTCTTCTGATAAACAATGTCTTCATATTCTGTGAACAAAAACTTAACAGTGAATGTTGTATTCATTGATGACTATATTTAAAGTTTTGCAAAAGGGGATAGGTACAAAAGGCAAGAAAATGATCAAACGTTCTCAAGTGTAGTTGAGGATTTGATTAGTTCTGCTTTAGGTTTGCTTGTACACGATTGAGAAAGTATAAACAGCATTAGACCAGGTATGTTAGGCAGTAGATGCATCTCCTATCTTTGCTATGACTGTTTCTGTGACAGCATGGGCATTTTCATTTTCAAATAGTCCATTTCTTCTACTTCTATGAGCTGCGGCCAGCAGATGCTCAACAATCCTATTGGTCTGTCCGTGCCTTACAGCCAAGGTTGGAGATTTAGTTCCGCCTGCAGTTATGGAATGTTTGCTCAGGAGTATAATTAATCTGCTGACCTGGATGGAATTGTGATTCTTTTTTTAACCCTTAGCAAGTCCCACCCAGTTGACTTCTTAAAAATGTCGAAAGCCCTCAATTGTGCTGCCCATGATAAAATAGATGGCCCCTATCCACCTTGATGATCAGCTCAGACACCTGAGCTCCAGAAAACAGAGGAGGCCGCTATCAAACACTTTGCATGAGTGGAGCTCCAAACAGTTGAGATTCAGAAAAAAAATTCTGGCTTACAAGTTTGAGACGAACAGTGAGTGTTAACAGCCAGCCTCCCATTCAAATGCAAAATCCCATACTGAAGTTGTCCAGACTTCCAATAATCTAGTTAACAAAACAAGATTTGGAAGGATGGCCTTGAAAGACTGAGTCATCATTGTGTACAGCATGTCATTTGTTCAGTGCATAGGGAAATTGACAGTAAGGAAGTTGATAAAGATGGCATAGCTTTAAGGTGTATGCTCTAATGGCATTCCATAGGAACATTCCATAGACTTGTCCATCTGATCTGAATTATGACTGTTACATCATGGGGACAAATAATATTTGACAGACATCACCCTGTGGAATTCTGACTCAATCATCCTTTTCTGGTTTGTTGTAATTCTCTCAAATTCCAGAGGGTCCTGTAGCACTTACCTGCAAGTGTTACGCCCCTGTAAAAGGGGAAATAGAAAGTACGACACGGACATGATGTAGCTTCAGTCAAGTCCAATGTTGTAATGCATTTACCATGAACAGCATAACATGTTTACACGATATCACAATTAAACATGTTATTTTCCATTTGCACGACATAAATGTCCCTCTAAGAAACTACACAATTAGGAAAAATATCAGCTGGTCAGTTATAACTCCATATTACTAAAATATCAAAATATGTTTACAGAATATATTGAAACAGTACATTTAATAAAACAGATTATTTAAACAAAAATAGATTTAACTTAACCCTGTAAAGTGTTTAGAACAATAAACGGCACAATAGAAGATATTCTGTAATGCTAAATACTGTAATGATTTAAGCAGGAGACTTGAGTGGATCCAATCGCAGAGCGTTGTTTTACTGAACGTGA
Source organism: Thymallus thymallus (assembly GCA_023634145.1). Classification (NCBI taxonomy): domain Eukaryota; kingdom Metazoa; phylum Chordata; class Actinopteri; order Salmoniformes; family Salmonidae; genus Thymallus; species Thymallus thymallus. The sequence continues at coordinate 29,112,721 of CM042390.1, read as the reverse complement.
CAGCACAGAGTTCACAATCCAGGTGAAATATAACAAAAAACGATATAAGCCACAAATTCATAAGGACCCAACACATGGGAACTTGCATGACTACCAAATACAGGAAAACAATACCTCACAATGGGCAACTGATTTGGCCTAGCTTATATACCCAGAAACACAGGTGACAGTAATTATGTTAAACAACGTCATCAGTGGGATAGATCCAAGATGATAGGACGAGCAGGTGAGTATAGGAGTGATGACAGGGGCCTGAACCTTACACTACCCCCCCCCCCTTCACGGGCGGCTACCAGACGCCACCGACGACGGCCAGGAGGACCCCTCATAGAGGTGATGCACCGTACCGGGGCTGGGCAGAGGAACAGAACGAGAAGACAGGTTAGAACCAAACACGGAGGACCCCACGGCCCCAGACAGAATAGAAGCCTGATGACAACGGGCCTTAGGCTGACGGCGAGGCGGCCGACCTCGAGGTCGTGGCCCCGGGCGGTCCGGATGTGCAGCGTGGTACACACGCATTAGGTCTGGGTCCAAAATGTCCCTTGTAGGCACCCAAGACCTCTCCTCGGGCCCGTAGCCCTCCCAGTCGAAAAGGTACTATAGTACCCCCTCCCGACGGCGGGAGTCGAGTATCTCTTTAATTCAGTAAGCAGGTTCTCCTCCAATAACCATGGGAGGCGGATGAGGAGTGGTTACTGGAGGGTGCAAAGGGCTATACCTAACAGGCTTTAATAGGGACACATGGAAGGATGGATGTATGCGGTATTGTCTTGGCAACAACAGTCTGTAGGTAACCTGGTTGATGCGTTTCAATATTTTAAATGGTCCAATGTACTTAGCACCAAGCTTACGGCACGGGAGACTGATATCCTTGGTTGACAACCATACCCTCTGTCCTGGTCGATAGCAGGGTGTGGGGCGACGGCGATGATCGGCATGCCGCTTCTGAGTCTGAGACGCTTGCTGGAGACGGCGATGAGCTGATTCACATACCTGGCTGCTACGACGAAACCAGTCCTCCACTGCAGGCACAGGTCCTGGTTCTGTATCCCACGGGAACATGGGCGGTTGCTGCCCGTATACACACTGGAAGGGGGTTCATCTGAGAGAAGAATGTGTTGATGAATTTTGAACATATTCCACCCACGGAAGGAAACGACTCCAGTCCGCCGGACGCTTACTGCATTGTTGTCTGAGGTATTTTCCTATCTCTTGGTTCAGGCGTTCGGTTTGGCCATTAGATTCAGGATGGTACCCTGACGACAAACTGACCCTAATCCCCAAGCGCTCACAGAACACTTTCCACACTTGTGAAATGAATTGGGGCCCCCGGTCAGAAACGATGTCCTCAGGAATACCAAATTGACGGAAGACGTGAATCCAGTTCAGCCAATTCCAGGGCAGAGGGCAACTGAGGTAACGGAACTAATCGACACATTTTTGAGAACCTGTCGATTATGACCAAAATGGTGGTGTGGCCTGATGACAGGGGAAGATCAGTAATGAAGTCCATGGCTAAATGTGTCCATGGACGGACAGGTACCGGTAAAGGACAGAGCTTTCCCTCTGGGAGCTGTCTGGGGGTCTTAGATATGGCACAGGTGGGACAAGACAGAACATAGTCTTGGACGTCCGAGGACAGAGAAGACCACCAATAACGTCGCGACACCAGTTCAATGGTTTTTGTAATCCCTGGATGACCAGATGCAAGGGCGGTATGTGCCCACTCCATCAGTTGAGAGCGCATAGTAATGGACACATACGTTTTCCCAGCCGGTGTCCCAGCTGGTGCGGCCTCTGTCTGCAGTGCGTCCTCTATTTGTGACTGTAATTCCCAACGTATGGGTGCCACTGTGCAGGTGGCTGGGAGTATGAAGTCGGGTTGACTCTCCTTGGTTACCTGGTTGTACTGACGAGAGAGAGAGTCCGCCTTTACGTTCCTTTTTCCTGGAATGTAGGACACTTTAAAGTCAAACCGATTTAAAAAAAACAGCGACCAGCGAGCTTGGCGAGCGTTCAGGCGTTTGGCAGTCCTAATATACTCAAGGTTGCGATGGTCGGTGAGAATGACAAAAGCATGACGCGCTCCCTCCAGCCAATGCCTCCATTCTTCTAACGCGAGTTTCATGCCTAGTAATTCCCGGTTTCCTACGTCGTAATTTTGCTCTGCAGAGGACAGTTTTTTTTGGAAAAAAAGGCACAGGGGTGCATCTTGGGAGGATTTCCTGTTCTCTGGGATAAGACAGCCCCTACTCCTGTTTCTGGAGCGTCTACTTCTACGGTAAGTTGGGGTCGGGTTGGCCTAACACAGGCGCTGTGGTGAAATGGTGCTTCAATCGCGTAAAAGCAGCAAGAGCCTCGGGACTCCAGTGTAAACAACGTGATTTTTGACTAGTCATAGTGGATAAGGAACTTGCTGTAGCACTGAAATTGTGAATAAACCGCCTATAATAATTAGCAAATCCTAAGAATCTTTGTAACTCCTTCACAGTTTGCGGTTGTGGCTTATTACGTATCGCTACGACCTTCTCCATATCCATGCCGACACCTCCTGGAAACAGCACGTATCCCAGAAAGTGTAAAGTATTCACATGGAATGCACTCTTCTCTGCCTTTACATATAGTTTGTGTTCCCTAAGGCGCTGAAGTACACGACGGACGTGTTGTACATGTTCCTCCGGGTCGGAGAAGTAGATGAGGATGTCATCGATATAGACGATCATAAACTGGTCACTCATGTCAGAGAAGATTTCGTTCATAAAGCCCTGGAACACGGCGGGGGCGTTAGTAAGCCCGAACGGCATTACTAAATATTCATAATCGCCTCTGCTCGTAACGAAAGCTGTCTTCCATTCGTCTCCCTTCTTAACACAAACTAGATTGTAAGCGTTGCGAAGATCAAGTTTAGTGTAGATAGAAGCGCTTCCCACCTGTTCCAGCGTAGCTGTGATCAGAGGTAGGGGATACCGGTTCTTCACTGTGAGTTCATTTAGGGAACGGTAGTCTATACACGGACGGAGCCCTCCATCCTTCTTGGAAACAAAAAAAACTGGATGCGGCAGGGGACGTAGACGGCCGAATAAAAATCCCTGTAGTAGCGCCTCGTCAATATAGGCATTCATGGAAGCAGTCTCTGGTAGTGACAACGGATAAATTTTCCCCCGAGGAGGGGATACTCCCGGCAAAAGTTCTATGGAACAGTCCCAAATCCTGTGTGGCGGGAGAATGGCTGCACTCTCCTTGCTGAACACATCACTCATATCTTGGTAATCAGCGGGTATGCCCGATGCGGTGGGCATGACAGGAGTCTCCCTGACTGTAGTCTGGCCAAGAAGAGACAAGCAGTGTTCTTGACACGACTCACTCCAATCGAGAATCTCTCCCTTCTTCCAGGAGATGATTGGGTCATGAGCGCACAACCAGGGATGTCCCAACACAAGCTGTTCATGGGATACCGTGAGAACTAAAAAACGAATCATTTCAGTGTGCTGAGCAACACGCAGAGTAACCTGCTCCGTCTGACGAACAACCCTCCCTGTACCCAAAGCCCTCCCATCTAGGGCATTAATCTTTAAAGGCGGATAAACAGGGGTTAACTGTAACTTTAATTTCTGGGCTAAGTTTAGGGAAATGAAGTTACCCGCTGCACCGGAATCAACCAAGGCCTCTGTAGTGGTGGAACCACTAGAAAAAGTCAATTGGGCCTCTACATACAACTGTCTCTTTGTGATGTTGTATAAAACCGGTACTCCTACCTTGGCCTGGGATTCTTCTCGGGGTGGTGGTCGAATCGGGCAGCGGTACACGAAGTGGCGTGAGTCTCCACAGTACATGCAGCACCTCTCTCGTATGTGACGCTCCCGTTCGGCACGGGAGAGAGGACCCCTATTCACCTGCATGGGCTCAGGAGCTGATGCGGGTCCACTGGGAAGCCTCTGACTCGATGAGAACGACGGTCGCTCCAGGGAGAATGAAGAGCGCTGCGCACACAGGCGATCGAGATGGATGGAGTTCTGAATGTACCTATCCAGCTCCTGTATATCCCCTTTGCAGGCCATTTCAGCCTGTACTTCCGCTCTAAGTCCTCTTCGGTAGAGGGTAAGAAGCCCGGCCTCGCTCCACCCGTTGCCTGCGGCCAGTGTACGAAACTCCAACGCGTAGTCAGCCGCAGATCTGTGCCCTTGTCTTATCTCGCAGAGCTGGTCACCAATGTTCTTTCCCGAAGCAGGATGATCGAAAACCATCCTGAACGCGGCCAAAAACCGAGTTGCAGTAACTAAAATGTCACTCTGGGTGGACCATAAGGCTGTAACCCAGTCTCGTGCTTTTCCTGTGAGCAGCGAGATAAAAAAAAGTGTACTTTTGAAGCTTCGGAAAGACAACGTTCCGGATTTTCGAGTATGTATATCTCACATTGCATGAGAAATCCTGCCGCGTCTCCTGGAGTCCCGTCAAAACGATTGGGCAAAGCTTGTATACCTGAGGCGGTCCCTGATCCCGACGTGACACTGGAGGGTCCCGTAACAACAGGGTAACTTTGTAGATGTTTCAAGATTTCGTTAAGCTGGGTATCATGATGAGCCAGATGGGCATTAACGTCTGCTGGATCCATAGCGGGTGAGGTATTCTGTAATGATTTAAGCAGGAGACTTGAGTGGATCCAATCGCAGAGTGTTGTTTTACTGAACGTGACAGCACAGAGTTCACAATCCAGGTGAAATATAACAAAAAACGATATAAGCCACAAATTCATAAGGACCCAACACATGGGAACTTGCATGACTACCAAATACAGGAAAACAATACCTCACAATGGGCAACTGATTTGGCCTAGCTTATATACCCAGAAACACAGGTGACAGTAATTATGTTAAACAGCGTCATCAGTGGGATAGATCCAAGATGATAGGACGAGCAGGTGAGTATAGGAGTGATGACAGGGGCCTGAACCTTACAAATACTGCTGTTTTATAGTTATTATTAATTCAGAATACACTTAACATTTTACCCTTAGTTTATATGTTTAAGTGCAACGATACTACTATCTTGCCTCTTCACACTCATTTTTCTTAAACTTCAACAATAGCACTTTTACCTTATCCCTATTATATAAAACGAATACACACAGAGAAAACGACGGCGGCAGTGTTCCATTACCACTAAGCTTTAACCCCGATCCACGACACAGCTAGCACACAGGCTACACTGGAGCAACACTTCAGGTTTAGCCTGCTAAATACGCCTACATAAATTACTACATTAACATTTACTCCCCGCATGTTCCTTACAGTATTAAACAGATATATAAATCGTTCAAACTTAATACAACCCTCGTTCTTGTAAGGGTTGGGTTGTGGTTAGTCCGCATGACTCCCCACCAGGGGCAGTAGTAGAGCCACAATCCAGCCCTTACACCAATACTAGGGATGGTTAATGATCCCCAATCGGAGACAGCTGTCTAGAGTTGGTCTCTGATTGGGGATAGTATTTAGCCATCCCTCACATCCACCAATATGTGGATCATTGTTTGTGTTTGTCTGCATGTTGCAGAACTCACATAAGTCACCTTGCTTTTGTTAGTAGTTTGTCTGTTTTCACTCTTCACCTTGTTATATTTATGTACTTCGTGTGAACATCTCACTTAATATAAAAGGATGACACTCCACGAGCGCTCCGTCTACCGTCCCTTAACTCCGCATCGTGACAGTTCTTACCTGTAAAAGGGGAAATAAAAAGTACGACACGGACACGATGTAGCTTCAGTCAAGTCCAATGTTGTAATGGACGAACGTAAGCCACACGTTCCGTACACAGGCTGAACGAGGCATTAGCAATCGTTAACAGATCCTCCCATCACAAACTGGTACTTAAACTTACGACAAAAAGAGAAAGTGACACTTATGTAAACAAGCAAACACTGCATATTGTAATTTAAAGTGCATTTCCCCAAAATGTTATAGAAGTTAAATAAAACAGCATTTTAAACACATATCGTCTTTTTATCCTATTAATCTCTTTAGCCTCTTTTACCCAAAAAGCAATGGATTACTGATCTACAGACCTTAAATGTATTTTAACTTTCTCCTTTTTATGGACCATTTTAAGTATCTCAATTTATATCAACCCATTCAATGTATCAGTATTACATCATTTTTATCATCCTTACACAAGGCTCTGTAATAATGACACATAGCACTCTACCAATTAAAGGTGTGTCACACACACACACAACTACTACATCGTGATTTCACCTCTGTAAAATAGGTGAGAAATCGGTCGATGTGCCCTTAAGCAAGGCACTTAACCCTTATTGCTCCTGTTACTCGCTCTGGATAAATTACTAATATGTAAATGTGTGGATTCCTATAGAGCTTATTACATCAACAAAACAAACTGAGCTCTGACTGATTTCACTATTACCATATACTGTATCTACTGGGTAAGTGAACAATTTCTTAACTTTAAGTTTCTCACACTAGAGGATAATGTTTTAATCTGTATGCAAGGCTCTGGCGTAATTAGGTCCAAAACTCACAGGAATTCTACTAATTAAAGGTATTGGAGACATACACAAATGCTATACTCCAAGGCCCCAATAAGGCCCTATTACGGCATAAACATTCAGAGTGAACCTGAGTACACCTTTCTAGTGTAATTTGTGTGCATGCACATATACAACTTTCATTAGGACACTCTCAGTCAGCACTTACCCCTAAACAAGTCCACTCTGCACAGGTCAAGATTCCCACATCTTAATCATGCCTCTGTCTCCAGCATGGAAAACCAACATCTTAACCAATAGGCCAATAGGAAATTTCCTCTTGGATAGAGGGTGACAATGATGTTGAAACCACAGGCAGGGCTACCTCATCACGAGAGTGTACGTCAGACTCACGTCTGCTAAACTGCTTACCAGGGTTTCCTGAAATTGGACTTTTGCAGCCTCTATCAAGTCTCAATCCTACACCCTTTTTTTTGAAAAATTATCCTGGATCAACAAAGCTAAACAGCCATCCAGGATCAACACTGCTAAATGATGAGAGGGTCAAAACATTTAAATTACAATCCAAAATCAATATAAGACACATCTTATATGCTTAATGCTTGTTTCACTAAAGCTGCATTGATTTCACAACTCAAATAAGGCCTCTGATAAGACCTTCCCAAGATGTGAACTGTATAGAAGACATGTTGTGGCACTATACAACCTTGATACTGGAACCCTAATTTCTTGCCTATTGCCTGTTTTAGAGAAATGTCATCAAATATAGTAAGAGATATCATTGTCTGCTTATATGCCCCCTTTATTTATCCTATGGTTCTGACTTGGTGTACAGGGAGAATACTGCAAGAATGGCACATGTTCTGAATTCTGTCGCTGTGCATTTCAAAAGTGCTGAACAAATATTTATATTGACTATGTCCATCTAAGCTCGCTCATTAAATGTCTTAATATACATTTTGGATTGCCTCATACGCTCATCATTCCCATATGCCATAGTTTTAAATCTCAATTGTCAGTAGAAACCACATTTGTGTAAGCAAGTCAGCCGTATCAACTATGTTTTTTAAAAAGGCAGTAAATGAGTCTGAATAAACTGTTTCGTTGCCAGACAAGGCTGATAGCCAGGTGTAGCGGTGGTAAGGATTCTCTCCATGGTGCTGAAAAGAAAGCTCTGCTGTTGGGACAGCTTTATGTAGGCACCTAACAGTTTGTGTGCACCGTTTGTCACAGTTATAGTACAATAAATGTATTGTTTAGTGTTGCGTAGTCGCTTTGCTGGCATGCATCACCCAATTTTTTTTTTGGGGGGGGGGGTTTGCCCCACCTAGAGTTGCATGCTAAAATTACCACTCTACTAAAGAGATTTTGTTAAACAAGTAATACTTTTTTCTCAAAAAGGTAGGCACCACTAAATATTCTGATTATTATAAATAAAAGTGGTCAAAGGTTTTGTATTTGGTCCCATATTCCTAGCATGCAATGATTACATCACGCGTGTGGCTCTACAAACTTGTTGTATGCATTTGCTGTTTGTTTTGGGTGTGTTTCAGATTATTTTGTGCCAAATAGAAATTAATGGTAAGTGATGTATTGTGTCATTTTGGAGTAATGTTTATTGTAAATAAGAATATAATGTTTTTAAAGACTTCTACATTAATGTGGATGATACTGTGATTACGAATAATACTCAATGAATCATGAACAATGATTAGTGAGAAAGTTAGAGGGTCATGGGTCATACCCCCCAAGACAATCTGAAACACAACCAAAATGAGCTTCAAATGCATCCATGTAGTCATTGCGTGCTAGGAATATGGGACCGAATAGAACATTTTTGACTACGTTATTTATAAGAATCTTTAGGGGTGTCAAAAAATTTGACCCCTTCCTTTTTGAGAAAAAAAAAGTATTACTTGTTAAACAATGTATTTCACTGAGCAATTGTATTAGTGAAAAATTATATAATTTTCTAGCATACAATATAGTCCAGTATTTGAATTATTTATTTTATAAAGTCATTATTGTTAATCTTTAGTCAATTTCAGACGCCACTGTATCTGACAATTAACTGAGATAAGTAAAATCAGTTTATTGTTAGATGAAATTGTTATAATAATAAAGTATATTATAACAATATATATCTATGTTTGTCAAATTTAGGAATAAACGTGTGTTTTTGTCACATCTTTGAAATGCAAGATAAAGGACTTAATATTACTTAGGAGTCCAGAAGCAATTCAGATTTTGGCCACTAGATGGCAGCGGTGTATGTACAAAGCTTTAGACATATCCATTGAACCATTGCATTGCTGTTCAAAATGTTGTATCAAGTCTGCCCAAATCTGCCTATTGGTTTATTGATACATTTAAGTACAAAACTGTGCACTCTCCTCAAACAATAGCATGGTATTTTTTCACTGTAATAGCTACTTACAATGTCATGCTAATCACATAAGCACACGTTAGCTCAAGCGTTCCGAGGACAGGACACGGTCCTGTAGAGGTTTTAACAAGTGCCAGAAAGCTTAAAAAAAACTGATAATGAATCGCAACTTCTGAAAAAATAAAAAGTTAGATGAAAACAACAATTGCTAGAGTTTTTGCTGCTTTTTTCTCAGACTTATTTGTCTGTACAGTTTTAAGACGATACTTGGAGGCAGCCTCTGAAAATACCTTTCTGGCCTGTGATCTGGCCACCACAAATATTTTCAAATAAAGTGTTATAATAGAGCACGGGTAATTACAAAGTCTATGATACTCCTCCATATAAATCCTACAAAAATAAAATATTCTTCAAAACACCTTCTGGGTACCTGTACATTTACTTAGTTAGAATAGCAGGGTTGTATATGATAGAACAACACCAGGTAATGGATATACAACAAATTATTCTTGGTATTGTTATTTTAGTGGTACAATAAGGGATCACACACAGCAAAAAAGCTGTTAATAGATATCAAAACCAAATTCCCCAGAGATAAATAATTAAATAACATATGTAGAGAAAGAACACTAATATTTCCACAAAAACCAGCATGATTCCATTATTGTTAGTCACTACTGGTATCACAATCAGTCCCACCAGGAAATCTGCTACAGCCAGAGAGGATGAGCAGGTTGGTTGGAGTGTGGAGCTTCTTGAAGTGAGAGATAGAGATGATCACCAGTATGTTAAAAAATACTGTAACCGCTGAAATCAATGAGAAGATGTACAGTGTAATATGTTGATAGCGAAGCCATTCTGCAAGAAGAGTTTTGGTCTGGAAAACAGTATTCAGCATCTTCGTTTTTCTCCGTTTTGTAATAAGTGGTATAAATGCTAATGCGCTGCTCCTGCTTGGTCCTGTGTGTGACCCTGTCAGGTCATTCTTCTGATAAACTCTGGTCTGCCTCTCTATTTATCCCTGAGTGACTGACAGACACTCTCCTCTGCTGTAACTCTACACACACACGCAAATACACGCAAAACTATGACAACGTGATTTCACCTCTAGAACTCCCAAAGAGCATCAGCAAAAAAAGCTGTGCTCTGTGACTGATGTCCCTTGGACCATATTATCTCTAATAGATAAGTTAACAAGGGTCCGTTCACCACATGCCCAAGGTAAGTGACCTGCCAAAAGTATAAATAACCAGACAAATACATTTGCAGACCTTTTAGGTATTTATTTACTATCACAAAAGGAAAATAAAGGTTAACTTTTTTTAAATCCACCCACTGCATAATGCCAGTGTCCAAAGGATCTTCAGCTGTCTTCCTCTTCCGGCCATTGGAGCTGGGTCGGGGAGATGGGGTGGAGGTTGATGGAGTTGCAGGGCAGAGAGCATGGGTATGCCTGAGCGGTGGATTGGTTGTTGATGAGAAGTGCCTGGGCGTTGGGGAGAGGGGCCAGAGAGGTGATGGATCAAGGGGTGATGAACCACATATAGATGGGCTCTCAGGGCTCAACCCCATCTCTGGACTGTCCAAAACATTAGAACACAATGCAAACAATCTTAAAACATCTCCATGGGCTCCTTTGAGTTCAAATGTTTACCCAAAGTAACTGATTTCATAAACATCTCAAACTAATTTACACACAACACACTGCCTGTTTTCTGATGTTTGAACTAGCCCTGGTATTCTTATAACACAGGCACTAAATATTTCCCACTCACAATTTCTCCCATCCAGAAAATAACTGATTTCACATGTTCTAACTAGGTCTGCTAAACATAATCTCAAACACATACACGGACTGTACAAAAAGACTTGGCTGCATGACGAGTACATACCGTAGCTGGCATGTTGGTGTCTGGCTGACAATGTTTCATGTAAACACAAAGCCAATAGAGCCCCACAGCAGAGGTGTCATAATACCCATAAAACCTAGCGATCAAATAGGGAAATGGTTCCAATCGTTTTTACACCATATCATTTTTCCCATAGCGGATTTAAGAAATAAGGTCTGTTTCTTGTAGGCGTACCTTGGCATAATGTTTTTTTTTTTACCATGTAAATCTCTTTCGGACAAGGTGACATCAATATTTTGCTCTATTTATGAAAATGCTAATTAGCTTAAAAGTAGACATCATGCAAGACTACAAATCCCTGCAAGCTCCTGCAAGTCATATCTAGCTGAAACCTTTCCTAAACAGGTAGCGTCAATTTACAACTTGCACAAGACAGTTCACAGAATTGTCAATTTAAAGACAATTTGCCAAGTTATTAATTACTACATTTAGCTAACATTAGATAGTTTATCCAGAGATTCTTACCTTTGCCTCAATTCGGCAGTCTCATCCAGCTCACAATGATATTTAAAGTTCTTTATGATAGCCACATTAGCAGCTAATTAGCTTATCATTTTTTGCAGGTAAATACAGACAAATATTGATAAAATATTATGACTCATATATTATAATATTATGACTCATACTGTGGTACTCTATCCAGTTGTCTGATTATCGGTAGGACACACACCAGTGGCAGCCCTACTCCTTGTCTCCTTCACCCTTTTCAGACTGCAAACATACCGGCCGCGACTCTTTCTTCATGTTTCTTTGATATCAGTATCAGTGTTTCCTATTTCGTGATATCTCCCTCCAGCTGTTGTCTTTTGCTTGCTTGTCCGAATACAACCGCATCAAAGGTTTGTTAATGTTCTTGTATTGTCTCAACAGCTCGCACAAACGCTCCTCCAAAATGAACATAGACATAGTTGCACTTAACACATTTCAAAAATCACAAAAAAGGAAGCTTTGAGGGAAAAACTGTGTCAAATGACAGTGTATTACAAGGATGTGATGACAAACTCCATTGCACTACGCCCCGTCAGCCACTGAATGTTGGCAAAGCAACTACAAAGGGACCTAAAAGACAGAAAACCCTCAGAAAATACAAACTAAAAGGAAACCCTCACAATAACTTAGAATAAGGAGTTTAAAAGAATACAGAACAAACTAAACCGTGAAGAACACCAGATTCAGACTTTATTAGCTACTTAAAGTGGAAGAGCTAATGTGAGGGGTAGCTCTCCCGACAATGTTAAGCTTCCTCTAATTTAAACATGATGTTTACTAGCTGTCAACACTCCAATCAGATAGTAAACCGTACCAGACAAAACAGACGCTCTTTTTTTTTCAATTAATCCCCTCGGGACGAGCCCAACCAAAGCAAAACGTGCAGCTCTCCAATACGGCAAAACGTGCAGCCAAACCAAAATGTGCACCATGTCTACTCACTGGCTAAACGCAGAACACAGTGTTTTTTTTTTTTTTTTTTATAGGATTCTAACTTCTTTAAAGTACCACACAGGGTGCTCTATCACTCGTCTTGCTATAGGAGCAGCAGGTTAGCGTTTTTTTTTTTGTCAACAAATGTGTTTTCTGTAAAATAACATTGAGTTCTGTCTATCTTTTTTCCAAAAGTTTGCTAAGCACCGGTAACAGGCTGATTGGTCGGCTGTTTGAACCATTAACACTAGAACCGCTATAGTCCAATGGCCACCGATATTTGGTTTTGTAAATAAAATCCTGCTCCTCCCCTGACTTTTCCTAAATGTTTGTTTCACATTGCTCATTTGTCATCATTTTGAAGTCACAAACAGAAATTTATTTAGAGTTTTTTTTTTTTCTTTCTCACAGCTATTCCCAACTTAACTCGCCACGACAATGTGCTGTAGGACCAAGCCAGGTGGTAATGTCTCTCTCTTCTCACCGAATGAACCCATGGATGAATGGGTGATAATTGTGCACTTTACCTCACCATTGAATTTACATTAGGCCTAACTGAATGACAAGGAGGGTGAAAAGGTTGATTTAATTTAGAAAGACAATAGTGTAATGAGTTTGTCCATTTCAGCATTTGTGCTCATGTTAATAATTTGACTGCGTGCCTTGTGGGTTAATACCAAGTTGATAAGAGGTAAACAAACAATGCCAGTCAGCCGGGCCATCGAAACTACACAGAAAACAAATGTCAAACAGACAAGACAAGATTAAATGGACAATAATCTGATGAGTGACAATATTAGGCCAATCAGTTGTCAAAATGAACATGAAGAGATTACCCGTGCCACCACTGCCACGACCAGATGCTCTCGGACTATGAGAGAAAACATAGTCAGAAGCAGCTAGAGTAACAGTTCTCTGAGGTGATCCATGACTCCGTCAGGGCCAAAAAGTCAAGGGACTGAAGGGCAGCATAGGCTGAGATGAATTTTGCGTTCTTGACCGCAGATTGGCAGTTCCAAATGCTGCCATAGACATGGGTTGTGCGCGCAGGGTACACTAAATTAGAAGGGTTGCAGCCAAGGGGTGTGGAGCATCTGTATTTTATTTTTAACCTTCTTTTAACTAGGCAAGTCAGTTAATAACAAATACTTATTTACAATGGCGGCCTACACTGACCAAACTCAGACGACGCTGGGCCAATTGTGCGCCGCCCTATGGGACTCCCAATCACAGAGTTGTGATACAGTCTGGATTCAAACCAGGTAATCTGTAGTGACACCTCTATTACTGATATGCAGTGTCTTAGACCACTGCACCACTTGGGAGCCCCTAAAAAGCCCCCTCAAACAACTCTGCAGAACAGTCTTCGTTTGCCTTAGGTTTGCGCAAAACCACTACTGACATGACTGCCGCTAAGAAACCAGGGGAGACTGAAAAACTAACACTAATTGCCTAGCAGAGGTGGAGAGTACACCTCCTTTTACTAATTGCTGATTTTACTAATTGCTGATTGCCACTCCCCTTCTAATAGAGCAACTGATTACCAAAAAAAGTAATAAATTGCCCCTTGATCCTGGTTGATGTGTCAACAACTATCTGCAAATTATGCGCAGTAGGCCACTGGGAATACAGGCAGCACTTAAAGTAGATGGCCCTAGCTAGCAAAAAGACAGTACTAGACCAGAACGGATAAAGACCAAAATAATTATACTTCACTCTTGAAGGTATCAGGAGTCCTCTACCTATAGAATGAGTACAACATACAATGTGTAGTTCACAAGATGAACTCCTTTACAATTGTAACTGTTACAACTGTTTTTCACTGACTCTATTGCAGTCTCTATGCACACTCACTGGACTCTATATATACACACACACACACACACACACACACTACATATGCTCACACACACAAAACACACACAGAAATAATCCACCGGAAATCAATATCACCAATCAATGACAAGTGAAAATTAACCATGCATTAAATTGATAGACACCATTAACTAAACCCTTATTGGGGTGCAAATAAAACATGTTTTGTCTATTGCAATTGTATGAGAAGCACAGTATTTAATAACAAGAAAAATGGGTTCTTACCTTCTACAACATTATAAACAGTTTTTTGGCTCCCCTCTCATGATTATCAGTCTCTCAGACGGCGTCTAAACTACTTTAACACACTTGTATCAATGAGGTAACCTTAAGGATTCCTCTTAGAATTGTATTCTAACACTTTAAGAACAAAAACCAAGTATAATTTAACATTTAGCCTTTAAATATTGTCTTAATAAATTCCAGTCCCAATTAATTTCTTAATATTTTTCTTATTTTCTTTAATGAATGTCAATTCTCTCTCAATGTTCATTCTTCTTTGTATTCCATGTGTGGGTGAAAGTGAAACTTCTTTATGAATGTGTGTGAGTGGGTCCTTCATACCCATGCCCTCAGTCACTAAAATGTCACAGAAAACTGTGCCTTGCCTGCTACTCTTGACACTCCCCTCATGGCAGCACGCAATACTGCCACATGAAGACACATTTACTCAGTCTCTTTAAACAGTTGGTATGGCTTGCATGGCTGTGGTCTCGGAACTGGTGAGTGAGCCCTGAGAGCCTGAGCGTAGGTCAGAGCACCTTTAGCTTCTCCAGACTCTCCCTCGATCCCCAGTTTCCCTATTTACTCAAGTCTTTTCCTACCTCATTCTGTATCTTTACTCTAACCGTCAGTCCAGGGTCTTGATTAGTGGCTGCATTGGGCATGCCCTTAGGCTTCTTTAATAATGGCCCTACTGGTGGGTCCATGAATGGTTGTTTGTCCAGCTGACCCTCTCTTCTTACCCTGGCCAAATAGGTTCTTGACCGTGTCAAAGCATCTCTCCCTTCTACCTCACTATCCCCCAGTCTTTTCCAATAGTCCTTTCTAGCCCGGGCAGCAGCCAATTTGGCAGCCTCCCTTGCATTAGCCTGGTGCATATTTGCTTTTTCATAATCATCTATGTACTTCTTCACACGGACCTGGGAGCAGAGGTCAGAAGGGGGTGTCCATAGGCTCTTCTTTTCCCTCTGCCACTGGACATCTAGGCATCTCCAGACAGCATACCTCCTCCAGGACATCTGCCCGATGTTCTAGGTCAATGGGGATAGTGGCTTTGGCTACTACAATCAGGTTCGCCAGATGATGTCTCTCTTGACCCTGGGCCCCAGAACGGTCCAGAATCTCAATGTTGTCCAGCTCTGCCATGGAGTCCCCCTGCAGGTCACTCTCTCGGATCTGTGTGATCTCTTCCCACTGAGATCTGCTTAAACCGCCTCATGTCTTCTAGCAGTGGATCCTTCTCGATCAGTTACCATCTGTGCAGTTGTTTTCCACGATGATTTAGAAGAGTTGAGTACAGGCCCTTTCGAACCCGTCTGTTCTTCACCATCACTCTCCCGACATAGTCTTTGAAGACCGGATCGGTAGCTAGTGTACCCTGTGCGCACAACCCATGTCTATGGCAGCTCCAGCCTGGTTGTTCTGGCCCGGTCTGGGATACACAAAGGTATTTTACCACTAATGACGTCCTGGCACTCTCTGGTCTGTAAACCTCTCGGGGCCTCTGCTGAGCAGAACTGCAGGGCTACAAGTGGGAGCTGACACAGCAGGATGTTATCCCTATACTCCCCCTCTCTATATATTTCAACAAATTTGGTCTTGAATAGACATAGTCTTCAAGCTAACCCTCATCTCCACCTTACACTTCGTAGCCCTATCCAGCCAGTGCTTCCCATTCTCACCATCTATCCCATATCCTATCACTCGTGTCTCCACCTCTGACCCTTCTTCTCTAAACGGATACACCTTCTCTTGCCCTTCTATCATGAGAAACTAAAAGTAACTCAGCATCAGCACTCCTTTTACCATCTCTTCCCTATCAAAATCATCCCATATCGGATTAACTGGATCCTCCGACCTATTCCCTTTCTCTGGGACGACCTGGTCTAGCTGTGCTCTCTTATCTGGGTCCTCTCCTCTGCATTGTACTGTACAATAAATTAGCAAAGCTTATCAAGCTAAAAGTAGTCCTTTGCCCAGGAAGTGGAAAAACTATAGTCAAAATTGCAAGTGGACATTCAGCAGAGCATTCCGCGTGGATAAAGCACACACAGCCAAGCAACAACACTAACTCCTGCTTCTCAGGCACTCTAAAGCAGTAAATGCATCGCACTTTATGTTAGTCTGGTGTGACCTTCTTCCCTCCATCCAAACACTGGACCTCCACCATCTGAAAGGCATTCATCCGAGTCTCCAGGATTTGAGGTCAACCCCAGGTGTCACCACCTGTTATAAATAATAACATACCAGTTTGCTATCAGTCCCAACCCCCTCACCTTCTGTGTGATTCATCTTAACACCCTATAATATTGGTTCATGGTCTTAAACCCATTCTCTGGGTCCCCTTGAATTTGTTCCTTCAATAACCAAATGTGCCCCATTCCTACATTGGGTATTCCATGCATTCTTGACACCCTTTTTCGACGTGCCGCCCACGCCAGGGTCGTTTTATGGTACTGATCAAATTCCACTAGGGTAAGTATTCCCTCTGGTTTAACTACTTTTACACCAACTCATCTAATCGGCTATTACTTCCCTGATGCCGTCATTTTTCCACTATCTGAACATCACCTGCCAGTGTACTACCACTAACTCCTCCCGGTGTTCAGCATAATAATTTGCATATACACCCCCGGTCAAAAGTTTGGAATATTACTCATTCAAGGGTTTTTCTTTATTTGCATTATTTTTTACATTGTAGAATACAAGTAACGACACAAACTATGACATAACACATATGGAATCATGTAGTAACCAAAAAAGTGTTAAACAAATCTATTATTTGTAGCCACCCTTTAAATACACCAACACCGCTCAGAGATTTCTACCAAGCAGAATCAAAAAGTTTACTGTATTACTTAAATGCATTTCTAAATTAAAATAAATTTCACACACATGATACAACAGGCAGAAATATTCATCATTCCTGGGTTTCCTTTCTTGCGGCAGTTAACCATACCAACAAAATCCAATTAATACCATTTTAGATTTTAGTTAATACAATTCGCTTAGAGGTAATAACTATACAAATAATGCCTACAAATTATAATTCCCCTACCAATGCCACGACCGGCCCCATGAACTGACCATGTCCGTCAGTCTCTGGAACCCCATTGGCTCCAGCCTCATGCCCATCTCCTGTCCCCAGCTGGGAAGGATCAATAGTGACCAAGGGTATCGTCACCAGGTTTTGGAGGTCGGGAGCATGGGAGCCATCCGTGAGATCGATCACCTAGTGCTATCCACCTCCTCAACCTCGATCACAATGAGATTCTAACCTTGAGCCATGGCATAGCTTAAGTTTCAGGTTAGTTTCTAGTCTCTGATACAAGGAATATAAATTGATTCATCCTGTCTTACCAGATGAGATGCATGTCTGCCTAATCTGCTGCTGCCCTTCTTAAACCCATTTTTTTTCATTAACCCTACGTCGGTGGTGACCTTTTTCTCAGAACCCGCTTTTTTCTAGTAGAACCTCTGGTGTCTTCATGTACAGTGCATTTGGAAGGTATTCGGACCTCTTTAAGGTTTGGATAGATACTTAATTGATCCCCGAGGGGACATTTCTTTGTCAAGCAGCTACAACAAAAACACACGTGAACGAAAGTACACAAAAGACAGATACATGATACAGAGTGGCAGTATGAAAAGGTATAGAAATACAAGAAGTCTGGAGTGCAAAAAATCTATAAATATACATTGCATAGTATGGGTGGATGGCTGAATATGTACACTATACATTGGTGGATGGTGCATGGTTAACTATACTATACAGCTCGATGGCAGAGAAATACATCAATAGCTGAAAGTGTGTATGATATGAGTGAGGGTAATAGTTTACTTAACATACAGACTGGTTAAATTAACCAGTCTGATTAAGGTAAGTGAATATTTTGCATGGTTAAATGAACTGTACAGGTAAATGACAGGAAGAGATACTTAAATAGCTAAATGTGTGTATGATATAATTTAGGGTAATAATAGTAATTCCCTTAAAATACAGTCCTTAGTGCGCAGGGTTTAATTACAGATAAATGCACGTATTGCACATTCGATATACTAAAAGCAATGAAAAAAGATACAACTGACAGGATACTAATATGCATTCCTGAGTGAATGACTACGTAAGTTAAGTCCAAGAATTACTTACAATATTGCACGTGATATGATATAACTGTACATGAATGAGTGATTACAGACCAGTTACTCACGGATGGATGCATAATTGTTAAACTAGGTCCTAACACCCCAACAGTTCCAGGCCTATGTTGCCGACCGCACGGCACCCCGGTGAGGCATTAAATAGTCTAATAGCCGCCGGCAGGAAGGACCTCCTGTAGCGCTCTCTGGCACACCGTGGTGGGATCAGTCTGTGACTGAAGGTGCTCCTTTGAGTCATAACAATGGCATGCAGAGGGTGGGTGACGTTGTCCATGATGGCCAGCAGTTTGGCCAGGATCCGTCTCTCCACCACCTCCTCTAGAGTGTCAAGGTTAATCCCCAGAACAGAGCTAGCCTTCCTGATCAGCTTATTTACCCGAGAAGTATCACCAGCTTTTATGTTGGAGCCCCAGCACACCACTGCAAAAAAGATGGCACTGGGTAGAAGGTATGCATTAGTTTACTTCACACGTTGAAGGACCTGAGCCTCCTCAGAAAGTAGAGTCGGCTCTGGCCCTTTTTGTACAGAGCCCCGGTGTTACCAGCCCATTCCAGCCTGTTCCAGGAACTTGTATGACCCAACCATTTCCACATCCATCCCCTGTATAGGGACTGCAGTCAGTTGTGCCTTGGTTCTCCTGAAGTCCACCACCATCTCCTTTGTTTTGCTGAAGGTGGTTCTGCTCACACCACAACACAAAGTCACTGATTGCGCTCCTGTACTCCAGGAAGGGGGACAGGACCGTTCCCTGGGGGGGGGGCCTGTGTTGCTCACTGCCCGTTCTGACAAACACAGCTCTGCAGTCGCACAAATTGTGGCCTACCGGTCAGGTAGTCCGTGACCCAATAGACTAAGTGTGCTTCCACTTTCATCCTATTCATCTTCTCACCCAGTAGCAGGGGCTGAATGGTGTTGAAGGCACTGGAGAAGTCAAAAAACATAACCCTCACAGAGCAACCTGTGTTGTCCAGGTGAGAGTAGGCCCTCTGCAGAAGGTAGATGATTGCATGATCCCCGATGTTGCGCTGATATGCGAACTACAGGGGGTCCAGTGATGTACACACCATGGGTCTGAGGTGAGCGAGGACTAACCTTTCCAGGGTCTTCATGATATGGGATGTTAGCGCTACAGGTCTGACGTCATTCAGGACAGTGGGGTGCGCCTTCTTGGGCACTGGGACGAGGCAGGTTGTTTTCCACAGCACAGGGACCCTTTCTAGGCTCATGCTAAGGTTGAAGGGGCGCTGGAATATCCCACACAGTTGGTCAGCACAGACCCTAAGCACCCTTGGGCTGATGCCATCAGGGCCCGCCTCTTTTAAATATTTTCTCCCCCTCAAACTACACAAAATACCCCATAATTGTAAATAATCCGCTGAGAGTCGGGAAGCAAGTACAGGGAGTGATTAGTTAACAAATAAACGAAACACAAAACATTAAACCCCTACAACTTATCCAGAACGCTGCAGCCCATCTGGTGTTCAACCTTCCCAAGTTCTCTCATGTCACCCCGCTCCTCTTCACACTCCACTGGCTTCCAGTTGAAACTTGCATCTACTACAAAACCAGGTTCTTCTAGCAAGCTCAAAGACAGTCATACCCTCCTTTATACCCTCCATCTTCCTTTCTACTAACTCATTGTGGCTAACACCTACTCCAATGACGCATTCAGTGGTTAATATCTAATTCGGCCATCGCCCAAAAGGTTCCTTTTCCGCACCCTCTAATCCCACCTTTTTCTCACTTAAGCAGGATGTACACTTCAACCTTCTAGCCGCTCTGACCTGGGGATTTCCAGATCAAGCTATCACCCTTAATATACTTCATAAACTTACTTTTTAAACATTAACCTTCCTTACTCTAATCAATTACAATCTCACTCCAACCTAATTTATTAACTCCAACCTAACTCATTACTCCCCTTACATCATAAACATCTAATATAAAAAAATAAATAAACATCATAACATCTCACTACCAACCTCCTGCAGGCTCTAGGTCCTTTCTCTTCAACGAACATAGTCTATATGCATCATACCTCCAAAGCAAACCACATAACATTGTTAACCATTTTACTGCATTACTTGATTAATCTTTTAATATCTCCCACTGTACGTCTCCCACTGTATGTTTTAACTTAACATATGTAACCTTTATTATCTTAATAAATTGCAGTCCCTATAACCCAGGCAATCGTGATTGATGGGATTAAATCTGAATTTCTTGAAGGTTTTCGTCAGGGGTCGATACTAGGACCTGCTCTTTTCACTATTTCTATAAATGCTATTGGTCAGTCTGTAAAAAAAATATATATATATATAATGTACAGTGGCAAGAAAAAGTATGTGAACCCTTTAGAATTACTTGGATTTCTGCATAAATTGGTCCTAAAATTATCTGATCTTCATCTAAGTCACAACAATATTGAATGCACCGTGTAAACATTTACAGTGCAGAGTGGAAAAAGCATGTGAAACCTTGGATTTAATAACTGGTTGACCCTCCTTTGGCAGCAATAACCTCAACCAAAAGTTTTCTGTAGTTGCGGATCAGACCTGCACAACGGTAAGGAGGATTTTGTTCAACATTCCTCTTTTCAGTTCAGCAATATTCTTGGGATGTCTGGTAAGAACCGCTCTTTTGAGGTCATGCCACAGCATTTCAATTGGGTTGAGGTCAGGACTCTGACAAGGCCACTCCAGCAGTCATATTTTCTTCTGTTGAAGCCATTCTGTTGTTGATTTACTTCTGTGTTTTGGGTCGTTGTCCTGTTGCACCATACAACTTCTGTTGAGCTTCAATTGGCGGACAGATAGCCATACAATCTCCTGCAAAATGTCTTGATAAACTTAATTCATTCATTTTTCGGTCGATGATAGCAAGCTGTCCAGACCTTGAGGCAGCAAAGCAGCCTTAAACCATGATGCTCCCTCCACTATACTTTACAGTTGGGATGAGGTTTTGATGTTGGTTTGCTGTGCCTTTTTTCTCCACACATAAGGTTGTGTGTTCCTTCCAAACAATTCAACTTTAATTTAATCTGTCCACAGAATATTTTGCCAATAGCGCTGTGGAACATCCAGGTCCTCTTTTGCGAACTTCAGACATGTTTTTTTTTTGGACAGCAGTGGCTTCTTCCGTGGTGTCCTCCAATGAACACCGTTCTTGTTTATTGTAGACTCGTCAACAGAGATTTCTAAGTCTTTAGCTGACACTCTAGGATTCTTCTTAACCTCATTAAGCTTTCTGTGCTGTGCTCTAGGGAGAGTAGCAACAGTGCTGACTTTCTCCATTTATACTGATGAACATTAAGGCTTTTAGATATACTTTTGTAACACTTTACAGTTTTATGCAAGTCAACAATTCTTAATCTTAGGTCTTCTGATATCTCTTTTGTTCAAGGCATGGTTCAGATCAGGCAATGCTTCTTGTGAATAGCAAACTCTTAGATTGTCTGTTTAACGTTTTGAAGCTGTTGAGACTTGCTTGGGCCAAGAAACACGAGCAATAGGACATTAGACTGATGGAAATCTGTCCTTTGGTCTGATGAGTCCAAATTTTAGATTTTACATTTTTAACTGAATTCCATCTGGTTATTGGGACAAACATGAATGCCATGTTGGACATGCGGGACAAATATAATAAGACCAACTACAATTCACACTCAACCAAGGCTCTCCAGCATATACTTTGTCATTACAACCTCATTGATGCTTGGCGAGCACATAATCCTAAAACAAAAGAGTACACTGTACCTTTCCATAGTCTTGGTCTCCAGACCCGACAGGGAATAAAGCCGCCCCCGAGGCAATGAAGTTCATGGCAGAAGGTCGACAGTACAGTTCTAGAGTCGATGCGAAGGGAGAGCGCAGGCCTTGTTGAAAACGTCCCGGAGGTCCTGGTACTCCACAGGAATAGCAGAGAGATCCGAGGCTTCTCCCAAGCCTGCAGGAAGACGTCCTGGGGCAGGCTGTGCCGACTTCAGACAATGCAAGTGGCAGAACGGGCTTCAACCATGATAGAACCAGTAGCCAAGTTGATCAAAGGATTATGCCTCTGGAGCCATGAACACCCCAAAACCAGGAGATTCAATGAGCAGGAACTGCATAGACTCACTGTGATTACCTGACACTCGCAGGTTAATAGGAACCATATTGTGGGCGACTCTGCCAATAGAGCGCCCATCCAGCTCTCTGACGTCCATGGGAAGGGAGAGGGGTTGTGGAGATTCCCAGTTCCGACACCATAGTAGTGTCTATAAAGCTCTCGTCGGCCCCAGAGTCAATGAGCACCTGGAGTGATTTGGACTGGTCACCCCACAACAGGATGGCATAGAGAGTGGTACGAGTAATGGAAGATTGAAAACTCCCCGTACGGCTCACCAGCGTACTCAAACCTACTGATGAGCCTGGTCTTTTAATGGACAAGTAGATATGTAATGTCCTGTTGTTCCACAATACACACAGCTCTTGGTGCTCAGTCTGCGTAAGCGTTCAGCAGGAGACAATCTAGCCCAGCCCAGTAAAATGAGCTCCGGAGGAGCGAGTCGACAGCCCTCTGTGATTCCCAAGGGAACTTGGCTGACATCGGATTCTCCCGGTTTTGTAGGAGGCGAGGTGGGAGCCGGGACGAGCGACGGTGACCGGGAACAGACCTCCACCCCCTCCTACATTCCCGACACAAGAAATTCTTACAACAATTGTTCCCAGAAAGATTATTTCACTTATAATTCACTATCACAATTCCAGTGGGTCAGAAGTTTACATACACTAAGTTGACTGTGCCATTAAACAGCATGGAAAATTCCAGAAAATGATGTCATGGCTTTAGAAGCTTTAGAAGGCTAATTTACATCATTTGAGTCAATTGGAGGTGTACCTGTGGATGTATTTCAAGGCCTACCTTCAAACTCCGTGCCTCTTTGCTCGACATCATGGGAAAATCAAAAGAAATTAGCCAAAAAAGTGTAGACCTCCACAAGTCTGGTTCATCCTTGGGAGCAATTTCCAAATGCCTGAAGGTACCACGCTCATCTGTACAAACAATAGTACGCAAGTATAAACACCATGGGACCACGCAGCCGTCATACCGCTCAGTAAGGAAACGCGTTCTGTCTCCTAGAGATGAACGTACTTTGGTGCGAAAAGTGCAAATCAATCCCAGAACAACGGCAAAGGACCGTGTGAAGATGCTGGAGGAAACAGATACAAAAGTATCTATATCCACAGTAAAACGAGTCCTATATTGACATAACCTGAAAGGAAGCAAGGAAGAAGCCAAAACCGCAATAAAAAAGCCAGACTACGGTTTGCAAGTGCACATGGGGACAAAGATCGTACTTTTTGGAGAAATTTCCTCTGGTCTGATGAAACAAAAATAGAACTGTTTAGCCATAATGACCATCGTTATGTTTGGAGGAAAAAGGGGGAGGCTTGCAAGCCAAAGAACACCATCCCAACCATGAAGCACGGGGGTGGCAGCATCATGTTGTGGGGGCGCTTTGCTGTAGGAGGAACTAGTGCACTTCACAAAATAGATGGCATCATGAGGAAGGAAAATTGTGTAGATATATTGAATCAACATCTCAAGACATCAGTCAGTAAGATAAAGCTTGGTCGCAAATGGGTCTTCCAAATGGACAATGACCTCAAGCATACTTCCAAAGTTGTGGAAAATGGCTTTATTCACAACAAAGTCAAGGTATTGGAGTGGCCATCACAAAGCTCTGACCTCAATCCTATAGAAAATGTGTGGGCAGAACTGAAAAAGCGTGTGCGAGCAAGGAGGCCTACAAACCTGACTCCGTTCTACCAGTTCTGTCAGGAGGAATGGGCCAAAATTCACCCAACTTATTGTGGGAAGCTTGTGGAAGGCTACCCAAAACGTTTGACCCAAGTAAAAAACATTATACCTTAGCATGAGCCTAGGCAATGCTACCAAATACTAACTGAGTGTATGTAAACTTCTGACCCGCTGGGAATGTGATGACAGAAATAAAAGCTGAAATAAATCACTCTACTATTATTCTGACATTTCACATTCTTAAAATAAAGTGGTGATCCTAACTGACCTATGACAGGGGATTCTTATTAGGATTAAATGTCAGGAATTATGTAGTTTAAATGTATTTGGCCAAGGTGTATGTAAACTTCCGACTTCAACTGTATATGGCGAGGTAAACGATCTTAGATAAAATGTATTAATTTAGACGTAGGAGAGCTATCTGTACCAAACTTTAAATTGTATTTCCAGACTCTAGCATTTCGCCTCATTCTAAATTGTTTATACATGACTCGTCTGCCTTCTGGTGTCTCCTATTGCCCTGGAAGTGGTGGTCTTCACTGATAACATTTTAAAACAATGTAACTGGAAATCAAAATGGCATGCCCATTCTCCAATATTTCACAATAGTGCATTGCTATTTGTAGGTGGCCTTTTGTATCGCCCCAATGGTCCAAATGTGGAATACGTACCCTTACCAATATCATGGACAGTAATGGTTTGAGAACATTCCAAGATTTGAAAGATACATCCAGGCAAGTTCTTTTTTTCTATATTTACTTAGGTAAACCCAAAGAAATTAGCTGGGTTCCTGAAAGGACAGATCTCTATTATACACTGAGTGTACAACACATTGTTCTATCCATGACAGACTGACCAGGTGAATCCAGGTGAAAGCTATGATCCCTTTTTGATGTCACCTGTTAAATCCACTTCCGTCAGTGTAGATGAAGGGGAGGAGACGGGTTAAATAAGGATTTTTAAGCCTTGATTCAATTGAAACTGGATTATGTATGCGTGTCATTAAGAGGTTTGAGTTTGTCAAGAACTGCACTGCAGTTTCCTCAGAATGTTCCCCACCCAATGGACATCCAGCCAATTTGACACAACTGTGGGAAGCATTGGAGTCAACATGGGCCAGCATCCCTGTGGAACGCTTCAACACCCTATAGTCCATGCCCTGACGAATTGAGGCTGTTCCGAGGGCAAAAGGGAATTAAACTCAATATTAGGAAGGTGATCCTAATGTTTTGTACACTGTGTATAAACAACTTTTGGAAGTTGTTCTAAGCTAGCCATTCAAAAAGTATGGTCCACAGATCTAATTGAATCTGAACCTCGCTTATGACCTTGGCATCCCATAATCCGACCCATCAATTTATACATTTTAAGTTTGTTCACAGATTTATTTTTCATGTTATTTGTACGTTTTTAAAACAATACATTCAACTTCAAAAAGTCCAGCAATGCAATTACATTGAACATTACACAGGGCTGTGAATAGTGTAGCTTGTCCTTGAGCTGGCAGATGAATGGTTCTTGCCTCTCTGAGAACACACAAAAATGCTAAGGGAATAAACCAATTAAGTTTGCACACTCCCAGGAATGTTATACATGATGGATCATTAGCTTCCCTACAGAAAATACACTAACCTTCACACATCTAGATGGCTGGGCGGGGTGGGTGTGGAGCCAGAGGTCAAACTGTAGAACCCAGTTCCTACATTTGTAAATAAAAATAGATTATTTTAACAAAACTACACTACATTTTATCTCTGACAAATCAGAGCAAGTTTACTGAATATTAGTACAGAGGTGAATGTACCAAACCATGATAAGTGTTTTGTTGTAATAGCTACTGTAAATTGGACACTGCAGTTAGATTAACAAGAATTTAAGCCCAGTTTTAGCACATAAGGTAAAAATACAAATCACAATTGATCCCCCAATACACACCCACAACCTCGGTCAGTCAGTGCAATCGCCATAGACAAACATTGGCAGTAGAATGGCCTTATTGAAGAGCTCCGTGACTTTCAATGTAGCACCATCATAGAATGACACCTTTCCAACAAGTCAGTTTGTCAAATTTCTGCCCTGCTAAAGCTGCCCCAATCAACTGTAAGTGCTGTTATTGTGAAGTGGAAACGTCTAGGAGCAACAAACGGCTCAGCCGAGAAGTGGTAGGCCACACAAGCGCTGAAGGGCGTAAACATCTTCTGTCTGGGGCCGTTTTTCATGGTTCATGGTTCAGGCTAGTGGTTCAGGCTAGTGAAGGGAAATCATAACGCTACAGCATACAATGACACTCTAGACAATTCTGTGCTTCCAACTTTGTGGCAACAGCTTCCTTTTCTGTTTCAGCATGATACCGTGCACAAAGCGAGGTCCATACAGAAATGGTTTGTCGAAATCGGTGTGGAAGAACTTGACTGGCCTGCACAGAGCCCTGGCCTCAACCCCATCGAACACCTTTGGGATTAATTGGAACGCCGACTGCGAGCCAGGCCTAACCTCACTAACGCTCGTGGCTGAATGGAAGCAAGTCCCCACACTAATGTTCCAACATTTTGTGAAAAGCCTTCCCGGAAGAGTGGAGGCTGTTATAGCAGCAAAGGGGGGACCAACTCCATATTAATGCCCATGATTTTGGAATGAAATGTCCGATGAGCAGGTGTCCACATAGTGAATGGTCATGTGGTGTATGTATTATAGATGTAGGGGACTTCTACAAATTCTACAGGCTTTGTGGCGCAGCAGAAAGATCAGCATACCCAAATTCAGCTTGGTAGTTCAAATCCCAGGTGGGGTTTATTGAAAAGTCAGTACTAAGTGATCATGTAATCATATATTTTCACTGATTTTAAGATTTTTACACTATTTTACCTGAACAGTGTACCACTTAGCTTAAAACTCACATACCGTTTAATTACTTTACTTATAATGGTTTGGCACACCTGGGACCATCAAGTGACAAAAACCACCAGGGACAATGAGACAATGTTCCAAGAACATCCTAAAAACTTATTTGGGTACCTCCCCGGGACAAACCGGGAACTAGACAAAACTCCCAGGGGACCATAACACAGTATCCCAAGAACATCCTAAAAAAGATACTGACATGGCCCTGACATGGTTCTCAGCGATGTCCTGGTAACTTACAGGGAATTAAACAAAGGTCCCCCAGAGAATGTTCCCTTGGGACCATCAAGCAATGTTTCCTAATGGACAAAAAAATACATTATTATAACGTTATACTGCGACCTAACTGGGACCTGTACTGAATGTCCTCTTATGGTCCTGAAGTTAACGTCATGTTTTGATGTACGTCTCGCTTAAACCCTTAAAGGGACCTAATGGGAACATCACTTAACGTACTTAGGATGTCCCCGGTTTGCTGGGAACCCAGTCGTAGACTGAACTGAGCCATACCAGAGAGAGGGAGGCAAAGCGAGAGCCATATGTCTGCCCAAAATCTGTCCACGTTAAGAATTAATAGGTGTGCTGTTTTTGTATGGGGGGGCTATGAGTGTGTGTCAATTTAATCAAGATACACATGAATTGCTTTTTTTTTTTTACGTGAGGCTTATTTTATCTAATATACATTTTGTAATGCTTAGGTTGTTACAAGTGTACTGGTATAAGTGTGATGCAAACTATTTATATTGGAGTTGTCCCTGAAATTCAAGATGGACTATGCATATTAATGAGGTCAATGAATATGTATATACCTTCTCCATAGAATTCAAGCAGTTGACGACAACACACCACATCGAATATTAAACACCCCTCATCTTTATATCGGCTAGAATGGTCCTACCTGATCTTGCCTGCTCCCGCCTGCCTTGAGGACATGTATTTCCATTATTAGATCATCTTTGACACTCTCTGACGAGTGATGCTGGTGGGGATATGTCAGGCGGTGTGGCCAGGGCTACGCGCTGTATCACCACAGCCTGCAAGGGGTGGTTAGCGGTTGACATGAGTCTGGTTTCATCTCCACTCTGTAAGGCAAAGTGGTCAGGTCAATCATGTGATAGGGTGAAGTGAAGCTCCTGTTAAATATTTGTTATCAGTAGAATTTAGAATTTGTCTAATCACATTACTGCAAGATGTGCCATCAAACTGAGCAGTGTGTTTTTCTTTATTTTCTATGACACTGGATGTTTACAAGGTCAGAACGGAAGTGCAATAATATAGTGATTATAGGTTGTTAGTACATTATTACACTAGTGCTACTTTTTTTTACCCCTCTATAATGTAATAATCAACGCAAAATGTTATTTTAAAGTTTTTTAAAAACTTTATTAGTTTATCCGTTCAGCATAGTAATAATCCTACAGGTCTGTCCATGCCTTAAAGCCAAGGTTGGTGATTTAGTTCCACCTGCATTTATGAAATGTTTGCTCAGGAATATAATTAATTGTCTGACGCCTCCTGGAGGACATGAATGGACTTCTATGATTCTTCCTTAATCCTTAGCAAGTCCCACCGAGTTGACTACTTAAAAATGATGAATGTCCTCAAAGGTGCTGCCAATGCTAAAACAGGCTTAGGGCCAAGATGGCCCACAGCTCAGACACCTGAGTTCCAGAAAACAGAGGGGGCAGCTATAAATTAATTTGCATGGGTGGAGCGCCAAACAGAGGTTGTGTTTCTGAAAAGGGTTCTGGCTTGCAACAAGCTAGCTATCATAGGATACAAAAATAACAGTGAGTGATAACAGTCAGCACTCCCATACAAACACAAAATCCCACACTGAAGTTCTCTAGACTTCCAATAATAGATTTGGAAGGATGGCCTTGCGAGACTACTGGAGTTATCATGGCAAAGGGAAATTGACTGTCAAGAAGTTGATAAAATGGCATAACCATATGGGGTATGATCTAATGGCATTCCATAGGAACATTCCATAGATATCCATCAAAACTGAATGATGAAATACGGATTCAAGTTGAGGGAGAAACTATCATAATTTTTTGGTTTGTTGTTTGTCCTCTCAGATTCCAGAGGGTCCTGTAGCACTAACATGCAAGGCTCTCTAATAATGACACATAGCACTCCACCAATTAAAGGTGTCAAGCATGCACACACACACACACACACACACTGTGATTTCACCTCATGAATCCCAAAGAGCATATTACATCAGCAAAACAACCTGTGCTCTGTGACTGATGTCACTATTACCATATACTGTCTCTACTGGGTAAGTGAACAACTCCTTAACTTTAAGTTTCTCACACCAGAGGATAATGATATAACCTGGAAGACTCACAGGAATTGTACCAATTAAAGGTGTTGGAGACACAAACAAATGCTATACTCCAAGGCCCCAATAAAGCCCTAATACGGCATAAACAGTGAACCTGACAATGAACCTGAGTACACCTTTCTAGTGTAATTCGTGTGCATGCACACGATTACACCTTTCATTAGGCCTATCTCAGTCAGTCTCAGTCCACAAAAAAAGTCCACTGCACAGGTCAAGAATCCCGCCACTGAATCATGCCTCTGTCACAGGTGGAATCTGAACCTTTGTCTCCTGCATGGAAAATGAACATCTTACCCATTAGGCCTAGATGGAATTTTCACTTGGACCGAAGGGGACACTGATTTTGGAGCCACATGCAGGGATACCTCATTACCATCACGTGAGAGTGAGTCAGACTCAAATCTGCTGAACATCCCCCTTACAGAAGTTTACCTAGATACAGCAACTCTAATTTCTTGACTAATTTATCTATCACCTCCTCTGAAGAGCCCGTTGTTTCGGTGATAAAGAGTCAGGCAACAATTAAGTGTTCTATAGTTTAATCCGTCCAAGTAGCATCAGCACAAACTTTAGTGGCACAACATGTTACAACTCCATCCCTTTACTTCTCTGTCACTCACTCATCTCTCACGTGAATCTCTAATCATGTGCAGGTGAGTCTGGGGACTGCATTCTCAGAATAAATGTCCCAACAATATGCGATGCCATAATAACTCTCAGATTACAAACCACATATTCTGATTACAAAACATAGGCCTCTTATTGCAAAAGCAGGGCTACAGTCGTCCCCCCTACAAAACGAAATGTCCCTGTTTCTATTACCTCAACAAAAGCAACTAGACGGTGTACTGGAGAAATAACTGTCTACTTGTCAAAATGTAAACAA
Organism: Thymallus thymallus; assembly: GCA_023634145.1. Taxonomy (NCBI): domain Eukaryota; kingdom Metazoa; phylum Chordata; class Actinopteri; order Salmoniformes; family Salmonidae; genus Thymallus; species Thymallus thymallus. The sequence continues at coordinate 29,082,297 of CM042390.1, read as the reverse complement.
CATATGAAAACAATGCCAGTAAAATATACATTACAACAATAATGAAATTGTATGCAAGAACAGCCTAAACTCGTGGATAATGTGCTGTGTAGCCTTATTTAGTATGTTGAAATGATGGCATGGAGTAGTATTTTATTCAGTGGCATCATTAGGGATTCTGGGATTTTAGATTCTTCAAAGAAGCCACCCTTTGATTTGATGACAGCTTTGCATTCTCTCAACCAGCTTACGAGGAATGCTTTTCCAACAGTCTTGAAGGAGTTCCCACATATTCTGAGCACTTGTTGGCTGCTTTTACTTCACTCTGCGGTCCAACTCATCCCAAACCATCTCAACTGGGTTGAGGTTGGGTGATTGTAGAGGCCAGGTCATCTGATGCAGCACTCCATCACTCTACTTGGTCAAATAGCCCTTACACAGCCTGGAGGTGTATTTTGGGTCATTGTCTGGTTGAAAAACAAATGATAGTCCCACTAAGAGCAAACCAGATGGGATGGCGTATCGCTGCAGAATGCTGTTGTATCCATGCTGGTTAAGTGGGCCTTGAATTCTAAATAAATCACAGACACTGTCACCAGCAAAGCACCCCCACACCATCACACCTCCTCCTCCATGCTTCACGGTGGGAACCACACATGCGGAGATCATCCGTTCACCTACTCTGCATCTCACAAAGACACGGCGGTTTGAACAAAAAGTCTCATATTTTGACTCATCAGACCAAAGAACAGATTTCAACCGGTCTAATGTCCCTTGCTCGTGTTTCTTGGCTCAAGCAAGTCTCTTCTTCTTATTGGTGTCCTTTAGTAGTGGTTTCTTTGCAGCAATTCGACCATGAAGGCCTGATTCACACAGTATCCTCTGAACAGTTGATGTTCAGATGTGTCTGTTACTTGAACTCTGTGAAGCATTTATTTGGACTGCAATGTAGTTAACTTTAACTAACTTATCCTCTGCAGAAGATGTAATTTTGGGTCTTCCTTTCCTGTGGCGGTCCTCATGAGAGCCAGTTACCTCATAGCGATTGATGGTTTTTGCAACTACACCTCAAGAAACTTTCAAAGTTCTTGACATTTTCTGTAATGATGGACTGTAATTTCTCTTTAATTGTTTGAGCTGTTGGTTACCAAATAGGGCTTCTGGTATCTTCTGTATACCACCCCTACCTTGTCACAACACAACTGATTGGCTCAAATGCATTAAGAAGGAAAGAAATTCCACAATTAACGAATTAATTCCACATTAACACACCTGTGAAATGCATTCCAGTTGACCATCTCATTAAGTTTGTTGAGAGAATGCCAAGAGTGTGCAAAGCTGTCATCAAGGCAAAGGGTGGCTACTTTGAAGAATATCAAATCTAAAATATATTTTGTTTAACACTTGTAAGTGTTATTTCATAGTTTGATGTCTTCACTATTATTCAACAATGTAGAAAATAGTAAAAATAAAGAAAAACCCTTGAATGAGTGGGTGTGTCCAAACTTTAGCCTGGTACTGTAAAACACAAGCATTTTGCTACACCGAAATGGGAAAATTACTTAATTTTGGATCCTAAAAACCAATTCTGTGATGGGGACGCTATATTGATGATGTTTGCCTGTTCTTGTCTGGCTCAGAAGATGAACATATTTCCTTCCACCAATACCTTAACAGCATTCACCCTAACATCAAACTAACTATGGAGAACAGCAAGGATAACATTCCTTTTTTGGACCTTGACATCAGTAAAAATGACAAACGTTGTCTGCACACATCAATCTTTAGGAAGTCTACAGATGGGAATACCATTCACAGCTTTACCCTAAAAGGCTAAAAGAGAACATTCCATATGGCCAATTCCAAAGAGTCCGCAGAATTTGCGATCAGGAAACAGACTACAGTGTCAAATCTGCTGAATTGGAGAATCGCTTCTTGAAATCGGGGCTACAGTGCTCAGGTCCTGAAAGAAGCAGGTATAAGGGCCGGGCGACTTGACAGAGAGAACTTGCTTTGCGAAGAGGAGGCCTCGTGATGCATCAGAGAGACAAAATACAAAATACAGCACTGAAGCAGAGAAGATTAAAATAATCGTTAAAAATAATTGGGGAATCATCCAAAGTGATAAGCTACTACGCCAAGACTTCCCAGTGCCACCAGCAGTGGTAGAAAAAGTGCTCAATTGTAATACTTGAAATTGCATCTATTGCAGAAATATTGCACAGAAAAAGTATTTTGTTGACACAGCTTCTTCCTTTCCTTTCTAAAAGGGAGTATCAAGTAAAGAATTTAATTTACTGCAAAACCACTCATGTCATCTACAGATTGGAATGTCCACAGTGCAAGGTGTTTTACATTGGACGAACAAAGAGACGCCTTCAAGATCGCTTAGCGGAACACAAGTACGCCATACGGGTAGGCAATAAAGACTACCCCACGGCAAGGCACTACAAGTCCTTACACCATGGCGACCCTGCCTCCCTACAAGGTATGGGTATTGATCATGTTACGGCCTCAAATAGAAAAGGGGACTGTCTTAAACAGCCAAACCAAAAGGTGCCTTGGTCCTCCTTTCTTTTTGATGACCAATATACCCCTTTTACCAAAGAGCACCTTCTGTCTACCAAAACCTACTATTGAATACCTTAGCAGTGCTTCCCTTCCTCTTTTCTTACACCATTTAGTGACACTTTGAAACCACTGCCTTGATTCATGTTTCATCATTGGTACTCTACCACATTACCACATAGCACAAGGAAAGCACAGTACAGTATATCTGTGGATCCATTGCAGCTGTCTGGGTGGACTGACAGGCGAGTCCCAGAAAGCATGTATCCCACAAGGCAGTGGGGCTTTCTTTGGTGCTGTGCAGTTCTCCCTGACATTTCCCTCTCCGTTTGTTCTGTCATCACTCATGATGTGAGGTCCTCCCACTGTCCTGAGCACCCGAGGCCCTCACATCAATGTCACTCTCCCTGTGCTCCAGCCAAGCATGAGACAGAGTCAGAACATCAACACAGGCCTGGAAAGAGGACCAGGTTCTAGGTCAGTGCCTAAAAGAGTGCTCTACTGTCTGACCCAGTCCTGCCTGGCAAGCGGGCACAACAATCACATGGCCCTTGACAATGACTTTAATGAACATCAACATCTCAGTCCTTTCATCACTCCTTAATTGATCGAGAAGTGTGACGTCCAATTCAGTGCTGTCTAAAAAAGCACTTCAGGTGATTCCATTGTAAAAAATTACATTTTAAACAAAATGTTTTTGGGCAATAGTTCACTTTTAGCCACACTGAACACCTTCAACTACAGACTCCAAACGTCTTTAGGTAATGACTGGATGACCATTTTCACCATCTAGATATCACCAAGATATTCCAACTTTGGCACAAGGAACATCTATAATGCAACTTTTGTGACAATAAATAACACAGGATTGATATGGTTATCTTTTGTTTCTTTATTATTTTTGCCATCATTTCATACTCTACAGATAGCCATTAACTACTAACATACACCACTGAGTTAGATTCAACTGTCCATGAGTGGGTGACGGACCAGTCCTTGGGCTTATAGTCAGCAGGGTTGATTACCTGGCTGTCATTAATTAGACTAAAATCAAGAGCAGATCGTGTGAGTTTGCCATGGCCTGTTCTGTCACCGGGTATTTGATTGGGTCAGACAAGAACTGAATCCGGGCGGCAAGAGAAGGATCCCGGTGTCGCATGGTGACTTAGTCAGGTCTTCTGGGGGGGTTGAAGACCTAAGGCGTGCCGAGGAGGGCACCTGACTTGTCAACATGGTCATTGCCAATTTCGTACCTCATGAAGCTGGTTGATTGAATACCAAGAGTGGGCAAAGTTGTCATCAGGGCAAAGGGTGGTTACTTTGAAGAATCTAAAATCTATTTTGAGTTGTTTCATAGTTTAGATGTCTTCACTGTTATTCTACAATGTAGAAAATGGTAAAAATATGAGTAGGTGAGTAGGTGTGTCCAAACTTTTGACTGATACTGTACACAGTATATGAAGACTGTTTAGTGCCAAAAATAAGGGGTTAAATACATGAACAAAAATAAATACTGCCTGCCTGCATACTGCCGCTCTATGTATCTGTCTTTTCTGAATTTTGCACCTGCCATTGTGTTTTTCCCCTCGGTGATCAATAAATTGTCTGCCTGCCTCCCACAAAAGGAGCGACCGTGACCATGAACAGGCGTGCACAAAAAAGACAATACACAAAAACCTACAAACACAGGTGGGAATACTGAACTCCCCAATTAGAGGCAATGCGGTGCAGCTGCCTAATTGGTGACCAATCCCAAACAGAACATAGAGAATTCCAGAGACCTCTCTGAACATAAATCCTTACAAGGACAGACACTCTCAATTTTTGGGTGGGGAACTATCTGTTGTTTCATGTAGTCTGAAATATTTATTCAATGCCCAAAAAAAATATCATCAAATAATTAGACGTATTTTTCTGTGATACTTCAAGTGGCCTTAACTTTAATAAAATAGCTAAATATTCCGTGGTATGACCTTCTTAAAACAATTCCATATAGCTTAGCTTGGGGCTACACACCATGTGAAGATCAGTAAGACCACAATCCAGGGTATCTTTTGACGAAATTTCCCAGTGTTTGTAGAAACAAGTCACGCAATTTCTTTCTTTGAGTGTCATCCACAAGAGCTTCTGCCACAACTAAAAGTTATTGCCCTGCGATTCAAAAGCAGGGTATGGTTCAGTTGCTCGGTGTGTCAATGAGCGGCGTCACCAGGTTAGCTGTGGGAGGAATGTTGGCCGTCATATCAGAGGGGTTCAACCTCTTTCAAAGGAGAAAGCATGTCATCTTCTTTGATTTTGCAATAGATCAGGAACAAAGTCCAATCTGAACTTGGATGCTTTGCTTCAGCAGTTATTGTAATAGCCTTTGAAGGTCAAATGAGGTACACGTTAGTTCTGATATGACAGGTCTCCATAGAGGAAGGAAATGGTCCAAGGACAAGAAGTTTGAAGTCATGAAAAGTATATCTATTAATGTCCAAGTGTTGGCTGGGTGCTAAGTTCAGCAAGTCCGAGACTTCAGCAGTTCTCCCCGGAATAACCACGGCTGACTCGCTCAGGACATGACAGGCTTGGGGAATGGATTGTCCAGAGCCCATTTGGATGGGGTCGAAAGAACAAGCGTTACAAGATGGTGATGCCAAGGACCACAGAACGTTGAGGACTGTATCAAGTTTGGCACCTAATCTGACCAGAACATCCTTTCCCACATAGGCTTGGTGTGGCAAGTATGGGACAACGAGGGTAGTGAACCATCTCTTTGTTTCCAATGAAGAGAGAGAGAGTGCATACCCCTGTAAGGGTTTTACGAGAAGCTGTCCCGAGTGGAAACCGGAACATTTCTGTCACCAGGGGAGCGCAAGCAGGGTTTTCCAAAATGTCAATGCTCACCAGCCGGGGGCAGTATGTGCGATGGGTCCAAAGCACACAGAAAAGCCTCCTGAGTTGAAGGCCATGGGCGGTGGAATGACTGAGTGGCCAAGAGGGGAGTGGTTTGTGTTTGGCTCGGTGTCATGGGGTGGTTAAGTAGCTGATGGCAGCTCTCCAATGTGGAGTACAGTGTTGCATCAAGTGTTTTGTAAAGGTGGTAAGGTTATGGGAGCGGGTGTGGTCACTTGGTTCTTGTGCCTGTCCGGTACCGAGTCAATGTGCGTGGGGTACAGGTTAGTCAAGGTAATTTGTACATGTAGGTAGGGGTAAAGTGACAATGCATAGAGAATAAACAGCGAATAGCAGCAGTATAAAAACAAGGGGGGTTCATTGTTCAGGAGTCTTATGGCTTGGGCCAAAACTCAGGGTTTCACAAGCCAGACAGTCCACGCAAGCTAAATTCTCAGAGTTGTTTTTCCTCATTCTACACCTAGTCATTGTGATATTTTTTTTCAGTTTTTCTTTAGCTGTTCACATCTTTTAACCTCTTTGAGCAATTCCTCCACAGAGGCGGTGCTCAGCATTGCATCCCCATTTAATGTTTTGTTACCTTTTTGGTCTGACCCTTTGTATGAGCGGGTAGTAGCAGGTTTGTTATTAGGTTGACTGTCTACGACCTGGTTGGCTTGCATTGGTCGTTTTTGTTATGCCGGCAACAATAGGTGGGGGAGTTGGAAATATTGTGTTGTTGTTGGTAGTCCGGTTGATAATCTTTGGGGGTGGCCGCGTTCCATGTTTGTCGTGTTGGCGCCGTGCCCTCTAAAGGAGGGAACAATCATGTTGAACACAAACACAGAGGGGTCAGGGGTCATAGTGTGGCTCACCTTTGAGACATTGTAAGCTGTACTGGCGAGGTCGCAGAGGTCAGAAATGAGCAGACCAGCATGAGCCGTTGGTCCTAGGAAGAAAATGTAGGTTTATATTTGATTTTGAGTTTGATGTAATAGAATAGAATTACCGGTAGGCCTACTATAGGGCTACTCACACTCAAACCATGAAAAGGAAAAACCAGGGCGAGATGCAAAACTTAATTTAATGCCGAAATATAATAACCTGTTCGTATTTTCCCTATAAACAATGACTTGACTGACTTTTGATATTACCTTAGTAAAGTTAAGAAACTGTCATGTGTCATGTCCTGATATGTTTCACCTGTCTGTGTTTGTCCCCTCCCCACACCAGGTGCACCCTATCACCAGCATTAATCAGTGTGGGTATTTAGTCTCTTGGGTGCTGTTGGCATTTGCCAGATCGTCTTGCTTAGTCAGTCGTTTCCAGCACTCTCTCGTATTATTAACTCTGCCAGTCTGTTTCCCGGTATTTGGACCTCTACCTGCCTGTTGGATTACGTTCCTGTCTAGCCCCCTCATGTGCCTTCGACCATCTGATCTGCTGCCAAACGAACTCTGCCTGCTTTACGGATTACGAGCCTGTCTACTCCTCTGCACTGCCAGCCTTCTGATTCCCGGTAACGAACGCTGCCTGAACTACGACTACGAGCCTGACTCCCCTTATTGGACGACTGCCATTCAGACTCCCGGTTACGAACATTGCCTGTCATTGATTACGAACCTGTTTTGCCCCATATTTCCTATTAAACAGTCAATCATATCTCTGCCTCCGTGTCTGCTTTTGGGTCCCGCATATCTGTCGTTGTGTCAGAACGATCTGGCCATGACGGACCCAGCGGAGTTGACCCATCTGCAAAACGAAATAGCCCACCAAGGGGTTGTTGTGGGTCGACACGAGGAGGTGCTACGTTCAATTGCAGAGGAACTCAGTGAGCAGAGAGAGAACCAGCAGCGAGCCACCGAATGCCTGCTCAAACACTTGGAGAGGTTAACACTGGCACTACCGGCACAGAGCGCTTCCCTCCCGTCTCCTGTCCCACCTATACCCAGCAACCCAACACCTTCCCCGGTATCCTTTAGAGAGCCGCACTTACCTGCCCCCGAACGGTTCTCTGGTGATTCGAGTTATTGTCGTCCTTTCTTGTCCCAGTGTTCGCGTATCTTCGAACTGCAGCCATCCTCTTTTCCCACAGAGAAGTCACGGGTCGCCTATATGATAACCATGATGACGGGGCGAGCCCTGGCATGGGCTACGCCGATATGGGACCAGCAGCTTCCCGTTTGTTTCAGTCTAGCAGCGTTCACTACGGAGGTAAAAAAAGTTTTCGATGCTCCATTATCCGGAAGAGAAGCGGCACGTCAGCTGCTACATCTAAGACAGGGGACTAGCAGCCTGTCGGATTACTCTATTAAATTCCGTACCCTGGCAGCGGAGTGCTCATGGAATTCCGAGGCTCTGCTCGACGCCTTCTATGACGGATTATGTGATCCCATCAAAGATGAACTCGCCGCCCGAGAGGTGCCTCCCAGTTTAGACAGCCTCATCTCCATTGCCATGCGTATAGGAAGTAGACTTCAGGAACGAAATCGAGAGAGAGAAAATCGTCGTCCTGCTCAGGCACTTCCGCATTTCGGCGGACCGGGTGGTAGAGCGTCACCGGGACTGCCGGAATCACCCGAATTCTTCCGGGAACCACCGAGGGCGTCCGAGGTCCTTGCGTCTGAACCCATGCAAATAAGGAGGGCACAGCTGACGCCCGAGGAACGTCGACGCAGGATAGACAGTCGCAGCTGCCTCTACTGTGGAGAGAAAGGACATTATGCAGCCGGTTGTCCTTTAAAAAGGGCGGGCTCACCCGTAACAGCAGGAATACGGGTGAGTCAAACTAAAACCCCGTGGGTATCCCCGGTTCGTTTTCCTTTTCCGGCCACTATTATTTGGGGTTCCCAAACCCTGAAAGTAAATGTCCTTATGGATTCAGGGGCTGACGATTGCTTCATTGATAGTTCACTTCTGGTTAAGTTAGGCATTCCCTCACGCCCTCTAAACACGCACATCGAGGCCACTGCCCTGGACGGTCGTTCTATTGGGCGGATGTCTCAGATATCGGTGCCCGTCACTCTGATCCTGTCTGGTAACCACAGGGAGGAGATCCAGTTCCTGCCCTTACATTCTCCTAACACTCCGATTGTGTTAGGCCATTCTTGGCTTGTCAAGCACAACCCTCACATCGACTGGACTACTGGTTCTGTTATTAACTGGAGCCCTTTTTGCCTTGCTCATTGTCTGAAGGCTGCTCCGCATGTTCTGAACAGACAGGTTTCACATTCCACAGAGGACATCGATGTGTCGTCTGTCCCTTCCGAATACTGGGATCTAAGGGAGGTCTTCAATAAGTCTCGGGCTACCTCTTTACCACCTCATCGGCCATATGACTGTGCCATAGACCTCCATCCAGGCACATCACCCCCCCGTGGACGTCTGTACTCCCTGTCCGGTCCGGAAACTAAGGCCATGGCGGATTATGTGGAAACCTCCCTCAGGGCTGGGATTATTCGGCCATCATCCTCTTCTGCTGGGGCGGGGTTTTTCTTCGTGGCCAAGAAGGATAAGACCCTACGCCCATGCATTGATTACCGGGGCCTGAACGACATTACGGTGAAAAACCGTTACCCACTTCCACTGCTCGCCTCCGCCTTTGAGCTGCTCCAAGGAGCCACAATATTCTCTAAACTGGATCTCCGAAACGCCTACCACCTGGTACGGATACGAGAAGGGGATGAATGGAAGACAGCGTTTAACACTGCTAGTGGACACTATGAATACCTGGTGATGCCATTCGGGTTGACTAACGCTCCCGCTGTCTTCCAGGCTCTGGTAAACGACGTACTCCGGGACATGATTAATCGTTTTGTTTTTGTGTATCTGGACGATATCTTGATTTTTTTCCCACTCAGCCCAGGAACACACGGCACACGTAAGACAGGTCCTTCAGCGATTATTAGAGAACCAACTGTTTGTGAAAGCAGAGAAGTGTGAATTCCATCGATCTGTCATTCCTTTCCTGGGTTACATAGTGGCTGCGGGTAGCATCCGAATGGATCCAGGCAAGGTCCAAGCCGTCACTGATTGGCCACAACCCTCTTCACGCCTGGATCTGCAACGTTTCCTGGGGTTCGCCAATTTTTATCGGCGATTCATACGTAATTACAGTATTTTGGCAGCCCCACTCACTGCCTTAACCTCGACTAAGGTGAACTTTGTATGGTCCCCCCAAGTCGCCCAGGCTTTCGCTGCCCTCAAACAGCGCTTCACCTCAGCCCCGATTTTGATTCATCCAGATCCGGCCCGGCAGTTTGTGGTGGAGGTGGACGCCTCCAATGTCGGTGTGGGGGCCGTCTTGTCACAAAGGTCGGACAGCGACCAGAAGCTGCACCCCTGCGCATTCCTCTCTCGTCGTCTGACACCTGCTGAGGTTAACTACGACGTCGGCAACAGGGAATTGCTGGCGGTCAAGACTGCTTTGGAGGAGTGGAGACATTGGCTGGAGGGGGCGGAACAGCCATTTCTTGTGTGGACAGACCACAAAAACCTGGAGTATCTACGCTCAGCCAGGAGGCTCAATGCCCGACAAGCCAGGTGGGCTCTGTTTTTTACCCGCTTTGATTTCACCCTATCTTATCGACCTGGTTCTAAGAACACTAAACCGGACGCCCTCTCCCGTGTGTTCAGTCCTGCTGCTGCCCAAGGTAGTGAGCACATTCTCCCTGCCTCTTGTCTGGCTACGTCCTTGGTCTGGGGTATTGAAGAGGATGTGCGTAACGCACAACAGTTGAGCCCTGACCCCGGAGGGGGTCCGCCAGGCTGCCTGTTCGTGCCTGACTCCGTCCGATCCCGAGTCCTGGAGTGGGGTCATTCATCTAAACTGACCTGCCACCCCGGCTCACGGCGGACCCTGGCATTTATACGTCGAAGGTTTTGGTGGCCCACCATGGGAGTGGATGTTCCCTCTTTTGTCTCTGCATGCACAGTGTGTAACCAAAACAAGACGCCCCGCCAGGCCCCGGCTGGTCTCCTACAGCCTCTTCCGGTCCCTCATCGTCCATGGTCGCACATCTCCCTGGATTTTGTCACAGGCCTGCCGCAATCCGACGGCAATACCGCTATCCTCACCATTGTGGACCGGTTCTCGAAGGCGGCACACTTCATCGCCCTGCCTAAGCTGCCATCGGCCAAGGAAAACGGCCCAACTGATGGTGCAGCACGTTTTTAGGATCCACGGATTACCCATTGGGGCGGCAGGTAGCCCAGTGGTTAGAGTGTTGGGCCCATAACCGAAAGGTTGCTGGATCAAATCCCCGAGCTGACAAGGTAAAAATCTGTCGTTCTGCCCCTGAACAAGGCAGTTAACCCACTGTTCCTAGGCCGTCATTGAAAATAAGAATATGTTCTTAACTGACTTGCCTAGTAAAATAAAGGTAAAATAAATAAAAAAATAAAAATTGACATCGTCTCCGACCGGGGCCCTCAGTTCACTTCCCAGTTCTGGAGGGCTTTCTGTACCCTTATTGGTTCTTCTATCAGCCTGTCCTCAGGATTCCACCCAGAGTCTAACGGCCAATCAGAGCGGGCCAATCAAGATCTAGAGACTGTGCTACGCTGCCTGGTTTCGGACAACCCCACCACCTGGAGCCGGCAACTCGTTTGGGTGGAATACGCCCGCAACACCCTGCCTTCCTCCGCTACTGGGCTTTCACCCTTCGAGTGCTCCTTGGGCTACCAGCCTCCGCTGTTTTCGGAGCAGGAAGAGGAGGTTGGCGTCCCGTCGGCCCAGCTGTTTGTTAGGCGCTGCCGTCGGACCTGGAGAAAGGCCCGGGCTGTTCTTCTACGAACAAATACCAGGTATCGGCGGCAGGCCGACCGTCGCAGGACCCAGGCTCCCCACTACCGTGTTGGCCAGAGGGTGTGGCTGTCCACCCGAGATCTGCCCCTTCGGGTGGAAAGTCGCAAGCTTTCGTCCCGTTACATCGGCCCTTATCAGATCTCCCGGGTTATCAATCGCTCAGCTATACGCCTCATGTTGCCCCGGTCCCTCCGCATTAATCCTACCTTTCATGTGTCCCGTGTAAAACCTGTCTCTCACTGTCCTTTGTCTCCTGTTCCCAGGCCTGCCCCTCCTCCTCGGGTTATTGACAACCAACCTGCTTGGACGGTGCGTCGCCTCCTGAGAGTCCGTCCCCGGGGCCGGGGTTTCCAGTACCTGGTTGACTGGGAGGGCTACGGGCCGGAGGAGCGGTCTTGGGTCTCTACCAGGGACATCCTCGACCCGGAGCTCATCGCTGACTTTCATCGGCGACATCCCGGTCAGCCAGGTATGCACCCGGGTCGGTCGCCAGGTGGCGCCCGTAGGGGGAGGGGTACTGTCATGTCCTGATATGTTTCACCTGTCTGTGTTTGTCCCCTCCCCACACCAGGTGCACCCTATCACCAGCATTAATCAGTGTGGGTATTTAGTCTCTTGGGTGCTGTTGGCATTTGCCAGATCGTCTTGCTTAGTCAGTCGTTTCCAGCACTCTCTCGTATTATTAACTCTGCCAGTCTGTTTCCCGGTATTTGGACCTCTACCTGCCTGTTGGATTACGTTCCTGTCTAGCCCCCTCATGTGCCTTCGATCATCTGATCTGCTGCCAAACGAACTCTGCCTGCTTTACGGATTACGAGCCTGTCTACTCCTCTGCACTGCCAGCCTTCTGATTCCCGGTAACGAACGCTGCCTGAACTACGACTACGAGCCTGACTCCCCTTATTGGACGACTGCCATTCAGACTCCCGGTTACGAACATTGCCTGTCATTGATTACGAACCTGTTTTGCCCCATATTTCCTATTAAACAGTCAATCATATCTCTGCCTCCGTGTCCGCTTTTGGGTCCCGCATATCTGTCGTTGTGTCAGTCATGACTTGAGGTTAAACAGGTCATGTGATGGAACCATCTCTGGTAAGCTCCTCTCCCCCCAAAAAGGGGGATGGGGTTGAGTGGTTTTAGGCTGACGACAATCAGATTTTCTCTCTCTCTCCCACAAGAGAAGAGGAGGGAAAATGGCCAAAGTTTATGACAATTTACGTTTACTCTCTTCGCGGTCTACACTGCTTAGATCCCCATCAAAGGGGATATCTACCACGGCTGATTAGCCGCCATCAGAAGACCAATCTTCAGGAACGAGTTCGAGGGAACAGATAACGAAAAGAAAGGACATCTTGATATCTTGTGAACAATCAGAGACTTATACTAGAGAACCGGAGACCAGACCACCTGAAGTGGACAACAGCGATTTACATTTTGACGAATAAAGCGGCAGTGCGGGCAAGATATTAGGGCTAACTAAGTAGTCTCCAAATGTATTGAAGGGTGTTTCTCTTCCTAGATATCTCTCTCTCTCTCTCAAATTCGGAAATTGTCAACTCAGTAGAAATAAACTTCTTTCCGTGGTGCCCCAGGATTCCTAATGAGCTAATTATTGCAGGATTAATTTAATCCAACAATTAGATGTAGTAGGTAATTATTAAATAAATAGCAGTGACCACTTTAATGAGGCAAAGTTACGGTACGGCTATTATTAGGCTTAGTTACTGCAGGCCTATGTAGGCAGTGCACACCAGAGCTCCAACTGACTCCGACAGTTGAACTTCAGGTGATTCAGAATGTTTTAGGCTTACCAGAGTTACACCTTTAATCTAACAACATAATGCATATCTTTATGACAAACATTCTGATGAAAAATGTATTAATGAGTCACCTTCTGTATGGCTACGCCTATCTTTATAAATGGTTATTTTGTAAATTGTTATAGGATGTTTTTAAGGACACGTACAGTGCATTCGGAAAGTATTCAGATCCCTTAACTTTTTCAAAATGTTACGTTAGCTTTATGATTTATGATTAAGAAAAAACTGTTTTTTATAAATTTTAGCAAATTGATAAAATGTAAAACTGAAATATGACCTTTACATATGTATTCAGTACTTTATTGAAGCACCTTTGGCAGTGATTACAGCCTCGAGTCTTCTTGGGTATGATGCTACAAGCTTGGCACACCTGTATTTGGGGAGTTTCTCCAATTCTTCTCTGCAGATCCTCTCAAGCTATGTCAAGTTGGATGGGGAGCAACGCTACACAGCTATTTTCAGGTCTCTCCTGAGATGTTCGATCGGGTTCAAGTCCGGGCTCTGGCTGGGCCACTCAAGGACATTCAGAGAAGCCATACATCCATTGTCTTGGCTGTGTGCTTAGCGTCATTGTCCTGTTGGAAAGTGAACCTTCGCCCCAGTCTGAGGTCCTGAGTTCTCTGGAGCAGGTTTTCATCAAGGATCTCTCTTTACTTTGCTCTGTTCATCTTTCCCTCGATCCTGACTATTCTCCCAGTCCCTGCCACAGTATGATGCTGCCACCACCATGCTTCACAGTAGGCATGGTGCCAGGTTTCCTTGGCATTCACGCCAAAGAGTTCAATTTTGGTTTCATCAGAACAGAGAATCTTGTTTCTCATGAAGAGTTTTTTGGTGCCTTTTGGCAAACTCTAAGTGGGCTGTCATGTGCCTTTTACTGAGGAGTGACTTCCGTCTACCATAAAGGCTTGATTGATGTAGTGCTGCAGAGATGGTTGTCCTTCTGGGAGGTTATCCCATCTCCACAGAGGAACTCTGGAACTCTATAAGAGTGACCATTGTGTTCTTGGTCACCTCCCTGAACAAGGCCCTTCTCCCCCCGAGTGATCAGTATTGCCGGGAGGTCAGCTCTAGGAAGAGTCTTGCAGGTTCCAAACTTCTTCCATTTAAGAATGATGGAGGCAACTGTGTTCTTGGGGACCTTCAATGCTGCAGACATTTTTTGGTACACTTCCCCAGATCTTTGCCTCGACACAATATTGTCTCTGCGCTCTACAGACAATTCCTTCGATGTCGTGGCTTGGTTTTTGCTTTATATAGCACGTGTGTCCAATCAATTGAATTTACCACAGGTGGACTCCAATCAAGTTGTAGAAACATCTCAAGGATGATCAATGGAAACAGGATGCACCTGAACTCAATTTCGAGTCTCATAGCAAAGGGTCTGAATACTTATGTAAATAAGATATTTCTGTTTTTTATTTTTAATACATTTGCAAAGATTTCTATAAACCGGTAGATTGATGAGGAAAAATGTGAATTTATCCATTTTAGAGTAATGCTGTAACGTAACAAAATGTGGAAAAAGTCACAGGGTCTGAATACTTTCCGAATGCACTGTAAGCGTGGCTCATTTGGCAAATATCACTTGTTCGTTGATGAGCACCCAGTCAGAGGTTTATTTCTCTCTCTCTTTCTTCTCTTAGATCTGAACGGGTCTCTCGGATCCATAGCCGCAGGAAGATGTTTGGGGCTGTAGACTTTTTTTGGTCCCGTGAAGACCTCTAGCAGTTATCCCTCTCGCTTTGCCTCTTTCTCACTGGTGTGACTCACACATTATAGTTAATTACTATAGTGCCCGACTTGGGACAATCAGTGTCATTTTGTAAATGCCATATCTCTATGGCAAGACAGATCATTCACCTACGTTTTGTCAAAATTGGGCCAGTGATATCTGAGGTATCATGTGTGACTAATATACGGACGGTCGAACAGAGACCGTTCCACAATCCCCTCCCCGATTTTATTGTAGGGGACAATGAGCAACTCAGTTTTAACTCCAGCGCATATTGAACATTGAGATTGCTGAAAGGCCAGTCTCTTTGGCAATGACAAGGAGTGGCAAGGAATGGAATGTTAGCTTAAGGGACTGGTCAAAATCAGGCCAGTGATGTCTGAGATATGTTGTGTGACTAACGTACGAACGGACAGACAGTGGGACGGAGACCATTCCACAGTCCCCTCCCAGATTTCATCATGGTGAACAATTATATCAGATAGGGATGTGCAACATAACTTCCACTTCATAGTATTAAACATAAGTATGGTATTATGATATGGGTGGAGTTTAGTGTAAGACACATAGATGGAAAACATAATACACTCCCACACCTAATCCCCAGCAGGCAGCAACAACTGGTTAAGTTAATGTGCTATGCCAGGAAGCCTTTATAATTACTTAGGTGTGGGCAATCAGTATGACTGTCAGTCCGGGAAAGAGAGGAGGCCCTCAGCTGGCCTTTGTTTGTTGCTTTGTATTAGTTAACGCCTTGTGTATTATTATTATTTTAACTTCAGAATTAAAATATGTTTAGCTGTCACTTTGATTTCATGGAAAAAATACAACATAACAAATTGGGATTGGTTACTGGCAGAAAGCTTAATTAAGAAATATGATTAATCGAAATCTGCAAAATAACAAAAGCAAAATGTAATCCAACAATATCGGTGACAGTGTCTTGAAAAAACCTTTCTGGCCAATGATCTGGCCACCACAAATATTTTTAATAAAGTGTTATAATAATAGATCATGGGAGAACCCTTGTAATTACAATGCCACTATCGGACCACAATACTATAACCATAAAACATTCTACGGTGTACCTTATGCTTATTTACAGAGCCATTTATCATAACAGCATTGTATATGAAACAACAACAGCAGGTAAAGGATATAAAACAAATGATTCTTGTTAGTGTTATTTTAGAGTGGTACAATAAGGGATCACATAATAATTAATGAATGTTGCTGAGCCCATCTAGCCTAGAGATGAGAGAAAAGCTAAATGTTCTCATTCTGAGCATTTTAATATGGGAAAAATGTTATGGTGGTGTTTGGTCACTCAAACGCTATTTTACATGGGACATAAGGTGACTGTGCAGGACTTTGTCAGACACCAGATCAACCACACTGAACTCTGACCCAATTACCCCTTATATATTTGTTATTTCTGGTGTGTATTTGTTTTCTCTGATAATAAAAAAGTGACTAAGAAATGGGATTTTCAGATCAATTATCTGAAAAGCACTTCACCTTATAACCTTATAAAATAACATTTCACACAAAAACAACAACTGTTTTGGAATAATTTATTATAAGCTATTTAATCAAGTTAGCCCTCCTCAACAGATTCAACATTAGCCCCTAGTCCGGAGCACAAGGAACATCTATAATGCAAGTCTAACTACTGTATTGTGATAACCATACCTTGAACAAAATCCTGTGAGTAGTTTAATCACTCTTTTGGGGCAATATTGTTTGTCATAACTGCATACTGTTAAATTTTACCATACAATTCTTACACAATACACCATTGAGTTAGAACTGGGTGTTATCTGATGTCATGCATTATTGTACATTTAAACATTACTACACTTGTAGAATACATTGTGTCGCCATTGAGCCACTAGAGGTTGATGTTAAACAAAATATAGAATAATTCATGACGTCCTCAAAATGTACTTTACTATTAGAATACATACTATTTATAATTAAATAATATGGAACAACCACAGGCTTTGGTCTTTGGAATGTACCACCCAAAATGACTGTCTTTATAACAAGCCAAATGTATCTATGATAACAACAGTTAACTGAGATAGGTAATGTCATTATATTATGAAAGAACATTACATCAACAATATAGTTTTAAAATAACAGTATCAAATATTTGTCACGTTTTGGAACTATGAACGCCTTAACTTTAAAGTTAAAATATGTTTAACTGTCACTTTGAACCATGGATAAAAGAAAGCATAAATTATTGGATTAATAAAGGAATTAATAAATGGCAGAAAGCTTAAGTAAGGTGATGATTGGAGGGAAAAAAACTGAATAAAGAAAATTGAAATCCAACAAGTGAGATAGGTGAAAACTACAATACCTAGAGTTTTTGCTGCTTTTCTCTCAGACTTATTTGCCTGTACAGTTTTAACACCAGACTTGGTGGTAAACTGTTTTGAAAGTACCTTTCTGGCCTGTGATCTGGCCACCACAAATATTTTCAAATAAAGTGTTATAATAATAAAGCATGGGACAACCATTGAAATTACAAAGTCAATGATTCTATTCGAGTTAAATCCTACAACAAAATAACATTCTTCAAAACACCTTTTGGGTACCTGTACATTTACAGAGTAATTTACAATAATAGCATTGTATATGATACAACAACACCAGGTAATGGATATCCAACACATAATTCTTGGTATTGTTATTTTAGAGTGGTACAATAAGGGATCACACACAGAAACATAGCGGTCAATAGATATCAAAACCAAATTGCCTAGAGATAAATAAATAATTAAATAACCTATGTAGAGAAGGAACACACAATAATATTTCCACAAAAACCAGCATGATTCCATTATTGCTACTGTTGCTACTGGTATCACAATCAGTCCCACCAGGAAATCTGTCACAGCCAGAGAGAGGATGAGCAGGTTGGTTGGAGTGTGGAGCTGCTTGAAGTGAGAGATGGAGATGATCACCAGTACGTTCAAAAATACTGTAACTGCTGAAATCAATGAGAAGAAGATGTACAGGGTTATGTAAATAGATGTCGATAGCAAAACCTTTCGGCAAGAAGAGTTCTGTTCTGGAAAACAGTATTTAGCATCTTCGTGTTCCTCCATTTGTAATAAAGGCAAAAAATTCTGGGTTCCTGCTCCTGTTTGAACCTTTGTGTGACCCTGTCAGGTCAGCCTTCTGACAAACTCTGAGCTCTGCCTCTCTATTTATCCCTGAGTGACTGAGAGATACTCCCCTCCTTAGAGTCTCTCTGCACACACACCACCAAAACACACCATTGAACAAAAGTTCTGATAAACAAATCATTTGTCAAACCATGATGTGATGTATGACATTAATTGGATGTTGCTGTGCCAACCTAGTCTGTCCATCAGCCTTACTGGTAGTTAGAGATGAAAAAGTCTGAGCTTTTTAATATGGATAAAATAGTTTGGGTTATGGTTTGGTTTTACATGGGAAATATGATTACTTTGGGTGATGTTAGTGCTCAGTGCACATAATAACCTTATAAAATATTTCACAAAAGATTGACAACTCTTAAAAAAAATGTTTTTACCTTTAGCTATTTAACCAAAAGAATCTGGGTACTAGGAACATCTATAATTCATGTCTAACTACTGTATTGTGAAAGTAACTTTACCTTGCACAAAATCCTGTGATTGTGTGAATCTCTCTTTCAGGACATTATTATTTATGTCATTATTGGGTAACAATTTATAATAACCTTCAGTAATAAACTATTTACGGGGCATTTACAAACTGTTGGTTCATCGTTTAGTAACCACTAATTTTGCCATTGGGCAAAGAGGAAAATTAACTGTTTTACTGCTCATTTCCTGCAATTGTTAACATGTTGCCATAGGGTGGAAAGAAATGTTTAATATGATATCTGAGTGAGACATACTAATAAAATCTATGGGGGCCCCGCAGCCGATAATACGACCATGATAACAAGTTTAGGTAGCTGGCCTCTAAACTAATTTAGCAATCTAAAAATGTTAGCTGACATGAGCTAATTGACTGACTATTAGTGACTGTTATAACAGAAGAAAAACTGCTGATGCACAACCAAATGTAGAAAATGCACCTTATTCTAACTCGTAACTGTAAGTTGGGACCCCAACTGAGTTCCCCCCGTGGGATGGGGGGAGGGAATTGATCCGAGTCCTGTCAAAGGGGGGGCGGCCTGCTGGCTGCATCCCTGCCCTATATCATGTATGGTCAGTCCTTGCATCCATAGTCCATTAATATGAGAGTGGTTATATTTCTTCAGCATAGAATGAGGCATTGCCGTGCTAACAAAAAGTATATAAAAAGGATGTTTTGAGTACATTTCTCCAGGCCCATTGACAGGTCCTGACTATAGGGAGGCCTCTAGCCATCTTTATGTTGGTCTGGAGGTGACTGTCAGGGCCTGACAGAGGGGAGGTGTCTAGAAAACTTTGTTTGGTTTTGTTGGTCCCCAATTAGAGGCAGCTGCCTTGCATTGTCTCTAATGTATATATACATATCTAATGTGTATACAAAGTAGATTTGTTTAAGACTACAAAGAAACACTGTGTGTGACCCTGATTTAGCCCACTGCAGAAAAAGGTAAAATCTCATTCAAATATGTATATTTACACCCTTAGGAAGAATAGTAAGTGAAGTAATGGCGCCGGAGGAGATGGCTGCCGTTAATGTGTCCCTAACCAATAAATTGTGCTATTGTGTGTTTTTTCACATTATTTGTTTCTGCCACCGTCTCTTAGGACCAAAAAGAGCTTCTCAATATCAGGACAGGGATTACTCACCTCGTACTGGACAAAGATTTTTTCTTTAACCAGTCGGACGCAAAGGTTTTTCTTCAGACACCCGACAAGGCCCAAATCCCTGTCATTCGAGAAAGAGATATCAGGGACGTAGGTCGTGGAGCCTTGTAAGGATCCGACGACGAGTGAGTAATCTGCCTTTACCATGTCAGGCTCTGGCCATAGAGAAGCCTATTTGCTTCTCTATGTAGCTATGGTCAGAGTCTGACAGTGTCTTTCTTTTCTAATTCTGTGTGGGTTTGGGTTGGATCCCTAATTAGAGGCAGCTGCACTGCATTGTCTCTAATTAGGGATCATATATATGTTTGTTTGTCTTTCACTCTTGTGTGGGTCGTTGTCGATATAATTCTCCAGTCACGGTGAAAGTAAGTGTGTTCAAGTTTAACGTCTATGCATTCGTGTTTGTTGTTTGTAAGCAAGACGTTTGTAGATCGTGGTTTTGTTTGTTAGTTCGCACTGTTTGATTGTTTTTTATACATAGTATACAAAATAAATACAATGTCGAACTACTATCCCTGCGCTGCGCCTTGGTCTCTCCACACACACAACTGTGACATACCATCAGTCCTATTAGCCAATGTACAATCATTGGATAATAAATTAGACGAAGTATGATCACAAATATCCTACCAACGGGACATTAAAAACTAATATCTTATGTTTCACCGAGTCGTGGCTGAACGACGACATGGATTACATACAGTTGGCGGGATATACTCTGCACCGGCAAGATAGAATAGCGGCCTCTGGTAAGACAAGTGGTGGAGGTCTGTGTATATTTGTAAACAACAGCTGGTGCACAAAATCGAATATTAAAGAAGTCTCAAGATTTTGATCGCCTGAAGAGTATCTCATGATAAGATGTAGACCACACTATTTAACAAGAGATTTTTCATCTATTTTTCGTAGCTGTCTATTTACCACCACAAACCGATGCTGGCACTAAGACTGAACTCAATGAGCTGTGTAAGCAAACAGGAAAACGCTCATCCAGAGGTGGCGCCCCTAGTGGCCGGGGACTTTAATGCAAGGAATCTCAAGTCCGTTCTACCTCATTTCTACCAGCATGTAAAATGTGCAATCAGAGGAAAAAAATTATCTAGATCACCTTTACTCCACACACAGAGACTCATACAAAGCTCTCCCTCACCCTCCATTTGGCAAATCTGACCATAATATCATCCTAATGATTCCAGCTTACAAGCAAAAGCTAAAGCAGGAAGCACCAGTGACTCTGTCAATGAAGAAGTGGTCAGATGACTTAGATGCTAATCTACAGGACTGTTTTGCTAGCACAGACTGGAATATGTTCCGGTATACTTCAGATGGCATTGAGGAGTACACCACATCAGTCACTGCCTTCATCAATAAGTGCATTGATGACGTCATCCCCACAGTGACTGTACGTACATATCCCAACCAGAAGCCATGGATAACATGCAACATCCGCACTGAGCTGAAGGTTAGAGCAGCCGCTTACAAGGAGCAGGACTTTCACCCGGACGCTTATATGTGTCAGGTTCTGACTCTGGTCAGGTCTCTGACTCTCTCTAGTGGGGGAGTTGGAGGGCCGCAGTTAGCGCTTGGCAGTGCACTGGGTGTTTTTTGTGTTCGTTAATTTCTATCCCCAATTTGAGACAGCTGTCTCGAGTTGTCTCTAATTGGGGATTCTACTTATGTGTCGATGTTTTCCACCTGGGTGTGGATTCTTGTGTGTGTTATTCATTGGGTTTGTGGTTCACACCAGTTCACGGTTGCGTTCTCTCCTTTGTTATTTTTCGGTTTCTGTGTGAAACAACTAAATAAAAAGGAATGTCGCTCCACCAACGCTCTGCTTAATGTCCCGTAACTCAGCATCGTGACAATATGAAATCCGATTCCGATGAACCATCAAACAGGCAACGAGTTAATACAGGACTAAGATTTAATCATACTATACCGGTTCCTCCGACGGATGTGGCAGGGCTTGCAAACTATTACAGACTACAAAGGGAAACACAGCCACAAGCTGCCCAGTGACACGAGCCTACCAGATTAGCTAAATTACTTCTATACTCGCTTCGAGGCAAGCAACACTGAAGCATGCATGAGAGCATCAGTTGTTCCGGACGTCTGTGTGATCACGCTCTCTGTAGCCGATGTGAGTAAGACCAACATTTACAAGGCTGCTGGGCCAGATGGATTACCACATTTTCAACCTGTCCCTGACTGAGTCTGTAATAACAACATGTTTCAAGCAGACCACCATAGTCCCTGTGCCCATGAACACTAAGGTAACCTGACTAAATGACTTGCCTAGTTAAATAAAGGTTATATATACAGTGGGGAGAAGAAGTATTTGATACACTGCCAATTTTGCAGTTTTTCCTACTTAAAAAGCATGTAGAGGTCTGTAATTTTTATCATAGGTACACTTCAACTGTGAGAGACGGAATCTAAAACAAAAATCCAGAAAATCACATTGTATGATTTTTAAATAATACATTTGCATTTTATTGCATGACATAAGTATTTGATCACCTACCAACCAGTAAGAATTCCGGCTCTCACAGACCTGTTAGTTTTTCTTTAAGAAGCTCTCCTGTTCTCCACTCATTACCTGTATTAACTGCACCTGTTTGAACTTCTTACCTGTATAAAAGACACCTGTCCACACACTCAATCAAACAGACTCCAACCTCTCCACAATGGCCAAGGCCAGAGAGCTGTGTAAGGACATCAGGGATAAAATTGTAGACCTGCACAAGGCTGGGATGGGCTACAGGACAATAGGCAAGCAGCTTGGTGAGAAGGCAACAACTGTTGGCGCAATTATTAGAAAATGGAAGAAGTTCAAGATGACGGTCAATCTCCCTCGGTCTGGGGCACCATGCAAGATCTCACCTCGTGGGGCATCAATGATCATGAGGAAGGTGAGGGATCAGCCCAGAACTACACGGCAGGACCTGGTCAATGACCTGAAGAGAGCTGGGACCACAGTCTCAAAGAAAACCATTAGTAACACACTACGCCGTCATGGATTAAAATCCTGCAGCACACGCAAGGTCCCCCTGCTCAAGCCAGCGCATGTCCAGGCCCGTCTGAAGTTTGCCAATGACCATCTGGATGATCCAGAGGAGGACTGGGAGAAGGTCATGTGGTCTGATGAGACAAAAATAGAGCTTTTTGGTCTAAACTCATATCGCCGTGTTTGGAGGAAGAAGAAGGATGAGTACAACCCCAAGAACACCATCCCAACCGTGAAGCATGGAGTTGGAAACATCATTGAAAATCTTTGGAGGGAGCTGAAAGTCCGTATTACCCAGCGACAGCCCCGAAACCTGAAGGATCTGTATGGAGGAGTGGGCCAAAATCCCTGCTGCAGTGTGTGCAAACCTGGTCAAGAACTACAGGAAACGTATGATCTCTGTAATTGCAAACAAAGGTTTCTGTAACAAATATTAAGTTCTGCTTTTCTGATGTATCAAATACTTATGTCATGCAATAAAATGCAAATTAATTACTTAAAAATCATACAATGTGATTTTCTGGATTTTTGTTTTAGATTCCGTCACTCACAGTTGAAGAGTACCTATGATAAAAATTACAGATTTCTACATGCTTTGTAAGTGGGAAAACCTGCAAAATCGGCAGTGTATCAAATACTTGTTCTCCCCACTGTATATATATATACACACACACACACACACACACACACACACACACACACACACACACACACAGCGGATGAAATATATTTCCAAAGGTGCTATTGACATGAAAGTTTCACCAGATGTTGGTAACAACCCAAGTAATCCATACATACAAAGGAACCAAAACAAATAAGTTCAGAAATTAAGTTGTGTGTAATAATGTGAAATGACACAGGGAAAAAGTATTGAACACATGAAGAAAGGGAGGTTCAAAAAGGCATGGAAAACCAAGACAACAGCTGAAAACTATCAGTAATTAAAAAGCAATCCAGCCCTCTGTCAGTGCAAATTAATATCAGCTGGTTCAGTCCCAACTGATGGCCTACAAAAAGGTCTCATTGCCAAGGTGTCACACAAGAGACATCTCATGATGGGTAAAAGCAAAGAGCTGTCTCAAGACATTCGCAACCTAATTGTTGCAAAACATAATGATGGCATTGGTTATAGGCGCATTTCTAAGCTTCTGAATGTTTCAGTGAGCACTGTTGGGGCCATAATACGGAAGTGGAAAGACAATCATTTCACCATAAATTTGCCTTTCACATTGTTACACACAACTTAATTTCTGAACTTATTTGTTTTGGTTCCTTTGTATGTATGGAGTACTTGGGTTGTTACCAACATCTGGTGAAACTTTCATGTCAATAGCACCTTTGGAAATATATTTACTGAGAAAAATGGTGACGTGTTCAATACTTATTTCACCCGCTGTATATATATATATATAAATGACTACCAACCCGTTGCACTCATGTCTTTAGCCATGAAGTGCATTGAAAGGCTGGTCATTTAAACTTTATTTAACTAGACAAGTCATTTAAGAACAAATGTATATTTACAATGACGGCCTACCAAAAGGCAAAAGGCGGTAGAGAGCGCAGGTACGGTGCAATAGAGAATGGGGGTTGGGAATATATATTTTTTTATTAAATAAAAATATAGGACAAAACACACATCACGACAAGGGAGACAACACAACACTACATAAAGAGAGACCTAAGGCAACAACATAGCATGGTAGCAACACAACATGACAACAACATGGTAGCAACACAACATGGCAGCAGCACAACATGGTAGCAGTACAAAACAGGGTACAAACGTTATTGGGCACAGACAACAGCACAAAGGGCAAGAAGGTAGAAAAAACAATACAGCCACAACTGTCAGTAAGAGTCTTTGAATGAAGAGATTGAGAAAACTGTCCAGTTTGAGTGTTTTTTGCAGCTTGTTCCAGTCGCCAGCTGCAGCGAACTGAAAAGACGAGCGACCCAGGGATGCTTTGGGGACCTTTGACATTATGTGACTGGCAGAACGAGTGTTGTATGTGGAGGATGAGGGCTGCAGTAGATATCTCAGGGGGGAGTGAGACATAAGAGGGTTTTATAAATAAGCAACAACCAGTGGTGTCTTGCGACGGGTATACAGAGGTGACCAGTTTAACGAGGAGTGCAGTGATGTGTCCTATAAGGAGCATTGTTGGCAAATCTGATGGCTAAATGGAAAATAACATCTAGCCGCTCGAGAGCACCCTTACCTGCCAATCTATAAATTATGTCTCCGTAATCTCATTTAGCACCTCGGACTCAGTCGCATTAGAAGGGGTGGGAGATGAGGATATGTTGGACGGACAAGGAGGAGTCAAATAGGAATCCTGACTTAATGAAGTGGTGATTAAAGAGCTCGGCTATGTTCTTCTTGTCAGTAACAACCACATCATCAAATTTAAGGGACATGGGCAGCTGTGTGGAGGAGGGTTTATTCTCCAGGTCTTTTACCGTTTTACATAACTTCTTGGGGTTAGACCCACAGTTAGAGAACTGCTCATTAAAGTAACTAAATATGGCCTTCCAGATTGACTTAGTGCACTTATTTCTCATTTGCCTGAAGGAGAGCCAGTCAGCCTGAGTATGATTGTGCCGAGCCTTTCGCCAAATGAAATTCTTGAGGTGAAGTAACTCTGCAAGATCACGGTCGAACCAGGAGCTGAACTTGTTTTTAATTATATTTTTCTTTATGCAGGCTTGTTTGTTTACAATAACACTGAAAATATCAATACAGAAGGTCCAAGCGTCTTCGACAGAGGGGATCAAGCTGATTCTATACCAATTTACAGAGGCCAGGTCTTAAAGGAAGGCTTGCTCATTAAAAATGTTTACCAAGCCTCTATGACAAATCATGACAGGTTGTTTCACTGTGCAGCCATTACGAATCCAGGCTGTAAAACAGTGATCACTAAGGTCATTACAGAAAACACCAGACTGATACCTATCAGGATTATTTGTGAGGATAGCATCGAGGAGAGTATGCATACTGGACCCTATTCCAACTAAACTACTGAAAGAGCTACTTCCTGTGCTTGGCCCTCCTATGCTGAACATAATAAATGGCTCCCTCTCCACCGGATGTGCATCAAACTCTCTAAAAGTGGCAGCAATAAAGCCTCTCTTGAAAAGGCTAAGCCTTGACCCAGAAAATGTAAAAAACTATCGACCTATATCGAATCTCCCATTTCTCTCAATAATCGTAGAAAAAGCTGTTGCGCAGCAACTCACTGCCTTCCTGAAGACAAATAATGAATACTAAACATTTCAGTCTGGTTTTAGACCCTATCATAGCACTGAGACTGCACTTGTGAAAGTGGTAAACAACCTTTTAATGGTGTCAGACCAAGGCTTTGCATCTGTCCTCGTGCCCTTAGACCTTAGTGCTGCTTTTGACACCATTGACCACCATTTTCTTTTGGAGAGATTGAAATCCTTATTTGGTCTACACGGACAAGTTCTTGCCTGGTTTAGATCTTATCTGTCGGAGAGATATCAGTTCGTCTCCGTGGATGGTTTGTCCTCTGACA
Organism: Thymallus thymallus; assembly: GCA_023634145.1. Taxonomy (NCBI): domain Eukaryota; kingdom Metazoa; phylum Chordata; class Actinopteri; order Salmoniformes; family Salmonidae; genus Thymallus; species Thymallus thymallus. Next base: position 29,056,137 of record CM042390.1, on the reverse strand, counting down.
AATGAATTGTAAATTTCGGTGTTCCTCAAGGTTCCATTTTAGGGCCACTATTGTTTTCACTATATATTTTACCTCTTGGTGATGTCATTCGGAAACATAATGTTAACTTCCATTGCTATGCGGACGACACACAGCTGTACATTTCGATGAAACATGGTGATGCTCCAGAATTGCCTGCCCTGGAAGCCTGTGTTTCAGACATAAGGAAGTGGATAAAGGCAAATGTTTTACTTTTAAATTCTGACAAAACAGAGATACTATTTCTAGGTCCCAAGAAGCAAAGAGATTTGCTTCTGGAACTGACAATTAATCTTGATGGTTGTACAGTCGTCCCCCAAAAAACTGTGAAGGACCTCGGCGTTACTCTGGACCCTGATCTATCTTTTAACGAACATAAAGAATATTTCAAGGACAGCTTTTTTCCATCTTCGTAACATTGCAAAAATCTGACATTTTTTGTCCAAAAATTATGCAGAAAAGCTCATCCATGCTTTTGTCACTTCTAGATTAGATTACTGCAATGCTCTACTCTCCGGCTACCCGGATAAAGCACTAAATAAACTTCAATTAGTGTTAAACACAGCTGCTAGAATCTTGACTAGAACCCAAAAATTGATCATATTACTCCCGTGCTAGCCTCTCTACACTGGCTTCCTGTTAAGGCTAGGGCTGATTTCAAGGTTTTACTGCTAACCTACAAAGCATTACATGGGCTTGCTCCTACTTATCTCTCAGATGTGGTCCTGCCGTACATACCTACACGTACGCTCCGGTCACAAGAAGCAGACCTCCTTAATGTCCTTAGAATTTCTAAGCAAACAGCTGGAGGCAGGCCCAGGGGTGCAAGGGTGAACGGCAAGGCACTGGAGCGACGAACCACCCTTACTGTCTCTGCCTGGCCGGTTCCAGTCACTCCATTGGGATTCTCTGCCTCTGACCCTATTACGGGGGCTGAGTCACTGGCTTACCGGTGCTTTCCATGCCATCCTTAGGAGGGGTGCTTCACTTCCTGTCCGGTTTGTCGCCCCCTCTGGCTTGTGCAGTGAAGGGGATCAGACTTGTCTCAGGGTAGTAACTTGGTGGTTGTTGATATCCTTCTATTGGTGTGGGGGCTGTGCTTTGGCAGAGTGGGTGAGGTTATATCCTGCCTGGTTGGCCCAGTCCGGGGGTATTGTCGGGGGTATTGTCGGAGGGGGCCACAGTGTCTCCTGTCTCAGACTCCAGTACATATGCTGCAATAGTCTATGTGCCGGGGGGCTAGGGTCAGTTTGTTAAATCTGATGTTATTATCCGGTGTCTTGTGTGAATTTAAGTATGCTCTCTCTAATTCTCTCTCTCTCCCACTCTACCTCCCCTCTCGGAGGACCTGAGCCTACCCGGAGTTGAAACCCTGCTGCTGCACCGATTTCAACTCTTCTGCCTGCGGTTATGGAACCCTGACCTGTTCATTGGACATGCCACCTTGTCCCAGACCTGCTGTTTTTCATCTCGCTCTATTGCACCGTACCTGCGCTCTCTACCGCATCTAAATGCCTGGCTATGAAAAGCCAAGTGACATTCACTCCTGATGTATTTACCTGTTGCAAACTCTAGAACTACTATTATTATTATTTGACCCTGCTTGTCATCTATGAACATTTTAACATCTTGGAGAAAGAATTGTTATAATCTCCACCCGGCACAGCCAGAAGAGGACTGGCCACCCCTCAGAGCCTTGTTCCTCTCTAGGTTTCTTCCTAGGTTTTGCCTTTCTATGGAGTTTTTCCTAGTCACCGTGCTTGTACATCTGCATTGCTTTTTGTTTGGGGTTTTAGGCTGGGTTTCTCTATAGCACTTTGTGACATCGGCTGTCAAAGACTCCAGTCACCCTAGTCATAGACAGTTCTCTCTGCTACCGCATGGCAAGCGGTACCGGAGCGCCAAGTCTAGGTCCAAAAGGCTTCTCAACAGCTTCTACCCCCAAGACATAAGACTCCTGAACAGCTAATCAAATGGCTACCCTTCAGGTTTCGGGGCTGTCGCTGGGCAATACACTTTCAGCTCCCTCCAAAGATTTTCTATTGGGTTCAGGTCTGGAGACTGGCTAGGCCACTCCAGGACCTTGAGATGCTTCTTACGGAGCCACTCCTTAGTTGCCCTGGCTGTGTGTTTTCGGGTCGTTGTCATGCTGGAAGACCCAGCCACGACCCATCTTCAATGCTCTTACTGAGGGAAGGAGGTTGTTGGCCAAGATCTCGCGATACATGGCCCCATCATCCTCCCCTCAATACGGTGCAGTCGTCCTGTCCCCTTCGCAGAAAAGCATCCCCAAAGAATGATGTTTCCACCTCCATGCTTCACGGTTGGGATGGTGTTCTTGGGGTTGTAGTCATCCTTCTTCTTCCTCCAAACACGGCGAGTGGAGTTTAGACCAAAAAGCTCTATTTTTTTTCTCATCAGACCACATTACCTTCTTCCATTCCTCCTCTGGATCATCCAGATGGTCATTGGCAAACTTCTGATGGGCCTGGACATGCGCTGGCTTGAGCAGGGGGACCTTGCGTGCGCTGCAGGATTTTAATCCATGACGGCGCAGTGTGTTACTAATGGTTTTCTTTGAGACTGTGGTCCCAGCTCTCTTCAGGTCATTGACCAGGTCCTGCCGTGTAGTTCTGGGCTGATCCCTCACCTTCCTCATGATCATTGATGCCCCACGAGGTGAGATCTTGCATGGTGCCCCAGACCAAGGGAGATTGACCGTCATCTTGAACTTCTTCCATTTTCTAATAATTGCGCCAACAGTTGTTGCCTTCTCACCAAGCTGCTTGCCTATTGTCCTGTAGCCCATCCCAGCCTTGTGCAGGTCTACAGTTTTATCCCTGATGTCATTACACAGCTGCTTGATTGAGTGTGTGGAGTCCGTTTGATTGAGTGTGTGGACAGGTGTCTTTTATGCAGGTAATGAGTTCAAACAGGTGCAGTTAATACAGGTAATGAGTGGAGAACAGGAGGGCTTCTTAAATAAAAACTAACAGGTCTGTGAGAGTCGGAATTCTTACTGGTTGGTAGGTGATCAAATACTTATGTCATGCAATAAAATGCAAATTAATTATTTAAAAATCATACAATGTGATTTTCTGGATTTTTGTTTTAGATTCCGTCTCTCACAGTTGAAGTGTACCTATGATAAAAATTACAGACTTCTACATGCTTTGTAAGTAGGAAAACCTGCAAAATCGGCAGTGTATCAAATACTTGTTCTCCCCACTGTATATGCTAACTGTGGACAACAGTCATTCAAGAAGGGGATCACATTTCTTGTTAGCTAGCTAACAAAGCGACACCTGCTGCTAAAAACTTCTATGCTGCTAAAATCTTTCTGAGGCTAAATAAGTGATAACATACTGTAGATAGCCTATTAGCTACGTTATGACTTGTGATGATTGCCCATGCCAGTTAGAGTGTGTTGAGATGCCTGCCTTAAAGAAAATATTGAGTAAGTGAAACTACAACAGTACATCACCTGGATGTACGAGGTGTGATTTACAACCTGATCCAGTCTCCTATTCTATTGTTCATCAAGCTAGCAGTTACCATAGATTTCCAGGCATTGCGCTAACGCTAGTTAGCCATTGCACTGACGCTAATTATTGACTTACTTAAAACTGCACGTAGAGACATAAAAATTATATCCACGAGACATAAACATTATCGGTCTGTACAGTGCATTTGGAAAGTGTTCAGACCCTTTGACCCTGCCAAAGGGGCTTCAACAAAGTACTGAGTAAAGGGTCTGAATACTTATGTAAATGTTATATTTCAGGTTTTTTTCTCTATTGGATATACTGTATATTTGCAAACATTTCTAAAAACCTGTTTTTGTTTCGTCATTATGGGGGGTTGTGTGTAGACTTAATCCTTTTTAGAATATGGCTGTAACGTAACAAAATGTGGAAAAGTCAGCTGGTCTGAATACTTTCCAAATGCACTGTAACTAGAATGAGATTCCCTTTAAATGATATCTCTCCCTCTTTTCTCTGATAGACATGAGCCTGCAACTCTCATCTCTCCAGCGATGCACTTCATCCCTTATTTGCTTACAGATTCATAGCTGGATGGGTGCTGGATGTGCTGCGGGAAGGGTGCTGAATGTGCCGCAGCACCCCTGTTGAATTGAAATAGGCTACATTTGCCAGTTGTACTGTAGAATTACTGATTTCTGTTCAGAAAGAAAATAAATCATGTCCATTACTACACCAGCAGTAGGCCAATGGTTTAGCCACAGAGGATCAATAGCTTTTTAAATATTTTTTTATAGACTAGCTGTGGATTGTGTGTTGCCCAATCACAAGTCATGCCTAATGTCGGGAACGCTGGGCAAATCTGTCAGTGAACAGCATGCAGCCTAATCAGGCCTTTTGCAATATTGGAAAGCAAATGGAACCTCCTGAAAAGAGAAGACTAATCTGTCTGTAAACTATGAAGTTATCATCTTCCAAATAGGCCTATTGAGTGAACAGCATTGTTTAACAAATGAAAACAAGAGAGATAAGCTTTTGGCACAAGCGTATTGGCCTTCGCTGGTGATTGAGTTTGTGCATCATTGGGTGAGTTAGTGAATCTGAAATGTTTTTTTTAGGACTGTAATTTCCTCCTCATATTGTACATTATGTGTGTCTCCACACACCTAGGCCTAAGCTATTGATGGATTCAAGACAAGGTCGTTTTTTTATTGATCTCAGTTTGTCAGTGTCAAAGTAGCCGGTCATTTCCATCATTTGTGAGGTATTACAAAGTATTCTAAAATGATGTAGAATTTGAAATGCGTTCATAAAGGGTCACATTTTCCGTGGACCTTAGGCTACAAAATTGATCCCCATGTGTGCAAATTCACCAAGCGCCTCTACTCTACTGCTGTATGTCAGTAATCAAAATTGATGATAATGCATGCAATGCATTATTATAAAGGTGATTTGTTTTCATGAGTTCTGGTACCTCAGAACCCACCAGGTTACCCCCCTCTCGGGCTCACTTTTTCTTCCGGCACCTCCCAATTGCACTGCACTGCACAATCCTATAACCATAAAACGTTCTTCATAACATCTACTACGACATACCTTTCGCTTATTTAAGGAGCCATTTATCATAACAGCATTGTATATGAAACAACACCAGGTAAAGGATATACAACAAAGTATTCTTCTTATTGTTATTTTAGAGTGGTACAATAAGGGATCAAACACAGCAACTTAGAGGTCAATTTATGTATGACAGGAGTTGATATTACTGAGCCCATCTAGCCTGTCTTTCAGCATTAACTATAGTTAAGAGATGAGAGAAGAGGAAAATTTTCTCAAATTCTGAACATTTGAATATGGGAAAAATATTGTGGGTGGTGTTTTGATCGCTCAAAGGCTATTTTACATGGGACATAAGGTGACTGTGCAAGACCATTAACTATTCTGGGTGATGTCACTGCTTAGTTTGGACCATAATCCACAGCCTCAGGAGACATGACTGCAAGGCACATGTCAGTTGGCCAGTTTGTAGGAAAGTTGACATTGAATAGATTTGTAAAATTGTCTAACTGAACTGAATTATGAAACATACTTCTTCAAGTTAAGGGAGACTTTGATTCAGTTATATCGTGGGGACAAATACTATTGTCAGACATCAGAACAACCATTGTTCTCTGACCAAATCACACTTTAATGTTTGTTATTTTCTGGTGTGTTTTCTGTCATTACAAAAAAGTGACTTAGAAGTGTGATTTCCAGTTCAGTTCAGTTTTACCAATCAATGATATGGAAAGCATTTCACGTGATTACCTTATAAAATAAAATGTCATGAAGAAATAAAAGCCATTTAATCAAGTTAGCCCTCCTCAACAACTTAAACAGTAGCTCCCAAACCCTGGGCATTAAGGACATTTATAATGCAAGTCTAACTACTGTATTGTAACAGTTAACATACCTTGCACAAAATCCTGTGATTGTGGAAATCTTTATTTTGGAGCGTTATTATTTGTCATAATTGCATGTAGTTACATTTGACCATCAAATTCTTACACAATACACTATTAAGTTAGACCTGGACGTTATCTTATATCGTGCAGAATTGTACAGATAACTGACAAAATAATGGAAACACTTGAGTAAATGAGGATTGCGAAGTATGTTGAATGCAGGTGATTCCACACAGGTGTGGTTCCTGAGTAAGCAATTAACATTCCATCATGCTTAGGGTCATGTATAAAAATGCTGGGCAGGTCATTATTTTTGCTACCATGGCTATGCCCCTATAGGATGACAATGGCCCCATCCACAGGGCACGAGTGGTCACTGAATGGTTTGATGAGCATGAAAACTATGTATATCATGGCCATGTCAGTCACCAGATCTCAACCAAATTTAACAATTATTGGAGATTCTGGAATGGCACCTGAGACAGTGTTTTCCACCAGCATTCCACCAAATGATTGAATTGCTCGTGGAAGAATGGTGTCGCATTGCTCCAATAGAGTTCCAGACACTTGTAGAATCTATACCAAGGTGCATTGAAGCTGTTCTGGTTAGTGGTATCTAAACGGCCTATTAAGATGCCTATTATTATGTAAGATGGTGTTTCCATTATTTCAACTTTACTGCAGTTGTTGAAGACATTGTGTTCCCAATGAGCCACTAGATGGTGGTCTTAAAAAACATATGCTGTATAATGACTCATGAAGTCCTCAAAATGTACTTTACTTTGAAAGTACTGACATACTATGTATCATTAAATAACATGAAACAATGCAGGCTTTGGTCTTTGGAATGTACAACCTAAAATTACTGTCTTTATAACAAGCTTATGCCTTCTACAATTAACAAGTCATTCCAATCCAATGCTGCTAAATTATTCTGTATCAACAACACAATCTGAATAAACACCAAATGTGTCTATGATAACAAATAACTGAGATAAGTCATGTTAGTGTATTGTTACATGAAATAAGCAATTACAACAACAATATAGTTAAAAATAACAATATCCAATCAATGTTTGTCAAATGTAGGAATAAAAACATAACTATGAATGCCTTAACTTTAGAGTTAAAATATGTTTAACTGTCACTTTGAACCATGGATAAAAGAAAGCATAAATTATTGGATTAGTAAAGGAATTAATAAATGGCAGAAAGCTTAAGTAAGGTGATGATTGGAGAGAAAAAAATTGGAGAAAAAAAATTGGAATCCAACAAGTGAGATAGATGGAAACAACAATACCTAGAGTTTTTGCTGCTTTTCTCTCAGACTTATTTGCCTGTACAGTTTTAACACCAGACTTGGAGGCAGCCTCTGAAAATACCTTTCTGGCCTGTGATCTGGCAACCAAAAATATTTTCAAATAAAGTGTAATAATAATAAAGCACGGGACAACCATTGTAATTACAAGGTCAATGATGCTACTCCAGATAAATCCTTCAACAATAAAACATTCTTCAAAACACCTTCTTGGTACTTGTGCATTTACAGAGGTTTTTATAAAAGCAGAATTGTATACGATACAACAACACCAGGTAATGGATATACAACATGTAATTCTTGGTATTGTTATTTTAGAGTGGTACAACAAAGGATCACACACTGCAACATAGCGGTCAATAGATATCAAAACCAAATTGCCCAGAGATATGGATAGAATTAAATAACTGATGTAGACATAAAACACACAGAAATATTTCCCCAAAAACCAGCATGATTCCATTATCGCTACAGTCCCTACTGGTATCACAATTAGTCCCACCAGGAGATCTGCCACAGCCAGAGAGAGGATGAGCAGGTTGGTTGGAGTGTGGAGCTGCTTGAAGTGAGAGATGGAGATGATCACCAGTACGTTCAAAGAGACTGTAACCGCTGCAATCAATAAGAAGAATATGTACAGTGTTATATAAATAGATGTCGATAGTGGAACCTTTCTGCAAGAAGAGTTCTGTTCTGGAAAACAGTATTGAGCATCTTCGTGTTCCTCCATTTGTAATAAAGGCAAAAAATGCTGAGGTCCTGCTCCTGCTTGGTCCTGTGTGTGACCCTGTCAGGTCAGCCTTCTGACAAACTCTGAGCTCTGCCTCTCTATTTATCCCTGAGTGACTGAGAGACACTCCCCTCCTCAAAGTCTCTCTTTACACACAAACACCACCAAAGAATACAGATGTAGGATCTTAATTTAATCAACATCTTGCATGAGAACTTGTATTTGAGGTTTAAAAAGCTTCTAAAGTTTGTAATTTCCACATTGACATTTTTGACTAGATTTTGGCTTACAAAAAATGTTTCACCCCCTACAAAAATCAACATAATAATTCACATTTCCTGTTGCTGCAGGATCATTTTCATGCTCTATCGAACTGGCTCAAATTTAAATCCTACATCTGTATAGAAGTGAACACACAAACGAACACATGGTTAGATAGACAAATCATTTGTGAAACCATGATGTCACACATGACAGGATTGGATGTTGCTGTGTCCACCTAACATGTCCTTAAGCCTTGCCACATTTTTATTTTAAATAAGACAACATTTTTAGCATTTTAATCTGGAAAAAGTAGTATGGGTGATGTTTTGGTCTCCAACAGATGCTGGAGAGACTGGAAGGAACTGTATGCCATGCAGAAAACATCCTGGTGTACGGAGCAACGTGGGAGGAGGAGCATGACCATCGTCTGCAGAAAGTATTGGAGAGACTTCAAGAGCAGGGACTGACACACAACGAGAAATGTCAGTTTGCATTGGAGCTGGTTGTGTTTCTCGGTCATCTAATCAGTGCCGGGGCACACAGGCCGACCCAGACAAAACCAGAGCCATCACGGAGATGCCATTGTTTTTTCAATGTAATTATTATAATTTTTTATTAGAGGATCAGATCAACTTTAATGTTGCAAAAAGATTGTGGCTTCTTTCAATGTAATTGTCTGCATTATTTTTAATCCCAATTGTATTTTTTAACAAAATATATACAATATATACAGTGCATTAAAGTATTCACATCACTTTACTTTTTCCACATTTTGTTACTTTACAGCCTTACTCTAAAATTGATTAAATATTTCTACACACAATACCCCATGATAACAAAGCGAAAACAGGTTTTTAGAAATCTTAGCAAATGTATTAACAATATAAAACAAAAATACTTTATAACAAAATTATTTATAAGTATTCAGACTCTTTGCTATATGACTCGAACTTTAAACTCAGGTGCATCATGTTTCCATTGATCAACCTTGATGTTTCTACAACTTGAATGGAGTCCACCTGTGGTAAATTCAATTGATGGGACATGATTTGGAGAGGCACACACCTGTATATATAAGGTCCCACAGTTGACAGTGCATGCCAGAGCAAAAACCAAGACATGAGGTTGAAGGAATTGTCCGTAGAGCTCAGAGACAGGATTGTGTCGAGGCACAGATCTGGGGAAAGGTACTGAAAAATGTCTGCAGCATTGAAGGTCCCCCAAAACACAGTGGCCTCCATCATTCTTAAATTGAAGAAGTTTAGAACCACCTAGACTCTTACTAGAGCTGGCTGCCCGGCCAAACTGAGAAATCTGGGAGGTGAAAAAGAACCCGATGGTCACTCTGACAGAGCTCCAGAGTTCCTCTGTGAAGATAGGAGAACCTTCCAGAAGGACAACCATCTCTGCAGCACTCCACTAATCAGGCCTTTATGGTAAAGTGACCAGACAGACGCCACTCCTCAGTAAAAGGCACGCTTGGAGTTTGCCAAAATGCACCTAAAGGACTCTGACACTGAGAAACAAGATTCTCAGGTCTGATGAAACCAAGATTGAACTCTTAGGCCTGAAGGCCAAGCGTCACTTATGGAGGAAAAATGGCACCATCCCTACGCTGAAGCATGGTGGTGGCAGCTTCATGCTGTGGGGATGTTTTTCAGCGGCAGGGACTAGGAGACTCTGGATCGGGGGAAAGATTAACTGATCAAAGTACAGAGAGATCCTTGATGAAAACCTGCTCCAGAGTGCTCAGGACCTCAGACTGGGGCGAAGGTTCACTTTCCAACAGGACCACGATCCTAAGCACACAGCCAAGACAATGCAGGAGTGGCTTCGGGACAAGTCTCCGAATGTCCTTGATTGGCCCAGCCAGAGCCCGGTCTTGAACCCGATCAAACATTTCTGGAGAGATCTGAAAATAGCTGTGCAGTGACTATCCCCATCCAACTTGACAGAGCTTGTGAGGATCTGCAGAGAAGAATGGGATAAACTCCCCAAATACAAGTGTGCAAAACTTGTAGCGTCATACCAAAGAAGACTCAGGCTGTAAAGGGTCTGAATACTTATGTAAATGTAATATTTCAGTTTTTTATTTTGTAATACATTTTCAAAAAAATCTAAATTATTTTTTTGCTCAGTCATTATGGGGTATTGTGTGTAGATTGATGAGTGTAAAAAAAAACATTTTAATACATTTTAGAATAAGGCTGTAACGTAACAAAATGTGGAAAAAGTCACAGGGTCTGAATACTTTCCGGATGCACTGTATGTTACCCTTCCCCTGGTTGAAGCGATACCCCCACAAACACTCATGCACAACCAGATATTGAATGATTGAGTGGAGACAGCTTGTGTCAATGAAATACTATTTCCTAGGATTTTCTGCCTGCATGTCACATGCCGTAGTTTAAAAAGTATGTGGATAGTGCTCAAGCGAAGCACCATTAATTAAACCAAAACTTGTAGCATAGGTTGTGAGCTCTGCAAACAATGTTTCCACTCGACTGTAATAATAACATAATGAAACATTAACATAAATTACAGTAACCAAATATTGTAGATTAGAAATTATTGGGATTAATGGTCAATTTACTGGTGTTATGAAACAATGAATGGCGAAGGTGCGGAATTCAGATATGACGTCTTCGCTTGAGCACTATCCACATACTTTTTCAACTACGGCGTGTGACATGGTTCAATGTGCCTAGAAATAGGCACAATCTACTTTTCCGTTTTTTTTGCTGCCGTCTTGGATCTAAAATTCAGATCGTGTGCCAATGCCAATACAAAAAAAGAGTAATCATTGTAAAAAACAGCAAACGTTTGTGGTATATATGGGGCCGACATCTTTATGCACCTTTGCCATTGGCGGGAGAGAACTTTCTGGAGAGAGACCAGCCTTGTGAGTCACACCCCTTCTTCATGACTCAACATTTTTTATTATACCCTTAACACATCTTCACACATACTATAGGCCGAAGGAATACTCTCACAAACTGAGTCAGGTCCAAGCGGTAGCCATTTATGGAAAACCAGTGCAATTTCAAAATAAATAATTTCACTTATTTTCTCATGTATCAAATTGCTTGGCGTGCCAAGGCAAATACCCTCGCGGCATGCGTGCCTTACACTGCCGATGCCTGTCTTAGTGATGGACTGTGCCATCTCCACTGTCTCCGCAATGGCTTATTCCAGGCGGGAATCAGACAGGGGTCTTGTGTGACATAAAACAACTTATTGAGACCAACAGTCTATAGACAAAACAATCAACCTGTCATCTAAATGGGGTCAGCTCTAGGGCCACGCAGTCATGAGTGGACAGGGATTACAGGAGGGGACTAAGCACACACCCCTGGGGGTCCCCCGTGTTGAGGGTCAGTGTGGCGGAGGTGTTGTTGCCTACCCCATCACCTTGGGGCAGCCAGTCCAAGATCCCATTGCAGAGGGAGGTGGTCAGTCCCAGGTTCTTGAGCTTGGAGGGGACTATGGTGTTGAACGCTAAACTGTAGTCAATGAACACCATTCTCAGATAGGTATTAATCTTGTTCAGGTGGAAGATGGTAATTGAGATTGCACCATCTTTGGAGTTGTTGGGGCGCTAGGTGAATTGGAATGGGTCCAGGGTGTCTGGGATGATGGTGTTGTATTAGATTCCGCCACTCACAGTTGAAGAGTACCTATGATAAAAGACTTCTACATGCTTTGTAAGTGGGAAAACCTGCAAAATCGGCAGTGTATCAAATACTTGTTCTCCCCACTATATATATACATACAGTGGGGAGAACAAGTATTTGATACACTGCCGATTTTGCAGGTTTTCCCACTTACAAAGCATGTAGAAGTCTGTAATTTCTATCATAGGTACTCTTCAACTGTGAGTGACGGAATCTAAAACAAAAATCCAGAAAATCACATTGTATGATTTTTAAGTAATTAATTTGCATTTTATTGCATGACATAAGTATTTGATACATCAGAAAAGCAGATCTTAATATTTGGTAGAGAAACCTTTGTTTGCAATTACAGAGATCATACGTTTCCTGTAGTTCTTGACCAGGTTTGCACACACTGCAGCAGGGATTTTGGCCCACTCCTCCATCCAGATCCTTCAGGTTTCGGGGCTGTCGCTGGGCAATACGGACTTTCAGCTCCCTCCAAAGATTTTCTATTGGGTTCAGGTCTGGAGACTGGCTAGGCCACTCCAGGACCTTGAGATGCTTCTTACGGAGCCACTCCTTAGTTGCCCTGGCTGTGTGTTTCGGGTTGTTGTCATGCTGGAAGACCCAGCCACGACCCATCTTCAATGTTCTTACTGAGGGAAGGAGGTTGTTGGCCAAGATCTCGCGATACATGGCACCATCCATCCTCCCCTCAATACGGTGCAGTCGTCCTGTCCCCTTTGCAGAAAAGCATCCCCAAAGAATGATGTTTCCACCTCCATGCTTCACGGTTGGGATGGTGTTCTTGGGGTTGTACTCATCCTTCTTCTTCCTCCAAACACGGCGAGTGGAGTTTAGATCAAAAAGCTCTATTTTTGTCTCATCAGACCACATGACCTTCTCCCATTCCTCCTCTGGATCATCCAGATGGTCATTGGCAAACTTCAGACGGGCCTGGACATGCGCTGGCTTGAGCAGGGGGACCTTGCGTGCGCTGCAGGATTTTAATCCATGATGGCGCAGTGTGTTACTAATGGTTTTCTTTGAGACTGTGGTCCCAGCTCTCTTCAGGTCATTGACCAGGTCCTGCCGTGTAGTTCTGGGCTGATCCCTCACCTTCCTCATGATCATTGATGCCCCACGAGGTGAGATCTTGCATGGTGCCCCAGACCAAGGGAGATTGACCATCATCTTGAACTTCTTCCATTTTCTAATAATTGCGCCAACAGTTGTTGCCTTCTCACCAAGCTGCTGGCCTATTGTCCTCTAGCCCATCCCAGCCTTGTGCAGGTCTGCAATTTTATCCCTGATCCTTACACAGCTGTTTGATTGAGTGTGTGGAGTCCGTTTGATTGAGTGTGTGGACAGGTGTCTTTTATACAGGTAACGAGTTCAAACAGGTGCAGTTAATACAGGTAATGAGTGGAGAACAGGAGAGCTTTTTAAAGAAAAACTAACAGGTCTGTGAGAGCCGGAATTCTTACTGGTTGGTAGGTGATCAAATACTTATTTCATGCAATAAAATGCAAATTAATTATTTAAAAATCATACAATGTGATTTTCTGAATTTTTGTTTTAGATTCCGTCTCTCACAGTTGAAGAGTACCTATGATAAATATTACAGACCTCTACATGCTTTGTAAGTAGGAAAACCTGCAAAATCGGCAGTGTATCAAATAATTGTTCTCCCCACTGTATATATACACTGGGGAGAACAAGTATTTGATACACTGCCAATTTTGCAGGTTTTCCCACTTACAAAGCATGTAGAAGTCTGTAATTTTTATCAAAGGTACTCTTCAACTGTGAGTGACGGAATCTAAAACAAAAATCCAGAAAATCACATTGTATGATTTTTAAGTAATTACTTTTCATTTTACTGCATGACATAAGTATTTGATACATCAGAAAAGCAGAACTTAATATTTGGTACAGAAACCTTTGTTTGCAATTACAGAGATCATACGTTTCCTGGAGTTCTTGACCAGGTTTGCACACACTGCAGCAGGGATTTTGGCCCACTCCTCCATACAGACCTTCTCCAGATCCTTCAGGTTTCGGGGCTGTCGCTGGACAATAGGGACTTTCAGCTCCCTCCAAAGATTTTCTATTGGGTTCAGGTCTGGAGACTGGCTAGGCCCCTCCAGGACCTTGAGATGCTTCTTACGGAGCCACTCCTTAGTTGCCCTGGCTGTGTGTTTTGGGTCGTTGTCATGCTGGAAGACCCAGCCACGACCCATCTTCAATGCTCTTACTGAGGGAAGGAGGTTGTTGGCCAAGATCTCGCGATACATGGCCCCATCCATCCACCCCTCAATACGGTGCAGTCGTCCTGTCCCCTTTGCAGAAAAGCATCCCCAAAGAATGATGTTTCCACCTCCATGCTTCACGGTTGGGATGGTGTTCTTGGGGTTGTACTCATCCTTCTTCTTCCTCCAAACACGGCGAGTGGAGTTTAGACCAAAAAGCTCTATTTTTGTCTCATCAGACCACATGACCTTCTCCCATTCCTCCTCTGGATCATCCAGATGGTCATTGGCAAACTTCAGACGGGCCTGGACATGCGCTGGCTTGAGCAGGGGGACCTTGCGTGCGCTGCAGGATTTTAATCCATGACGGTGTAGTGTGTTACTAATGGTTTTCTTTGAGACTGTGGTCCCAGCTCTCTTCAGGTCATTGACCAGGTCCTGCCGTGTAGTTCTGGGCTGATCCCTCACCTTCCTCATGATCATTGATGCCCCACGAGGTGAGATCTTGCATGGTGCCCCAGACCGAGGGAGATTGACCATCATCATTTTCTAATAATTGCGCCAACAGTTGTTGCCTTCTCACCAAGCTGCTTGCCTATTGTCCTGTAGCCCATCCCAGCCTTGTGCAGGTCTACAATTTTATCCCTGATGTCCTTACACAGCTCTCTGGTCTTGGCAATTGTGGAGAGGTTGGAGTCTGTTTGATTGAGTGTGTGGACAGGTGTCTTTTATACAGGTAACGAGTTCAAACAGGTGCAGTTAATACAGGTAATGAGTGGAGAACAGGAGGGCTTCTTAAAGAAAAACTAACAGGTCTGTGAGAGCCGGAATTCTTACTGGTTGTTAGGTGATCAAATACGTATGTCATGCAATAAAATGCAAATTAATTATTTTAAAATCATACAATGTGATTTTCTAGATTTTTGTTTTAGATTCCGTCTCTCACAGTTGAAGAGTACCTATGATACAAATTACAGACCTCTACATGCTTTGTAAGTAGGAAAACCTGCAAAATCGGCAGTGTATCAAATACTTGTTCTCCCCACTGTATGTAAGACTTTTTGTTTTGTTTAAACAGCCTATTCATTTTTGTCAGCTCAAGAGGTTTAACTCTCAAAGGCCTCACTGGTCCATTTCTTCATGTTTGACAAGCTTGCTGGTTTTTAGTTTCTGTCTGTATGAGGGAATAAGTTGGATCATCACATAGTCAGAGTTCCCGAGGTGGGCCTGGTATTTCCCTTTAATGATGTAACAATGTTCCAGATTTTCCCATTCTCTTGTGGGGCACTTTGCCAATTGTTTGAATCTCGGCAGATCGTAGCTTAGACTTTTGTGATTGAAATCCCCCAGAATGGTGAATGCAGAATCTGGGTTTTTCCTTTCCACCTCTTTAACTTGGTCAGTCAGTAGCTGTTGTGCCGTCTGCGCACAGGCTTGCGGCGGTATGTACACACCAGTGTTTTTTTGTTGTTATTATAATGTGTCCTTTTTATATCTGGACATGATCCAATTTTTACAACTCAGAACAGTTAATTTTCTCATTGTCAAAAATAAAAATCCTAAATACATCTGTGCTCCCATTTTCTCATGTTTCTTGGAGATCCTTAGATTGGTAAAGTTGTGTCATCCTGTGGTATAACCACATTCATAACAGTTTCTAACACCTCAAATTAATGTCACTGTACTTAAGTCCAATGTAGCCATTTTTATTTCGTATCATAATATTTCTGGGCAACAATTCACTACCTTCCTGTGATTGTTTTCAATTAAAATGGTCAAAAATAAACAAAAATAGATTTTTAGCAAAGAGCTATTTCTCACTCACAATTTTTGCTGGCTTGCATAGTGATGTATAATTCGTATTGAAATCTAGCCATCATTAGGCTATCCAACAGTTAAAATTTGTATTCACTTGCAACCTGCCTTCATAATGACTGCCAGGATTAAGAACAGTGGGAGGAAACTACTTAAGCCATTTAAACTGGAACAACCATTTAATTAACGGGTGCAGAAATTAATTGATTGGATTAGTTCAGAAAAACATATATTAGCATAACATTTAATCAATCAATCACTCAATATACATGCAAACACAGATATTATAAACAATTCCAGAGCATGCTGGGAAAAAAGTTTTAAAATATATATTTGTGTGACTTCTCATTTAGTTGAATCAGTACCACATAAACATTTTAAGTAATAATGACTTTTCATTGACTTATTAGAAGTATTTGAGTTAAAATTGCCTTGGTGTTTACAGTCTGCACTGGGATTTTTAAGGTGTCTGTGTACAATCTATAATGGCATATGACATGATTATGAAGCACATCATTCCATTCAATTGAATAATGTGACACAGAGGTTGGTAAACGACATAGATAGATAGATAGATAGATAGATAGATAGATAGATAGATAGATAGATAGATAGATAGATAGATAGATAGATAGATAGATAGATACTTTACTGATCCCCGTGGGGAAATTTCTTAGTCAAGCAGCTACGAAAAAACACAGGGCAGGTGCAAAATGCCAGAACAACCTGTTATAAGAACTGTTATGTACAATAGACTCGAATGTAGCATGTAATAACATATTACATAAGTTGTCATGCAGACTGTGTAATAGCAGTTGTTATTAACAGTTGGCATTAGTGCATATGACAACTGGATGAACTGTTATTTATAGCACCCATTATAAATAGTTTTATAATATCTTATGCCGTTACTCACAATTCATTAAGACTACTTATAACAGTGTGTGACAAATGCTATAGTGTTATACAGCTGTTAAAGGCTTTATGAATACATTCATAAGGACACCTACAGTAGGTGTTACCAAAAGCACTTCACTTGATTACCTTATTAAAAACATTTCAGGCAAAAACTACCACACTTTCGTAATAATTCACAATTAGCCATTTTAATAATCAAGTTAGCTCTCCTCAACAGCTTCAACGGTAGCCCCCAAACCCTGGGCACAACAAACATCTATAATGCAAGTCTAACGAATGTATTGTGACAGTAACCATACCTTGCACAAAACCCTGTGATTGTGTGAATCTCACATTTGGGGCGTTATTATTTATGTAATTATCTCATATTGTTAAATTTTACCATCAAATTCTTACACAATACACCATTGATATAGACCTGGACAGTATATGCTATCATGTATTATTGTACATTTAAACATTACTACAGTTGTTAAAGACATTGTGTTGCCATTGAGCCACTAGAGGGTGATGTTAAATAACATCAAATAGAATAATTCATGACGTCACCAAAATGTACTTTTGTTTTTGAATACTAACATACTATTTATCATTAAATAACATGGAGCAACCACAGGCTTTGGTCTTTGGAATGTACAACCCAAATTGACTATGTCTTTATAACAAGCTTAACAAGTCATTACAATCCAATGCTGCCAAATCATTCTGTATCAACACCAAATGTACCTATGATAACAACAGTTAACTGAGAAAAGTAATGTAAGTGTATTATGAAATAAACAATTACAACAGCAATATAGTCAGATCTATGTTTGTCAAACTTATGAATAAAAATGTAGGAACTATGAACATCTTAACTTTAGAGTTAAAATATGTTTAGCTGCCACTTTGAACCATGGATAAAAGAAAGCATAAATTATTGGATTAAGTAAGGAATTAACATATGGCAGCAAGAGTAAGTAAATTGATGATTGCAGAAAAAAAAATTGTAGAAAAAAAATTAAAATCCAACAAGTGAGATAGGTGAAAACGACAATAGATAGAGTTTTTGCTGCTTTTCTCTCAGACTTATTTGCCTGTAGAATTTTAACACCAGACTTGGTGGCAGCCTCTTTTGAAAGTACCTTTCTGGCCTGTGATCTGGCGGCCACAAATATTTTAAAATAAAGTATTATAATAATATAACATGGGACAGCCATTATAATTACAAAGTCAATTATATTCCTCCAGTTAAATCTTTCAGAAATAAAACATTCTTCAAAACACATTTTGGGTACCTGTACATTTACAGAGTTATTTGCAATAGCAGCGTTGTATATAATACAAAAACACCAGGTAATGGATATCCAACACATAATTCTTGGTATTGTTATTTTAGAGTGGTACAACAAAGGATCACACACAGCAACATAGCGGTCAATAGATATCAATACCAAATTGCCTAGAGATAAAGAAATTATGAAGTAACCGATGAAGAGAAAAAACACACAGAAATATTTCCCCAAATCCCAACATGATTCCATTACTGCTACAGTCACCACTGGTATCGCAATCAGTCCCACCAGGAAATCTGCCACAGCCAGAGAGAGGATGAGCAGGTTGGTTGGAGTGTGGAGCTTCTTGAAGTGAGAGATGGAGATGATCACCAGTACGTTCAAAAATACTGTAACAGCTGAAATCATTGACAACAAAATGTACAGTGTTATGTAAATAGATGTCGATAGCAGAGCCTTTCTGCAAGAAGAGTTCTGTTCTGGAAAACAGTATTGAACATCTTTGTGTTCCTCCATTTGGGTAAAAGGGTAAAAAAAAGGCTAGAAATGCTGAGGTCCTGTTCCTGTTTGAACCTTTGTGTGACCCTGTCAGGTCAGCCTTCTGACAAACTCTGAGCTCTGCCTCTCTATTTATCCCTGAGTGACTGAGAGATACTCCCCTCCTCAGAGTTTTTCTGCCCACACACCACTAAAACATACATTTTTTTTTATGTTGATAAGATGGCATAACTTTATGATATATGGACTGATGAGCACGCACAATTAAAATGAATAGTGCCATTATAGGAAAATTATACAGTGCATTCGGAAATTGTTCAGACCCCTTGACCTTTATTTAGAATGGACCATTATCATGCACCTGTCTCTAAACTGAGGCAGCAGAAAAAAAATGTAATCTATGCACTTAAATAGCGAATGGTGGACGCTTTACCCATCGTTCTTTTTCATGCCAGCCAGGTAGGCTATACTCCTGTTGTAAAGAGAAGCAATGTAATTAAAATAGTAGGCCTAGCCTATAGAAAGCTGATGGAATCCTCCTCTTTTTAATAGAGGCTATCACTCTGTTTTCTCACGCAATTGCATAGTCTATAGAAATGTTGCGCAACATCAGCTCATGGACTCTCATGAAAGGTTTAATTATATTTTCGAATACATTTGCATTGATGTCAGAGTGATTAGAGGGACAATAGAGTGCTGATTACCAGGCAGTTAGCACATTTGGTAGGCTACTAATGACCATCAGAGTTTGGAGAAGCCTTATTACCGTGACTAAACAGTCGTGGAATTTGACTGCCGTCATGACTCGTGACTGCCCGAGCACCGTCCCTACAGTGAAGCATGGTGGTTTTTCAGCAGCAGGGACTGGGAGACCAGTCAAGATTCAGGGGAAGATGAACGGAGCAAAGTACAGAGAGATCCTTGATGAAAACCTTCTCCAGAGTGCTCAGGACCTCAGACTGGGGCTGAGGTTCACCTTCCAACAGTATAACGACCCTAAGCACACAGCCAAGACAATGCAGGAGTGGCTTCAGGAAAAGTCTCTGAATTTCCTTGAGTTACCCAGCCAGAGCCCAGACTTGAACCCGATCGAACATCTCTGGAGAGACCTGAAAATAGCTGTGACGCTCACCATCCAATCTGACAGAGCTTGAGAGGATCTGCAGAGAAGAATTGGAGAAACTCCCCAAATACAGGCGTGCCAAGCTAGTAGCATCATACCCAAGAAGACTCGAGGCTGTAATCGCTGCCAAATGTGGTTCAACAAAGTACTGAGTAAAGGGTCTGAATAGTTACAGTGGGGAGAACAAGTATTTGATACACTGCCGATTTTGCAGGTTTTCCTACTTACAAAGCATGTAGAGGTCTGTAATTTTTATCATAGGTACTCTTCAACTGTGAGAGACGGAATCTAAAACAAAAATCCAGAAAATCCCATTGTATTATTTTTAAATAATTAATTTGCATTTTATTGCATGACATAAGTATTTGATCACCTACCAAACAGTAAGAATTCCGGCTCTCACAGACCTGTTAGTTTTTCTTTAAGAAGCCATCCTGTTCTCCACGCATTACTTGTATTAACTGCACCTGTTTGAACTCGTTACCTGTATAAAAGACACCTGTCCACACACTCAATCAAACAGACTCCAACCTCTCCACAATGGCCAAGACAGAGAGCTGTGTAAGGACATCAGGGATAAAATTGTAGACCTGCACAAGGCTGGGATGGGCTACAGGACAATAGGCAAGCAGCTTGGTGAGAAGGCAACAACTGTTGGCGCAATTATTAGAAAATGGAAGAAGTTCAAGATGACGGTCAATCTCCCTCGGTCTGGGGCACCATGCAAGATCTCACCTCGTGGGGCATCAATGATCATGAGGAAGGTGAGGGATCAGCCCAGAACTACACGGAAGGACCTGGTCAATGACCTGAAGAGAGCTGGGACCACAGTCTCAAAGAAAACCATTAGTAACACACTACACCGTCATGGATTAAAATCCTGCAGCGCACGCAAGGTCCCCCTGCTCAAGCCAGCGCATGTCCAGGCCCGTCTGAAGTTTGCCAATGACCATCTGGATGATCCAGAGGAGGAATGGGAGAAGGTCATGTGGTCTGATGAATCAAAAATAGAGCTTTTTGGTCTAAACTCCACTCGCCGTGTTTGGAGGTAGAAGAAGGATGAGTACAACCCCAAGAACACCATCCCAACCGTGAAGCATGGAGGTGGAAATATCATTCTTTGGGGATGCTTTTCTGCAAAGGGGACAGGATGACTGCACCGTATTGAGGGGAGGATGGATGGGGCCATGTATCGCGAGAACTTGGCCAACAACCTCCTTCCCTCAGTAAGAGCATTGAAGATGGGTCGTGGCTGGGTCTTCCAGCATGACAACGACCCGAAACACACAGCCAGGGCAACTAAGGAGTGTCTCCGTAAGAAGCATCTCAAGGTCCTGGAGGGGCCTAGCCAGTCTCCAGACCTGAACCCAATAGAAAGTCTTTGGAGGGAGCTGAAAGTCCGTATTGCCCAGCGACAGCCCCGAAACCTGAAGGATCTGGAGAAGGTCTGTATGGAGGAGTGGGCCAAAATCCCTGCTGCAGTGTGTGCAAACCTGGTCAAGAACTACAGGAAACGTATGATCTCTGTAATTGCAAACAAAGGTTTCTGTACCAAATATTAAGTTCTGCTTTTCTGATGTATCAAATACTTATGTCATGCAATAAAATGCAAATGAATTACTTAAAAATCATACAATGTGATTTTCTGGATTTTTGAAAAATACTCTTCAACTTACAGTTGAAGAGTACCTAAGATACAAATTACAGACTTCTACATGCTTTGTAAGTGGGAAAACCTGCAAAATCGGCAGTGTATCAAATACTTGTTCTCCCCACTGTATGTATATTTGATATTTCCGTTTTTTATTTGTAATAAATTTGCAACAATTTCTAAAAACCTGTTTTTGCTTCGTTATAATGGGGTATTATGTGTAGTGTAGAGGCTCTGGTTGCCCTGTCTGCCGACATGTTTCTTGGGCCCTGGAAGCTGGTGTCCCCTTGTACCACCAGTCTCCAGTCAGCACTCTCCTGGAAGCAGGTCCAAGTGGGTGTGGAGTGGTAAACAAACGTGGGGTGGATGTACCTTGTTGATGAATCTGTCTTGTTGTCTGTGTCTGTGGTGCAAAGGTAGTTCTGGAGGGCCACGCAGGCCTTCACAATGGTATCAGATTTCTCTAGGAAAACCTCAAGGGCTCATCCAAGGATCCTCCATCTTGCAGCAAGGATCCCAAAGCAGTTCCATGACGATGGCACAAACTGTCAAGATTATAAGTTATAACTCGCAGTGATACTTTTCTGTGTGTTGCCACTCGCCCAAAACGGAAGGGTCACAGACAGCCTTTATGCAGCTCTTACGGGCAAACTGTGAATTCTCTCGTGTGAGATGTCGCTGAAGCAAGTCGTCAAATCTGGCAACTGACATACAAAAGTATTGAAAACGTATTTCCTCGTAAATGCTTCGCAGAGGTTGGACAAGAGTCGTGCATGTGAAAGACTGTTCAGTTGTGCCGGACTGATTTAGTAATAGCAGTTCAAGCTCTTGCTGTTCAAGCTCTAGCAATTGCAATTAAAAAAAGAGACAGGTTTTCCCCTGTGGCTAAAAAGTAGTGTCGTAAAGGTTAGAACACCAGACTAGCCTGACGTGTAGCTAGCATTTGTAAACAGGCATATAACACCGGATCCAGAAGTTCAAACGTTGAGCGTAGCCTCGACACTCTTGCTTGGTAAGCTACTCTGACTCCCCAAGCCCCCTAGTGGATGTACACTACACAAGGCAGACTTCCTCTCTGGGTGGAATGCAATGAAAAGAGTCTGCCGCCCCAAAAAACAAGACTCCACTCACGTGCACGCACGCAGGTAGATCAATGGAGTGGAGCTTGTTGCCGCCTTAAGGTGGCAGAATATCTGGGCATAGGAATGAGAAAATGTGACATGGTGGATACAGTAATAGGACACAACAAATGAAAATCAAAACGTGCAAACCATACGGATTAAAGAATTAGAGCTCAAGACTATGCAAATGAAATTGGAGCATGCACATTTGCACTCTACCTCCCCTCCCGGAGGACCTGAGCCTTCCCGGAGGACCATGCTTCAGGACCACATGCCCTGATGAGTCCTAGCTGTCCCCAGTCCACCTGGTCGTGCTGCTGCTCCGGTTTCAACTCTTCTGCCTGCGGTTATGGAACCCTGACCTGTTCATTGGACGTGCCACCTCCTCCCAGACCTGCTGTTTTCATTGCGCTCTCTCTCTACCGCACCTGCACACTATCGCACCGTACCTGCGCTCTTTACCACATCTAAATGCCTGGCTATGAAAAGCCAAGTGACATACACTCCTGATGTATTCACGTGTTGCAACCTCTACAATTACTCAGGGGTGGGTAGAGTACTGAACAAATGTACTTGAGTAAGAGTACAACTACTACGGTAAAATTTTACTCAAGTAGGAGTAAAGTTACCACCTAAGAAAACGACTAAAGTAAGAGTAAATGAGTACTCAATCAAAATAGTACTTGAGTACAGTTACTTTTTGAGTAAAGTTTAATCAAAAAATTTTTTGTTTAATAAACCAAATACTAACATTGTAAAACTGTAACAAATTGTTATGTTTTTAGCGTATTGTAGAGGATATAACAGGGCTTGGATAACATAAATAATAATATATTTATCTTTAAACATTTCTAGAAAAAAATGTATGCAGCACAATCGAGCCCAGTCTACTTTGTGTATTTTATGTTCAGCTTCAGAAGAAGCTGGTTTTCAAAGTTTTTGCAGCCTAGTCTAGCTCTTTTACTTGTAAAAATCAGTCCGGCACAACTGAACAGTCTTTCACATGCAGCAGATGCAGTCAGTGGAGTGTTGATCCTAACAGATAGATTATTTAGCTCAGGGAAAGAGTGCAGCAACTCCATAAAAACGAGTTACGGTCATGGCTAGTAGTGACGGAGACAGAAAAAAATGTGCCAGGGGAAAGCACCTGTGGTGCTAGCCTATTTGCACTAATGTAACAGTACAGCAATTTACAAACATATTTTGAATGTCAGTAAACTTCAGTTAATATTGAAGCTGTCCGTTTCATTACGTTATATTCATGTAATAAACATTTCAATGGTAAAATAAATGGTAATCTGCATGAGAACATTTTTTGTTATAGCGATCATCCCTAGTGATCAAATTTACCCGGACGGACGTGATCACAATAAGCAGACGCCACTGTATCATAAATTGTACCTTTTCTAATATTTTCTCATACTTTATGTGCAGAAATAACAACTTAGTTGGCTGGCTACATCAACCGAGACAAAAGGTTTCCATTAGAAACCCATTTAAAATTGGAGTAACTATTTATGCCATCCTAAAAATAAGGTCAAGGAAAGTAAATTGACCACTAATACAACACAACACATAACCCTACATTTTTCTATAATATTTTCTAGCTAGCTAGTCCCTATTGATATTTAGCTTTACATTGTATCTACACTACTGGGCAATTTAGATAGCTAGCTACGTTAGCTACCTATTGCTAGCTAGCTGAAGTTAGCTAGCAGCTAGCTCAATGGAGTGGAGCTTGTTGCCGCCTTAAGGTGGCAGAATATCTGGGCATAGGAATGAGAAAATGTGACATGGTGGATACAGTAATAGGACACACCAAATGAAAATCAAAACGTGCAAACCATACGGATTAAAGAATTAGCCTAAATTACCTCAATGTGCTTGCGAAGGTTGGAGGATTAATTTTTTAAAGACGAGATTTCCGCGTTTTTGTTGAGGCAAAGACAATATTTCATGATTATATTATTGCCTCTTTTACGTTTGAAAATAAAAATGTCCTGCAATTGTGGCCAATGGTTGTCACATCTTGATCCTCTACTGGGCTGTTTATGTAGTAGTGAGAATGGGTTGCATTTGTCATACTACATGATAAGCGTGAATGAGTATGAATTGGCTCACAAAAATACCTGAAGATATCCTTTGTAACGATTTTTTTACCGTTACAAACGAAATGTAGCTGAGTACTTTACTTGCTGAAAAAAATACTTGAGTAAGAGTAAAATTACAGCCCACAGAAAGTAACACGAAAAAGTATTCATTACTCCAAATGCGTACTCTTTTAATCATTTGCGTTACTTGTTACTACCCACAACTGCAATTACTATTATTATTATTTGACCCTGCTGGTCATCTATGAACATTTGAACATCTTGGAGAAAGAACTGGCCTTAATGGCCATGAATTGTTATAATGGCCACCCCTCAGAGCCTGGTTCCTCTCTAGGGAGTTTTTCCTAGCAACCGTACTACTACATATGCATTGCTTGCTGGCTGTTTGGGGTTTTAGGCTGGGTTTTGGCTGGGTTTCTGTATAGCACTTAGTGACATCGGCTGACGTAAAAAGGGCTTTATAAATACATTTGATTTGATGAACATCACTGGAAACATGACGTACGTTTTGACTTGAGAAATTGTATCTTTTTTTAATTGCAATTGCTAGAGCTTGAACAGCAAAAGCTTGTACTGCTATTACTCAAGTCAAAATTGGTGATTGCAAGTTTCGGAGTACAGAGGTTTGGGGTAAGAACATGAGATGTGCACAGCCTTGGTGGATCAGGTACAGAGTTTTATGAAAACAGCAACTTACACAACCAGAGTAACAGGATTGTACACACCAATCATTTATATTAACCTTAAAGTAATGCTAATACTATTTTTTCATGAATTATTATAATCTCCACCCGGACCAGCCAGAAGAGGACTGGCCACCCCTCAGAGCCTGGTTCCTCTCTAGGTTTCTTCCTAGGTTTTGCCTTTCTAGGGAGTTTTTCCTAGCCACCGTGCTTCTACATCTGCATTGCTTGCTGTTTGGGGTTTTAGGCTGGGTTTCTGTATAGCACTTTGTGACATCGGCTGATGTAAAAAGCGCTTTATAAATACATTTGCAGAGATGATACACAGAGTGTACAAAACATTAGAAACACCTTCCTAATATTGAGTTGCACTCCCTTTTGCCCCTGAGGAGATGGTTGCGTTTACGGGCTCCTAACCAATTGTGCTATTTTGTGTGTTTTTATGCGTTGTTTGTAACTTATTTTGTACATAATGTTTCTGCCACTGTCTCTTATGACCGAAAATAGCTTCTGGATATCAGAACAGCGATGACTCACCTCAAACTGTACAAAGACTTTTTCTTTAATGTGTCGGACGCAAAGGATTTACTGCTGCTACTGGACCAGGCCCAAATCCCCGTCATTCGCATGAAACAGGGGACACAGATCTGGGTACCTTGTGTCGGCGAGTGGGTCACCCGCCTCTAACATCCGTCCTATTGGCCAACGTGCAATCATTGGAGAATAAACTGGATGAGCTCCGTTCGAGACTATCCTACCAATGGGACATTAAAACTGTAATATCTTCACAGAGTCGTGGCTAAACAACGACATGGAAAATATACAGTTGGCTGGGTTTTCCATGCATTGGCAAGACAGAACAGCGACCTCAGGTGACACGAGGGGTGGTGGTGTGTGTCCATTTGTCAATAACTGCTGGTGTGCAAAATCTAATATTAAAGGAGTCTCTAGGTTTTTCTCCCCTGAGGTAGAGTATATCATGATAAGCTGTAGACCACACTATTTACCAAGAGAGTTTTCATCTATATTTTTCATAGCTGTCTATGTACCACCACAAATCGATGCTGGCACAAAGACTGCACAAAGACAAAGGAGATGATCGTGGACTACAGGAAAAGGAGGGCCAAGCACGCCCCCATTCTCATCGACAGGGCTGTAGAGGAGCAGGTCGAGAGCTTCAAGTTCCTTGTTTTACACTGCTGCTACTCAATATTTATTATTCATGCATAGTCACTTTACCCCTACCTACATATACATATTACCTCAATTACATTGACTAACCTGTACGCCCGCACATTGACTCAGTACTGGCCCCCCCCATGTATATAGCCTTGACAATTGTTTTTTATTTATTTTTATTTTTTATACTTTAGTTTATTTTGTAAATGTTTTCTTAACTCTTTTCTTAAAACTGCATTATTGGTTAAGGGCTTGTAACTAACCATTTCACGGTAAGGTATACACCTGTTGTATTCGGTGCATGTGACAAATACAATTTGATTTGATTTGACTCTACAAGGTGTTGTAAGCGTTCCAGAGGAATGTTAGCCCATGTTCAATCCAACAGTTGTGTAAAGTTGGCTGGATGTCCTTTGGGTGGTGGACCATTCACCTACTACCATAAAACAATATCATGAAAAAACAATTGAGCATATAATATAGCTCAGTATTTGTATGATTTATTTTATACCGTCTTTTTTGCTCATTTTCATCAAGGGAGACAATAATTCCAGACCCCACTGTACATACCTACCTCAACTACCTTGTACCCCTGCATATTGATATGGTATTGGTACTCCCTGTATACACTGAATATAAATAACATTATATTCACGGGACAGTTGAGCTAACATGCGCTAATGTGATTAGCATGACTGTTGTAAGTAACAGCAAACTTTCCTGGACATAGACATGTCTTATATTGCCAGAAAGCTTACATTTGTGTTAATCTAACTGCACTGTCCAATTTACAGTAGCTATTACATTGAAAAAAGGAGAGTGCACAACAACAAAAAACGTACATACATACATTAACTCCTTAAGGTAAAATAATGTACTTACATTCAGTAATCTTGCTCTGAATTGTCATCCTGAGGGTCCCAGAGGTAAAATGTAGCTTATTTTTGTTTGATAAATTCCATGTATATATTCAAATGTAGGAGCTGGGTTCTACTGTTTGAACCCCTGCTGTCTCTGGCTCCACACCCACCCCGCCCGGCCTTTCTCCTACATTAATTTCACATTTACACAAACTTCAGTGTTTCCTTTCAAATGGTATCAAGAATATGCATATCCTTGCTTCAGGTCCAGTTAGATTTGGGTATGTCATTTTAGGCGAAAATTGGAAAAAAAAAGGTCCAATCCTTAAGAGGTTTTTAAGGACTGCCCTCTTCAATTCAAACAACAGACACATTTGTGATAAATTAAACATTTCTTTGTGGACTTTGTGTCTTGCTGAAAGATTCAAGTTTCAGCTTCCTGGCAGAGGAAACCAGGTGACAAAATTACAGAGGGCCAAATAAAATAATATAATTTCAATTTTTATTTGCATACAATATAGCTCAGTATTTGAATTATTTATTTTATGCAGTCATTATTGCACATCTTTATCAAGGGTGTCAATAATTTTGGACCGCACTGTATGTAAAGACTATATGTAAAGAGTCAGTCCTCTGGCTGAGTGCAAAAGGCAGGTGCAGACAAGGATATGCAGAATGTGCAAAGAGCAATGTGCAGTTTAAGGATGATAGTCCTTGAATGAGAAGATCATCATGGACTAGGTGGCAGGTTGGTGAGGGCCACAGGTTCAAAAGGCTTTTTTCCAGTATATATATTTCTCCAGACCCATCCCTTGGCTGTTTTGAATTATTTTTTAACAAGGCAAGTCACTTAAGAACAAATTCTTATTTACAATGATGGCCTACCTATAAGGTCAGCCCCTGGAGCAAATTAGGGTTAAGTGCCTTGCTCAAGGACATAGACAGGTTTTCGGTTACTGGCCCAATGCTTTGACCGCTAGGCTACATGCTGCCCTGTTCACAAAAACAGTGGTGAGATTAGCCACTTTGTTATTGTTTGAAATGCAGGTTGCTCCTTTAAAACAAGTGTATGCCTTGTGATATCAACAAGTCATTTTCGATCCTGCCAAAAATTTTTTTAGCAACATCACATTCTGAATCAACACACATTTCTTGTTTGATGAAAACGATGCGTTAATAGTCTGTGAACTAAAACCTTAAAGGAACTGACAGCGTTTTAGCACCTAATTTGCTCCAGGGGCTCCTAGGTAGGCTGTCATTGTAAATAAGAATTTGTTCTTAACTGACTTGCCTAGTTAAATGAAGGTTAACAAAATCATATGTCATTTGGATTGACAGCAAGGAAGTTGATGAGATGACATAACTTTATGTTGTATGTTCTAATTACATTCCATAGGGACATTCCATCTGAGCTGAATGATGAAATAATGATTCAAGTTGAGGGAGACTGTTACATCATGGGGACAAATAATATTTGACAGAAATCACCCTGCGGTATTCTGACCCAATCATAATTTTTCGTTTTGTTGTTGTTCTCTCAGATTTCAGAGGATCCTGCAAGACTTTGTAATAATGACACTTACCAATTAAAGGCCTCAAACACACACACACACACTCAACTACTACATAGGGATTTCGCCTCTGTAGACCTTATGATTCCCAAAGAGCTTATTACATCAGCAAAACAACGTATGCTCTGTGACTGATGTCACTATGACCATCTCTACTGGGTAAGTGAACAACTCCTTAATGATGTTACTTTGACTTTAAGTTTCTCACACCAGAGGATACCGTTATAACCTGTATGCTAGGCTCTGGCGTAATTAGGTCTAAAACTCACAGGAATTCTACCAATTAAAGGTGTTGGAGACACAAACAAATGCTATACTCCAAGGCCCCAATAAAGCCCTAATACGGCATAAACATTCGGAGTGAACCTTTCTAGTGTAATTTGTGTGCATGCACATGAGTACAACTTTCATTAGGACACTCTCTGTCAGCACTTACCCCTAAACAAGTCCACTCTGCACAGGTCAAGAAACCCACCTCTGAATCATGCCTCTGTCACAGGTGGGATCTGAACCTCGGTCTCCTGCGTGGAAAACCAACATCTTAATCAATAGGTCAAGAGGAAATATCCTTTAGGACAGAGGGTGACACTGATTTTAAAGTCACAGGCAGGGCTACTTCATCACCATCACGAGAGTGTGAGTCTGACTCACCTCTGCTACACTGACCTTTTGGATTTCCTGCTTATTTCCTCCTGAATCTTCCTACCAGGTTTTCTGGAAACCAAGGTGTTTGGGGGAAAATAGCAGGTTTTTGCAACACTAGCCTTACTTCAGTCTCAATCCTACAATCCTCCTATAGTTAAAAAAATAATAATATATATATATGTGAGGGTGCATACACAGACCAAGGCGCAGCGCAGGGATAGTAGTTCGTCATATTTATTATTTATTTTACTATACTATGTATATGTTATACCATACTATGTATAATAAACACAAATGACGAACTACAGAACAAAAAAAACACGAATAGACTAAACTTCACGTTCACAAACACAAACATGAATGGACGGACGTAACAAAGTTGCACACTTACTTTCACCGTAACTGCGACATAGATCGACAACGACCCACAACCCAGTGTGAAAATTACAAGACTTTGTAGGATCCCTAATTAGAGACGATGCGATACAGCTGCCTCTAATTAGGGATCCCACACAAACCACCACCAGACACAGAAAGAATAGAACTGTCAGACTATGACCATGGCTACATAGAGAAGCAAATAGGCTTCTCTATGGCCAGAGCCTGACAATTTTATGGGGCATGAACCTAGATCAACACAGCTAAACAATGTTCCAGGATCACCATAGCTAAATTATTATCCAGGATCAACACAGCTAAATTATGATCCAGGATCAACACAGCTAAACGATGATCCAGGATCAACACAGCTAAATGATGATCCAGGACCAACACAGCTAAATGATGATCCAGGACCAACACAACTAAATTATGATCCAGGATCAACACAGCTAAATTACAGTCCAATATCAAATCAAATGAAGTGTTATGTGTAAAAAAATATGTTATATTTCAGATTCTTCTAATAGCCACCCTTTGCCTTGATGATAGCGTTGCACACTCTTGTCATTCTGTCAACCAGCTTCACCTGGAATGCTTTTCCAACAGTCTTGAAAGAGTTCCCACATATGCTGAGCACTTGTTGGCTGCTTTTCCTTCACTCTGCGATCCAACTCATCCCAAACCATCTCAACTTGGTTGAGGTTGGGGGATTGTGGAGGCCAGGTCATCTGATGCAGCACTCTATCACTCTCCTTCTTGATAAAATAACCCTTACACACCCTGGAGGTGTGTTGGGTCATTGTATTGTTGAAAAGCAAATGATAGTCCCACTAAGCCCAAATCCGATGGGATGGGGTATCACAGCAGAATGCTTTGGTAGCCATGCTGGTTAAGTGTGCCTTGAATTCTAAATAAATCACAGACAGTGTCACCAGCAAAGCACCCCCACACCATAACACCTCCTCCTCCATGCTTTACGGTGGGAAGAATTCCAAAGTGGGTTCTACATGGAACCCAAAATAATTCTACCTGAAACCAAAAAGGGTTCTCCTATGGGTACAGCTGAATAATCATTTTGGAACCCTTTCATCTAAGAGTGTGCCAACAATAAATGCTTTGATCCTTTCAGTTATAGTTAAAGATGAGAGCGGGGCTTGTAATGCAAGTCTGCATAAACTACATAACCCCACTATTTTCTCTCCCTGATCCTCTCTCTCTCTCTCTCTGCAACAATGTTGTTCATGGGTAGCAAGTGCAGTATTTTGTCAGAAGCCTGCATTCAAGAGAGAAATAGCAGAGGAAATATGCAGGGACGCTAGGTCCTGTATGGACCGCGGCGCCGATGACTCCACCTCTGGTGCCGAGCTGGACACAGTGGAAAGCTGGGCTGGATGCCGGTCCCGTACTGGGCACCGGCGCAGTGGAAGGCTCCGGCCATGGAGCTGGGCTGAACGCTGGTCCTGGAATGGGCTGGGCATACGCACTGGAGGTCCGGCGCGGGAGACTGGTACTGGACGTACCGGACTGGGGATGCGCACTGCGGGCACCATATACTCCGAATCAGATGTCTCCTCTTCGACCTCCTCCCCTTGCTGCCTGATTTCCTCCATTATTCCTTCGTAGTAATGGAGTAATGTCGGTTCCTCCCTGGATTCCGTGGTGGTTCCGGGGCTGGACTGTCCTCCTCCTTGGGGTCAGTCTCAAAACCTCAGAGGAGTTCCGTCACAGTAAAGTGCTGTTTGGTCCCGTGTTGGTGGGAAATTCTGTCACGGTATTGTGTGGAGAAAGAACAATGCGCAGTGCTGTCATAGTTCGTCATATTTATTTAGTAGCGGACTTGAAACAAAAAAAACAATGAAACGAGAGAACACGACCGTAACGTGAGTGTGGCTCACCAAGAACAAAAACAATACAACTTAAATAGGGTCCCCAATTAGAGACAACGCATTGCAGCTGCCTCTAATTGGGGACCAAACACAAATGAGCACCATAGTGTTCGATGGAACTCTATACAAACTCTATTCCTGTCAAAACCTAGAGATGCCCCTAGGCATCCTAAACCTGACAGGCCCTCCAGATAGAGAAAGCAAAATGAAAGATAGAACTAGAGAGAGAGATACAGTGACATAGAGAGTGGATTGAAAGTAGGGTCTGAAAAAGGAAAAGAAATGTCCAGCTTGCAGGGGTTGTTAATAGCTGCTCTCTATCATTCTGTTCTATTAAGCCAAGTCTATGTCTATATTAGTCGCTGTGCTTCTCTATCCAAGCAGTATTTTACATTATAATGTAAAAAGCTTTCGATTGATCATTCGGCTCTGTTGCCATGCTATTGAGAGTGACTGAGTGCGACGTAGACAGCTAATATAAAGGCACTTAGGTACAGAGGAGAGCATCCAGTACTTAGGTACTCCTCTGCGCACAACATAATTACACATTAAAGCAGGCCACTAATTAAAAGGTGTCCAGCTGCTGTATCTGATGGCTATTGTCTCCCTCTCTGCCTGATGTGGGCCATTCTCCTCTCCACTGTATGTGGGCCAAAGGATTCAGCAATGTACTGTATGCCTTTACATAGCTAGTAACGCTTCTCCAAGCACATCCTTCCAAGTGAAAGTTTGACTGAAGTTACCACATGTAAAACAGTATGTGGAGACGGCTGTGCCTGTTCTCTAAACGTTGATAATAAATGTGTGCACAATGAGTTTGCATAATATTCCATTTCAGTTGGATGTGGCTGGAGTTTGCAGGAATGGCCATTAAACTGTAAAGCTATGCTTATTGATTTGAGCAGCTGCATGACATGACCATCCAGCAGAGGACATGGTTTTCAGCAAACATGTTAAAAGCTGCACTACTCTCTCATTGTATTTCAGATTGAGGTCAGTTTCATCGCTTAGCTTTTTGTTGGGAGATGGCTCTTTCTCAGCATGGCACAGTTTTATCAGCACTAGCACTAAAACGTCACTATCAGAGATGTTCTCAGAATATGTGTGCTGATAACTAGACTACTTATGATTACGTGTTATTACAGATGCCCATTGTGAGACTGTTGACAACCAGGAAAGAGCAAGACCACTCTCCTCTCAATACAGAATGTCCTCCTCTATGCTACTCCTCCTCATCCTCCACATCATAGAGATTGTCTATGGGCAAGGTGAGACTGCGATGTGACTACCTGGTTGGGGTTGGGGCAAGTGGTTTGGAGAATATACTTGCCAAAAAGGACCAGGATTCATTCTGATCACGGATTTTGACAATGCGCCATTTAAAGGTAAATCAATGAATCAATCAATTAAATTGTATTTGTCACATGTGCCGAATACAACAGCTGTAGACCATACCGTGAAATGCTTACTTTCGAGCCCTTAACCAACAATGCAGTTCAAGAAATAGTTAAGAAAATATTTACCAAATAAACTGAAGTAAAAAAATAGTAAAAGAGCGAAACAATAAAATAACAATAACGATAACAACGTAAATAGTCCGGGTGGCCATTTGATTAATTGTTTAGCAGTCTTATGGCTTGTGGTTAGAAGCTGTTAAGGAGCCTTTAGGTCCTAGACTTTGCGCTCTGGTAACACTTGCCGTGTGGTAGGAGAGAGAACAGTCCATGACTTTTGTGACTGGATTATTAGAACATTTTTTGGGCCTTCCTCTGACACCGCCTAGTATTTACAGCGGATGAAATAAGTATTGAACACGTCACCATTTCTCAGTAAATATATTTTCAAAGGTGCTATTGACATGACATTTTCACCAGATGTTGGTAACAACCCAAGTAATCCATACATACAAAGAAACCAAAACAAATAAGTTCAGAAATTAAGTTATGTGTAATAATGTGAAATGACACAGGGAAAAAGTATTGAAAACATGAAGAAAGGGAGGTACAAAAAGGCATGGAAAGCCAAGACAACAGCTGAAAACCATCAGTAATTAAAAAGCAATCCAGCCCCCTGTCAGTGCAAATTAATATCAGCTGGTTCAGTCCCAACTGATGGCCTACAAAAAGGTCTCATTGCCAAGGTGTCACACAAGACATATCTCATGATGGGTAAAAGCAAAGAGCTGTCTCAAGACCTTCGCAACCTAATTGTTGCAAAACAGAATGATGGCATTGGTTATAGGCGCATTTCTAAGCTTCTGAATGTTCCAGTGAGCACTGTTGGGGCCATAATACGGAAGTGGAAAGACAATCATTTCACCATAAATTTGCCTCGACCAGGTGCTCCTCGCAAGATTTCTGACAGAGGAGTGAAAAGAATAATCAGAAGAGTTGTCCAAGAACCAAGGACCACTTGTGGAGAGCTTCAAAAAGACCTGCAATTAGCAGGTACTGTTGTCTCAAAGAACAGTAAGTAATGCACTCCACCGCCATGGCCTGTATGCACGCTCACCACGCAAGACTCTATTGCTGAAATAAAAGCATGTTGAAGCTCGTTTAAAGTTTGCTGCACAACATTTGGAAAAGCCAGTGAAATACTGGGAGAATATAGTGTGGTCAGATGAGCGCAAAATTGAACTGTTTGGATGTCATAATACACACCATGTTTGGAGGAGAAATGGCACTGCACATCACCCTAAAGTTTGGAGGTGGGAACATCATGGTGTGGGGCTACCGACGTGAGTGCTACGGGGCGGTAATCATTTAGGCAGGTTACCTTCGCTTTGTTGGGCACCGGGACTATGGTGGTCTGCTTGAAACATGTAGGTATTACAGACTCGGTCAGGGAGAGGTTGAAAATGTCAGTGAAGACACTTGCCAGTTGGTCCGTGCATGCTTTGAGTACACATCCTGGTAATCTGTCTGGCCCTGCGGCTTTGTGAATGTTGACCTGTGTAAAGGTATTGCTCACATCGTCGTCGTCTGGAACAGCTGGTGCTCTCATGCACGCTTCAGTGTTGCTCGCCTCAAAGTGAGCATTAAAGGCATTTAGCTCATCTGGTAGGCTCGCGTCACTGGGCAGCTCGCGGCTGGGTTTCCCTTTGTAGTCCGTAATAGTTTTCTAGCCCTGCCACATCCGACGAGTGTCAGAGCCAGTGTATTAGGATTAAAACGTAATCCTGTATGGACGATTTTACCTGTTTGATGGTTCGTCTGAGGGCATAGCATCCAGATTAGTGTCCCGCTCCTTGAAAGTGGCAGCTCTAGCCTTTAGCTCGATGCGGATGTTGCCTGTAATCCATGGCTTCTGGTTGGGATATGTATGTACGGTCACTGTGGGGACGACGTCATTGATGCACTTTTTGATGAAGCCGTGGACTGAGTTGGTATACTCCTTAATGCCATTGGATGAATCCCGGAACATATTCCAGTCGGTGCTAGCAAAACAGTCCTGTAGCGTAGCATCGGCTTCATCAGACCACTTCCGCATTGAGCGAGTCACTTAAATGTCCTGCTTTATTTTTTGCTTGTAAGCAGGAATCAGGAGTATATAATTATGTACAGCTTTGCCAAATGGAAGTCAAGGGAGAGCTTTGTGTGTGTTATTTTTCCCTCTGGTTGCACATGTGATATGCTGGTAGAAATGGTTTAAAACGGATTTCAGTTTCCCTGCATTAAAGTCCCTGGCACTAGGAGCGCCGCTTCTAGATGAGCATCTTCTTGTTTACTTTTGGCCTTATGCAGCTCGTTGAGTGCGGTCTTAGTGCCAGCATCGGTTTGTGGTGTTAAATACACGGCTATGAAAAATATAGATGATTACTCTCTTTGTAAATAGTGTGGTCTACAGCTTATCATGAGGTACTCTACCTCAGGCGAGAAATACATTGAGACGTCTTTAATATTAGACATCGTTGTCTTGTTGCTGATTAATGGGACGATACACGGAGCGCTGGTGGAGTGTCATTCCCTTTTTTATTTCGGAGATGTTCTCACGAGGCACAAAATAATAAAAGGAGAAATGACTGAAACTAAACACTAAATACTAATAAAGCAAAGCAAAGTGACTTACTTGCTGAGACACAAGGCAGACAAGTGCAAACACAACAAACAATGATCCACACACAGGTGGATGTGTGTGTGGCCTAAATACTATCCCCAATCAGAGACAACTCCAGACAGCTGTCTCTGATTGGGGATCATTAATTTCCCCAGTTAGTGTGTGTGGACTTGATTGTGCGTCTTCCACTCCCCCTGGTGGGAGTAAGAGGCCTTACCACAACCAAGTCCTCAAAATCGTGCACCAGCTTTTATTGACAAATAGACACACACCCCCGCCCCTCGTCTTACCAGACGTTTCTTCTCTGTCCTGCCAATACACAGAAAATTCAGCCAGCTCCGTATTATCCATGTCGTCATTCAGCCACGACTCGGGGTGAAACATAACTTAATGTCCCGTTGGTAGGATAGTCTTAATCGTAGATAATTCATTTTGTTTTCCTATGATTGCTTGTTGGCCAATAGAACGCCCCATTTTTCTCCGTCTTTTCTTTCCACAAATTACAGGGATTTGGGCCCGTTCCCGAGAAAAGCAGTATATCCTTCGCGTCTGACTCATAAAAAAAAAAATCTGTGTCCAGTTCGAGGTGAGTAATCGCTGTTCTGATATCCAGAAGTTATTTTCAGGCATACGAGACGGTAACAGCAACATTATGTTCAACAATTATTTACAAACAATGCAAAAAAGGAACAAAATAGCACATTTGGTTAGGAGCCCGTAAAACTGGAGCCAATCCCTCCGGCACCATTATACACATTTCTGATTGAAGTGTTTACCTTGAATCTGCGAATACGAAACATTGCCTTTAAAATGTGCATTGCCGACAAAGCGCAATCGGGTTGAAGCCCGGCCTCAATCTAAGCAGGAATACCAACTGCAGTAAGCAATTGAGAACCAAAGGTATTGTAAATTGTTTATATCTTCAAGCTGAATTGCAAAAGAATGTTAGAGGGGAATAGAATGGCCTTTGGTTAACCTTACAGCTGCACAATATTAAAGATACCGTGTATCTTGGCCTCTGGAGCCTTATCAGGATGTTATTAGAGTGGTTTGTGATGAACACATTGTGACACACACACACACACACACACACACACACACACACACACACACACACACACACACACACACACACACACACACACACACACACACACACACAGCAGCAGCAGCAAAGAGTGTGAGAGTGAGGCAGCCCAAGGTTAATGTGCCCTCAGTGTGGTGAGTGTTTAGGCTGGACAGGGCCTGATGAATGACTTGGCTCTGTGTGCATGCCAGCACTCAAACGCACACCAGGGAGAGGGGAGCATGGGACAGATGGAGCTCCTTAGGAGGGCTCTGACTCTGCCTGTCTTAATGGGAGAGCATGAAGGGAAGGAAGCTGAAGAGTTGACAAGGATAGGAGGAAAAGTTGAAGACTGTTCGCAAGACCCATAGCCCATTCCAATACATTTATATTTGCAAGCAAATAGTTTTAAAGCATGAAGACATTATATTTGTATTACAATCATTGTGACGCACAATCTCTATATTCACAGCAAAGCAGTAGGGATTCTTTCCACTGTGAAAAAAATCTGAATGTCTGGGGAAGTATTGTCCTTTTGTTTTCAGTAGCAGGTCAAAGCCACAAGATGGCAGCACTATTCAGCACTAGAAACAGTGGACAGCTCCCTCTTCATGTTTTACATCAGAAGGCACCGAGTATGGTTTTTGCCTTATAGTGCGATGGGTTTGGTGTAATGATGGTGTCTGTACTTATTAATTGTCATATACAGATTGTGAGGTCTTTAGATCTAGGTTATGGTGTTATCATTGATGGCTTGACAAATAACACTATACTCTCATTTTCATAGCATAACATTTTCTGGCATTCTACATTTCGTCATAATTAAGTTGCTCAAGTGTCTGACAGATTGTTGCAAAATAAACTGTCTGCAAAGCTGCCAACATTGCCAAAATCAATGTTCTCATTGTAGTTCTCATTCAGACTTTCTCCTGAATTTAAACAGTTTTGTAAGTTCCCTGGGTGGGATTTTATAGTTGTCCTAGCTTTCAACCTTTGAAGGCTTGTTGGTATGTGTGTGTATTTGTGTGTGGGTTGTATATTTTTTGGATCAACACACTTGCACAGAAATAGTTAATCACATCTGCCTTTACATGTCCACATTTATCTTAGCTGTGTTTGTAAGAGACTGACATAAAACCTTGCCTTCATCAGAGATTAGTTATCTTAAAGATGTTCCCTTGTGTGTGCTTTGTGTATTTATCGCTGACTACAGACTCGCTCAAAACGGAAGTGGTCGCTGACTATCAGTAACAGTTGGCTGTATCTTAGCATGGCCATTCACAGATAAACATGGAGAGAATAACTAAGGCAGTGCTGAAAGTCAATGGGGAGATAAGCGTCTAACGTACAGTCGTGGCCAAAGGTTTTGAGAATGACACAAGTATTGGTCTCCACAAAGTTTGATGCTTCAGTGTTCTTAGATCTTTACGTCAGTAGTTACTATGTTACACTGTATTCCATAAATGTCAAAGGCTTTCATATTTCCAGTGTTGACCCTTCTTTTTCAAGACCTCTGCAATCCACCCTGGCATGCTGTCAATTAACTTCTGGGCCACATTCTGACTGATGGCAGGCCATTCTTGCATAATCAATGCTTGGAGTTTGTCAGAAGTTGTGGGTTTTTGTTTGTCCACCCGCCTCTTGAGGATCGACCACAAGTTCTCAATGGGATTAAGGTCTGGGGAGTTTCCTGGCCATGGACAAAAAATGTCGATGTTTTGTTCCCCGAGCCACTTTGTTATCACTTTTACCTTATGGCAAGGTGCTCCATCATGCTGGAAAAGGTATTGGTCGTCACCAAACTGTTCTTGGATGGTTGGGAGACGTTGCTCTCGGAGGATGTGTTGGTACCATTCTTTATTCATGGCTGTGTTCTTAGGCAAAATTGTGAGTGAGCCCACTCCCTTGGCTGAGAAGCAACCCCACACATGAATGGTCTCAGGATGTTTACTGTTGGCATGACACAGGACTGATGGTAGCGCTCACCTTGTCTTCTCTGGACAAGGTGTTTTCCGGATGGCCCAAACAATCGGAAAGGGGATTCATCAGAGAAAAAGTCCTAAGCAGTCTAATCCCTGTACCTTTTGCAGAATATCAGTCTGTCCCTGATGTTTTTCCTGGGTGCCCTGACGCCTTCTTCACAACAATTGAACCTCTCTCCTTGAAGTTCTTGATGATCCGACAAATGGTTGATTTAGGCACGTGTTTCCTTGCAGGTAACCATGGTTGACAGAGGAAGAACAATGATATTAAGCACTACCCTCCCTTTAAAGCTTCCAGTCTGTTATTCTGACTCTAACAGCATGACAGAGTGATCTCCAGCCTTGTCCTCGTAAACACTCTCACCTGTGTTAACGAGACAATCACTGACATGATGGCAGCTGGTCCTTTTGTGGCAGGGCTGAAATGAAGTGTAAATGTTTTTGGGGGATTAAGTTCATTTTCATGGCAAAGAGGGACTTTGCAATTAATTGCAATTCATCTGATCACTCTTCATGACATTCTGGAGTAGATGCAAATTCCCATCATCAACACTGAGGCAGCAAACTTTGTGGAGACCAATACTTGTGTCATTCATACATGACAGTATTTTGTAAGGGGCTGTAAAGTTATAACATAGCCTGTTATTTTCCCCTTTCCAATAAAAAGGTTGAAATATCAAAACATTGGAGTGGACACACACGCACACAAACATAATGCACAAACAAATACAAAAATTATTCACACATAGAGAGTGAGAGAAAGCACACAACAACATCTATTATTCAGTGAAGGTCGAGAGCAGCCCAGAGAAGTCGTGTAGAGAAGCAATATTGCAGAGCTGATGTTCTAGCCAGCCTCTCTTCCAGCTGCTGCTGCTGCTGTTGTTACTAATTTTCTTAATCAGTCCAAGTGAGAGACCCTTGCTGAATCACATTAAGGATTGTGTCTCTACCATGTGCCCACAGTAAATCCCACTGCAGTCTCACTGTATCTTCCACTACACATGTTTTCAGACTATCGTATTAGTTTTGCAATTTTTCTTCTGATGAAGTGCTCAGGTTCAGCCTTAAGCTTAGGGCCCATAATCAGTACATTTAAGGTAGACTGCTCTAGGATGTGTCTGGTCCATCTGTTGTGATCGAATTACTCTCAGACTTCATTTAGCCTTCCAAGAGGTGTATGGCTGAGGGGAGGACCCATGTTAATATGTTGATGAGTGGCTGTGTGTGCTGGGGGGGGAAGCCTGCTTGGTTGTGACTGCGTGGCAGATGGTTGCACAGCTCCTCTCACCAGTGCAGCCAGAATTTTGCAGAGTCAGATTTACTCAGGGTAGCACTCTCATGCAGAGAGGGGTACAACTGAGTATAACTGCTGTCAGACTATGTTTTGCATATGTATACTGTTTGTCAGTGGGTTACTTCAGCTTTTGCCTTTGTTGAATATTGACTTAATTGTATTTGTATGTAATTGTATTGTCGACAAGACTGTGCACAAGCCATTATGATCCTGAGTGGCGCAGCGGTCTAAGGCACTGCATCTCAGTGCTAGGGGTGTCACTACAGACCCTGGTTTGATCCCAGGCTGTAATCCAGCGAGCCATGATCGGGAGTCCCATAGGGCGGTGCACAATTGGCCCAGCGTTGTCCGGGTTAGGGGAGGGTTTGGTCGAGGTACGCCGTCATTGTGAATAAGAATTTGTTCTTAACTGACTTGCCTAGTTAAATAAAGGTTAAAAAAAAGTTTTTTTTACTCCTAAGACACAGCACAGATTTAAAAAAGTACTTTTCCCTTGGTGCAACAGATAGGGATGCTTTTGCGATTCTCCCTATGGCCACTGGATGACAGTGTTAAGGTGGAAACATTTGGCTCTGCTGGAGAAATTAACCAGTTGAAATGTGGAACACTGATATATTTCATCTGTCACACTCCTTGCCACCCATTGCATTGAATTTTATATGTATTTCAGGGAAAGAGAAGATGGAATAATCAATGATGATATGGGACTTTGAAGAATACTGTTTGTGAGTCTCACTGAGAAAAAAGTTGTAAATGTGAAATGTGTCTTCCGCATTTAACCCAACGCCTCTGAATCTGAGAGGGGTTGGGTTAAATCGACATCCACGTCTTCGGCCCCCGGGGGACAGTAGGTTAACTGCCTTGTTCAGTGGCAGAACAACAGATTTTTACCTTGTCAGCTCAGGTATTCGATCAAGCAACTTTTCGGTTACTGACCCAACGTTCCTACCCTCCAGGCCACCTGCCGCCCCTCGTGGGTATTACTACTATGCTATGATCTAGTTCTAATACGAAAATAGCCTATATATTGCTTACAGAGATCTACAATAATGAACAATACTTTAATAATATGATACCCTGATTTGGTGTTTTCTGAAAGTGCCTTTTCATTTTCCATTGTTCAGTGGGAAAAGAAACCATCAGACTGTTCCTTCCTGGTCGGCCTCAATAGACTCCATATGAAAGGCAGTCAGTCCAATGTTAGAGGTAAAATGTCACTGTGACTGGAGCCCAGATTGAAAGTTGAACCTGCCTGGACCTAATTTTGCTGCATATGCACTGGTCAGCCCTGTGACTGGTACAGTTGTAATGGCACGCATTCAGCTAAATTATTTTTTAAACGTTTGGAGAGTGGCAGCAACAGAACATGTGAATTATTGTGTGGATTATAATTAATGTATATTTCCAGGAGGGGTTGATACATTTTTCGTAAGGGCAAATCGAGTCTAACATTTTAAATTGGAAATTGCTAACTTTGGAAGGCTTTGTAAACCTGGAATACACTACAAGCTTGCATTTCCTGCTGTGCAGGCAAATTCTCAACAACAAAAGACCAGCAGAGGGAGTGGATCTCTCTTGTCACCTGTGCCCTGGCTGCCTGTAATTTTCTGTCACCATGCAGGAGCCTGTGGGTGTTCTGCTGCTGTGACAACCTCTCCCCTCACTGACTGTCTTACTTGCTGTCTCCCTGCTGTAAACGCCACTGACGCCTTGTTTTACCTTAGCTGTCAATGGGAGACTCACACATGCATACCTGCTCACAGTCACAATACTGTCTCAACAGATACAGTATCTCACTGAATATCTGTATGAAATACTTTTCCAACCTATGCACTGTACATGCCAAAATGAAGCAACACCAACATAACATGTCTTAATAGGGTGTTGGGCGACCATGAACTGCCAGAACAGCTTCAATGTGCCTTGGCATAGATTCTACAAGTG
The DNA here is from genome assembly GCA_023634145.1 of Thymallus thymallus. Lineage (NCBI taxonomy): Eukaryota > Metazoa > Chordata > Actinopteri > Salmoniformes > Salmonidae > Thymallus > Thymallus thymallus. The sequence continues at coordinate 29,013,912 of CM042390.1, read as the reverse complement.
TCTGGAACTCTACTGGAGGGACGCAACACCATTCTTCCATGAGAAATTCTATCATTTGTGCCTTTTTTATATTTGTATTTTTGGGGTGATTTTGGGTTTTGAGTTTTATAGCCAATCTCATGCTATTTTACATATTTTGCCATGAGGCTGAGAGAAAATGTTGCTGTTTTAGAGTTAATTTCCTGCTATTCTACCAATTTTGCCATGGTGCCGTGAGGTCGCCTAGGCAGAGAGCTCCTGTACATTTGTGGAGGGGGGTTGAATAGCTAAATGAGCATTGACTAGGTCTGGGTTACATCCTGCCTGTAAATGTGATGGCAAATCACGTCTTTTAACATAGCTAGCTAACATTTCTAGCAAGCTAGCTAGCTAGTGTGTTTGAATATGCCACCCTGTTTTTTGGTTGTTTCTATGGTCTCCTGACCCATGAAGAGGACTGCAATGGATGGCAGTGATGAATTCATCGCTTAATCTGAGGATTCCTCAGAAGTCTTTATGCAGGCTATCATCATTGAGTGAGTGGGAACTTAACCCACAAGCTTAATCTCGTACAAGTACGAGTCAACAGCTTCGGAGAAGTCACAGTCAGACGGCGTGGCACCTTGAATGGAAAGTGATCTGATGTGCTGCCTGCCTGCCACTGGAGGACCTGCTCATCTCCCCCTGTTTACAAACCCCTCCTTCTGCTCAAGCTATCCCTCTTAATTGTCACCCCATCTGCTGGAGGCTTGAAACACCCAAAATGTTCAACACTAGCTAACAATTGTTGTAGTCCAGACCTACTCTCTGTTATGTAGCTACACATCTATTTTATTTGATGCTTGTTTATATTTCTTTTCAAGAGCTCTGAGATTATTTCTGTAATGAAACGATCTATAGAAGTTAAATTAATTACGATTATTATTATGAGGCTGAGAGAAAATTGCAGTTTTAAAGCTAATTTCCTTTAACCAAAAATAAATAAAATCATGTCTTATGAAGTGTTCATATGCTCTCCGGGGGGCCCGACCTCCAGTGGGGGGTTGGGGGCCCCCAAAGCTTGTGGGGGGTTGCATGGGGTGTGCTACGCCAGTGTGAATGGTGAATAATGTGTTGTGCCATTTTGGAGTCAATTTGATTGTAAATAAGAATAGAAGATGTTTCTGAATGCTACGTTAATGTGGATGCTACCATGGTTACGGATAATCATGAAAGAATCATGAATGATGATGAGTGAGAAATAAATAAATATCATGAAAGAAGATAATACCATCCAAAAAATGCCGACCTCCCCTGTTATTGGTGGTGAGGTTAGCATGTTTTGTTGTAGCCTCTAAACGGCATCTCACTCATCATTATTCATTCATTTATGATTTTTCTTAATCATGACATTATCAGGATAAATTCAGGAGTCTTCAGAAACACCTTATCTACTCACTTAGAAATTAAATGACTTCAGTCATCATTCACCATTCAATACTATTGGGCAAACATTACCCGAGTTTGTAGAGTCACAAGCTTGATGTATTCATTGCGTGCAAGAAGTATATGAGACCAATTACTAAATACTTACACATATTACTTCTTCACATGGGGGAGACTAGATACATAAAGTGCTTTCATTTCTAAACGGTAAAACAGGTATGAAAATACCCTCGAATCAAAGGTGACATTCTGCCTCGTATGAAACATTTGATCACAAATCCAATTTGCTGGAGAGACAAAATGCAAAATTGCATCTTCACTGTCCAAATGCATACGGACTGGAGTGCAGCTCGAATGGAAAAGCAGTACTGCTCATAACACAGCCCAGGTGAGACTGTCCCACCTAACGGGAAGAGGAAAGGGTTACAGTGATGCACTGTTGTTAATGGCGACTGAAGTGGCCATCGATTGACCCACCTTATAGAGGTTCCATGATGCATTTCAATCCCCTTGAAGACATCAATAACTGCACGCACATGCTCACACACACCCACACACATTACCATGCCTCATTATTTTTGCATCTCCTTTTATCTACGTGCGGGTTCCTATCAACCAGCAACAACACACTGACACCTCTGACAGCCTGGTCTCTCTTTCTGCAGCTACATTGATCTGAAGATCTGCTATCCCATCTTGTTCATTGACATGCTTGGATGAGGAGCGGTGAAAGAGCAAGAGAAAGGAAGACAGTAATTATACATGTCTCAGGACGAGGAGGTATGAGGGGGATTTGTGGTTAGCAATGCTTCTGCAGGTGTGTTCTCGCCTTAGAGGACTGTAATTGAGACCATGTCTTGTGGTAAACATTCATTTCTGTTATCTATCAGGCTCTCAGTCTCAACTCTTGTTACTGAGGGGGGAAAACCTTGCACACCCCAGAGATAGCTGGGAACGTACACCACCCCCTCCCTCGCCTCCATACCCCTACACTTCCCCCCTAGTCTCTGAAGCCATCCCCTGCTCTCTCTCTCTCCTTGCTGCTCTATGACGCTGAGCTGACATAGCCGCGTACTGAAGCTGTCACCTCTCTCCTCGGGAAAGCGTTTTTCTGTCAGCTGCTACTTCCAGAGCTGCCTGCCTGCGTGTGAGGATTAGGGATGCCTCTTTTACTTTTCTCCTCTCCTCTCTCCACGGCTGACATTCCTCTACACGTCTCAACCATTAGCTTCATATCTCAATCTCTCTCTCTTTACACTGCTCACTGTACTGCTACACTCTACTCATGCCTCTCTCTCTCTCTCTCTGTGTTCATACCTCTGGACTGGTGTGTTTTCCTCTCTGACACAGTCAGTGCATGCTGCATGGAGGTTTCCTCCGAGTAAACACCAGCAGAACGCCAACTGAACCATCACCACCAACAGCACCACCACTTTAATCAGCAGCAGAACAGCACCAGTGGCTCCAGCTTCACCCGCAGCTGTTTAAGCCTTCACTGTGTGTATCAGAGAGAGAGAGAGTGTGTGAGAAAAAATAGTGAGGGAGAGCTCCACACTGCGCGACTCTGCTCAGCCAGCTTTGTCCTCCAGCTGTCCTGTGCAGCGCTGCTGCTGTGTCTGAGAAAGGACTTCAGTACGCTTCTGGAGCTCTCTAAGGATGTGACTGTGGATACAGCAGCTCTGTCTGCAAGGAGACACCGTCTCACCATTGCACGATGGACTTATGACTGAGACAGACTCAAGATAAACAGACAGCTGATAACTAAGGACAGACGAAAACATACACCTTTTATCAACATCAACTTGGGGATACAATGAATGCGTCTGCAGAGACACCTGGGAACTGGAAATTATGTGAATGGGACTGAGGGTGTAGTGGACAGAGTCATCCCACTCACATCTCACATGCTGCCCTCCCTGTGATTTGATGAGACTGCTGAGTGGAGACCTACTGTCCCAAAGTGGAACCAGTGTATGTGTGAGGAGACACAGGTGCCAGACTGAGCCCTGAGATGTCACCCAGGACCAGGTGTGGATGTGGATGTCTGTCTGTGTGTGAACTGGCTCTGCTCCTCTTCCTGCTCCTGGGAGGACCAGGGGTCAGCCTGCAGGGCAGGGCGCCAGGCAGACACAGGAACAAGGGAGGTAAGTCACACAGAGGTCCTCCAGACTCTGTGGGATTATAGTGTTAATCATGGACTCTTGGATCTGTTTACCTGTGTGTAAGGCATACTGTTTCTGTTTATAGGCTGTGAGTTTGTTGTGGTGGTGGTGGTGGTGGATGTCAGTAAACTGGGCACAGTGGGTCTTTTCTCTGTCTCATGGATTCGACTATGAGCTCAGGCATTATTGTTCTGTATGAATATGTTACTCAGTGAGCTATGTGTTGTGTATCACACCTCTCTCACATTAGTGTGTGTTTGTTTGTTTGTTTTGATAGATAGTTGGTAAACAAGAGGTCACTGAGAACATTTGAAGAGGTGTTTGTGGGAAAGCTACGCTCTGGTCTATCTGGTCCATGGTTCTGATCATCATTTTGGACCACTACTTTTTACCAAGTTCAAGGATGAATATGCATGTGTGTGTGTGAATGATTTCAGTCTACACTTGAGCTCATTTGATTTCATAGCGGACACTTCACAGTGCAGTGATTTTGCTTACCTACTGTGTGTGTGGCCACAGCTTCCATGATGCTGTTAACATATGGAAGACAGGGGTCTGGCCTGGCAGAAAGGACTCTGTGGGTACCAGCCCATGTGCCTCTGCCACACCATGATAGGGACCATGCAGAACAGATGCATTAATTCTGAGGCCACACACCTCCCAGCTAACCCCCAGGGCGCTGCCTGGTCTGGAGTCACCTTCCCCAGGGCCACCCCTATTGCCCCCCTGTGTGGCCCTGCTGATAAAGCTTTGGACTGCCTACTTACCGCTGTGTCCCCATGGGTAGGCTGAGCAGGGGTGGCAGTGACCCATCCTACCCAGCACCCCAGCTCCCTCCTCTCCTCGCAGTCCCTAATCCTATTTGTCGGATTAACTCTCCTCTCTTATCTTCCCATTGGCGCTTTGGGGGGGTGCCCGATGCCCATCCTATCAGCATGGATGGCCCCCCGGTGCCAAGCAGCCCAGCGCTTCAAAGGACCAGCGGTGGAATTCTGATCCGCTTAACCACATTTCCTGTCCCCTTCCTCTCTTTCCTCTTTCTCTTCTCCATGTCCCCTTCGTCTTACCCCTTCTCCTTCTACACTCACCCCTGCACTCATCCCTCTTCTGATTGGAGATGAGTGTGTGTTCATTATTTAGTCGACATTGTCATCCAGGGTGACATGCAAAGCATTTGTCCAAACCACAGTGTAGCTAACATACAGGTAAATATGTTTAGATGTCTCCAGAGAGAGTATACTGTAAAATGATAATGATTACTATGAGCACATGGAAATACACTCTAATGCACTCTCAGATTTTTAAACACTGCAAAGGGATTACCCTCTAACTGCCTGGAGAACCAGGCCTAGCTGAGCAGACGTCGAAACCTCTGAGAGCTGTGCACTTCACTATGACAGTTCTCCATTTCTTCCACCTGCTGCTGCTATAGAGATAGAGGACTCCTCTCTACCTCAGCCCTCATGGCAGTGTGGGTTGAGGTAAGGTGGAAGTGGAAGTGGAGGCAGAGGAGCAGAGTAAATGTGGAGAGAACCATGGGAGAACGGAGGGAACGTCAAGGAGGTCATTACTGTGACTCCCCTGCCCTCCCTGCCTGCCATAGAGAATGCTAATGCCAGTCAAGGCGGTGTATGATGGAGATAGCGCCTCCACTCTGTCACTCAGCCGGAAGAAGCCTGGCCTCAGCTAACAGCATATCTCCTTCTGCTCCTCTTCCCTCCCCAGAGCCAGGCAAGAAAGGAAGAGTTGGGATGTGGAAACAACAACACAAGATGATGACGATGCCTGTAACAACATAAAAATAGGATAATGAAATAGGATAATTTGAATCATAACTTGCCTCTCTACCCAAGAGGTTTGCATAAATCATCCAAATAAATGGGAGATTTTTGCATTAGCTTGCTGTGTTTGCAAGTGATTTCAGATCCTAAGTATGCACATAATACATAGCAAGTGTATAATGCATAGTTAAGTGTTTGTTTTTGTTATGGTTCTCTGTGCAGTCTCTATAGCACTGAGATTTTGATCTGACATAAAAGCTTATAACTTAGAAATGCCTCATGAGCTTAGTTTGACTGTCTACCCAATCAGAACCCAAAATATACACTTGTTATACTCCATTGTTTGTCAAAAAAGTTAATGTGAACACTATATAGCCTCAAAACATATTATAGCTATGTATATCCATTTGAGAGTGGGACCATTTTTCCATCCCCATCCCTTAGCTTTTTACTGAAACAGTGGAGGGAAGCTCGCTTTGTTATTGTTTCTACTGCTGATTGTCACTTTAATTTCCAGAGAACAAAACAATCAGGGCTATCTCATTCCACATCTCTTATTATAGTTGAGAAATACAAAGCTAAATTGGTTGTAATATATTATATATTATGGAAAATATCTGTGGTCTTTGAGTAATCATTTCCATTGTGGAGTATGAAATGTGTATTCCATATCCCTGAGCAGGATGCGGTATCAAGGCAGTGGTATCTAACCCTACCGTAGCTCTGTCCATATCTTTATCTCCACCACTCTCTTAGAGTTAGAGACCAGGAGTCTAGCCTGCAGGGCAGCATAACATCCATGCTTGCCAATAGTAGGAGAGGGCCAAACAGAAACTCCCCTGAGCTCTGATGTTTTGAAATCATATACAGCCGTATTCTTTCGGAGTAATTCTGCTAATACAGTACATTTATAGACCTCCTGTCAACATCGGATATGAAATAGTACAGAATCTAATTTAGTGTTCACCTTGTTGACCTGCTGGATGTGTAGATGCTCTGATGCAGTTCCTTGCTCTGGGCTACAGTAGCATAATGTTGTAACACTATGCCAAGCTCCATCTTCGATGTGTTCCTTTAGGGCCCTCGTGATAGGAGTCGTTGCCATGAGTTACGAGACAATCTGATCGAGGTGTGATGACCTGGCACTCTCCTTAGGAGAGTCTCATGGCCAGTAGTCCAGTTAGCACGGTTAACATGGTGGGATTGACTAGTTAGCCATACAGAGACACGCAGCCCTTTCTCTGACCTCCTCAACCCCATCCTCTCTGTCTCCGTCTTTCCATTATTCTCCTCATTCTGACTTTAATTCTTGCCTCCCATTGGTCTTTCCATTGCTTGTTACTTGTCCTTCCATCACTTCCTCTTCATTCCCCGTCCTCCCTCTCTCCAACACTCCAATCGCTCGGTTGTGGTTATTAATTAGCCTGTGTGTGTGTCCAGTCTGTGTGTAATGCAGATGGACCGATCTCAGATCAGTGGAAGTGACAGTTAGAGACTGCTGGGTGTGTACAGTGGACAATACTGCCTACAATCCATGCCTCCATGCCCACCCTGTCCTCACTGGCCTCCACTGACCTCAGTAAACAAATAGCCCTAGTGGCTGGTTAGCTGCTCAAAGACATGCTCTCTGTGTCATTTTTGTCAAACTGTGAAGGCAGCATGGCTGGTGGCCTTTATCGCTCACACTGATGTGACAGTGGCAGGAGATAATTCCGACTTGACATCAAAACCAAACTGTTTGAGTGTGCATGTATATCCTGTTTTGATGTTCCGTTTTTCTGCCCAAGCTGCTGAAAAAGGGGATAATTTTGAGAAGATATTGCACATGCTCCTCAAATTTCATCAATCACTGTAAAGGAATACAATATGACATGCGGACAGGGTGGGTGCCAGCACCAACAGGAGCTGGTTCTGCTGAAGGCTGTAGTTCTGCCCATCTGGCATTGTCCATGGTCTAGAGTAAATCTCTAGCTGGTATCTATTTCCCCTTGTGTCACCCATTTCCACTCACTCCTGTTGCACATCTGGCATTATCCACATCACTCCATTCATTATTAATCATTGACTATTTGATTAGCCAACAACCTGATATCCTAACCAACCAGATATGACTTGAATGACCAAAATTAAACCAACATGGTCAACCCAATGGAAGAAGTTGTCATAACTTTAACCCCAGACATATTGTACTTCAGCATCTGATTTGAGCACAGCAGAGGAGGTCAGGTGAGCATGCTGAAGGTAAATAATGAAGATGAAGGTGTCTATTTGTTCCATGCAGGGTTGTATTGAGGCCGTCGTCAGGGTGACCTTGACCATCCTAATGGACGACCTCTCAATGAGGAACTAACGCTCACAGCTCCGCTATATGTTGTCGGGTCACATTTGTCTGCAACTCACCTCCTCAGCTACAACCTTACGTTGCATCACCCTGTTTACTGTCTGCTTCACATCTGCTATCTCTGAATGTGTAATGGCCAGGGCTGGTTCTCTCTCCACAACTTATGCATGGAATGTCAATGAGGCCCAGACCTCTCCTAGGATAGCCCCAGTAGTATCTATCCCATGCTCTGCTATCCATTTACATTATATTTACATAATTTAGCAGATGCTCTTATCAAGAGTGACTTACATACATTTTCATACTAGTCCCCCACGGGAATCAAACCGTCAACCCTAGCATTGCAAGCTCCATGCTCTACCAACTGTGAAAGGCGAGCAGGCTAGAAGTCAGCCAATCATGTCTCTACACACTCTCCCCGAATAACACACAGAGGGTTTAGGGGTTAACCCCTGGAATTTATTAACACTTCTATGTTGATACACAGCATAGGGAAGGAAAGGGGGAGGGGGGATTACTCCCTCGGGTTTGCCTTGACACAATCTATACCTCCGGTTTGAGGAGATGATTCACCTACGAGCCACTGATGTGATACGGTAGACAACTTCACCTTCACTGATATGATTAGGAGGTTTTTATTTGGCCACATTGCAGCACCGCAGAATCACTCAAGAGATTATGCTAAATAATTCACAAAGCATTTGGGCAGAGCACTCCCAGCCTTAGAGCCTGCGACAATGTATTACCAAATCCAAAACAAAGAGCATTTTTCATCTTGTGAGGATGGAACAAACAAAGTATCGTAATCAGCTCATTCAAAAGCAGTGGCGATTTTAGCATGTAAATCTTGGTGGAGCAACGATGCATGGCAGCAAAGCCACTACACAACACAACACTAAACAATACATTAATTGCACTATAACGGTGACAAACGGTGCCCACAAACTGTTAGGGCCTACATAAAGCTGTCCCAACTGCAGAGATTTCTTTTCAGTTTTTAAAAAACAACTGAGAACTTGGAAAGCACCCAGACTTGGACCACACCCCTCTCCACTGAATAGCAGGCTAGTGATTGCTTTGCAACGCTTGCAGTTAGCCACTGATTCCTTCCAAACCACTCATAGTTGAATTTGCGATTCCCAAGTTGTTTATGTCCAATTTTGCCCATGAGCACCGATACATTTTATCTATAATTTCTCTTCACATGACATGGATTGAAAAGGATAAGCCAGTAGATTGTCAACTTGATTCATGATGATGACTGCTTGTCTAGCTTGCTAGCTAAGATTTTGAAAGTATGATGATCATGATCAGTCCAATGCTGTGTACAATGCAGTGGTCCAGTGGTTTCCTGTTTGAAATGCTAAGCAGTGTGTTGTGAGCCCATATCAGCCTGTCACCATCATGGAGACTAGAGGATGTCCACTGGCAAAGGTGTAATGTTAAATAGGTAATTGTATTTGAAGATGAATATTTCATGGTGAATGCATCAGCATGCAGTGAGATGACCCCTGTGCTGAGCAGAGAGCTTGCCAGGCAGCCATCTCCCTCTGCTCTGCTTTATGGAGTCTGCTGTTTGTATAGAGTACTGTACTATGGTAGTGATAATTAGGAGGACGTTGCCGATATTCAAGACAGGGTTCAGATTACTGGTGAACTCTCTCTACTAGCTGGACAGTGTGTACCTAATTAACTAATTTAGTTGGAAATGAAGTGACAATAGTCTTCGCTGAGGCAAGATACTGTGTTAGACTGCTCTTTTTCTCTCTTCATCTTTTCTAATCAAGGTGAGTCGTGGATTGGATCCAAGGGTCACATGTTGTTCCCCATTCCCCACTCACATATACACTGGATCATAAAAATGCTGCATGCACAGGGCCATTTTTAAACGTAACCTTGATTTACAATGACAGCCTACACCGGCAAAACTCAGATGACGCTGGGCCAATTGTGTGCTGCCCTATGGGACTCCTAATCACGGCCGGTTGTGATACAGTCTAGATCCAAACCAGGTTGTCTGTAGTGACGCCTCTAGCACTGAGATGCAGTGTCTTAGACCACTGCGCCACTTGGGAGTGATGAATGTGTCACAATACAATGTGAAGGATGATGAATGGAGACATTTGTGTGCGCGCAAGCATACGCTTATGTGTGTGTACATCCAACTATTATCATAATATACAACCAGAAAGTGAATACAGTCGTGGTCAAAAGTTTTTAGAATGACACAGTATTGGTCTCCACAAACATTTCCACTGCATTTCAGCCCTGCCACAAAAGGACCAGCTGCCATCATGTCAGTGATTGTCTCGTTAACACAGGTGAGAGTGTTGACGAGGACAAGGCTGGAGATCACTCTGTCATGCTGATTGAGTCAGAATAACAGACTGGAAGCTTTAAAAGCAGGGTGGTGCTTGAAATCATTGTTCTTCCTCTGTCAACCATGGTTACCTGCAAGGAAACATGTGCCGTCATCATTGCTTTGCACAAAAAGGGCTTCACAGGCAAGAATATTGCTGCTAGTAAGATTGCACCTAAATCAACCATTTATCGGATCATCAAGAACTTCAAGGAGAGAGGTTCAATTGTTGTGAAGAAGGTGTCAGGGCACACAAGAAAGTCCAGCAAGCGCCAGGACCGTCTCCTAAAGTTGATTCAGCTGCGGGATCAGGGCACCACCAGTGCAGAGCTTGCTCAGGAATGGCAGCAGGCAGGTGTGAGTGCATCTGCACGCACAGTGAGGCGAAGACTTTTGGAGGATGGCCTGGTGTCAAGAAGGGCAGCAAAGAAGTGTCTCTCTAGGACAAACATCAGGGACAGACTGATATTCTGCAAAAGGTACAGGGATTGGACTGCTGAGGACTGGGGTAGAGTCATTTTCTCTGATGAATCCCCTTTCCGATTGTTTGGGCCATCCCGAAAAAAACTTGCCCGGAGAAGACAAGGTGAGCGCTACCATCAGTCCTGTGTCATGCCAACAGTAAAGCATCCTGAGACCATTCATGTGTGGGGTTGCTTCTCAGCCAAGGGAGTGGGCTCACTCACAATTTTGCCTAGGAACACAGCCATGAATAAAGAATGGTACCAACACATCCTCAGAGAGCAACATCTCCCAAGCATCCAAGAACAGTTTGGTGACGGCCAATGCCTTTTCCAGCATGATGGAGCACCTTGCCATAAGGCAAAAGTGATAACTAAGTGGCTCGGGGAACAAAACATCAACATTTTAGGTCCATGGCCAGGAAACTCCCCAGAGCTTAATCCCATTGAGAACTTGTGGTCGATCCTCGAGAGGCGGGTGGACAAACAAAAACCCACAACTTCTGACAAACTCTTTGCATTAACTGAATGTCATTGTCTTTGACACTTATGGAATACTTGTAAATATACTTCAGTGTACCATAGTAACTACTGACATAAAGATCTAAGAACACTGATGCAGCAAGCTTTGTGGAGACCAATACTTGAGTCAGTCTCAACACTTTTGACCACAACTGTACATACATGATATGCAACAGCCTGTGCTATCAATTCCCCTCTAGAATGGAGGAGCCATGATCTGTGATTTGTTGTCCATGTTCTCCCAGGCTAGTCAGGCCAGAGATAAAGCCTAGAAGAGAGGGAAACTAAATCAGATTTGCAGCAGCCAAGTTAAACACAATTACACAGTCCACCAGGGAGGGCCACCAAGATACACTGTAATTATGTTCCTGTGTTTGAATTAAACAGGCATCTCTGGTAAAGAGAGAAAGACTGTCCATCCAACAGACTATTTCTGAAGACATAATATAATGGAGGGAGGGTGAGAGGAATGAGGATGATGTGTTATTGCAGGGTTCCCCAACTGGCGGCCCGTGGGCTGAATTTGGCCTGCGGGTGGTTTAATAACTTTTTTCATTGTTGGACATAAAAGACTGAAAACACGAGGACATCAGCTCCAAGTGATTTTAATTTCAGAAATCTGATCCCAAGTATAATAGAAAGACACGTGATCATATACAAATGTAAGCACGGTTTGAAATTATGATGTTTTAGTCAAACATTATATCTGTTTGGGCTTCTTGCGGTCAATTTGCAGTCTATAAATGATTTGTAATTGCGTTCGTCCCCCGACCATCCGCTCAAAAAATCTGCCTGAAATAAAAGAAAGAAGTGATACGTCTATATTATTTGAAGTCAGATGAGTCGAGTGTTGGTTTCTTGAGGAGGGGAGCTGCTTGGGTTATTTGAAGTCAGAGGCAACGCAGCCAGTGGTCAGGGATGAATTGATGAGGGAAGTGAGAAATGGGAGAATGTCTCCAGAGATGGTCTGGAGAAGGGAGAAGGGGATGAGGTCGAGTTGGCAGGTTGTCGGTGGCCAGACCTCACTAGTTGCAGGATTTCATCTGGAGAGAGAGGGTACTAGTGGACTCAATAGGCTGAGTGTATAAGGAGTGGATGTTGTCAACCTTTTTTTCAATGTGGTTGACATAGTCATCCACATTGAATTTAAGTAGGGAGGAGAAGGTGGAAAGGGTTTCCTAGGGTTAGAGGCAGAAGCATTATGGTGAAAGAAAGTGGATTTAGAAGCAGACACAGAGGAAGAGAAGGTAGAGAGGAGGGAGTGAAAGGATGATAGGTCCTCTGGGACGTTATTTTCCTCAATTTTCGCAGTGAGTCACTCAGCCTCGGAGCATGAGGGGCGAGCCAAGCCGACCGGGAGGAAAGGGGACAGTGCTAGTCATAGGATGCGGAAAGGGAGGAGAGTAGGGTCAAAGAGGCATACTCAGGAGACAGGAGTGTGAAGGATTTAGCAGAAGGGAGAGATGATAGAAGAGAATTGAGTAGTGGGAGAGAGAGAGTGACTAAGGTTAGAGGAAAGGGAAACAGAAAGGACCTGGATGGGGGTTGCAGTGATATTAGTAGGCAAACAGCCTCTAGTAAAGATAAGGTCAAGCATATTGCCTGCCTTGTGAGTTGGAGGTGATTGGGAAAGGGTGAGGTCAAAAGAGACAAGGATGGAAAAGAGAGAGTTGGAACGATATTAATCCAAGACAGACATCGGGAGGTTGAAGTATCCAAGTACGAAGAGCGGTGAGCCATCGACAAGAAATGAACTTATCAAGGTGTCAAGCTCGTTGAGGAACTCTCCAAGGGCACCTAGTGGGCGATAGATGACAATGTTAAACTAGTGACAACATGTAATTGAAATCATGAGAGGGAAAGGTGACAGGGGGAGAAAAGAGAAATCTCCAGTTAGTAGCCTTGTGCCTCCACCGCAATGACCAGATGCTCTTGGACTAAGAGAGAAAACGTAGTCAGATGAAGAGAGAGCAGCTGGAGTAACAGTGTTCTCTGGGTTGATCCATGTCTCTGTCAGGTCCAAAAGGCTGATATGAACACTCCATTCTTTATTATAGAAAATATTTTAGGCGCTTTTTATCCCCGATTGGTAGTTTCGATCTCCGAAACATAATCCACCAAACCACGCTGCTTCTTAACACACTGCTTGCGTAACCCAGAAGCTAGCCGCACCAATGTGTAGGAGAAGTTCAACTGACGACCAGGGTCAGCTTGCAGTTGCCTGTCCCGCCACAACGAGTCGCTATAGTGCAATGAGCCAAGAATATCCCATCGGCCAAACCCTCCCCTAACCCGGACGACTCTGGGCCAATTGTGCGCCGCCCTATGGGGCTCCCGGTCACGGATGTCTGTAACACAGCCCAGGATCAAACCCGATGCTGTAGTGGTGCCTCAACACTGCGATGCAGTCCCTTAGCCCGCTGCGACACTCAGAAGACCCAAACTCTGCGTGCTTGAGACCCGGAATTCCAAATGGGTTGTGCACACAGGTAGACTACATTAGAAAGGTTGCAGCCAAGGGGTGGGGAGCGTCTGTAAAGCCTATAGGGGGAGGAGTGAACAGGTATAGAAAACATACAAATAGTTGCCAAAGCTAAAGAAATAACAAAAAGGGAAAAAATAACTAGGTAAGATACTAAAGTTTCCTTCCTCTAACAACTCAGTCGCCGAAACTTAGACGGTTTTGCTGTCTTAGTTTTGCCAACAAGACCGCCACTGACATGACCGCCGCTTACAGCTGCCAATGAGAATCCGGGGGAGACTGAAGTTCTAACACTAATTGCTAATTGCCTAGCAGAGGTGAAGAGCACACCTCCCTGTACTAATTGCTGATTGCCTAGGAGAGGAGAAACCTCTCCCCCTCCAATACAGCCACTGATTACCAAAACAAGTTACAAATTGCCTTGCCCCTTAATCCTGGTTGATGTGTCAACAATCATCTGCAATTTATGAGCAGTCAGCAGTTCACACACCAAGCAGGCTACTGGGAAGACAGGCAGCATTTAAAGTACAGTAGATGGCCCTAGCTAGCAAAATAAAACTATACTAGACAACAACAGATAAAGATACAAATTATAACTATCACTCCTGGAGATATCAGGAGTCCTCTACAGTACATCAACTATTATTTGGTGTACTGTAATGTTCTCTACTGTGCTGTACTGCACTGAACTATACTCAACTTTTCTTTACTGTACTCTACTGTACTGTGCTATCCAAACTTGTAAACCCAACTGGAGTTTGTGATTACTATGATTTCCCATTGCAGCCAATGTAATTACAGAAATTCCATTAACTATTTTAATCACTTAATAATTAATAAACAAAATTGATATCTACGGAAGCCCTGAAACTGAAGAAAATAAAAAGTAGACTCATGGGAATTATCTTGTTGGAACTAATTAGTATCTTGTTAGAACGACTTAGTAAAGAACTGTTTTTTTTCTTTGAATTTGACATGCTGCAATGAACATCACATGTTGGTGTTCATGGGTCATTTTACATGGAAATGACAAGGTTTTAAAATGACAGAGAATAATGTTTTAATTTAAATCACTCTGACAGCGCTCAAGAGTTCCTCTATGGAGATGGGAGAACCTTCCAGAAGGAAAACCATCTCTGCAGCACTCAATCAGGCCTTTATGGTAGAGTGGCCAGACGGAAGCAACTCCTCAGCAAAAGGCACATGACAGTCCGCTTGGAGTTGACCAAAAGGCACTAAAAGGCACTTACAGGACTCTCAGACCATGAGAAACAAGATTCTCTGGTCTGATAAAACCAAAATTGAACTCTTTGGCCTGAATACCTAGCGTCACGTCTGGAGGATACCTGTCACCATCCCTACGATGAAGCATGGTGGTGGCAGCATCATGCTATGGGAATATTTTTCAGCGGCAAGGACTGGGAGACTAGTCAGGATCGAGGAAAAGATTAACAGAGCAAAGTACAGAGAGATCCTTAATGAAAACCTGCTCCAGAGCTCTCAGGACCTCAGACTGGGGCGAAGGTTCACCTTCCAACAGGACAACGACCCTAAGCACACAGCCAAGACAACGCAGGAGTGGCTTCGGGACAAGTCTCTGAATGTCCTTGAGTGTCCCAGCAAGAGCCAAGACTTGAACCGATCTAACATCTCTGGAGAGACCTGAAAATAGCTGTGCAGCGACACTCCCCACCCAACCTGACAGCTCTTGAGAGGCATTGGAGACATTGCACAAAAACAGGTGTGCCAAGCTTGTAGCGTCATACACAAAAGTACTTGAGGCTGTAATCGCTGCCAAAGGTGCTTCAACAAAGTACTGAGTAAAGGGTCTGAACCCTTATGTAAATTTGACATTTCAGTTTTATTTTTATTTTAATAGATTTGAAAACATTTCTTAATACCTGTTTTTGCTTTGTCATTATGGGGTATTGTGTGTAGATTGATGAGTTAGGAAAACAATTTGTGGAAAAAGTGAAGGGGTCTGAATACTTTCCAAAAACACTGTAAGTAACTGCTATATATTTTGGAAGTAAGCTTCTAAAGAGATACATATGAGAAATCCCAACAAACCCCCCCTCTCACATCCGATCCCCCTCTACTCCCTTAATCAATCCTGGCACTTAGTATCTGTTCTAAATACCCTAATCTGTACCATACTCACGGTGGTGCCTTAAGTGCTGACCCACATTGACTAAGGGGGAGAGGGTGTCCACATTTCCTCGTCTCTGGGATGTCTGAGCTTAGACTTACAACCACCAATACTTTAAAAGGTGGTGCTTGTGTTCTGCTCTCTTCAGGGGAAAGAGAGGCACAGTAGTGATTTTCTCTACAGTAGTAGAGAGGCATAGCTTATAAGAAATCACGCTACGCCCTCCGACGAACCATCAAACAGGCAAAGTGTCAATAAAGGACTAAGACTAAGACTGAATCCTCCTACACCGGCTCTGACATTTGTCGGATGTGGCAGGGCGTGCAAACTATCATGGATTTCAAAGGGAAACCCAGCCGAGAGCTGCCCAGTGACACAAGCCTACCAGACGAGTAAAATGCCTTCTATGCTCGCTTCGAGACAAGAAACACTGAACCATGCGTGTGAGCACCAGCTGTTCCGGACAACTGTATGATCACGCTCTCCATCCGATGTGAGTAAGACCTTTAAACAGGTTAACATTTACAAGGTCTTAGGGCCAGATGGATTACCAGGACACATACTCAAAGTGTCATCACTGATAATTTTAATATCTCTTTGAACCAGTCTGTAACACCTACATGTTTCAAGCAAACAATCATAAACCTGTGCCTAAGAACGCCAAGGTAATCTGTCTAAATGACCCCGTAGAACTCACATCTGTAGCCATGAAATGTTTTGAAAGACTGATTTTGTGCTCCCGAGTGGCGCAGTGGTCTAAGGCACTGCATCTCAATGCTAGAGGCATCACTACTGACCCTGGTTTGATCTCAGGCTGTCTCACAACAGGCCGTGATCGGAAATGCTGTTCATTGACTACAGCTCAGCGTCCAACACCATAGTGCCCTCCAACCTCATCAGTAAGCTAAGGACCCTGGCACTGAACATCTCCCTCTGCAACTGGATTCTTTAAATCCTAACAGGCCGCCCCCAGATTGTACTCCCGGGTCACCCACGACTGTGTGGCCATGCACAACTTCAACACCATTATTAAGTTAGCTGACAACGTGATGTTGGTTGGCCTGATCACTGACGATGATGAGACAGTCTATAGGGAGGAGGTCAGAGACCCCTCAATGTGGACAAAACAAAGGAGCTTATCGTGGACTACAGGAAATGGATGGACGAATACGCCCCCATCCACATCAATGGGACTGTAGAAGAGCGGGTCGAGAGCTTCATGTTCCTCGGTGTCCACATCAATAAGGACCTACAGTATCACGGTCCATAACACACCAACGCAGTCTTAATAATAATCATATATTTTATTTGTAGAGCATTTTTTTATAATAATAATTTTTCATTATTAAAAAAGTGCTACAGAATGAATCAAGATTAAAACAGAACATAGGCAAAACATAGACAAAAGGTTTTTAGGCTTTTCTTAAAAGGTTCCGTGGTTTGTGGGGCCCTTAGATGGTCTGGGAGGGAGTTCCACAGGCGCGGAGCGGCTGAGCAGAAGGCCCGATCCCCCATGGTACGGAGCTTGGTTCTGGGGTGGTGAAGAAGGGCATTGTTTCCAGAGCGGAGGTTGCGTGAAGAGGTTTGTGGTGTAATTAATTCTTTCAGGTAGGAAGGAGTGTTTCCGTGGATGCACTGATGGGTGAGAAGGGAGATTTTGTAGTCGATCCTGTATGAGACAGGAAGCCAGTGGAGTGAGTGAAGGATGGGTGTGTTATGGTCGTATTTTCGTATCTTCATTAGGATCCTAGCGGCGCTGTTCTGGATGTATTGAAGTTTTTGAAGGCTCTTTCTAGGAGTCCCAATGAGGAGAGCGTTGCAATAGTCCAGCCTTGAGGAGACAAAGGCATGGACAAGTTTTTCACATCTGACAGACAAGAGTTTGGCAATGTTCCTGAGGTGGTAGAAGGAGGTCTTACACAGATGTTTAATATGGGCGTCGAATGTGAGGTTAGCATCAAATCTTACACCCAGGTTGGTGACTGTCGATGATAGAGGTATATTTTGACCAGAGAAGGTGATGTGGGTTATGGGGGATGACTGGACCTGATGTGTTGTGCCAACTAAAATAGCTTCTGTTTTGGAGCTATTTAGCTGTAGGAAGTTTGCTTTCATCCATGCCTTTATCTCCTCAAGGCAGGAGCTCATTGATGATTGTGATGACGGTAATGATGATGATGATGACAGTGAGACTGCAGATGAGGTAAGGTCAGTTTTTATATATAGCTGAGTGTCATCGCCATAGCAATGAAATGATATTCCATGCTGGTCGATGATTTGCCTGAGGGGAAGAGTGTAGAGGGTGAACAGAGTGGGGCCGAGAACCGACCCCTGAGGGACACCACAGGTGATTGTGTGTGTCCGAGACTTTGCACCTCCCAAAGAGACATACTCTGGTGTCTTCTTCCAGGTACAGCAGCGTTCTGATGACGTAGAGGCCGTGCGACAATGCGCTAAGCTGACCAGAAGGATGGAATGGAGTCACCTGACTCGGGAAAAACAAACTTTCGACGGCAGCTTCTATGGATGTAGCGGGGTCGGCTTTTAAGTTTAAGTTGTTTAATGGCTGAAATACATGCTGAAGTGCTGTTATTTCTAAAATTGAGCAGTTGCTCTTGAAGAGGGCACGACAACTGCCCCCTCAGGAGGCTGAAATTATTTGGCATGGGCCCTCAGATCCTCAAAAAGTTCTACAGCTGCACCATTGAGAGCATCTTGACTGGATGCATCAGTGCTTGGTATGTCAACTGCGCTGCATCCGACTGCAAGGCGCTACAGAGGGTAGTGCTTACAGCCCAGTACATCACTGGGGCTGAACTCCCTGCCATCCAGGACCCCTATACCAGGCGGTGTCAGAGGCCCTAAAAATGGTCTAAAACTCCAGCCACCCAAATCATAGACTGTTATCTCTGCTATCGCACGGCAAGCAGTACCGAAGTGTAAGCTTTTTACATAAGCTGCTGCTACTCTGTTTATTATATATCCTGATTGCCTAGCCAATTGTTTTCTGTATTCAGCAAATAAGTGTCTTACTTTTCAACTCTGCACTGTTGGGAATGGGCTCGTAAGTAAGCATTTCATTGTCTATACCTGTGACCAATACAATTTGATTTTATAGTATTTTCTGACTCATATTATCCATACGTAATGGCCCCCATTCATCACTAAAACAAAGTGTAAATGCGCCGTTGCTTCCTTGCCGAGCAGAGCTCTCTATTGGCGGTGTGGTATGTATACTTTGGTGTGGTATACTGTGGTGTGGTGTAGTGTGGTACACAGTGGTGTGAGGGCCAGTCTTCTGCAGACCTGTGGGGCTGACTGATATGTTTCATAACCTCAGGAATAAATAAAACAGAAGAGAGCAGAGATCCAGAGCAATGCTCAGTGTGCTGAGAGGGCTTCTGTAGCAACTTTGGGATAAAATGGTCACCTCATACATCCATCTCAATGCTACGGTTTTGCCTCCTTTCCTCACAGTGTGCTACGGCTATGCTACAGTATATGACACTATTTCCTTTCCTTTATAAATGCCACTGCTTTGTAAAATGACTTCCTATTTCACACATGAACAAGTGTTTAGTATACACATGTGTGAATTAAAAATACGTTTTTTGGGGCAAATCCAAACTCCCCCGGAGAGTGGGGTCACGGTAAGGGTCAGCCATTATGAACAAGCAATTAGGGTTAAGTATCTTGCTGAAGGGAACATTGACAGTTGTTCCACACTGTCGACTTGGGGATTCAAACTAGCAACCTTTCTGTTACTGGCCCAAAGCTCTAACCACTAGGCTACCTATTGCCACATGAATGAATAGGGTATAAAATACAGTATCAAAAATACAGTCGACATCATAAAAAGTTTAGATAATACATGAGGTTATTAAAATTGAACCAATTCGCCAAAGGTGAAACAGAGGAGCATTGATATGATATCAGTATCCTTCAGGTACAGTCCTGTCTATGTGGCGCCAGCATCTCATACCCCTTTCGCAGATGTACTATGCAGTATAGAGACACACTGTTGGGTTCAGCCTGGATGTGAGAGTGCATGTGACATGGGACCTTTTGCCTATGAGATCATCCACACCAGAGACCTGTCTGTTCACTGCCATCATCCTCCATCACAAAAAAAATATACCTGATCTTGTATGAATAAATTTTACATGAACATTTTTCGATTTGGGAATCAACATCTGAAATTATTCATCACTGAAAAATAAAGAGACAGATATTTTTTTAAATTACAAAGATTAAAAAAAACACTCTACTGGGGAGATGGTGTTGGATGGGGATGGTGTTGGATGGAGATGGTGTTGGATGGGGATGGATATGTGAGGAGGTGTGTGTGTGTGGCACAGAGTTACATTTTAATGACAAAGAAAAATTATTAGAGAGAAGGATGAATTGAGAAAAAAGAGTGGGTAATGTGCAGGAATGTGGTGACTTGAGGGGGGATTTTGTGAGGCCACTCTAAGAAGCTTCATGCAGAATGTGCAGAATTCAGCTTTATATCAGGGAAGGATTAAGAAGCCGAAAAGTCACTGAAGACGTTGGTGTTTAATAATGTAAAAACCTACTCTGCGGGGCGGGTGGAGCTGACTCACACTGCCCACTCAGTCCCTGAGTACTACAACACACACACACACACATGCACGCATGCATGCACACGTAAGAGCACACACACGTACAGCATAGATTAAAGAAGAAAAAAAGCAACCATGACAAACTAATTTATGTGTGACACAAATGTACCACCACCAGTGGCCACTCACTGCCTCCCAGTCACAGCCTGAGAAAGTCTCTCTATCTCCTGCCCCATTCTTCACCCCAGGCTCAGCACACCAGTCAGTTAACTGCTTTCAACAGCCTTTTCACAAGGCCAATAATGTCATGTTTAGAAATGTTGCACAATCTTACAGATGGTAGCTGGGTTGGGATCTTCATCCTCTACCCTGTATTAGAGTACATCCTGAGCGGGGGCACATTAATATCCTAACACTGGAGGCAATATGATTATTCCTTCACAGTAAAACAGTTTGCAAAACATGGCATTTCGTCCTGCTTGTGTTTTGGAGTATGTGGGTCAGCCTATGAAAATGTTTTTAATGAGATCGTTATTGAAGAAAGCCAATTGCTAATTAGTGTGAAGATTATAGTTTGGTCAAAAAAACATTCATTTGAGTCAGTAATGGCCAGAGCACGCAGGATCCCTTACCGGCAAACAATGAGCTGAAAACTCGAAAGAGTCATGATTCTACAAGCCTCTCGTTCACATAGGGGGCTTATTGGAGCTGTCATTATAGGAGCTGTCATTATTGGAGCTGTCATTATTGGAGCTGTCATTATAGGAGCTGTCATTATTGGAGCTGTCATTATTGGAGCTGTCATTTGTGACTGAGACTTGTAAACACGTGCTTTAAACAATGTACAAATCAGTTTATTTATTGATACATTTTAAACAAAGTCTAGTTGCTTATGTTGTGGCCCCAACTGGACTAAATTGTGCACGACTCTTAGCAGAATGCATTGCTTGACTGCCGTGAGGGTGGTAAGCACAATGAACTGCAGCACATCTCTGGAGCCGCTAAACCGGAGGATCGTGTATTAGTCCTGCTGTAGATAGGACTTATTGTGGCCAGCACTTGCAGGTCAAATGAACAAACTTAATTAAACAAGTCACTCAGAATCTTACTTTTGGCCGAAACCATTTGGATTATTTGACTGAAACCCCAAAAACGTACATAGCCTACTTTCCAGGAAGTAGAAGAGGACCGACAAACTTAAATATAGAGGTTAGTGTAATGAATACTCTTAGTCCAGAATTGGATTCAAGCGCAGTGCGCAGAAGGTTTAATGATACGTCCCAATAGGATACAAAAAGTAGAATCCCAAGAAAAGGCAGCGGTACAAAAGGGCTAGGCAAAATTCATAATCCAAAGGCAAGCAAAAATCCAGAAATACAGAAGGCTAATAACACGACGAATGAAGGCTCAGTAAAGCGTACAGAATAAACAATACCTCACAACACAAAACACACCAGAACTGCTTAAATAGAGGTAGTAGCAAGCTACCAGGTGCACTCATCAAGCCAATTAACACCACACAAGCATAGAAATACAACATACAGATAGACCATTCGACAACCAACTGAAAACCCTAAAACCTCACAGAACCCCCTTCTCTACGGGAGGCTCCTGACGACCAGTCTGGCAGATAGCAGGGGTAGTGACCGGACCAGAGGCTAGGATGGACGTCTCGACCGGTCGCGATTAGATCCGGTACTTGAACGAGAGCCGAACGGGTCGGTGTCGTTTGTCCGCAAACCTTTTCTGGGCTTGGGAGGCTTGGTGAAGATGCCTGTGGGCTGTCTCCCACACTTGTTGACTCCGACGGAACCACTCGTCGACAGCGGGAACGGTTCCCAGCTCAGTCTCCCACGGGAACATGGGGGGCTGATATCCCAGGACACACTGAAAAGGTGTTAGATGAAGAGATGAATGGATTAAGGAATTTTGAGCATATTCTGCCCAGGCTAGATACCGGCTCCAGTCATGAGGTTGTTGAGAACAATATAGGCGAAGGTACTTCCCAATCTCCTGGTTCAGGCGTTCTGTCTGACCGTTAGTCTGCGGGTGATACCCGGAGGACAGGCTTAGTGTGACTCCTAGTCGGTTGCAAAATGCCCGCCACACCCTGGACGTAAACTGCGGACCTCGATCTGATACTATATCCTCAGGTATCCCATACAGACGAAACACCTGTTGAAACAAACATTCCGCCATGTCCATAGCAGTGGGGAGTTTAGTCAGGGGAATAAGACGACACATCTTAGAAAACCGGTCAACAATGACTAGAATAGTTGTGAAGCCAGATGATTCTGGGAGGTCGGTGATGAAATCCAGGGCAATATGTGCCCAGGGCCGCTGTGGTGTGGGTAATGGCATAAGCTGACCAGCAGGTAACTGACATTGATGTTTGGATTGAGCACATATAGGACATGAGAGCACGTAATCATGTATATCATCAATCAAGGAGGGCCACCAGAATCTGCGAGAGATTATTTTTGTAGTACGACTAATTCCAGGGTGACCCGAGCTCCATGAGGTATGACACCATTGTATTAGTCTAGATCTTACAGATGCGGGTACAAATGTCTTACCGGCAGGCATATCGGTTGGAGCTGCATCGTTTCGTAGGGCCTCCTGAATCTCTGTTTGTATTTCCCATTGAATGGGTCCCACTACACAAGTGGGAGGTAGTATAGGCTCAGGATCTGTTTTGGAAACAGGAGAGTCAAATAGTCGTGACAGGGAATCTGCTTTTATGTTTTTCTTACCCGGTATATAGGTGACAGTAAAGTTGAATCGGGTGAAGAATAACGCCCACCGAGCCTGTCGTGGATTCATCCTTTTTGTGCTCCTCAGATATTCAAGGTTGCGATGATCAGTGAGTACCAGAAAAGGGTGCTTGGCGCCCTCTAGCCAGTGTCGCCATTCCTCTATGGCCAGTACAATAGCGAGGAGTTCCCGGTTGCCCACGTCATAATTCCTCTCAGCGGGAGATAACTTCTTGGAGAAGAAGGCACAGGGATGTAATTTAAGGGATTTTCCCACCCGCTGAGAGAGTATGGCCCCTACTCCAACCTCTGAAGCGTCAACCTCCAGGACAAAAGATAAGGTGGGGTCGGGTTGACGGAGTATGGGCGCAGACGTGAAGAGTTCCTTGAGCTTGTCAAAAGCAGAAAGGCCTGCGTCGGTCCACTGTAGGGCAAGTCCCTTTTGGCTGGTTAGTGCTGTGAGTGGGGCCGCAGTGGTACTAAAATTGCGGATAAATCTACGGTAGTAATTTGAGAATCCCAAAAAACGTTGCAGCTCCTTCACTGTCGTCGGTCTAGGCCAGTTGCGCACCGCAGATACCTTCCCCTCATCCATGCTGACTCCACTGGGAGTCAGCACAAACCCCAGGAAACTCACAGTGGAGACATGGAACGCACTTTTCTCAGCCTTAACAAACAGACGGTGGTCCCGTAGTCTTTGCAAAACCCTTTCCACATGCTGCACGTGTTCAGTCAAGGACTTGGAGTAGATGAGAATATCATCGATGTAGACGATAAGGAATTGATTGATCATTTCCTGGAATATGTCATTCATAAACGATTGAAACACTGAAGGGGCATTGGTGAGACCAAAAGGCATAACTAAATATTCATAATGTCCTCGGGCAGTGAGAAAAGCAGTCTTCCACTCATCCCCTTTGCGAATGCGTACCAGATTATAAGCACTACGAAGATCTAGTTTAGTGTAGATAGTTGCGTGTCCAACTTGTTCTAAGGCTGCTGGGATCAGTGGAAGGGGAAAACAGGTTTTTATAGTGATGTCATTGAGGGCTCTGTAATCTATGCACGGGCGGAGACCGCCATCCTTTTTGCCCACAAAAAAAAAACTGGATGCGGCCGGGGAGGTGGATGGACGAATAAACCCCATGTTTAGTGCCTCATCGATATACTTGTCCATGGCCTCATGTTCAGGAAGTGACAGGGGATACATTTTTCCTTTAGGAGGAGAAAGCCCTGGTCTGAGATCTATAGCACAATCCCATGGGCGGTGTGGTGGCAGGGTAGAGGCCTTCTCCTTACTGAACACATCCTGAAATTGAGCATATTCAGAAGGAATAGGTGTGGGGTTGAAAACAACCGAATCCTCAACGGACGTGGCTCTACAGGAGATTTGTGCACAATGTTCAGAACAAGAGGGAGCCCAAGACAAAAGTTCACCCTTTTGCCAGGAAATGGCAGGATCATGCAGGCTTAACCAGGGGTGTCCGAGTATGAGCTGTTCTGTAGAGGTAGGTAGGACGAGTAACTGAATGGGTTCGGAATGTAGTACGCCAATTTGAAGATTAATCTTCTCTGTCATATGGGTTACTTGTCCCGTCCCTAAAGGTTTTCCGTCCAAAGTGTTAATTCTGAGGGGAGGATTAATAGGGATTAGTTTAAGACCCAGTTGGTCGACTAAAGATTGGTTAATAAAATTCCCTGCTGCCCCTGAGTCCACTAAACCCTTCACAAACTGAGTGACTCCTCTAATCTTTAATATAGCTGGTAAATATAATTGTTTTTGGGTGATATTTAACATAGTAAATACTCCCACCTGATGTCCAGTAGAAGGTCTGGCTCCGGATCTGTGTGGTGGACACTTAGGGCAATCTCGGAGCAAATGTCTGTTGTCTCCACAATAAAGGCACAGATTGTCACGGAATCTACGCTGTTTTTCTTCAGGTGTGAGAGGGGCACGGCCAAGTTGCATAGGTTCCGAAACGGCATACTGCGATGTGGCAGGGTTTGGAGTGGTGAAAAAGGAATCTCGTGAGTGAGATAATCGTCGGCGCTCGGCCAGTAGATGGTCGATGGTAATGGACATGTGGATATATTGGTTTAACTCGGTGACATCTCCTCTGCAAGCAAGTTCAGCCTGTAATTCTCGGTTCAGCCCTCTCCGGTAGATAGTCAGGAGGGCAGGCTCACTCCATCCACTGCCTGCTGATAGGGTGCGGAATTCGAGCGCGTAATCGGAGGCAGAGCGCAGACCTTGTTGTAACTCACATAGGAGATCCCCGGTATGGCGACCAGAGGATGGATGGTCAAAGACGTCCTTAAAATGTGCGAGGAACTGAGCTTCGGAAGAGAATTCGGGACTCTGAGCGGTCCAAAGGGCTGTGGCCCATTCCAGGGCCTTTCCGGTAAGCAGGGTAACCATAAAGTCGACCTTGTCCTTATCCGTATGGAAGTTCCCAGGGTGGTGGTCCAAATACAAACGACACTGCATTAAAAATCCACGGCATCCTCCTGGGGAACCATCATATTTATTAGGGAGCGCAGCCGACGGTGCAGAGGAGTGGAAACTGACGGGAGGGGTTACCGGTTGAGGGACAGTAAGCTGACGAAGGTGGTGGCACAATTCTTCCAAGCGTTCTTTTTGCTGGTTTAGTCGCTGCTGCAGCTCTGCTGAATCCATGATTGTGTTAGGTGAGGTATTCTGTAATGAATACTCTTAGTCCAGAATTGGATTCAAGCGCAGTGCGCAGAAGGTTTAATGATACGTCCCAATAGGATACAAAAAGTAGAATCTCAAGAAAAGGCAGCGGTACAAAAGGGCTAGGCAAAATCCATAATCCAAAGGCAAGCAAAAATCCAGAAATACAGAAGGCTAATAACACGACGAATGAAGGCTCAGTAAAGCGTACAGAACAAACAATACCTCACAACACAAAACACACCAGAACTGCTTAAATAGAGGTAGTAGCAAGCTACCAGGTGCACTCATCAAGCCAATTAACACCACACAAGCATAGAAATACAACATACAGATAGACCATTCGACAACCAACTGAAAACCCTAAAACCTCACAGTTAGCGTGTGGTTCTCCCTTTGTTTGAGTAATGACGCCATGCTGCAGGATATGACATACAAACAAATGTTCTTTCCCTCTCATCTCAGCCCGATTACATGCCCCAGGTTATAACATATGAAGTAAAGCGCTTCGCTCGCAATTAAATGTCATGAGCAATAACTCTGTGGAGAGTGAGTGACCGGAGAATGCCTTCACAGCACAATCACTCTCTGACGCTCGTACCCTCCAACGTCTCCTCCTCTCCATCTCTCCAGACAGTCCAGTCTCCCTATGTCTCTCTCTCTTCCACTCCATCTTTCCAGACAGTCCAGTCTTAGTATCTCTCTCTCTTCCTCTCTATCTCTCCAGACAGTCCAGTCTTTGTATCTTTTTATCTTTCTCTCTATCTATCCAGATGGTCTTAATATCTCTCTCTTTTCTGCACATAGAAGGCAACTACCAGAATACATGATTTGCCCTTCCCAGACATCCTCAAGTCTCTCTTTCACTTTCTCGTTAACACTTCTCTTCATATCCTGGCTACAAATATCTTCCCCACTCCTCACCATCCTCCCATGTATAGCAGTAATGATCCATAAAGAAAACCTTTGTTGAGAGGTGGAGAGACAGTGCTGCTTCACTGTATGTGTTTGGATGCACTGGTTAGAGAGGGATATTCCAATAATACTAGTGTATCATTGTCTTTATGAGGTCCAGACCGAGATCCCTGATTGGAAAGTTAAGGATCAGTTTTAGTGATCTAATTCTCTCCATGAAACTCCATGTCTTGTGAACCAGTACATGGTTGTACTGTACTGTACTGAGCCAGTGGGCCCTGTCCTGTTGACTGGGGTGTGGAGGGATGCTGCTGTCACAGCCTGTATCACTTAATGCTGTACCCAAAATTACTTTTCCCTAATCATTGACATTTCATCACAGTGTACACCTCCCTAAGCTAACTTTAGTATTAAAACATATTTTAATTAATAAAAATATGATGTTATGAAAATTATAAGCTCCTATTAGTAATTATATATTAATAAACAAAAAGTGATTTATTTAGCTGTATCTTAAGGCGAAATGTTGTAATGAAAGGCCACAGTGCATAACCATCTGTACTGTGCTCATTTGATGTATTATAGACTCATCTTTCACCACAAGCTATACTCTCATTGCTCTTTGTATACCCCATTATACTCCATTCAACATTTCCCTATTCATTTTTGGAGATCAGATTAAGTTTAATCAGCAAAGTATTGTTTATTATTGTATTCCACTGTACCGAACTGTATTTGAAATGTGTGTGTGTGTTTGTTGTATGCATACCTAAACACAGTATTATAGTACAGTCGTCAAAAGTTTTGCGAATGACACAAGTATTGGTCTCCACAAAGTTTACTGCCTCAGTGTTGATGATGGCAATTTGCATATACTCCAGAATGTCATGAAGAGTGATCAGATGAATTGCAATTAATTGCAAAGTCCCTCTTTGCCATGAAAATGAACTTAATCCCCCAAAAACATTTCCACTGCATTTCAGCCCTGCCACAAAAGGACCAGCTGCCATCATGTCAGTGATTGTCTCGTTAACACAGGTGAGAGTTTTGACGAGGACAAGGCTGGAGATCACTCTGTCATGCTGATTGAGTCAGAACAACAGACTGGAACCTTTAAAAGGAGGGTGGTGCTTGAAATCATTGTTCTTCCTCTGTCAACCATGGTTACCTGCAAGGAAACATGTGCCGTCATCATTGCTTTGCACAAAAAGTGCTTCACAGGCAAGGATATTGCTGCTAGTAAGATTGCACCTAAATCAACCATTTATTGGATCATCAAGAACTTCAAGGAGAGCGGTTCAATTGTTGTGAAGAAGGCGTCAGGGCGCCCAAGAAAGTCCAGCCAGCGCCAGGACCGTCTCCTAAAGTTGATTCAGGGCACCACCAGTGCAGAGTTTGCTCAGGAATGGCAGCAGGCAGGTGTGAGGCACAGTGAGGCGAAGACTTTTGGAGGATGGCCTGGTGTCAAGAAGGGCATCAAAGAAGCCACTTCTCTCCAGGAAAAACATCAGGGACAGACTGATATTCTGCAAAAGGTACAGGGATTGGACTGCTGAGGACTGGGGTAGAGTCATTTTCTCTGATGAATCCCCTTTCCGATTGTTTGGGCCATCCCGAAAACACCTTGTCCGGAGAAGACAATGTGAGCGCTACCATCAGTCCTGTGTCATGCCAACAGTAAAACATCCTGAGACCATTCATGTGTGGGGTTGCTTCTCAGCCAAGGGAGTGGACTCACTCACAATTTTGCCTAAGAACACAGCCATGAATAAAGAATGGTACCAACACATCCTCTGAGAGCAACTTCTCCCAACTATCCGAGAACAGTTTGCTGACGACCAATGCCTTTTCCAGCATGATGGAGCACCTTGCCATAAGGCAAAAGTGATAACTAAGTGGCTCGGGGAACAAAACATCGATATTTTGGGTCCATGGCCAGGAAACTCCCCAGACCTTAATCCCATTGAGAACTTGTTGTCACGGTGAGTGTGCAGGGAACGAGGCGCAGAGCGAGAGTACGTTGCGAACATGTTTTATTTAACTAATAATAAAACATACAAACAAAAACAAACAAACCTTCCTTTGAACACCGTGGCATGAGTACTTACATAAATGCACTGAGGCACTAGCACAGGCACAAGCAATGATCCACACACAGGTGGAAGTCCCCTTGGTGGGAGTAAGAGGCCTTACCACAACCAAGCCCTCACAGTACCCCCCCCCTAAGGTGCGGACACCCGATCGCACAAGATCCCCCCCTCCCGAAAGAAAAATACACAAAAACCAGCGGGGAAATGGCGGGGTACTGAGGTGGTTGCTGGTGGGGGCTCCGGTTCCGGCTCCGGGCGTGACGCAGGCTGTGAGGGTAGCTCCCCTCCTAACTCTCCGTTGCACGCCCGGTCCAGTCCGGACCCCAGCGCGATGATTCCCCCCTCAGTACTCCCGCGTTGCACCAAATCCCTTCTGGACCCTGGTGTGGGAGCCCTCGAACCTGGAGAGGGGCTGACCTCAGGTCCCGGCCCGGGCCCCGGTGGAGCGGACTGCTCCGGTATGGGGGCGGAGTAGGCGACCGGACCCGGACTGGGTACCTGTGGAGCGGACTGCTCCGGCACTGGGGTGGAGCAGACGGCCAGACCCGGACTGGGCACCGGTGGAGCGGACTGCTCCGGCGCTGGAGTGGAGCAGACGACCGGCCACGGACTGGGCACCGGTGGAGCGGACTGCTCCGGCGCTGGATTGGAGCAGGCGACCGGCCCCGGACTGGGCACCGGTGGAGCGGACTGCCCTGACACTGTAGTGAAGCAGACGACCGGCCCCGGACTGGGCACCGGTGGAGCGGACTGCTCTGGCCCTGGAGCAGAGCAGACGGCTGGAGGTTCCGAGCTGCGGACCTTCGCTGGAGGTTCCGGGCTGCGGACCTTCGCTGGAGGCTCCGGGCTGCGGACCTTCGCTGGAGGCTCCGGGCTGCGGACCTTCGCTGGAGGCTCCGGGCTGCGGACCTTCGCTGGAGGCTCCGGGCTGCGGACCTTCGCTGGAGGCTCCGGGCTGCGGACCTTCGCTGGAGGCTCCGAGCTGCTGACCTTCACTGGAGGTTCTGGGTTGCAGACCTTCACTGGAGGTCGAGTGCGGGGAGCCGGTACTGGGCTGCTGACCTTCACTGGAGGTTCTGGGTTGCAGACCTTCACTGGAGGTTCTGGGTTGCGGACCTTCACTGGAGGCTACTGGGTTGCGGACCTTCACTGGAGGCTCAGGGTTGCTGACCTTCGCTGGAGGCTCCGGGCTGCGGACCTTCGCTGGAGGCGCCGGGCTGCGGACCTTCGCTGGAGGCTCCGGGCTGCGGACCTTCGCTGGAGGCTCCGAGCTGCTGACCTTCACTGGAGGTTCTGGGTTGCGGACCTTCACTGGAGGTTCTGGGTTGCGGACCTTCACTGGAGGCTACGGGTTGCGGACCTTCACTGGAGGTTCTGGGTTGCGGACCTTCACTGGAGGCTACGGGTTGCGGACCTTCACTGGAAGCTAAGGGTTGCTGACCTTCACTGGAGGCTCAGGGTTGCTGACCTTCACTGGAGGCTCAGGGTTGCTGACCTTCACTGGAGGCTCAGGGTTGCTGACCTTCACTGGAGGCTCAGGGTTGCTGACCTTCACTGGAGGCTCAGGGTTGCTGACCTTCACTGGAGGTTCAGGGTTGCTGACCTTTACTGGAGGTTCTGGGTTGCAGACCTTTACTGGAGGTTCTGGGTTGCAGACCTTCACTGGAGGCTCAGGGTTGCTGACCTTTACTGGAGCTGTCGGGCTAATCCCACGTATTGGGGATCTGGTGCGAGGAGCAGGCATGGGCTGTACCTGATTGTGGAGGTGAACCGGTGGTCTGGGGTGAGGAGCAGGTACGGGAGATGTAGTGCTGGACCCTCGACCGGGAGAGGAAGAGAGTTCCGAAGCCCGATCGGCTGCCTTGCCCCGCCCGGACAGTAGTGCAGAGAAACAGCTGACACTACTGGTCCCGGACTGGACATCTCCGATCTGGCCTCGAAACTCCCCGCCTCCTCTATCTCCCGAACGTGAGGGCTGGGCTCGGCCTCAGGAGGAAGGGCCACCCAGGCTCTCCACCACTTATTTTGTTCCTCCGGCGTTTTCCTGTTTTCGACCGTCGGAGGCGGGAGTGGTAGGTTGGACTCGTGGAGCTGGTACTGGGGTCCCTGGATTGGGAACACGCGCTGATCCTCTGGTGCGGGAAGCTGTCGCTGGACGTACAGGGCTGAGGAGGCGCGTGGGTTGGGTAGGCAGGGAGCACGCTGGAGATCTGATACTGGGGCCGGAGACCGAACGCATTCTCTCGTCCTCCTCCTCGGCCCACCCAAAATATCTCCTCAGCCGCTTCTCCTCCTCCTGGTTCCGCGAGTCCCATGGACCCCACAACCCCCCCCCCCCCAACTTCCATATGGGGGACCTTCGGGGCTGTCCACTCTCGGTCCTTCCTCTCCTCATCCTTCGCTAGTAAGGGCTCTGTCCCAAGCCCCCACGCTGGTCCGGCAACTAACCCATCGTCTCCCTCAGGTGTCGATAGGTCCCAGATGCTCCCCACCTCCAGTGGCTGTGCACCCTCCACAACTTTTCCTCTCCGACTTCTCCTCCTATTGCGTCGGTGCCCTCCATTCTCCTCTACGAAGCCCGTGGTGTCCTGACTCCAATAATCCTCCTCCTTCTCTCGATGCGGGTTCCCTTGGTGGTGGATCATTCTGTCACGGTGAGTGTGCAGGGAACGAGGCGCAGAGCGAGAGTACGTTGCGAACATGTTTTATTTAACTAATAATAAAACATACAAACAAAAACAAACAAACCTTCCTTTGAACACCGTGGCGTGAGTACTTACATAAATGCACTGAGGCACTAGCACAGGCACAAGCAATGATCCACACACAGGTGGAAGTGTGTGGAGCCTAAATACTATCCCCAATCAGAGACCAACGCTAGACAGCTGTTTCTGATTGGGGATCATAATCTCCCCAGTTAGGGTTTGAGGACTTGATTGTCTGCCTCTCACCTCCCCTTGGTGGGAGTAAGAGGCCTTACCACAACCAAGCCCTCACACTTGTGGTCGATCCTCAAGAGGCGGGTGGACAAACAAAAACCCACAACTTCTGACAAACTCCAAGCATTGATTATGCAAGAATGGCCTGCCATCAGTCAGAATGTGGCCCAGAAGTTAATTGACAGCATGCCAGGGCGGATTGCAGAGGTCTTGAAAAAGAAGGGTCAACACTGCAAATATTGACTCTTTGCATAAACTGAATGTCATTGTCAATGAAAGCCTTTGACACTTATGGAATACTTGTAATTATACGTCAGTGTACCATGGTAACTACTGACATAAATATCTAAGAACACTGAAGCAGCAAACTTTGTGGAGACCAGTACTTGTGTCATTCTCAAAACGTTTGACCACGACTGTATGTATACAGTATATACAGCGGGTGAAATAAGTATTGAAGTATTGAATTAATTTTCTCAGTAAATATATTTCCAAAGGTGCTTTTGACATGAAAACCAAAACAAATAAGTTCAGAAATTAAGTTATGTGTAATAATGTGAAATGACACAGGGAAAAAATTATTGAACACATGAAGAAAGGGAGGTGCAAAAAGCATGGAAAGCCAAGACAACAGCTGAAAACTATCAGTAATTAAAAAGCAATACAGTCCCCTGTCAGTGCAAATTAATCAGCTGGTTCAGTCCCAACTGATGGCCTAAAAAAAGGTCTCATTGCCAAGGTGTCACACAAGACACATCTCATGATGGGTAAAAGCAAAGAGCTGTCTCGAGACCTTCGCAATCTAATTGTTGCAAAACATAATGATTTGGTTATATGGCATTGGTTATAGGCGCATTTCTAAGCTTCTGAATGTTCCAGTGAGCACTGTTGGGGCCATAATACGGAAGTGGAAAAACAATCATTTCACCATAAATTTGCCTCGACTAGGTGTTCCTCGCAAGATTTCTGACAGAGGAGTGAAAAGAATAATCAGAAGAGTTGTCCAAGAGCCAAGGACCACTTGTGGAGAGCTTCAAAAATACCTGCAATTAGCAGGTACTGTTGTCTCAAAGAAAACAGTAAGTAATGCACTCCACCGCCATGGCCTGCATGCACGCTCACCACGCAAGACTCCATTGCTGAAAAAAAAGCATGTTGAAGCTCATTTAAAGTTTGCTGCACAACATTTGGAAAAGCCAGTGAAATACTGGGAGAATATAGTGTGGGCAGATGAGAGCAAAATTGAACTGTTTGGATGTCATAATACACACCATGTTTGGAGGAGAAATGGCACTGCACATCACCCTAAAAACACCATACCAACAGTGAAGTTTGGAGGTGGGAACATCATGGTGTTGGGCTGCTTTTCAGCAAATGGTACTGACAAACTTCACATAATTGAAGGAAGGACGAATGGGCAAATTTACCGAGACATTCTTGACAAAAATCTGCTGCCATCTACCAGGATGATGAAGATGAAACGAGGGTGGACATTTCAGCAAGACAATGATCCCAAACACACAGCCAAGGAAACTCTCAATTGGTTTCAAAGAAAGAAAATAAAGCTGCTAGAATGGCCCATCCAATCACCTGACTTAAATCCCATTGAAAATCTATGGAAAGAACTGAAGATCAAGATTCATAGAAGAGGCCCACGGAACCTTCAAGATTTCAAGACTGTTTGTGTGGAAGAATGGGCCAAAATCACACCAGAGCTGTGATATTGCGAGGGGTGAAAGTGAGTGATGAGGCTAAGAACGAGTGAGAGAGAGGGAATTGGCGTATATAGGATTTAATAGAAAGGAAAGACAGCAACACACTAGGAAAGAATAATAACCCGCAAGGGTTGAACAAAAAACATGGAGTTAAATAGTGACCCTGATGACCGATGAGGATAGGTGTGGGTCATCAGGGTGTTGCTACCATCTTCCCCCGACCGCCGGTTAAAACGCCGGCGAGGATGATCGCTGGAGAGGAGGAGGGACCGGTGCTCTGCGCGGGGCATTCGTTACAGTACCCCCCTCCCTAGGCGCGGCTCCCGACGTCGCCACTCGCCGGCGCCCTGGACGACCCCGAGGGCGAGGTGCTGGTCGATCCGGGCGGCGAGCATGGTACTCTGTGGTAAGCGACGGATCGCAGATGTCCGCCGCCCGAACCCAGCTACGCTCCTCAGGGCCGTATCCCGCCCAGTCCACCAGGTACTGGATCCGACCCTGTCGTAGCCGAGAGTCCAGCACCTTGTCCACTCGATATGCCAGACCCCCAGCTACCTCCGTTGGTGGTGGAGGCGCCACTGCAGGTCCGGACCCCCCTAGTGGACCAGGAACCACTGGTCTGAGGAGAGAGACATGGAAAGAGGGAGACAGGTTGTTATAAGGTGGTGTGAGTCTCAACCTATAGGTGACCTCGTTCACTCTCCGAAGGACCGTGAATGGTCCCACATACCTGGGCTCTAGCTTATGACTGGGCAAACGGAGCTGGAGGTTCCTCGTGGACAGCCAGGCTTTATCCCCTGGACGGAACACTGGAGCCTCACTCCGCCGCCTGTCCGCCTGTGTTTTTTGCTGCTGAACCGCCTGCTGCAGACGGACCTTAGCAGCGGACCAGACCCCCTCAGCCCTCCCAAACCACTCCTCCACCGCTTGAACTTCCTCAGAACCCTTCCCCCAGGGGCACAAACGGGGCTGAAAACCCAGTACCACCTGGAAGGGGGTCAGACCAGTGGAGGCGTGGCGCAGGGAGTTCTGAGCGTATTCCGCCCAGGGAAGGAAACGGGTCCACTCACCTGGCTGTTCCATGCAATACGCCCGAAGGAACCTCCCCAGTTCTTAGTTGGTGCGCTCCGCTTGCCCATTCGCCTGAGGGTGGTACCCGGGTGTGAGACTGACCGCGACCCCCAGTTTGGACATAAACGCCTTCCACACACGAGAGGTGAACTGGGGACCCCGGTCAGACACGATGTCCTCCGGAAGTCCATACTGTCGGAAGACCTGTTGAAAGAGCACCTCAGCAAACTGGAGAGCAGAGGGGAGGCCGGGTAGTGGTATGAAGTGCACCATCTTAGAGAACCTGTCCACTACCACGGCGATGGTGGTTTTCCCCTCTGCTGGCGGTAGATCGGTGAGGAAATCTACCGCGATGTGAGTCCAAGGCCGCTGAGGTACTGGTAGGGGATGGAGCTTTCCTGTTGGAGCCGTTCTCGGCGCCTTGGACTGTGCGCACACCACACAAGACAGTACATAATGACGCACAGTCCTCCCCATGCCTGGCCACCAATACTTCTCCCCGAGCGCCTCCAGGGTCCGACTGATACCTGGGTGCCCGGTGGCAGGTGTTGTGTGTGCCCAGGTTACCAGCCTTCCCCGCACTCTCCTTGGAACGTAAACCTTACCCGGAGGGCAGGTTGCTGGGGTAGGATCCCGTCTCCCTGCTCGTTGGATCTCTGTGTCGATGTCCCAGGAGACGGGTCCTACAATACATGATGCCTCGTCTCTGCCCCCCGGTCGTGGATGCGGGAGAGTGCGTCCGCCCTGCCGTTTTTTGTTCCCAGGCGATAGGTCAGGGTGAACTGGAAGCGCTCAAAAAACAAAGTCCAGCGGGCCTGTTGGGGGTTATGGCGCCGGGCTGCCCTGACGTACTCCAGGTTCCGATGATCCGTCAGGACAGTGAACGGCTCATGAGCGCCCTCTAGCCAATGTCTCCACTCCTCCAATGCCAACTTTACCGCCAGTAGTTCTCGGTCACCCACGTCGTAGTTCCTCTCCGCAGCAGTCAGCTTTTTGGAAAAGTACGCACAGGGGTAGAGCAGGGGAGGGTTCCCCTGCTGCTGAGAGAGGACCGCCCCTACCCCGACCTCTGATGTGTCTACCTCGACCGTGAAGGGCTTCAGCGGGTCTGGGTGGCGGAGCAGAGGAGCGGTGGTGAATCGGCCCTTCAGGTTGAGAAAAGCCTTCTCGGCACTCGGGGTCCAGGTGAGGCGTTGAGGGTTTCCTTTCAACAACGACGTGAGTGGCGCTGCGATGGAGCTATAGCCCTTGATAAACCGGCGGTAAAAGTTGGCGAAACCGAGGAAGCTTTGGAGCCCTTTAATGTCCCGAGGGACTGGCCATGACCTGACTGCCTCCACCTTCAACTCCTCCATCTTCACCCCCTCCGGAGAAATACGGTACCCGAGGAAGGAGACGGCCGTTTGGTGGAAGGCGCATTTTTCCTCCTTGACATAGAGCTGGTTCTGTAATAAACGGAGGAGGACAGCACGAACGTGCGTCACGTGTTCTGAGAACGTCGGGGAGTACACTAGGATATCATCGATATATACCACTACATACCTCCCCGACATATCCCGAAATACCTCATTCAGAAAAGACTGGAATACCGCGGGGGTATTGGCGAGTCCATATGGCATCACTAGGTATTCATAGTGACCTGACGCCGTGCTAAATGCGGTCTTCCACTCATCTCCCTCCCGGATTCGTATAAGGTTGTATGCGCTCCGGAGGTCTAGCTTGGTGAAGAAACACGCTCCCCGTAGCTGATCTATGGCCGCAGGAACGAGGGGCATTGGATATCGGAACTTCGTTGTCACCTCATTTAGTCCGCGATAGTCAATGCACGGCCTTAATCCCCCTTCTCTCTTTTTCACAAAAAAAAAGCTAGCTGAAGCAGGGGACGTAGAATGGCGAATATGCCCCTGCTCCAGTGCCTCTCGGATATACGTCTCCATAATATCCGTTTCGACCATAGAGAGCGGATATATACGTTTCCGGGGAGGCACGCCACCAGGCATCAGGTCGATGGCACAATCCCAAGCACGGTGTGGAGGGAGACATTTGGCTTTTTCTTTGGAGAACACCCCGCGTAGATCTTCATATTCGGGCGGAATGTTCCCCGGGAGGGCACTCTCCGGACTCTCCACCGATGTAGCCCCTACCGTCGTTGGAATACAGGTCTTCCTACATTTATCCGACCATCCCAGAATCCTCAGTGCGCTCCAGCTGATGGTAGGGTTGTGCTGCTGGAGCCAGGGAAGTCCCAAGATGACCGGATGTATGGACGACGAGATCACCAGCAATTCCAGCCTCTCTCGATGGCAGCCGTGAATGGTGAGGGTGACTGGACGGGTAACGTGGGTAATGGAACCGGAACCCACCGGCCTTCCATCCAGAGCTTGAACTGGCAGGGAGGACCTCAAACGGCGCAACGGCAGCCGGAGAGCGTCAACTAAAGTCCGGTCAATGAAACTCCCCGCCGCTCCGGAGTCAATCAGGGCTGTGGACGCATGATCGGGGAAGCCACCAGACAGCACAACTGAACAGCAGAAAGGTCTGGCGATTTTCTCAGCCCGTAAAACACTTACTGTGCCCACCTGAGCCATCCGGCCACTTACCCCTTTCCTGCGTCCTGCTGGCACAGAGGGGCATGCCCTCCTGACATGACCCCTCTCCCCGCAGTACAGACAAAGCCCCTGACGGCTCGTCGCTCTCTCTCCTCCGCGGAGAGTCTCGTGATCCCCACCTCCATCGGCTCATGTTCCGGCTCGGATCGAGGAAGGGGAGAATGCGCGCGGCGCGCCAGTTGGTCACGGTCTCGGAGCTGACCGTCGATGGCAACGGCCCGGGCGATGTAGGCGTCCAGGGGCATGGACTGACTCACACAGGCCAGCTCCATTTGGACCTCCACCCGCAGCCCCCTCCGGAAGGCGGTCCTAAGAGCCGGCTCGTTCCACCCACTGGACGCCGCCAGCGTCCAGAATGACAGGGCATACTCCGAGGCCGTGCCCTTCCCCTGGGCATGGCGCATAATCCGCTCGCCCGCATCTCTCCCCTCCGCTGGATGGTCAAATACAGCTCGGAACTGAGCGACGAATTTAGGAACCGACCGTAACTCTTCGGATCCGCTCTCCCACAGTGACGTTGCCCACTCGAGTGCACGCCCCGTGAGGAGAGTGATCATCGTGTGGACCTTCTCCGAGTCGGGCACTGGCTGATCGCCCAAATACAGCTCGCACTGAAGAAGGAACCCACGACAACCCCCCCGGATTGCCATCATACTTGTCTGGGGTGGCTCTCCGGAGTTCTCCTCTCGGGACGTGCCGAGACTCCACACGATCGGGTGCCGGGGGCGCAGTGGCTCCCTGTGAAGTCACCGGGAGTTCCCCGCTCGATCGTGCCGCCATGAGAGACATCATATCCCCGAGAGCCTTAACCAACCCGGCGACCTGTGTCTCCATGGCCTGGAGCCTCTCCTCCAGCTCTGGTGACCTGCCGGGTGCCCCAGCCCCCCCCCCTCCGTGCCCGTCCATGCAGACCTAGGGATATGAGTGAGAAAAGAAATGAGTTAACGGTGAAGATGACAACAGGTAAGTGAAAGAGAAAAACAAATAAAAGGTGCCTCTGGTTGGGCGGGTTATTCTGTGATATTGCGAGGGTTGAAAGTGAGTGATGAGGCTAAGAACGAGCGAGAGAGAGGGAATTGGCGTATATAGGATTTAATAGAAAGGAAAGCAACACACTAGGAAAGAATAATAACCCGCAAGGGTTGAACAAAAAACATGGAGTTAAATAGTGACCCTGATGACCGATGAGGAACAGGTGTGGGTCATCAGGGTGTTGCTACCATCTTCCCCCGACCGCCGGTTAGAACGCCGGCAAGGATGATCGCTGGAGAGGAGGAGGGACCGGTGCTCTGCGCGGGGCATTCGTTACAAGAGCAATGCATGCGACTACTTTCTCCATACAGGAGGCGCTTGAAGCTGTCATTACCAACAAAGGCTTTTGTACAAAGTATTAAATAAATATCAGTAAGTGTGTTCAATACTTTTTCCCTGTGTCATTTCACATTATTACACAACTTAATTTCTGAACTTATTTGTTTTGGTTTCTTCGTATGTATGGATTACTTGGGTTGTTACCAACATTTCATGTCAATAGCACCTTTGGAAATATATTTACTGAGAAAAAAGGTGACGTGTTCAATACTTATTTCACCCGCTGTATATTACATTGGCATATCAATTGCATCTCTCTTTTTACTGTGTATTGTCTCAGTGCTTAACCTGTTGCACATCTCTATCCATTGCAAAGGGAAACATTCTAGTTTCTAGTCTTGTTTTATCTTTGCGCCTGAGTAGCTTAGGACTATAGACTTATATATGGCAGCACAGCTTTCCTGCTCTGCATTGATAAAGCCTGATGTGCAATACTGACTTTGATATGACTTGCTCTTTTTTTATTTTGCTGAATGGAATATTTTAGAGTCTACATTTCTGTGGATTCTGTTTTTTTTTTAGCACATAACATAGCTTTGATCCATAAAGTGATGATTTGAAGGATCAAACAGAATATGCCACTAGAATGTGTCACATGAAATATTCATCATTCTCAAGAACTGATATTCTCTAGACCTCATGTTGAAAGACTATTCCCAATATATATGTGTTCCCCCTTCAGTTTATACTGAGTCTGTTTTCCCTAGTTCCTCAATTCACTGATTGCTGATATGAAATAGCATCTTTTTGGAAGAGACACGTGAGGCTGCATACGAACGCATGCAGGCACCACACACACAAACACACACAGAAGTGCCAGTACCCGAGCCTGTTCACTGAGTGAAAGGGAGACAATGATCTTACGAGAAACAGCTGTTCACCATTTCTACACTTCACTCTCTCCTTTGCATCATTGAACAAACACTTGCGTCGTGGTCAGACTCTGCTCAGTTTGGTACAGCAGGCCATCTGTGCCTTGCGGCTGTAAAACAGAAAACATGTTCTATGTGTCTCACTGCTCTGTACCTGTTTCTTCAGTAAAATGTGCTTTCTGTTCGGGGCCTTTTAAAGTGGCGGTGGGGCGGCTGCCATCATTGATGCAGCGGTGACAGTTTGACAGTGGAACACCCCCACATGTAATTAGTGCGGCCTTCCAGACACACCACTATTAAACTAGGAGAGCAGCCACCTCACCGGCACACCTTAATTACAGCACAGTGCACACAAGGCTCACAGAGAGAGCACTGCCAGCAAACTGATGATGGAGAGAAGGAGGAAGAGGAAGAAGCAGAGAGAGGGAGAAAGAGAGGGCAAGAACGTCACCGCTGTAAACAGTGGGTCCTGTGTTCATTCACTATTTGTGACCTAAATATCAGGGAAGACAACCTCCCTTATCTAATGCTATTTACTAAACTGATACAGTATGGCCTACTGTATTTTAGTTATCTGTAAAATCCAAAGACAGAAGCAATTCATCTCCAACATACAATAAGAAAAAGAAAGCAAGACTCCAAACAATCTCAGTCAAACTTTCTCTTGGATGTAAGTAGACATGTGTCATGGGAATAAGGGGTTGAAGAAATGCAGGCTAAATGTGCGTTTTCACTACTTCCCTGCCAGTGTCTTCCTCTCCCTGATTCCCCAGCGGTCCTCCTCTGGCGTCGGGCCCCACTGAGGATCAGCTTCCAACTTCAAACTAGAATTAGGACAAACAACACAAAGCCTTACACTCACAATGTGTGAACAGCATTATCATGCAAATATATTCAAATGCAGCCAGGGAAGCTAAAACTATATGGAGACGAGCTGTGGTTGATCATCATTATGCAAGATGATATTTATTTGAATCCCTGTGTATTCACTGCGGCGATAGATGCAGAAAAGTAAGTCAGTTCATAAACAACAAACATTGGGCGGCAGGGAAGCTATTCTTTTGTCTATAAAACACTCACTGTGCATGGGCCAAATCTGATATCACTCATCTGAATTACTCTATGGAGAGAGAGTGTGGGGGAAGGTGGATGAGGGGAAACAGAGAGAGAGAGAGAGAGAGAGAGAGAGAGAGAGAGAGGAAGAGATAGAGGAGTGATGGTGAGAATGATAGCGGGAGAGCGAGAAAGGTAGTGGTTAGAATGCTACCTATCTGGCTGGATTGATAGAGATAGGGAAGGTGGCGGCAGAGGCAGTGGATTGGAGGAACTAGCTCATCAGTAGGGACTGTGATGGTGATTTGGGAGGGCAGAGTGGGGAGATAAAGCTAGGTGAATAATGAATGTAAGATGGAACACTGATCTAACTGGATGTGAGGGAAGAGGTTCAATCAGGGGCTTCATCATGTCTAGAGGGGATAAATTACATTCCTCACTTTACTCCCCCGTGTGTGTGTGTGTGTGTGTGTGTGTGCATGTGTGTGGTACATGAACCATAACCCTGAGCACCTGATCGATGGCTTCTTGTCGGGTCATTAGAGACTTTTCAACCGGTGCCGGTGAAACCTGCTGACTAACGACTGTCCTCACAGAGACTAACTCCACCACAGAGGATGACCTCTCCCTGTTTAGTACAGACTGTCTTATATTTTCCCTGTAATCATTTCCAACAAGATCAATAATGCATGGTCTCACTTCTATGATTTCCCCAAATAGAGAGAATTGATGTGATCAGAGAAATAGACTCAGACAAAAGAGAGAGAGAGAGAATGATAGGAAAGCTTTTACTTCTCTAGCACAGTGGTGACCCTTTAGAATGAAAGAGAAATTCACATAATGCATCAATCCGCAGTTTTGGTGTGGCCAATCACATCACTCCAATGCAAGCAATGAACAGATTCAGAATGCTCCATGTACAGTACATTTATAGAAAATGGTTATAATGGTGTGTCTACTGATCCTCCTTTACAAACGTACCTTTAATGCCTGTATTTAGCTCTGCCTGTCCTTTTGACATACACACCCGGTCAAAAGTTTGGAATATTACTCATTCAAGGGTTTTTCTTTATTTGCACAATTTTTTACATTGTAGAATAAAAGTGAAGACATCATCACTATGACATAACACATATGGAATCATGTAGTAACCAAAGAAGTGTTAAACAAATCAAAATATATTTTATATTTGAGATTCTTCAAAAAGCCAACCTTTGACTTGATGACAGCTTTGCACACACATGGCATTCTCTCAACCAGCTTCATGAGGACCGCCACAGGAATGGAAGACCCCGAAATACCTCTGCTGCAGAGGATAAGTTCTTTAGAGTTACCAGCCTCAGATTGCAGCCCAAATAAATGCTTCACAGAGTTTCTTTGCAGACACATATCAACATCAACTGTTCACTTGCTTGGGCCAAGAAACACGAGCAATGGACATTAGACCGGTGAAAATGTGGTCTGGAGTCCAAATTTGAGATTTTTGGTTCCAACCTCAACCAAATTTAGATGGTTTGGGATGAGTCGGACCGCATTGAAAGAAATGCAGCCAACAAGTGCTCAGCATATGTGGTAACTCCTTCAAGACTGATGGAAAGGCCTTTCAGGTGAAGCTGGTTGAGAGAATGCCAAGAGTGTGCGAAGCTGTCATCAAGGCGAAGGGTGGCTATTTGAAGAATCTCAAATATAACATATATTTTGATTTGTTTAACACTTTTTTGGTTACTACATGATTCCATATGCGTTATGTCATAGTTTTGATGTCTTCACTTTTATTCTAAAATGTAAAAGATTTTGCAAATAAAGAAAAACCTTGAATGATTAATATTCCAAACTTTTGTGTGTGAAAGACTGAAAAATCCTCTTTCATGTGTGACTGGCAATATTGGATCTTTATGTTTAACATACTACCACAATTTATAGATTTACAAGTATATCATGCATTTCAAGATAAAGAGGGTTTGTGATGGGTGATCAGCAGAGAGAACACTTCATAACAGAGATCATGTGTAGTAGATATCCAACAGAACCATATTTCAGATCAAGACAATCCATACTCACTAAGTCGCTCTGCTAAAAAATAATTTAAAAATATGACACTGGTGTGGATGTTTTAATTAAAACAGTTTTGAGGTACGGGCAATAAGTACAGGCTGATATTGATTTAGGTGAGGAAGTGTGTTATGTGTGGTCCCAGGGTGCTGTTGCAGCAATTGACTGATTATCTATTCATTATGGATATCCGTCAGCTATAGCCTGTGTGTGAGAGTTACAGCTGAATTGACTTTATTGACAGCGAAATCACAATACTGTAGTTCTCAAAAGAATCATATAAAACCATAATGGACACTGCAGGCCATGTGTTGGTGTTTGCCCCTCTCCTCCACCTCCTTCCCTCATGACTTTCTCATCACTCTTATGCTCACCTCTGCTCTCACACACGTTCTGACACAAGCACACTCACATTAGCTCACAGTATGTTTCTAGGTGTGCCTTTCCTCTCTCTCACCCAGGGGGTCTAGGCTTCGCTCTTCAATTTGTTACGCATTTATGGGGAATTATAGGATTTTCTGCAAGCAGACGTGCAAGAGGAGGGCAGAAAATATAAACTTAGCTTGGAGGACAAACCATATATTTTCCGCACACTGCAGTGCTGCAGTCTCAGTGCTACAGTGCTTGTGTTTTTCCATTACATTCTCCAGGCGGTATACACAATTTTAGGCTACTTAGCAAGTAAGACATGTGTTTCCATAAAGTCACACTTTCATAAGTTAAAGATGGTGAAAGTGGTTCCTACAATTAATATATTTGCATTGTTTGGCCATTTTTTACCAAGCTACACCTCAGGTTTACCAGTGTTTACATCCCTGTGTGTCTTAAATGGTTTGAGACATTCATTCCTCACAGAGCTCACTGTAGCATCTGTCATCCTCAACATAATCCGCTACAATCCAACAGCATATATTTTCCTCAGCAGCCAGTCATAATCCCTGTCGAGATGCATGTAAAAAATGTTCT
This sequence comes from Thymallus thymallus, assembly GCA_023634145.1. NCBI lineage: Eukaryota > Metazoa > Chordata > Actinopteri > Salmoniformes > Salmonidae > Thymallus > Thymallus thymallus. The sequence continues at coordinate 28,970,567 of CM042390.1, read as the reverse complement.
TGGACATAATTACATGACCTAAGGTATTTACTCAGCAGATAATACGAGGAGAGAGAAGGGTGGGTGGGGTGTGTGGAGGGAAGAGGCTAATAAGGCGTATTCAAAGGGAGCCCAGGGTTCTCACAGATCACATCTTAAGCTTTCAGGCTAAGTGCTGGAGACACGGCCTGCTTTGCATAATGTTCATTAGCCAGCCTGATAAACTAGGAATACGGAAGGCAGAGAGGAGACTGACAGGTGAGCTGGATGGCTAGCTATTTCAGTAAACAAACACAGGTTGTAGACTACGTATATGTTTTCAATAGTCAAAGCCATACTCCCACCCAATGCTGGTCACATTCCCTCAGTTAAATTTGAGGGTTGAGGTGTCACTGAAAGTAGTGCTTTTCATCTTTCCTCTGCTCACTGAAGTGAACATGTTAGGCAGACAGAGCACAGAACACTTAGCACAGTTTGCTGTTATCGTTGTTTGTGTCTGTCTGGAAGACCAGGGTCTGTACAGATAGTGCCGCTCCTAAGGCAGACATACTGTACACATAGTCCCCACAGCTCAGAGCAGAGCATCCTCACCAAAAACAATGAAAAGTGACACACACTCAAGTCAGCATAGCCCTATTTCGTAGCGATAGATATTTTGGTTGACATAAAAATTAGTATGAAATTAGGAAACAAGGTTATGCAGCAGGATTGGGTGATCAGCACCTTGGACAGCTCCAGGCAGGACTGCTGAATTCACTGCCTATTAGACAACGTAACACAAATATCAACGAAGTCATCAAAAGGCTCCCTAATGTGGAGAATTACATTAGGCAGTGTCATAGCACATCAAACAAACTGTATTTCAATCCCTCTATTTCCGCTTTTCAGCCAAGTCCTTCTCTGTAGCTGTCATTCTAGGTAATCGTCGAGATGTTTTCACAAGGTGTGTCAGCAGTCTAGAGCATGGAGTCTAGAGCATGGGCCCTTTGCATATTACCGTTAATTTGAACTAATTAGGATAATAAGTGGGGGTTGTTGGGACTTCCTGCCGTGAAGGGTGTGCGTGGTGTGCTTTTTTTAATGTCAGGAGGAACAGGTCACCTGACACCAATCTTTTGATAGCATTTACATATCCTGTAGCTCACCATGCTTGACTGGAGAATCAAATCGACAGTGGCTCCTTAGGGCTCCTACCAGAGCCTCCCTTGTGGAAGCAGGTCCATATCGGTGGCCCCTGAGCACTATACTATGTACCTGGCTTGAGGAGTTAGCGAAGAAACTTTGGTCAACTCTGAGTTCTACTTGCAATAACCGGTACCACAAAAGTGACTCACCTTTTAGCCAGGTACATTTCTATGGCAACAAATCCTTCAGAACTAACCTGCTCCTGGGCAGGTTAACTCAACAATGCGTATCACATTACACGTTTGGTAATGCATTTGAAACGTCACACACAGTAAAACGTTAACATTGTATTGATAGAACTGGGACAAAGGTAGTTATGCATTAAAAAAGCACCCCAAAGATGGCGTTAACGTCAAGTAATAAAATCAAGACATCACTTCTAAAAGCCATAGCCTGCTGAATATGTAAGATAACTTTTCTTTAATTTTGATCTCAGAACAAATTAAAATGTGGCATTGACTCGCCCATGGATTGATGTTTCAGCATTGTCTCAATGAAGAGTTCGGCGTTCGACTAGCCATATGCAACATGCGTGCGCAGTTACAAGCCTGCTTGCGTTTAGAGGCACCGGTAGGCGGACGAGCAAAATCTGCCGTTGTACTGTATAATGGACGAAGCTTGAGCTGGAATGTGAAGCTAACTAAAGCTGGCTAGCTTTAGAAAAGCCTGAGTAGATCTAGCTTGCATCATAGTGTACCGTCAGGTGGCCCTGTAATGGCTGATCATGTGGAGAGTGTGCGCAGTCGCTTTGGAGACCCCAATATATTGCTGTGGTTAAGTGGAGGAGGAAATATGACAGATGCTCTTTTGCTTGGTAGAGAAGGCAAGTAGGTGGGCTCGTACATACGTATGTGCACACACTACACACACACACACACACACACACACACACTACACACACGCATGCACCCCGGGCTGTACTTTACTTTTAAATCAACTTAAATTACCGCCCTGAATAACTATTAAATCATCCCGTTAGAACCTGGTTCCGGAGCCAACATCCATACAAAATGATTATAAAACTAAATGAGAATAAATGATTCAGGTATTAAATCAGTCATTTTCAACTCATTAACATTAGAAGAAAAACAGTGTTTAATGTAAAGTAAGGAAGTGAAGGAAAGTGATTTAATCACTAGGAACAACAAGTGTTTATCAATTTGAATTCATTGCCTCCTGTCACTAATAGGAGATCTCCCAGACAGAGCATATGATTGACACATGTTGTTAATTACAGTGTTCCGTTGACTGACTGTTATTCTCTAACTATTCAAACCTCATTAGCTTCAGTCTGTCTCTCTGGCAATCATTTCTCTGTAACAGACAGTGGTGGGAAAAGTACTCAATTGTCATACTTGAGTAAAAGTAAAGATACTGTCATAGAAAATGACTCAAGCTAAAGTGAAAGTCACCCAGTAAAATACTACTAGAGTAAAAGTCTAAGGGCCAGTTTCACAGACAAGGCTTAAGCCTAGTCAAAGTGACTTGCATAGACTTATCTTAAAATAGATTTAGCCTGTTCTGGATTAAACAAAGCCAAATGCAAGAGGGAGGATTAAAGCTACTCTAGGACTAAATTGAAGCTTAAATTCATCCTTCAAAGAGGCAGGTTTAACTTCAGGTTTAACTTCTGCTTAGTACTGTTTGTGAGGGAGCATGGACTATTTGGAATATCTAAATGAAGACTAACATGCTCTACAGAGGCCAGCCAGACGAGTACTTGTGGATAGGAGTAATCCATTCAATTACTTTGACGAAATAGCTTTTCCAAACCGCTTTCGTATGTACAAAGAAAATGCATTGGAGATAATATCTTTGCTTGAGCCTAGACTTTCCTCTCTGTCTCAAAGAGGAAGGGCCTTTACCCAATTATCTCCAAGTTCTGATCACTTTGAGGTTTTTGGCATCTGGAATCTTTCATCGTGAAACTGGTTATTTGTGTGGTGCCAGTGAAGCAACTGTATGTAGAATAGAAAGTCTGCTGGGCCATTGGTGAACTGAGGAGTCTTTAATTCTATGAATATGGGCGCTTCCCAGGAGTGATTGGCTGTATAGATGGATGTCATGATCCCATCAAGTGTCCATCAACTTCTGATGCTGAGGAGTACATCAACTGTAAGACCTAGTTTTCCATCAATGTCCAGGGTGTATGCACTCCTAATTTTGAGTTTTCAAACATTGGAAAGGTGCAACTCACGATTCAAGGATTTTTCGCAACTCTTCATTGTGTGCTCAGTTTCAGAGAGGACAACATAGTGGTCTACTACTTGGTGACAGTGGATATGGTCAGAGTAACTTTTTATTCACTCCATACATACATCCCACAACAGCTGAGCAGCAAATATACAACAGAGCTCATATCCACACGAGAGGGACGGTCGAGCGTATGTTTGGAGTATGGAAAAATGGATACCTATCTATCTATCTATCTATCTATCTATCTATCTATCTATCTATCTATCTATCTATCTATCTATCTATCTATCTATCTATCTATCTATCTATCTATCTATCTATCTATCTATCTATCTATCTATCTATCTATCTATCTATCTATCTATCTATCTATCTATCTATTCCAGTGTCTCCAATGGAAGATCAGGGTCAAGCAGATGTGCCCAATGCTGAGGCAGACAATGACCAACAAGGACTTGCACACAGAGTTGCTTTCACATTGCAGCACTTCAACTAGATGAGATGCATTTAAATATGGAATGTATTCATTATGGCTTATTTTTGCTTTGATAATGTTTGTTCTGTACAAAATTCTAATAGTGTGCAGCAAAATTAAATGAGTGATTGAACCAAGGCTAGTTTAAAATGTAGTTTGTGGTGATTAAAATACTCTCACTCATGAATATCCAAATGACAAAACATTTATTTTTGTACATATCATATCTCTCTCTTCCAACTTCATGTCCAATTCAACCTGTAGAATTCTAATTTTCATTTCATGTTCTTCCTTCAGATATTAAATATTAAACAACTTGCATATACAGTGCAGGTATAGCCTACATGATGAGATTATTATGGTTATTATTTTTATTTGTCAAACGGCAGCTAAGCATCACTCATCATGTCACCAGATTAAAACCCTTGATATTTAATGAGATGGAGCATCAACCTCCTCACTTTGCACTTTCAGCACCCTGTAGCCCAATAAATTGCATGGTTTCCCAAGTCGTAGTTGGGGGACCATACAACATGTCATCGCGTGACTCCTAGTTTACTTCGATATGATGATTATTATATCAATACTTGTGCATAATTTCCCGCATAATTAATTTAAATTCTCTGGCTAACTTTTCATGCATGGTCATCTTCTTTGTTCTCTGCTGAATGGTGGTGGCAGCATGTTCTCTATAGCAGATGTGGAGGTGACACACTCACTGTGCACTGGCTCTTCCAACCTGTTCAGATTCCTTTCCTCTGGAAAAAGAACAGCGTTAGAAGAACATATCAACTCATATGGTCCTTAGAATGAAAGACGAATAAAGATTGACACAGACAGTGGAATATATTTACCAAAGGAAGTAACCAATTTACTTTCTTTGGTATATGTACAATCTGTGCTCAGTTCTTCATCTGAACTGTCCAAATGGTCATCGTCTGGTATACCGTCCATAGGTTGCTGGTGCTCTATTATTTCAGACAGCAAGTCACTCAATTCATCAGTCTTGTCTTTTTTTGTTGGTCCACCACCAGTAGTACTTTCAATAACTGGATGATTTGAGAACATTTGTTTTATTAGCGGTTTTTCATACTCAATAAAGTTTTGCCTCTGTCATTGTTTTGTCTCAAGATTCACACCAGTAATAGTGTTTTCTATTCCATGCTGGGTTTTCATGAGCACCATTAGACCAACAGCATGTGCTCATACTTAACCTAATCAGGCTTGACCCAGGTGTTCTCATTTAGGCTTCCTTACCTTACTCCACGACTCCATAGTCTCCGACTAACTAAGCCAAATTTAAGCCACGTTCATGAAAGCTACTTAAATGTCCTAGTTTAACTGGTACACATTAAGGCCTACTCCTGGCTTAATCTAAGCCCTGTGTGAAACTGGCCCTAAAATTAGGTGGTTTTAAATAGTGGTTTTAAATTAACTTAAGTACAGTGGTGGAAAGATTACTCAATTGTCAGTAAAAGCACAAAGTAAAAGCTATGCATCAAACCAGATGGCACAATTTTCGAGTTTCTTTTTTGTTTATTTACAGACAGCCAGATGCACACTCCAACAATCAGACATCATTTAAAAACTCAGTATTTTTGTTTAGTGAGTCTGCCAGATCAGAGGTGTTATATTGATAGGTGCGTGAATTGGATCATGTTACTGTCCTGTCTGAGCATTGGAAATGAATGGCAAGCATTTCACTACACCCACAATAACATCGGCTAAATATGTGTACGAGACCAATAATTATTTGAAATGTAACAAGAAATTTTGGGTGTCAGGGAGAAAGTTGTCGAAATTATAAATAATGTAAAGTAAAGTACAGATACCCCCCAAAAACTGTCACTCTATTAGGAAAGTCCAGATTTTTCAGATGTTGATGCTCAACAGATGGACATACTATCAACAAACTATCTGTTGATAAGCAACTGCTTGCTAGGGTTACAGTTAGGGTTAGGTTTAGAATAAGTGTAAGGGTTAAGGTTAGGGCTAGGCTTAGGGTAGGAGTTAAGTTTAGGGTTAGGATAAGGGTTAAGGTTAGGGTTAGAACTAGGGTTAGTAGAAAGTTAGTTGAAATGTTACTGATAGTCTGAAGATAGTCTGTAGAGCATCTACAGATGTACTAACAAAAACAGTAGTACTTCAAAGTATTTTTACTTTAACCCCAGGAAGAGTAGCTGCTGCCTTGACTAATAAGGATCCTTATAAATACCACTGGTGACTCTGACTCTGGAGCCTGCACGTCTCCTCTCTACATGGTGGAGAAATACTCTGAGATACTACTGCATAACTCCCGATTCTGTTTAAGAATGTTGGAAAGTTAGTACACTAAATCAACATCCAATTGAATCATCTTCCAGTTCTTACAGTAGGTCTGACTGGCTGTCATGGAGCCTACGGCGAAACCGGTGCAGACAATGTTTCTCCTATGGAGGTGACACTATAGGGATCCGCTAACATGCCTGTCACATTGTATATATGATGCACACCGAGATATGTTGTGAAGGGAGAAGGGGTTTACTGACGCAAGATGCTGTTTGCATGGTCCACCTAGTCTTGAACTGAACAGTGGTAGGGCATAGTCACAGCAGGTTCTACCTATGTTCTCTTTCTCATGGTCTTTCACATCATATTGCACACACACATAAACAACACCGGGTCTTGTCCTCTCGTCTTTCATATTGAAACACATTCTCCATTCTGACTCACATGATTTCACATGCACCCACATACACACAACATCGCTCTCACACAGCACACACATACTATGAACACGCGCACTTGCTCGCGCACGCAGACACACACACAACGTTCTTCGTGCAAGACTGCTCTGTCAGCTTTTGACAGGCTATATGGGATTTTCTGGCTTTGGTCTGTGCTTCTCTCTCTCTCTCTCCCTTTCTCCCAGTAACAGCGCCGTCAGCCCTCTCCTCTCCCGCCTGCCATCCCCTCTCCTAGTCCCGCTCTCTGTCAAGGCTGTGATGGAGCAGCATAGCATGCTGGGATTATTGCCGTCATTTGTGAGCATTATCGTCACAGGAAAGGCCAGATGACAGTGGGGGGGGAAAGTGAGACCCCGAACAGGGCCTGTGAGCTAAAGGGATGCTTCTGTGGTTGAGACAAAGCAGACATACGTACCGTATCAGGGTATTAGGGGACATTTAACTGGTGGTTGTGATGGATGCTCTCTTGGAATATTGTATAAAATGAACAGTGTATGAGACAAACATCAGTTCGATAATATGTGTATGAGAATACAATTTGGCTGTTGTGCCATATGTCCTATAACATGCATTTGTGTGCATCACTGTGAGCATCAACCAAGGTTCACTCCACAGTACAGGCATTTTGTTTCTGGTATTGATTGAATCTCCAGTTGAATGAGGGGGAAGCACCGGGGGAGGAGGAAGAAAATGAGAGAAAGACGTCAAACTCTAAGTGTCAACATCAGAGGTCAACCTCCTATAAGTCAGCCAGGATCACTTCCCACCTTCCACCTCACCGTGCCGCTTCAGGGTCACTCCCTACCTTCCACCTCATTAAGCAGCTTCACGTCAATGACAGACTTCTGTGAAACTAGATTACCAACCTGTTTGGAGATTGACCAATCTGGATGCTTTCAAGTCAATATAATTCGACCCCATAAAGAAAATACAATGACTCGAAAATACTGAACTGCAAATTGGTGGTGCATTAGTGGTAATGTTACAATTGTATTACACTGTAGCAGTAGGCAGTGTTTCTGCAAAACAGAGCTTATTCATTCTGGTTCCAAATAGCCCCAACTTCCTCAAACTAAGCGCTGCGACTGTATAAATATATATGTATTTTCTTTTTACTTGTCATAAGCGAGAGAGTTATTAAACCCTTCCAGATTTCAGTCTGAAAAAAAAAAAAAGCCTCTACAGAATCAAGTCTCTCTTCCTCTGTAAGCGCCTTAAAACCCCTCCAACAGCTCAGCTTTGCCTTATTAGTATTAGTAGCTCTGTAGATTCAACAGACCCCCTTCCATTCTCTCTCCTCTCCTCCACCATCCTCATCCCGCTCTCCTCTCCTCTGCTCCTTCCCTGTGGTGGTGTGCAAACGTTGATCTCTTTGCCAACCAGACCCCCACCACCCCTACGCTCCTCCCTCCCTCTTGTCCCGCGAGTGACATGTTAAAACCAGTACACGGCGGGTATGAAACGGTTGATGTTATCGTTTATTTGCCCAGCAGGTGCCCTCCTCGTACACAGCTTGCTGCAAACACCCTTCACATACACTCCCCTCATCGGCTACTGAAGCTGAAAGTGTTTAAATGCGTGTTAAGTTAAGCACCTAACACGCATTAAATGCATTGCCTGTGGGTACAATATATTGTACAGTACCACTAAAGCAGGAATTCCTATCTGCATCTCTCATATAGGTTTCCATCCAATTGGCAACAGATTTTCATGCAAATATTCTATAATCTGCATAAAAACAACATGTGCATTTTCCCACCAGAGATGTGTTTCCATCAAATTGACTTGTTGTGGATTAAAGTCTCTGCGTGATGACGTAGTGCAGGTATAGCCTACATGATGAGATTATTATGGTTATTATTTTTATTTGTCAAACGGCAGCTAAGATTCACTCATCATGTCACCAGATTAAAACCCTTGATATTTAATGAGATGGAGCATCAACCTCCTCACTTTGCACTTTCAGCACCCTGTAGCCCAATAAATTGCATGGTTTCCCAAGTCGTAGTTGGGGGACCATACAACATGTCATCGCGTGACTCCTAGTTTACTTCGATATGATGGTTATTATATCAATATTTGCGCATAATTTCTCGCATAATTAATTGTACTGACCCAAAAAGATTTCGCCTTGTCTAATGTATTTTGTTTTGTCGACATTTGGAAAGTTTACCGACAAATTTGCTGTGTTCATCAGGCCTGTCGTGACATTTTATCCCAAATGTACTTTACTAGCATAAAAAGGTTGTATGGAAACTTGTTTATGGTTTCCTTCATGGGTGCTGTGTTAATCTCTCGTGGACAGACTATGTAAGCATAAGCCACAGATAGCTGATGAGCACCAATAGTTCCAGTGCTTGGGTTTTTCAACACTGGTTATTTGGACAAATCACGATTCAACAGGTGTATAGCATCTTTCGAATTTCAGAAGGAGAGGGGACGTTCAGCCCATAGACTTGCCTGTAACTTGCAAAGACAGAGGGTGGAGCTCCTCGTTTCGGTTCCACTCCTAGCATCTCTTCATATCTTCTCTTAACATGTATGGAACCTAATCGAGCAGCTGACCAATTGTGCAAGACTTTAGTTCTGGGTTAACAAAGATTAGTGCTATGGTGACGTTTGATGGATGGGCATTACTTAATGTAGTAGGGGTCATGATAATTTTCTTTGTGGATGAGAGCGGAAACCTGGGTGTCATTCTTGTTTGACGGAGCAATCGCCTCTGAAATCATATCTTCTGATTTCTCCAATGGCGGAGAGACAATTATACATAATTGTATTAATGAGACTACATGTTCTCCCACATTGTAATACACGGCGAGGTATGCGGCAGGTAGGCAGGCACCGCTCTCCCAGGGGATGAATGCAAATGTGTTGATTGATTCCTCTGTCTTTGTTTGCAGTCTGGAGTATGCTGTCTGCCGTGAGTCTATGTTCCACATGAACAGCCCTACCTTTACTCTTTCTCTCTGTTACCTCCAACAACAACAACAGCATGAGATGGACAAGTGTTTAGAACCTGCTTGATATAATAAAGGCACTTGTCAGTTTCCCTCTCATGGCCCACGGGGCAGGCACGTGCACAGATAGGAGTCAACAAGCACATCCGCTTTACCTTCCCACTCGCCAAGTGCCCTTTTGGGTGGTGGTATAATTATTATTTTCTTTATAAAGTTTTGTCGCTGTTGTTCTGAACCCATTGCCTGCAGAATTTGCACACGCCAGGTTGCGCCTTTTTCCCAGTCTGCTGAGATTGTGCACGCCCGGTATCCAAACGTGCATGGCTTGAGATGAGTGTGTAGCTAGCTACCTAGTTTAAATATCAGTAGTACTGCCACAGCAGCGTAACATTTGATTAACATCTGATAAGACCCCTTGTCTACATTATCAACTTTTCCCACTCTCCAGCCCACCCTCCCTGCTCTTGTCTCCTCCTCTGCCAGCAGTGCCATCCCCACATTGTTTTCCTGCTCTGGCCCGTCAGTTTCCTTGCCTCTTGCTCGTACTTTCCTCTCCAGCCTCACTGGCCCTGTGACCGCTGCCTTAGTGTGCAACAAACTCTCACATCCCCACCTACTCAGCCAGTTATGGGCCCGACGTCCACCATGCTGCGACCCTGTCCCAGTTCAGTGAACTGACTGCCTCTCTGTTCCAGTCATCACCGCTGTCTGCCCAGCCCCGCCCTCGTCTCACCACTCCCTCTCTACAGCCACCCCGGCTCATCCTCCAGTCTCCTCTTCTCTCCTCCAACAGATCCTGCAAGGTGCAGACGTTAATTTTGTTGCTCTCCTCATGCCTTCTCATTCACAGGGTTCCCCCACGCTCCACTGATCCTCACCACTCCAGGGTACTCACTGTCCCAGAATTTTGCTTGGCTTTCTCACACTACAGAGATGTAATCTGCTCAGCATATCCTTGTTGCTGACAAGAGTTTGGCGACTACCAATTCATCATCATGGAACTGGCTGTATGTTTCGGTGGCGCATCCTTTTACGACTGCCATCGGCGGTTCTTGCCAATGTTCATAACATACTGGGGCATCCTCGACATTGAGCTCTGTCGCAACTTTGCCGGCTAAGTGTCCCTCGCCTGCGACCTCTGTGGCTGCCCATCCCACCCTGCCACCGCCTGCACACTGTCTGCCCCACTCTCAGCAGCCCCTGAAATTTCCTCTGCCCTGCCTCTGCTCTCTGTTCTGCCCTACCCTCGTCTTCCTAGACAATGCCCTACCCTCCTCCAGGAGGATGGACCGTCGTGGTCTTCCCGTGCTCTAATCCGGAGGTTGCATGATCTGCAACAATTTCAATAACTACGGCTGCACCGCTTCGCCATGCAAGCTCCTCTACATCTGCCCATTTTGTAGTGGCGCCCACACCTGCACTTCCTGTCCTCCTTCTGCTGATAAATGACTCCTAGCCAACCTCACCACCCACATCAACGTAACCCCCATTGACATAACCGCCATGGCTGTGGACTTGGACCTTCATCCTGACCCCTCCTTTGTCCAATATTTGTTGATGGACATATTTGTTGTAGGTTTTCTCTTGGTCTCGTCTCTACTCCTTGCACTCCTCACTTCTGCTCCAACCTATGTTCTGCACTTAAAGAGCCAGAAGTTGTCTCCTCCCTCCTGGCCAAGGAGGTGAAGCAGGGGTTTATGATTAGCCCATTGCCCTCCCCACCATTCTCCACCTACCGCTTCAGTCCCCTCGGAATTGCCACTCGAAAATATTCTGGCAAGAAGCTTTTCATTGATCTCTCCGCCCCCAAAGACTCTTCAGTCTCCAGCGTCAACAGCTTCATCCCCAGTCCTGACTTCTCCTTGCAGTACGCCACAGTCAACCATGCCTTCACTCTCATTAAACGTTCTGGCCGTGGAGCCAGGCTTGCCAAGGCCAACAGCTCTACCTTCAAGGTGCATCTCTTCGGAGACTGATGGGAGGGGTGGTAGTACTCTATCCACCTGACTTTTGGATGCAAGAGCAGCCCTCAAATATTTGACACCAAGCTGAGGACCTCTCTTGGATCTTGCTGAATGTCAACAGGTTTCCTTATGTTCGCCGTGGTCTTCCTGTTCCCATCTCCTCGACGATTTCCTCACTATTGGTTCCCTCTTCAGAGAGACAGAAAACATCACTGTTACACAGCCGCACCTCTGTCTTGCCTCTCACTGGCCACCTTCATGCCCTCCCTGCTTCACCCCATGGTCTTCGACCCCTCATGCCTCTCGGAGCTCAGGCTTTGGCACCTTCTCCTCAGTCATTGGAACGGTATTGCACTTTTTCTATGATGACTGTGTGTCTTCTCCCAAAGACTTACAGCTGTTCACCGATACTGCCCCTTCCATAGGGTATGCTGGTTTCCACAGCGATCGTTGGTTTGCTGCCACATGGCCTCACAAACTTTCTTCCTCTTCTGCAGCCCCCTACTCCGCCCTGTTCAAGTTGTACCCAATTGTCGTAGCCGCTTCTCTCTGGGGGAACGAAGGGCCATACTCATCCATTCCAACAACCTTTCCGTGATAGACATCCTTAACAAGGGTGGTACTGACTCCCTCCTTATCATGAGTTTCATCCGTTCCTTCTCAGTGCTGCACATGTACCCTGGCCAATGTCACTCTATTGCTGATTATCTGTCCCGTCTCAAATTTCAAAGATTCAGGCACTTGGCCTGTCTACAGAACCCCTACCAACCCCAGACCATCTTTATATTCCATGATGAACTTCCTCTGAACCATCCACTCCTTCGCCTCATCTTCCAGTCACGCCACTCTATCCTATCAGCTGTTGCACAAAGTACCCTGTCCTCTTCCTGGACAGCCTGAGATGATTCCAGCATTCCCATACAAATATATCATCTGCCGTTTCCTTTCAATTACTTGGTCACCATCTCTGCCTTCATCGCTCATGCCAGCTCATCCCTCTCCATGCAGACATCATCCATCCAGACATAGCTGGTGAAGATCAACTTATTTCTCAAGTTGCATACTGGGTCTTCATGTTCCTCCTCTCACCCGCAAGTCTCCCTTCTCCTTAAGGGCCTCCAACACTGAAGTCCACCGCCCCCCTCGCCGCCCATATCCCACTCGACATCCTGCCTGCCTGAATCCGGACTCTGTGGTCTGGTTACGTCTCCATTGCAGTCTCTTCCACATCAATAATTATTTTGGCATTTTTGGGGATTCCTGCGATGTTGAGAGTTTACATCATCTGATATCTACAACTCTTCTTGTCATCCCAACGTGTCAGACATCAGCATCTTCACCATCAAACAAAGCAAAACCGATCAGTTTGGCAAAACCACAGCAGTCTACCTGTTCGGGCTACCATCTACCCTCAGCCCTTACGAACCACTCACCTACTTCCTGCAGCTCAGACAATCTCAACATGCATCCCTATCCGATCCACTATTCATCACGGATTGTGGTTCCATCGCCTCTAAGCCATCAATTAAATGTATTTATAAAGCCCTTTTTACATCAGCCGATATTACAAAGTGCTATACAGAAACCCAGCCTAAAACCCCAAACAGCAAGCAATGCAGATGTAGAAGCACGGTGGCAAGGAAATACTCCCTAGAAAGGCGCCTTCATGGCATCCCGACACAGAATCCCAGACCACACTTTACAACTCCTCGACCGCTGGTCCTCTGTCCTCTGCTCTGACATCAACAGCATCAGGACAGACCTCAACATTCTCATCTCTCAACCTGCATTAAGTCAGGCACAGTCCTCCAGTCTCTGACTCATTTCACGGACATCTACATCTATGCCTGTACTAGCTCAACTATATTGCCAACCATTCAGCACCTGCAATCCAGAGCAGCTCACTTCCTATCAAGGGTCTGACATACTTTGAGTTCTCTTTTTGGGGTTTGCTTTCACCACAGCATCCTAACTACCACGGCCTAACAGTGATGTCTACCTCAGATTCCAAGACAAGCCGTATAGAGCCAACACTTTCTAATCCTTCCTCTGCAGCCCTTGGCTTCATCCAATCCATTCTCATTTCCCCACTGAATCCCCATTCTCACATCCATTCCATTTCCTCAATAAATATTCTAAACATATTTAATGTATGTTCCTTAAACTTGTGAGTCCATGTATTGTATAGTGTGGACATTGTAATGGTTCAGATTGGAGAGGCATACATTATCATAAATGTCATGCAGACCTAACTCATCCATATCCACAGTTCCAGTGGCCATTACATGGTTAATCACAATTATGTCCTTTTGGAGAGCTAAACATTCTCTATATACATGCATATGGCATGCTGTATTATTCTTTTATTTTAGTGTGCATACCAAAGTTTATCTGTAGGGGGCAGCAGTACAGTACAGCAAATACAGACTGCTGTTGCTGAGGCTCAGTCTGCAGAGTTGAGACAAGCGTAGCAGAGAGCTTTAGTGTGTGTGAGAGGGATATCTTAAACTCATCCTCAGGATAAACCAACCATTCAAACTGATGGTAATACATTGAGTTATGATCAGTGGTGGAAAAAGTACCCAATTCTCATAATTGAGTAAAAGTATAGATACCTTTTTTAATAGAATGTGCAGAAGTAAAAGTATAAATCATTTCAAATGTCTTATATTAAGCAAAGCAGACGGCACCATTTCTTTCTTTTTTTTATGTACGGATAGCCTGGGGCACACTCCAACACTCAGACATTATTAACGCATTTGTGTTTAGTGAGTCTGCCAGAACATAGGCAGTAGGGATGACCACGTGTTCTCTTGATCAGTGTGTGAATTTCACAATTTTACTGTTCTTTACTGTACTTGTTACATTCAAAATGTAACAAGTACTTTGGTTGTCAGGGAAAATGCATGGAGTAAACATTTTCTTTAGGAATGTAGTGAAGTAAAAGTAAAAGTTGTCAAAAATATAAATAGTAAAGTAAAGTACAGATACCCAAAAAACGACTTTGAAGTATTTTTACTTAAGTACTTTACGCCACTGATTATGATGACCTTCTACAGTACTACTGTTACACCAGGGACATCCATCACTATCTTCTAAGGCTGACGATGAACGTCCATTGACCAAAGATGCAAGCACATTCACCGAAGGTTTCAGGACAGGAACACAAAACATTAGGCTTCAGTTGGATGCTCTTCATTCATGTGATTGCCATTACAATAACTTCAAGCTCAACTGATGTAATAAAGATTTGTTTTGCATCCTGGTGATAAGCTTAACTCTGATGAGGAAGGAAGGAAATTACTATCGAAAAAAGGAGATGAAGACAAAATTTATTAAAGCTCTCAAACATAAAACATAAAAATAGCAAAGCTTACAGTAGTGGCCGGGGGTGATGGTGAAGATAACCGATAATGCTAATGAGTAGTGAGAGGTGTTTGTTTAGTGTTTGGATCTGGGGGAAGGCAGAGGGAGGCAGAGGGCTGGAGATTGTTGTCTTTCTGCCTGCCAGCTTGTTCTCTGAGTCTCTGCGGCCGGGTTTGCTGTGTGTTTGCTCTGATTCGCTTCTTCCAGCCGGAGCATTGGAACCTGGAGCATTGGCACAATTCTAGGAATGGCTAACAGGATTAAGAGGCAAGTTTTCTCTATCTGATTCCTCTCAGCCTCTCACACTTTTCTTCCTTCCCATTCTTTTATTCCCTTTCCTCATCTAGAGGAAAAACAAATTGTCTAAATGTCCTTGCGCTTGATTACCCAGCAAGGCCTCCTCTACTCTGCTCCAGCTCTCGGTGTATCCATAGAGCCATCTCACCGGTGTCATCTCCCAAAGCTCCTCTTTCAGGGCTAAAATGACTATTGTGGACACTACTCAACTCAGGGAGAAAAGAGCCCTGCACTTGAGAGAAGACGTCTTGTGAGCTCTCAACGATGATCTTGATAGCCCTCAATATGTTACATAAAACATGTCCTAAGAAAAATGGTGCATTTGGGTTGAAAGCCAATGTCATTTCCCAGAGGTAGGATGTATTTTTAAAAGGGAATAGCAGTAATATTAATAATAGTACCATTCACATTGAGAGACCATAGGACTATGAACGACTGGAAATAATGACTATAAGAATGCAGTCTAGGCTATAGTTCATACCAACCTCTGATGAGAGTCAACCTGTGCTGACAGAAGCCAGGCTTTAATATGTTGTGCGACTGTAGATAGACATTGTCAGGCAGACCCTGCAGGGCTGGAGAGTGGCGATGCACTCTATTTACCCATTGATCCTGAAATTAGTTCACGATGCTGTAGTCCAGGGAAATGGATCAATCTGAGACAGCAAGAGAGTCACATGATCTCCCCACAGGCACAGGAAGGGAGTCAAAGGTTATAGCTCATCGCCTTGACAACAGAAATTCAGTTTTTCTCTCTGGACTCTTTCCCGGCATTGACTGTGCAGTTTAGTCACTGCATTTTATGAAACCTCACGTCAATAACGGTAACAACAGTCAGAGTCATCTGACTAAAGGAAACGTTAGCTCTATGAGGTGTATGAGGTGTAGGGACAGGAATAACAGGGTTGGGTTTATAGGGCTGCATGACAGATAGTAATCTGAGGATGTCAAATGAAACTAATTGTGGTCCACATTTCCAGGAAATGATTCCCAATACCCCGAAAAATGTACTAAACCAAAAGGGAAATTTCATTTGATCCTGCAGTAAGCTAAGGTATGTTTTTCTTATAGCTACACAGATCGTGTAGCTATTTTTAACATTGTGCAGCTTGCAGAAGAGAACATCTTTGCTTCCGACCTGTGCACTGTGACTTGGTTGTTTGAAGGGGGCCGATTGTGTTCCATGCAGTGAGTCATAGCCCTCAGGCAACTGGAGGCCTATGTTGCCACACTTTTCTAATAAGATCTTAAAAGACACTGTTCATCTACTTCAAAAAAGTTGCAAAGACAAAACCACTATCGTAAGTACAATAGGGGAAACTAAAGCATATATAACTAGTCATTCCAAGTCTTTTCGGTGAACTAGATCAAATAAATATACATAAAACCTGATAAATGGCATATTATTAATCTAAAGCCGAAAATGTTGCCTACCATTATTGTAGATCGTAATATATGAGTTCAAATTATTAGATTGCACTGCAAAGATGAACGTGGACAATAATGAGGCTCTCTCCTCACTACCTATTCTTCCTGCAGAGAAGAACTACCATCTACAGAGAATGTTTATCTGCAAATAATCATTGTCTGGAGCTCAAAAAGCACTAATAATAGTATGCAAATCAAATGAACAGCTCTTTCACAGCGATTCGGTTCCCGTCATTCACTGCTTCAAATATCTGTTTAAAAAGAGCCATTCGTTCACCAACGACCCATCACTAGTTAGAACAGACTGAAACTCTACATGGGGTCTGTTAGCTCTGGGTCCATGCCCAGTGTTTATAACAGGTTTCTAAACTGTGAGACAGAGGTTTGTCACTGGGCACAGAAACCATTGCCTCTGGCATGCACGGTCAGGACAGGTGTCCACTCTCACTAGGCTGGCCGTGCGTGTGTGTGTGTGTGTGGACTGTGCCTGGCCCTGATCACTCTGTCACTAACACCATCTGTTCCCCCTGATGTGGTGGAGCTGGACAAACACAGGGACGAGAGCGTAATGGTGCGGACAAAGAGGCCCACGACCTTGACACTATTGAGAGAGAGAGAGAGAGAGAGAGAGAGAGAGAGAGAGAGAGAGAGAGAGATATGCTGGGTGTAATTTTGGGTTGATGAGGATAGAGCGCACTCTCACGTTGCCTGGCAACATGTCTGTCTCTGTGATGGAAGTAGGATAAGAGGTGAAGTCTGCTGTGACTGAAGTAGGAAGATATTTGGGTTCGGTGGCACTTTTCTCTCCTGCTGCCCCTGCATGGGCGTTCTCCCCAATTCAGTCTGAGCATATAGCATATTTTTTTAATTGGTTTACTCAGAGCTCCTCCCACCTCTAGGAGCAGTGTGGCCCTGTGTGAGATGGCCCTGAGCGAGGTGTCACCACCACCACCACTGGCCCTGTCACCAAGTTAATTATGGCCTCATTACTTCAGTTCAATGCTCTGCGGAAGAAATTTCAAAGGCCCATTAAATTTTCCCTCTTTCCCTTTTAGGTGTACTAAATCAGCTGTTCCCTATAATAATATGTGGTTCAGAAAATGGCCACTACATCAACACATTAGTATGTTTGACAAATTCTATGATGGTTTATTGATACAGCCTGTATAAAAGCCTGATAGTAAAAGATAACGCTTAAGATGATCTACAATGCATCAAATTGATTGATGTGTTTTTGTGTTTGGTGTCTGAGGCTGCTGTGTACTGGGCAGGGAGTTGATAATGTGCAGTGTAGACATCAGAGAAACACTGTAAAGGGCTGGTCATCAGCATGTCCACACAATACGCCGTGTGTGGGGGGTTTAGGTACTCATGCATGTCTTCAGGCTGATTAGTTCATAATCTGGGTCTCTCAATTAGATGTGAAAAGGCTGTTGGTACTAATGACACTTTACATAGGGATCATGGGTAGGCTGAAGAGCCAAGAAGCGGGCCCAGATAAATGCTTCAACGAAATGCCCGGGTCACATCAAAAGGACCATTTGAAGTGGATTAGCATAATTTGGTATAAAGCAGTAAATACACAGATTTGTGTGTGTGTGTGTGTGTGTGTGTGTGTGAGGGATGAAGCAGAGCTTGCCTGCAGGGGCAGCATATGCCTTGAGCTCTGCTCTGTTTGTGTAACAGGGTTCTGTAGACTGTGATCCCTGCAGTCAGCCTGCTGCCTGTTAGTGTATCCATCTATTCACACTGTGAATGGACTACGGTCTGATCTAGAAACAAGTAGATGAGGGTTCCCCAAGTTTTCTGAGCAAAAAAATAAGCATTCCATTGTTGGACAAAAAAGACTAAAATCCCCAGGTAATCAGCTCAAATTAATTATTATTTAGGAAATCTGTTCTCAAGTATTTCCATGCAAGTTTTGAAAATATAATGTTTTTGTCAAATACTATCTGCTTGGGATTCTTGCTGTAAGGTTTATGTTCAGAGATCTCTCTGGAAATCTCTATGTTTCAGTTTTGGAATTAGTCCCCAATTAGAGTCAGCTGCGCCGCATTGCCTCTAATTGGGGAGCCTATTTATTTTCAGCATTCCCACCTGTGGGTTTTTGTGTGTGTTCCTTTTTTGTGTTCGCGCCGGTTCATGGTTGCTGTCTCGCCTTTGTTCGTTTTGTGGATTAAGTTACAGAATAAAGGAATGTCTATACATTACAGCTCTGCGCCTCGGGTCCTCTCTCATAGCGACCATGACAGAAAAATCCACCACACCAGGACCAAGCAGCGTGGGAAGGAGGAATGGGAGCCTCAGCAGGAGAGAGATGTCGTCAGGGTCCGAGACGACAAACAGCCCAGAGGCAACTCCAAGTACATGTTGGGGGGGGGGGGGGGTGAGGAAGCACCGAGAACAGCATCCACAGTTCAATTTGTGGTCGGTGTCGGAGCAAGAAGGAGAATATCGAAGGGCCCACGCACCAGACCTCCGGTATGCCTCCCCAGCCCGGTAAGCCCTGTGCCGGCTCCCCACACCCGACCTCCAGTACGTGCGCTCAGCCCGGTGCCTCCAGTGCCGGCCCCACGCACCAGACCTCTGTGTGCCTCCCCAGCTCGGTAGTGCCTGTACCAGTTCCTAGCCCGGTGGCACCATTGCGTGTCCTCAGCTCGGTAGCGCCAGTACCGGTTCCTAGCCCGGTGGCGCCAGTGCCGGTTCCTAGCCCGGTAGATCCAGTGCGTGTCCCTAGCTTGGTAGCGCCAGTACCGGTTACTAGTCTGGTGGCGCCAGTACGTGTTCTCAGCTCGGTAGCGCCAGTGCCAGCTCCTAGCCCGTTAGCTCCAGTGCGTGTCCGTCAGCCCCGCTCCAGTGCCGCAGCATTCCGCTCCACCGGTGCCCAGTCCGGGACCGGTCATCTGCCCCGATTCAGTGCCGGAGCAGTCCGCTCCACCGGTGCCCAGTCCGGGACCGGTCGTCAGCCCCGCTCCAGTGCCGGAGCATTCCGCTCCACCGGTGCCCAGTCCGAGACCGGTCATCAGCCCCGCTCCAGTGCCCGAGCAGTCCGCAACGCCGGTGCCCAGTCCGGGACCGGTCGTCAGCCCAGCTCTAGAGCCGGAACCGTCCGCTGCCTCCAGTGCCGGTCCCCAGCCCGGTACCTCCAGTGCCGGCGCCTCGCACCAGAGTCCTGGTGGCGATCCCCAGACCGGTACCTCCAGTGGCGGGGCTTGCTCCAGAGTCCTGGTGGCGATCCCCAGCCTGGCAGATCCAGTGCCGGTTCCCAGCCTGTTAGCTCCAGTGCCGGTTCCCAGCCCGGTACCTCCTGTGCCGGTTCCCAGCCCGGTGACCAGTCCTACGCCTGGGGCGGAGCCACCTGTTCCGGTGCCCAGTCCTGCTCGGGGGTGAAGCCACTCTCTGCTTCGGCGCCCAGTCCTGCCTCGGGGTGGGAGCTCCCACCGGAACCTCCACCGATACCAGCGCCCCCGTGGGTGTTCCTGGTCTTACGGCCGGGAGTCCGCACCTTGGGGGAGGGGATGGGAGGGGGGGGGGGGGGTACTGTCAGGATTAGTGTTTAAAGAGGTCTCTGGACACTTCTATGCTCGTCAGGTTTAGTGTCCAGAGACCTCTCTGGATAACTCCATGTTAGTCTTGTTGTTTGGTCCCCAATTGGAGGCAGCTGCACTGCGTTGCCTCTAATTGGGGAACCCCTTTAAGGGTGCTGCCTGCCCATATATGTGTGTGGGTCATTGTTTGTGTGCATGCTTATGCACCTACGTTGCGGCTGTTGCACTGTTTATTGTTTTTGTGAAGTTCGAGTCAAATAAAGATGTCGAACCACCACTGCTCTGCGCCTTGGGTTCTGTCCTCCACTCGCCATGACGAGGGTACATGATCCTATTACTTACGATAGCCTTATGGACATCTTTGGACAAGGGCTTGGACTACGATGATGGCTGATGTTTCTGCAACTGACCTGGCACCATATGACTGGCACACCACTGGCACACCACTGAAAAATAATTATTTAAGTTATTTAAATAAAATGCTCTATTAAATGGATGTTACGCAAGTGCCAATGAATAGTCAGTGGCCTTGTTCTATATTGTGAATTTAGATGTGGTTTCCATGGCCACAATATGGAAGGACAGCAATACAACCCAAAACCTCTCTCAATAAACATAACATTTTCATCTATAGTGACATTTAATACCGGTTAGCACAGCTTGTTCCATCATCATCTGCGATTTAAATTGGTCATTATCAACAATTCTAATTTGATTTTCAACTCTGAATGCCCTGAGTAAAAAGCTATTTAATTTCACTCTCTGGATCAATAGCTCCTAATGCAGCCTGTCTCACTTTAAGTTCATGGCAATGAACTGCATTTCTAATCGTATTGACAGTATTGACCAGTATTGACCAGGCTGGGGAGGGCTGGCACCACATGCAGTGAACTAGAACTAAGTGCCATTTCATTAGAGCTGTAGTACAGACCTCTTAAACAGCCTGTTTCGTCATGTTATGAAAATGGAAGGGATAATCGAAAACAAGTCTTTCTCTTTACAATCAATTGAAATGCATCTCTGTCTCGTGTTTGAACTTGACATAGATTATCTGTCATCTATCTAGAGATCACGGCATTTGAATAGTCTATAAGGCCAGAGACTGCCATCATCACGTGACTGTAGCGCGCCATTTGCCCTAATAGCAAACTCTCTCATATTGCTAAATATAGGACATTCACTATTAGATGTTGATGAGTGTTTTGCAGCGTTTGTCGCCGCTAATGTGTAGTTCTTTAGTTGTTTATTATTTTGCAAACACCAATTGCAAATGCTCGAGGACTAATGTCAGAGCAGGCCTCGATTTGGCAAGAAATGTCAGCTATATATCTTATAGGGATTACAGTCACATTGTTTTCAATATGTTCCCTGCCTTTTGAGTGATTTAGATTTTTTAAATTATTATTATCAAACCAGTATTTAAGAAAAGTGTTTCTTTAATACTTGTAGCACTGCCTTGTTCTCCGGGGGTTTGTGCGCATGTGCATAGGGAAGCGCTAGACAGAAGCTTAAACTATAGTAAATAAAACAAATTGTTTGAACAACAATGTGGCGAAAGTGTGGTTTCACATAAAATAATTTTCTGTGTGCCTTCAGCAGGATTCGACCCCATAAGTTAGGGTCCCTGAATGTTCTATAGTTTCAACTCTACCTGCTAACTTGTAAAAAAAAATCTTCATTACATTTGTAAGTATGGAGCCCAGTAGAGGTCAGTGTTTAAAGGCAGCTTGGAATCGAAGAAAGCACAGAAATCACAATGAAATCAGTGGGATCTTGCATTTTGCAACACACGGTTTGAAAAAGCATGTGATCAAACAAAGCTTTGGATGTCATTGATGACGTGCTTCTGATAAAGTGATACAAGCATCGGTACAGTACTTTGAAGTAATCTGCTTCATTACTGTACATTACTATAACAGTACATTACTTTAACTACACAGCATTGTGTGATATGGCAACTGGGAAATTTTACAAACAACTATGAATGATCGGATTGAGAGACATCAAGGTCTGAAGTGAACCAACCAAACAACATGTGTACAACATTTATTTGATTTACAAAATTAATTTATACAGAATATTACACTGTAATGGAAAACTGATTAATACGGTACACTTTTACATTTATCAACAGTAAAATATTGTGAAGAATTATACTGCATCAGACTGTAAATTATGGTGCATTTTTTAAATATCCCAACATTTTGTAATATGCAATTGGTAGTTACAATCGACTCCCCAACAGACTCGGGAGAGGCGAAGGTCGAATGTCTGAATCATGACCTGCCAAGCAGCCAGCTGCACCAATATGTCAGTAACATACTGTACTTTTTTTTTTACAGTAACTTACAGGCAACTGGAAATGTTTTACATTCTGAAAACGTCTACTGAAAACCCGACTTAAACAAATCCTACAACTGTGATATGTGGTTGTCTCACCTAGATATCTTAAAAGTGATGGACTAGTTGTAAGTCACTCTGGATAAGAGCTTCTCCTATCATCTCTATTGGCCGTGAGACACAATAGCCTATAGGCTATACCGTTCGACAAAAACATGAACCACACTGTTTTTGTGTGTTTGTTTGAGGGCTGTGCATACGTGAATGCCTGCACCGATTTCATTGAGATGTCAGGTTCATGAACTATTCTATTATGTAGTATTGAGTGAGAGACAATTACATTTCCAATGAGAGATTACAACTATCTTCGGTGTTCCTCAATGGAACTAGTGTTGTGTGTGTGTGGGTGTGAGTAAGGCCTATGCACCTCAAAACATTCCATTCATGAAACTTGTATCAACTACATGTTTTATTTCTGCCAAAGTGTCTTTCAGATACAGAGTGTCAGGGGAGATGTAAAGGCATCATCTAGAAGCCACAGAGATAGAGAAATTAAAGTGTGGGATGGGAACAGGGTCACTCTCTCCTGTCAGAAGCGATCACAGACGGTATGGTTTATTTTCACTTCATGATAGCACTTATCCCATCATCTGTGGAGGCCACCTATTCCTGTGAGTGCTTTGCACTCAGCCATCTCATATAAAAAAAAATCTAATAATATGTTATTTGTCACATGCGGCGAATACAACAGGTGTAGATTTATGACTTATGACGTACGAGCACACAAAAAAAGAAATAGTAACACAATAAAATAACTATAACGAAGCTGAACACAAATACAAACGTAACATGTAAAGTGTTGGTCCCATGTTTCATGAGCTAAAATAAAAGATCCCAGGAATTTTCCATACGCACAACAAGCTTATTTCTCTCCAAAATGTGTTTACATCCCTGTTAGTGAGCATTTTATCCTTCGTCAATATAATATATCCACCTGACAGCATGATCATTGCACAGGTGCACCTTGTGCTGAGGACAATAAAACACCACTCTAAATGTGCAGTTTTGTCACAAAACACAATGCCACAGATGTCTCAAGTTTTGAGGGAGCGTGCAATTGATCACGCAGGTAGCCAGACTATGTAAGAAACTGGGGAAACCGCAGAGTGGAGTGTTCACCTTTTCTATGCCGGTGGCTGGACGGCGTTCGCGCACGTTGGATGCATCTCCGTCTTGTCGTTTGTCATTATCCGACTGGCCGGTGTTGCCCGGAGTTTGTTCGCCAGGGGAGCCATCTCCTGCCTCTCCTCCCCGGTCTGATAGAGGAGTCGAAGGAGCACAGCAAGAGGAGCAAGGCAATCAACAATGGTTGCATGTCATGACCCGTGGAAGCCAAAGACAGCTGCCTGCCACAAAGCAGCCTACACCCCCTACTAGAGGCCCGGAGCGGATACAAACAACGAAGAGTTTTGCCGCCCCGGGGCCAGGACACGGACATCGATTCTATCGTAGTCCATGTGGGTTTTAATGACATTATGAAGGGCAGCTCTGAACAGTTGAAACTGGATTTAGCAGGATTATTTCTCTTCACATCAGGCTACGTGATTATAACATATGTAGCTTAAGAAACAAGGTTCTTGAAATTAATAACTTGCTAGTAACAGATTACATTCATATTCTGACTCTTTATCTCTTTAAAGTACTTAGACAATATATTTGATGCCACAGTGGTAGCAATACATGGTTATAACATTTACAGAAAAGACAGAAATGCCAGAGGTGGAAGTGTTGCTGTTGATATTCAGAACCACATTCCTGTAAAGATTAGAGAGGCTCTCATGTTAAATACTGTTGAAATAATATGTCTACAGGTTAATCTGCCTCACCTAAAGCCCATTCTGGTGGGAGGCTGCTATAGACCACCAAGTGCTAACAGTCAGTATCTGGATAATATGTGTGAAATGCTTGATAATGTATGTGATATCAACAGAGGGGTATACTTTATGGGTGATTTAAATATTGACTGGCTTTCATCAAGCTGCCCACTCAAGAAAAAGCTTCAAACTGTAACCAGTGCCTGCAACCTGGTTCAGGTTAGCAGTCAACCTACCAGGGTAGTTACAAACAGCACAGTAATAAAATCATCAACATGTATTGATCACATCTTTAATAATGTTGCAGAAATGTGCTTGAAAGCAGTATCCAGATCAATTGTATGTAGTGAAAACCAAAGTTCCAAAGGCTGGGCCAAATAAAGTGTATAAGGAGGTCATACAATATGTTTTGTAGTGATTCCTATGTTGTTGATGTAAATAATATTTGTTTGTCTGTGGTGTGTAATGAGGAGCAAACAGGCATTGCACTTGATACATTCATGAAAATGCTTATCCCAGTTACTAATAAGCATGCACCCTTTAAGAAAATATATGTAAAAACGGTTAAATCCCTGTGCATTGATGAGGAAATGAAAAATTGTATGGTTGAGAGGGATGAGGCAAAAGGAATGGCAACTAAGTCTGGCTGCAAAACCAATTCGCAAATTGAGAAACCATGTGACTGAACTGAATAAAAAGAAGAAGAAACGATACTATGAAACACATTTAAATGACATTAAGAATGATAGTAAAAAGCTTTGGAGCACCTTCAATGACATTTGGGGAAAAAGGCAAACTTAGCTCCATCATTCAATCAGATGGCTCATTCATTACAAAACTGACTGATATTGCCAACTACTTTAACTATTTTTAAAAGCCAAACTCGGACAGCACTAGGCCATTTGTGGGACTTCCAAATTGTGATACAGCCTGGATTCAAACCAGGATGTCTGTAGTGACGCCTCTGGCACTGAGATGCAGTGCCTTAGACCGCTCCGCCACTCGGGATCCCCTAATGCCTAAGTTTGCTAATCTTGATAATGAAAAAGATCACGTTGAAAGCACAGACCTGTCTGTTTAAACTATTAGCACAGAGCTCAGACACCCATGAATACCCCAGGAAGAGTATCTTGGCAGCAGCTAATGGGGATCCATAATAAATTCAAATACAAATTGGAATGCTGACTTCAGGAATGTCCACCAGAGCTGTTGCCAGGGAATGTCGTTTTAGAGAAATTGGAAGTACGTCCAACCGGCCTCACAACCGCAGGCCACGTGTCACCACACCCGGCTTCTTCACCTGCTGGATCGTCAGAGAAGGGAGTATTCCTGTCTGTAATAAGGCCTTTTTGTAGGGAAAAACTCATTCTGATCCCAAGTGGGTGGGCCCATGGCAGCGCCCCTGCCCAGTCATGTGAAATCCAGAGACTAGGGCCTAATTTAGTTATTTAAATTGACTGATTTCCTTATAAGAACTGTAACTCAGCAAAATCTTTGAAATTGTTGCATGTTGCGTTTATATATTTTTTTCAGTAAACAAGGAGTACCGGTACCGAGTCAATGTGCAGGTGTACAAGATAGTTGAGGTTATTGAGGTAATATGTGCGTCATGTAGGTAGGGGTAAAAATGACTAAGCAATCAGGAAAGATAATAAACAGAGTAGCAGCAGTGTATGTGAAAAGTGGGAAAGTGTGTATGTATGTGAAGAGTATGAAAGAGTATGAGTGGGAAAGTGTGTCAATGTGTGACTGTGTGTGTGGTGTCAATATGCATGTGTGTGTTTTGTGTGTGAGAGCATACTGTATGTAGTGTGTGTGTGTGTGTGTGTGTGTGTGTGTGTGTGTGTGTGTGTGTGTGTGTGTGTGTGTGTGTGTGTGTGTGCGCGCGCATGTGTGCGTTTTTGGGGTGTGTGTATGATCGGTTGAAATTATGAATCATGTTCACAGAGAAATACAGCTTCACTCTATCCAATCAGAGCAGCAGGGTCAACGTACAGCCTGCCCTTCTCTAATAGACCGCCAGTTGAGTTATTTAGACCACATGGAACCTAGCACTGACTGACATGAGAAAGATGAGTGCTGGCACCCGAAAATGAGTTTTTCTCCGATCACAAATAATTACAAAAAATACTTGGATCATAATCGTATCCAGACAACTGCCCATATCCGTTATGATACTTGTTTTGTCCATGCAGTTGTGGGTGAACAGGGAGTACAGGAGGGGACTAAGCACACACCAGAGGGGCCCAGCGGCCCATTAGGAAGTCCAGGATCCAGTTGCAGAGGGAGGTGTTCAGTCCCAGGGTCCTTAGCTTAGTGATGAGCTTGGAGGGCACTATGGTGTTGAAGGCTGAGCTGTAGTCAATAAACAGTATTCTCACGTAGGTGTTCCTTTTGTCAAAGTGGGAAAGGGCAGTGTGGAGTTCAATAGATGTCACGAACGCCGATGAAGATTCCCCTGTCGACCACCGGAGGTCTCAATCTCCCGAATACTAACTTAACTTTGAATTCCATTTCCCAAGAACCCACATACAGGGACTGATTACGGCACACCTGATCCTCATCACCAGACTATTTATTCCCTGCTTGTTCAGTCACACATTGCGAAGTCTTGTTTGCCCGTCTGTATTTCTGAGCGTTCTATATCATGGTTTCTCCTGCCTGTGGTTTGTCCACGTTTGATGCCCTGTCTCTTATATTGTTGCTCGCCCTGGTATATCGTCCTACGCCTGTTTGTTCACTAAGCTTGCACTATTTAATAAAACTGCATATGGATCCTACCCAGCCTGAGTCGTTGTTACAGAAGACTTCGCCACATACAGATCCAGCAGTCCTTATGCATCTATCCAACAAGCTTTCTACCCAAGCGACTCAACTGGCGGCTCACCACTAACTCGACTCTCCACAATGACTGAGGAGTTGGTGAAAGCTGTACAGAGTCTCCATCAACCCGCACCTGTACCCACTGCTCCCACGCCTCAGCCGAGTCAGGTACCGATCGAAATACCTCACAGTGCACTGTCTGCTAATCTACGTTTAGCCTTTCCAGATAAGTTTGATGGTGCTCCCACCAAATGTAAAGGCTTCCTTATGCTGTGTTCTATCTTCCTGGCTCAACAACCCTTGTTATACTCAACGGATAAGAGTAAGATTTCGTTGGTGTGTTCTTTGCTCACAGGAAAAGCACTGGAGTGGGCTACAGCGGTCTGGGACAACCAAGGGCTAGAGAGCACCACTTACACTAACTTTATTCAACGTTTACGAGAAGTGTTTGAACATGCTGAAGGAGGAAGGAATCCTGGGGAACAACTACTTGCTCTTCGTCAGGGAAGAGATACCGTAGCTGAATTTGCTCTTACGTTCCGCACCCTCGCTGCACAAACTATGTGTTTGGGGGATACATTAAAACTTCTGTTCCGCCAGTGATTAAATTTTGACTTAGTCAGAACTAGCATGTCGGGATGAAGACAGAACCCTAGATCAATTCATTGACCTTGCCATCCGCGTTGATAACCTTATTCGCGCTCGGAGACCTAATCGACCTACATGCTCTTTCAACCAAATTAACCAAACTAGTGACAACACTGAACCCATGCAAATCGGGCGGACTCATCTTTCCACAGAGGAACGTGAACGCCGCATCAGAAACCACCTCTGCCTATACTGTGGCCAAGCTGGACATCTGAAAGCGGACTGCCCGACTCAACCCCCTCAAACACACAACCGCAGGGTGAGTTTACTGATTTCTGCCGTACAAACCAATACTTGTATGGAATTACCAGTTAAAATAACCTGTCAGTCTGAAACAATTACCACTCAGGCTTTACTGGGGCAGCAGGCAATTTCATTGATGAAGGGCTAGCACGACAGTATAAAATACCAATAACCTTCCATCACTAGATGGACGCCCCCTGGGGACGGGCCATGTACGGTACACCACCACTGACCTGACTCTACAGGTTGGAGCTCTACACACTGAAACCACACGTTTCTTCCTCATTCACTCTCCACACCACCCAATCATCCTGGGTTTACCCTGGCTGCAGGACCACAATCCACAAATTTCCTGGCGTGAGAAACAGATCATACGGTGGGATCCCACCTGCCACTCCAAATGCCTAAAACCAACCACCTTGATACCAGAAAAGACCACTATCACTACGCACGAGATCAACACAGCACCACATGTACCTCCTGAGTATGCTGACTTGATGGAGGTGTTCAGTAAAGCCAAAGCCTCACAACTTCCACCACATCGACCCAGTGACTGTGCCATCGAGCTATTACCGGATACCACACCCCCTAGAGGTAGAATCTTTCCACTATCCGACCCTGAGGCTAACACAATGAACTCATACATTGAAGACGAACTGGCTAAGGGCTTCATACGACCATCCACTTCACCAGCAGCAGCGGAATTCTTCTTCGTGGGAAAGAAGGACGGGGGCCTTTGTCCCTGCATTGATTATCGTGGTGATATATAAATGATATAACGTTCAAATTCAGATATCCATTGCCTCTGGTTCCTGCAGCCTTGGAACAACTAAGAACTGCCAAATTCTATACTAAACTCGACCTACGTTCTGCCTACAACCTCATTCGCATTCGAGAAGGGGACGAATGGAAAACGGCGTTCTCCACCAGCAGCGGGCACTACGAATACCTCGTTATGCCGTTCGGGCTGTCCAATAGTCCCTCCGTGTTCCAATCTTTCATCAATGACATATTCAGAGACATGCTAAACCAGTGCCTAATCGTATATATTGATGATATATTGATCTACTCAGACACCATGGCGGAACACATTAAGCAGGTCCGGGCAGTCTTGCAGCGTCTCCTCAACCACCAACTGTACGCCAAGGCGGAGAAGTGTGAGTTCCATCAATCCTCAATTTCCTTCCTCGGTTACATCATCAGTCCTGAAGGAGTGTCTATGGACGAGGGAAAGGTACGAGCAGTTATAAATTGGCCTCAACCCACTACAGTAAAGGAACTACAAAGATTTTTAGGATTTGCCAACTTCTACAGAAGATTTGTCAGAAATTTCAGCTCAGTTGCCGCTCCACTCACTGCTATGGTAAAAGGGGGAAGCACCAAGCTGCGCTGGGCTACTGACGCCATTCAAGCCTTCAAAGAACTAAAGAAGAGTTTTACCTCTGCTCCCATTCTGCATCATCCTGACCCCAACGTACCTTTCGTGGTGGAAGTTGACGCATCCAACACTGGCATTGGAGCCATCCTCTCTCAACGCCAAGGTAACCCACCTAAACTCTTTCCATGTGCCTATTACTCCAGAAAACTCTCCTCGGCTGAACAGAATTATGATGTGGGTAATCGGGAACTATTAGCTATGAAAGCAGCACTTGAAGAATGGCGACACTGGCTGGAGGGGGCTAGACATCCCTTTCGGGTATTAACAGATCATCGGAACCTGGAATACCTACGCTCAGCAAAAAGACTAAACCCCAGACAAGCCAGATGGGCCCTGTTCTTCACTCGATTTAACTTCTCAATCACTTATCACCCAGGGTCAAAGAACGTCAAAGCCGACTCACTATCCCACCAATATGACTCCACCCCCCAAAACCCCTCTCCAGATCCCATCATCTCACCCTCTCTAATCCTAGCCCCGATCCAGTGGGACATCATGTCCGAAATCACCCAGGCTCACGCACAGAACCCACCACCTCCGGAATGTCCGCCCAATCGAACCTTTGTCCCTCTAGGACTACGGGAAAGAGTAATCCACTGGGTGCACTCCTCCACAAGTTCTGGCCACCCAGGCATCACTACCACAGTTCGACTATTAAGAAACCGGTTCTGGTGGGAGACTTTACAAACAGACACCAGCACGTTCGTGAACTCTTGTCACACCTGCGCTGCAGCAAAAAAAACCAGACAACTACCAGCAGGACTTCTACAGCCCCTACCCATCCCACAACGACCATGGTCCCACATCGCTATCGACTTCGTCACCAACCTACCAGTCTCTCAAGGTAACACCACCATTCTAACTGTCATTGATCGTTTCTCCAAGGCATGTCAACTAATTCCACTATCTAAGCTCCCATCAATCTTCGAAACCGCAGAACACCTCTTCCACTGTGTATTCCGCTATTATGGTCTTCCTGAAGACATAGTCTCCGACAGGGGTCCACAGTTCACATCAAGGTGTTGGACAGCCTTTTTTCGATTACTTAATGTCAATATAAGTCTCACTTCGGGTTACCACCCCCAATCTAATGGACAAACGGAACGACTAAACCAAGAGATCACCAAATTCCTCAGAATGTATTGTCAGCAGAATCAATCTGACTGGAGCCAGAACTCCATTCTCAAACCCTCCACAAAATTAACACCTTTTCAGTGCGTTCTGGGGTTTCAACCCCCACTGTTCCCATGGTCCGGTGAGCCGTCTGAAGTACCTGCTGTGAACAACTGGGTTCAACGAAGTGAGGCTGTTTGGAACCAAGCTCATGTCCACCTACAACGTGCCATAAACAGGGGTAAGGAGCAAGCTGACCGCCATCGTGGCCCCAGTCCCAACTACACTCCTGGACAGATAGTGTGGCTTTCAACCCGAGACCTCCGTCTTCAATTACCCTGCAAGAAACTCAGTCCCAGGTATGTGGGTCCTTTCAAAATTTTGAGACAAATCAATTATGTGTCATACCGCCTTGAATTACCAGCCACTTATCGTATTTCTCCTACCTTCCATGTGTCTCTGCTGAAACCTGCCGGTGGTCCGAGAGGGGAGGGGGAAGGCTGTGACTCAGGCACCCCACCCATGATCGTGGAGGGCGAGGAGGCATTTCAAGTGCGAGATTTGCTAGACTCCAGATCCAATACCTGGTAGACTGGGAGGGGTACGGTCCGGAGGAGAGGTCCTGGGTCAAGGCGGAAGATATCCTCGACCACAACCTCATCGTTGAATTTCATAGGACTCATCCGGAGAGACCGGCCCTACGACCTCGAGGAAGACCCCGACGTCGGATGTGCTCTCGCGTCAGGAGCCGCTCGCAGGGGGGGGGCTCTGTCACGAACGCCGATGAAGATTCCCCTGTCGACCACCGGAGGTCTCAATCTCCCGAATACTAACTTAACTTTGAACCCACATACAGGGACTGATTACGGCACACCTGATCCTCATCACCAGACTATTTATTCCCTGCTTGTTCAGTCACACATTGCGAAGTCTTGTTTGCCTGTCTGTATTTCTGAGCATTCTATATCATGGTTTCTCCTGCCTGTGGTTTGTCCACGTTTGATGCCCTGTCTCTTATATTGTTGCTCGCCCTGGTATATCGTCCTACGCCTGTTTGTTCACTAAGCTTGCACTATTTAATAAAACTGCATATGGATCCTACCCAGCCTGAGTTGTTGTTACAATAGAGATTGTGTCATATGTTGATCTGGGGGTATGTGAATTGGACTGGGTCCACAGTGTCTGGGATGATGGTGTTGACCAGCCTTTCTAAGCACTTCATGGCTATACATGTGAGTGCTACGGGGAGATAATCATTTATACAGGTTACCTTGATGTTCTTGGGCACAGGGACTATGGTGGTCTGCTAGAAACATTTAAAGGTCTTATTCACATCGGCTACGGAGAGTGTGATTACACCGTTGTGCGAAAATGCTGGTGCTCTCAAGCATAGTTCAGTGTTGCTTGCCTCGAAGTGAGCATAGAGGGCATTTAGCTTGTCTGGTAAGCTTGCGTCACTGGGGCAGCTAGCGGCTGGGTTTCCCTTCGTAATCCATAATAGTTTGCAAGCCCTAATAGTTTACCATCCCTGTATTGATGCTTTGCCTGTTTGATAGTTATTTGGAGGGCGTAACAGGGTTTTTTATAAGCATCCCGATTAATGTCCCTCTCGTTGAAAGTGGCAGCTCTAGCCTTTAGCTCAGTGCGGATGTTGCCTGTAATCCATGGCTTCCGGTTGGGATATGTACGTACAGTCACTGTGGGGACAATGTCATCGATGCACTTATTAATGAAGCCGGTAAACGTCAATGCCATCAGATGAATCCTGGAACATATTCCAGTCCTGTATCTTAGCATCCGTTTCATCTGACCACTTCCATATTGAGCGCGTCACTGGTACTTTCTGTTTGAGTTTTTGCTTGTAAGCAGGAATCAGGAGGATAGAGTTATGGTCAGATTTGCCAAATGGAGGGCGAGGGAGCGCTGATCTAGAGTTTTTTTAGCCTCTAGTTGCACAGGTGATTAAGTTTGCCTGGTGGACTGAACCGAAACTTACTGTGACTTTGTGGTTAATCACTTAACAAAAAATCTACCTGTGTAATGTCAATCTACGATGAACCACCATACTTTACACCTACAATCACACATTGGCCTTATTCTCAACAGGGACAAACACATACATACATACATACATACACACACACACACACACACATTCCTCCACCACATGGATGTCTCCTGACATTCTAGATCAGGGATAGGCAACTAGATTCAGCCGCGGGATGATTTTTCTGGGAGCAGATGGTCGGGGGGCCGGAACATAACTATAATAATTTGTACGCTGCAAATTGACCCCAACTAAGCCCAGTAAGATATTGTATTTATTTTTGTGGAATTCCTGGTGAGTTTACAGACTTTTCTCCAATAAAAATGTTTTGTAGATTTTTTACTAAAAACTTTGGGTGGCCAAAAAAATCACCAATGGGCCGGTTTGTTGCTGACCCCTGCTCTAGATGATACCTCCCTTTATAGTAAAGTGATTAACCAAAAAGTGACAGTAAATTTCAATCCAGTCCACTAGGCAAACTAAATTATCATCAGTAGACAAGCATTATTGAATGTGCTTGTTGGGAGTATTTTTGTGAGTGCCCACGGTTTTCATTCCTCTTATTCATATGGATGGAATCGACTGCTGGCAGTAGACAGTATGTGCTATGGGCTATTAGCAGTCAATTTGTCATTGATATTCACTGAGAGAATTGCCATATACTGTAGGTACAAACCAGTTTGCAGTCACATTCTGTCAATGCCAGACGAGATATGAGATAGCCATATGTCGTCGATAGAGGACGCTACTTTATTGTACATGGATGTTTAGCCTACTCCAGATGTTATAACGCGCACAGAGCAGTGACATTAATTGCCATAATTTGCAAATCAAATGCATACCAATTGCATAGCAATTTAAACACCAAACCCAAAGTACATTTCTATGCGCAAATCTTGCCAATAAATATTGCCATAGCCTAATGTGGCCATTCGATTTGTATGTGGTTTCCACAGCGCTCTGTAGCTATGTCGACAGCTCAGATCTAGGCTAGTTTGCCCCTCTAATCTAAATCCAAACTGACCTCAGATCAGCGCATAGGGGCAACCTCTTGCACATTCTGAGATGGTTTGATGAAAGTCTGCGCGTTGCTGTAGCCCACTACTACTGTAGCCTACCAGTGTACAGTTCCACAAGGAGGGGGCTGTAACTGTGCAGCTATTCACCTCGGTCTGAAACCACCACCAGTCCACCACAGTTGGCTCACAACAGTCCCGCTTGTAGGTTACTGTAATGCGCGTATTCAGTCGGAGTGATATTTTCAAAATGATGGTTATTCTGACAATTTCTACTCTATATTGAGTATCCTAAAGGCTTCGTCTTCGACACTTTTAGCTGGACGGATCATTGCATTAAATAGGCTCTGGGAGCCGGTCAGGGCGATGTTATGTGGCGAGCACATCGTTGCTCTGTGGTTGGTGTCTGCGTGATGAGACACCTCCAAATGTTATGTGTGGAGAAGTAGGCTACCCATCCTGTGCGCTCTTGGTGAGAAAACATGAAGTCGTCTCGTGAATGATTTCGTTGTCCATTAAACGATAATTTACCTTATTTGTTTTATTTGTTTCAACCGTTTATATGCTCAGAACCAAAACTACAGAATCGCACAATCGGCAAGGCAAAGAAGTATATCGGTCGAGTTTTGCGCTAATAAACAGTGGACGGTTACTATGCCAGAATGGGTCTACTACGGTTTTTATTTTTCTATGGACTATTGCACACCCAAGTCAACGGTAAGTCCTGTAACCTTTTAATTTGATTTGGTAAACACAATTCCATTTTCCGTTTTTCGTTTTACATCTCCACGTAGCCTAAGTGTGGGTACCCAACCTAAAACATCGAACAGCCCCGCGTTTGATTAGAGCACCTGCAGTAGCAACTGTATTTTGCCTGAATTGTTCCGTTTATTTCTCATTTCAAAACGTTTGTAAAAGCAGGTGAAAAGGGGTGCACACATGTGGTCTCTCTTTGCGCGCTCAGTGTGTTTCAACATGCATGGGTTGCTCCTTTCAACTTGGCTTTGTAGCACCAGACTATTTAATGAGCAACGGGTTTCAATGTGTCGTTGAAATTTGATTAACTATCATAATAATGAATAATGTATTGCGATTCGAAACATATGCTTGTTTAGGGACTCCTGATTAATTGAATTTGTTCATTATTTTATTTTTTCCTAATTGATGTACGTCTACCATTAGGGAGGATTTTAAATGTTTAATTTTGCCCTTGGCTGATAAACGAATGCACCATTTATTCAGCACTGTATTATGTGAATTACCCATAGGTGACTCACATATTCAATAGGCATCAGCTTTCCCTTTTATTGTCATCTTTCTTTTGTTAATAATATGTCACCCCATTTGTCCTTCTTTACATTCCATAGACACCATTGATGTCCCTCTAAAGTTTCACAGTCTTAAAGGAAAAATCCACTCAAAAACTATCTTTTGGTATTTTTTTCGTTAGTCCAATGTTAATACAGTACCAAAAATGTTTTGCATGTCAGCAGTCAAGTTTTTAAGATATTGGACTTTTAAGAAGCATAGTGTCACTTGTCACATCATCATGATGATGCAAAAATCATCATATGATGCAAAACATATCATCATGATGTTGTGGCAAGAGACACTTTACTTCCTATACCTTGAAAACTTGACTGCTGACATCCAAAACATTTTGGTACTGTATCAACAGTGGACTGAAAAAAACACCAAAAGATTTTTTGAGTGGATTTTTCCTTTAGG
This sequence comes from Thymallus thymallus, assembly GCA_023634145.1. NCBI lineage: Eukaryota > Metazoa > Chordata > Actinopteri > Salmoniformes > Salmonidae > Thymallus > Thymallus thymallus. The sequence goes on along the minus strand of CM042390.1, from coordinate 28,935,173 downwards.
ACTGTGAAACTTTAGAGGGACGTCGTTGGTGTCGTTGGTGGATCTATACATTTGGAACCTAAACATCAGAAACCCAGATGATTTGGGTTCTGATATGCCTGAAAAGTCCAAAACGTGTCATGCAGACTATTATGCTCAATATATATGGGCACTGTGTCCACTGGTCACAGGATATACTCGTGTCCCTTGAGGACCGTCACTAGTGAGGGCACAGCACTCATAACAGTTGAGCTCCCTGTCTTGGTCGATATGGGCTCTCCAGGCCAATGGTACTGTGTTGTCCCCCACTGGACATGAAGCTGTTTTTGATGACCATGTCCACATTGAAAGCTTGGTGACTTGGTGAGAGAGGGGGTTGGTGCCGTCCCTATGGCTGCTGACTACCATATTCACAGTGGTGCCCCACTCCATTGCTTATATTCTACTACATTTACAAGTTAGTCATTTAGCAGACTCTCTTATCCAGAGCGACTTACAGGAGCAAATAGGGCTAAGTGCCTTGCTGAAGGGCACATCAACAGATTTTTCATATAATCGGCTCGGGAATTTGAAACAGTTACTGGCCCAACGTTCTTAACCGCTCTTATAGGGCTTTCATTCAACTCCTGTACCTGTACAATATGGAAGCAGGTGTTATACTGTGTGTTAGTGTGAGTATTTTATTGTGTATTAGTAGCAGTAACTCTCTCTCTCTCTCTCTCTCTCTCCTTTCTCTTCATCGATTTTTCACTCTTTGCTTTATTACGTTGCCAAATTGGTTTTGAGGTTGTGTACTGCCAATACGTGTGTTAGTGTTGTGTATGAGTGACATGGTATGGTTTGCAGAGGGTTTTAGGCACAAGGCCATTTCACTGTCTGTGGGTGATTTAAATGAGCAAGGTCTTGGCAGCGCTGTGTTAATGAAAGTAGGCCTGAGATTAAACAGAAAAACTATGAGACAACGCCAAAGTCACAGAGAAAGACACATTATCATCCTCTGCTGTGATGGGAGAGTCAAAGATGGTCAATATTATTAGTCTATATTCAGTCAACTCCTGATAAGTGCACATTGGGTGAACTGCAAACTCTGTATGTGCACAGTGTAGTTCACCAATCAGCAATTCAAATACATTTGTTGTACGTGCACATTAAAAGTATAATTGTAATTCCAAGGGACATTATGATTTGTCAATATTAGTACAGCATGTTGATAATATCAGTGGTGTGTGATGGTATTACCATAACTATTCTGACTGACTGGGTTCTCTCAGTACACTTCCATATATGAATATTCCAGCCAACAGCTATGTACAGTAGGAGAGGGATGCCAGCTGAAATGGATGTGACAGTTGATATGGTCAAAGTCAAAGTGCAGAGGGAGATGCTGTTTTCATGTTTTTCTTTAGCCAGAATGCAGCTAAACCCCAGTCAAGCATAGCCATAATATTTATTCTGTCACCTGGGCATACAGTTTTACCTCAGAGAGAGCAAGATAAGGTAGAGAGTAATGAGTTTGGAAAGACCATAGCTGGTCTATGGGGAAACCTTATCTCAGAAAGTGCAGGTTGTAGGAAGACCTTTAAGACTAGTTTATTCAGGGCTAAAAAAAATACACTGCTCATATGCAGGGCCATAGTAGAGTAAGCCCTGGGTGGCTGTAATGAGCATTAGTCTGTTTCAGTTTCTGTACTGCTCTCGGGACATGAGTGAAACTGAGTGCATGAATTGCGTGGGCAGATCCATGAACAGGCTCACTGAAGAGACTAACGAAATGAGAAGCTTTTTGGAGGGCGGAGGTCTTTGGTTATGTATGAATCTATTACTGTGGTTGTAGTTGAATGGATCCAGCCAGCCGCCATTAGGGCTATTAAACACTAGGTGGGGGTGGGGGTGGGTGTGGGGAAGGGAGGGAAGGGAAGGGGAGTAAGTCAGACGGGCAGGGAGTCGGCACACTTCGAGTGGGCTGGGTATTAGTAATCATCTGAGAGTGGCGTTTCTTTTAGGGTGGCAGGTAGCCTAGCGGTTAGAGCGTTCGCTGGTTGAAGTACCCGAGCCGACTAGATGAAAAACCTGTCGATGTTTCCTTGAGCAAGGCACTTTACCCTAATTTGCTCCAGGGGCTGACCCTGTAGGTAGGCCGTCATTGTAAATAAGAATTTGTTCTTAACTGACTTGCCTAGTTAAATAAAGGTTAAATAAAATAAAATAAATACAAATTTAGAGTGTGGCATCCCAGGGAGAACAGTGGCTGGCAGCTTCGCTCAGGTTAGCACAGAGGGAGCCTGCCAATCACAGGGCTTTAGAAAATCCACCTGTTGAAATAGGAAGAGTCTTATGGATTTGGGAAGGTGGAAATTGACTTATTTTGTGCATTTTTAGCAGATGCCCCATCAAAGAGAGGTGTGTAGACTTCAAAGAGCAACCGATCCAGAAAACTAAACCTATTACTAAAACATTTCTGTCATGGCTCAGCTAGTCTCGTCATCCAACTGAACAATATAGCTCTCTCCCAGGTTACCCTCTTAAGTGCTTACTCCCATACAGAGTAGTGTTTGTCATTTCCCATTTGTCTCCGTATGAGTAATGAAAGAATCATGTGTTGTGATGCCTCGCTGCGTCACCGACACAGACAAGGGGAGAAGAGGAGGGTTGTGGGTACTAGGTAGGGCTGGAGGCAGTGTGGGAGCAAGCGCTTGGAAATGACATCAAACACTTGCTGCTTCCTCTCCTTTCCCCAGCATGGTTGGGTTGCTTTTCCTCCACTTCCAGCTGACACACAACATGAGGAATGTGTTCCTGTTGACGTGTTCACGGTGACATCAAACCCTGGGAGAGGGACAGAGAAACAAACTCCTCATTCACAGTGACTGCAAAGTCTGCATCTGTCCAAGAGGAACAGAAGACACACATACATGTTGATATGCTTTTATAAATCTGAAGTCACGCTTAGAAATAGAAACCGACGTACATTTCTTTCTACACACACTAACAACAAACTCTCTTACCCACTCACCACCCAGCAACATCTAAAAGGAACAGAGCACTTGACGGAATGTGTAAATGAAAACTAACTATCCATAATGACTCTCTGGCTTCTGTCTGTCAGTGTGGATATTGAGTTTTGTGGTGAAATGAGTTCCTGTCAGGGCCTGGAACTCATTTATAGGCTTTTCTCTCAGAATTTTACACATCAATCCGGCCTTATCGATATTGTCAGTTGGTATTACTGGCCATATGTGTAGCTGATCATTTTCTCCACTCCTCCTAGGATCTCGTCTGCGTCAGGATGACTCCCCTCCGCGGATCGCGGAGCACCCCTCTGACCTCATCGTGTCCAAGGGGGAGCCGGCCACCCTCAACTGCAAGGCGGAGGGGCGTCCTGCCCCCACGGTGGAGTGGTATAAGGACGGGGAGCGGGTGGAGACAGACCGGGACAACCCTCGTTCCCACCGCATGCTGCTGCCCAGCGGCTCCCTCTTCTTCCTGCGCATCGTCCACGGCCGGCGCAGCAAGCCAGACGACGGCAGCTACGTGTGTGTGGCCCGCAACTACCTGGGGGAGGCAGTGAGCAGAAACGCATCATTAGAAGTAGCATGTAAGTCCCACCCACAATTCTTTCTTTATGAGTGCCATGGCCCCATTGGCCGAGCTGTGTTGCCTTTGTGTATGTGTTTTAATGATGCTGTTATTGTAAACTCGATAATATGACCATAAAAATGATAGTAGTAGCACATATTTTGTCTTTGGTAATATTAAAGTCATAAATGTTAGGAAGGAGCATAGTTATATAGAATAATTTCAGAGAATACTGGTGTGTTGAATAAAGGCTTTATTTTGTGTTAGTGTATATGTCTGTGTGTGTGTGTGTGTGCGTGTGCGTGTTTGCACACGCATGTGTGTGTGTGTGTGTGTGTGTGTGTGTGCGCGTGTGTTTATAGACCTAGGGGCTCTATATAGTGGTCCCTTTAGGTCTTAATGGTGTGACAGCAGCTTGATCTATTGATTGCCATTACTGGGGTCCTAAGAGGCTAAATGAAAAAATGGATGTCTCTAGATTGTTCTTTGATTTGTATTTGACGTTGTGCACTCTCTCTGCTCCTCGCTGGGAAGTTAAGGTGGCCTCTGGGATGGGAGGAGTTGATGTTAAATGAGGTGTTGAATTTTTTTGTGACTTAGAGGTGACTGTGTGTGGGTAGGGCAGGACTGTAGCTAAGTATGAGGACACCGAGGTCCGGACCTCTGTACATTTGTTTTCAAAAAATTTATATATATATATATTTTATTTAGGAACTGTCGGGGTCTGCACTTACTGTTGAGAGCTAGAATAGTAGAATACACAAGGTGCATCAGCAGTTTTTCTCTTGTCATATGTCACTCATTGACAGTCACTCAATTAACCCATGTCAGAAAAAAAAATAGATTAGTTTAGTTAGTCACTGGAGGACTTACCATTAAGCAGAAGATGCAATTTGCGTCAGGCCTTACATCATCAAGGGGCCTCATGAGCTGAGCATAAAAGTACAAATACTAATTATACATTTTAAGTCCCCCCCCATGCTCCGCTCAAGGCATAATAAAAAGGTAATCTGTTTGTTTAAGCGAGAGATATCAGTTTTTTTTGCATGGGCTGCGTTTCCATCCACCACATCCACAATACTGTATGTTGGCCTTTCGCATCAGCGATGGAAGGTGGCAGAGCTATAGTTGTGCTTGTCAGACTATGAGAAATCTCGAAAATCGGTCTTCTCATGAAAATGTCTTTAACGTCTGAACGGTTTGGCCTACAAATGAATATGACCCGTCTATGGATAAGATGAGACTCTCACGTTGGTGTTATCCATTTTGCTCTAGAACCCCCATCAACTCCTGTAGAAATGGCACTATGGTTATTGTGAGTAGCCTAATCTATTGTCCTCAAACTCCGCCTTTGCTGAGTTTATACAAACAGTCATATCCTGCCGTTCTGATAGATTGGAGACTGTTAAAAAATGTGGTTTTAATGTTAATAATTGGTTCTTATTCCATTGGTTATCTCGAGGCAGATGCCCCAGGGGTAGAGTGGCCCACAATCATTTAATATGGCTCTTTTAAATGTTAGAGCAATCACTAGTAAAACCTCTCTTGTTAATGACCTCATTACTGAGCGCAAAGTTGATTGCATGTTTCTTACTGAAGCATTGGCTGTCTTCAGACTGTAGTGCCGCTCTTATTGAAGCCTCCCCCATGGACTACCGCTTTAAATACTGGGGGGACAGCCTCTATTTTTACTAATGCTCTCAGCTGTAAGAACATTTCATTTGGCAACTTTGGGTCTTTTAAGCATAGTGCTATACTGATTAAATGTCAGCCACCAGTGCTGGCTATAACCCTGCATACTGTAGGCCACAAAAGCACTGCTCCACTTTAGATTTTTTTTCAGAAATACCTAATTTACATAAGTATTCAGACCCTTTCCTATGAGATTAGAAATTAAGCTCAGCTGCATCCTGTTTTCATTGATCATCCTTGAGATTTTTCTACAACTTGATTGAAGTACACCTGTGGTAAATTCAATTGATTGGACATGATCTGGAAAGGCACACCCCTGTCTAAATAGGGTCCCACAGTTGACAGTACATGTCAGAGCAAAAACCAAGCCATGATTTTGAAGGAATTGTCCGTAGAGCTCCGCAACAGGATTGTTTCGAGGCACAGATCTGGGGAAGGGTACCAAAACATTTCTGCAGCAATGAAGGTCCCCAAAAACACAGTGGCCTCCATCACTCTTAAAAGGAAGAAGTTTGGAACCACCAAGACTCTTCCTAGAGCTGGCCGCCCAGCCAAACTGAGCAATCGTGGGAAAAGGGCCTTGGTCAGGAAGGGACCAAGAACCCGATGGTCACTCTGACAGAGCTCCAGAGTTCCTCTGTGGAGATTGGAGAACCTTCCAGAAGGACAACCATCTCTGCAGCATTTCACCAATCAGGCGTTTATAATAGAATGGCCAGATGGAAGCCACTCCTCAGTAAAAGACCAATGACAGCCCGCTTGGAGTTTGCCAAAAGGTGCCTAAAATCTCTCAGAACATGAGAAGATTCTCTGGTCCGATGAAATCAAGATTGAACTCTTTGGCATGAATATACCAAAAACTGGCACCATCCCTACGGTGAATCATGATGGTGGCAGCATCATACTGTGGGGATGTTTTTCAGCGGCAGAGACTGGGAGTAGTCAGGATCGAGGGAAAGATGAATGGAGCAAAATAAAGAGAGATCCTTGATGAAAACCTGCTCCAGAGCACTCAGGACCTCAGACTGGGGTGAAGGTTCACTTTCCAACAGGACAATGAACCTAAGCACACAGCCAAGACAATGTAGGAGTGGCTTCAGGAGAAGTCTCTGAATATCCTTGAGTGGCCCAACCAGAGCCCGGACTTGAACCTGATCGAACATCTCTGGAGAGACCTGAAAATAGCAGTGCAGCGACGCTCCCCATCCAACCTGACAGAGGATCTGCAGACTCCCTAAATACAGGTGTGCCAAGCATTATGCATCATACCCAAGAAGACTCAAGGCTGTATTCGCTGCCAAAGGTGCTTCAACAAAGTACTGAGTAAAGGGTCTGAATACTTATGCAAATGTTATATTTTCTTTTTTTACATGTATATACAGTATACACACATATATATATATATATATATATATATACACACAGCAACAATCTTTTATTTTATTTAACCAGGCAAGTTAGTTAAGAACATATTCCTATTTACAATGACGGTCTACACCGGCCAAACCTGGGCCAATTGTGTGCCGCCCTATGGGACTCCCAATCACTGCCGGATGTAATGCAGCCTGTAATTATGGAGTATTGTGTGTAGATTGATGAGGGAAAAAAACGATTTAATCCATTTTAATATGTCTTTAATGTAACAAAATGTGGGAAAAGTCAAGGGGTCTGAATACTTTCCGATGTTGCTTTATCTGATCACCACTGTGTATTTATACTACCTTGTTGCCCGTATTACAGAATAATACTGAATGCTTTATTAAGAAACATCATCTTAACTCTGAAGTTGCTACATATTTTATTAAGTGTACACAGGAATGTAACCAAAATAGCTTTTTACCACCTGAGGACCATTACCATGGTGCGGCTGTTTCCATCTCAGGCTGCTACATCCATGCTTTTATTACAATCAGGCTTGGCTACTGTAATGCTCTCCTGTCTGCTCTACCTAAGAAAGCCATTGGTCAACTGCAAAACATAATGTTGCAGCACATGTACTGACCAAGACCAGACAGAGAGCACACATTACACAGGTTTTAAAGTCTCTGCACTGGCTGCCTGTGAGTTTTAGAATCAAATTGTAAGACTATTCTATTGGTTTTTAAATCAATATACGATTGTGCCCCAATACATATCAGACAGCTTTTGAGTTATGTACCCAGTAGGTCCCTCATGTCCTCTGGCGCACTGGCCTTTTAACTATCCAAAAGCCTAGGACCCAGAGGCATGTAGAGGCAACCTTTTAGTTATTATGCCCCCTGCCTCTGGATTAACCTACCTCAGGGGGGCCAAAGCTGTGGACATATTTAAAATAGATCTTAAAACACACCTCTTTTGATTTTAACATGCTTCATTAGCATGCTTTTTTAGTCTTTCAGTTTTTATTGTTATTCTTTTGTTTGTTATGCTCTTATGTTTGTTGTGTAGAAAATATTTCTTTTTGTATTTTCATTGTTTTTTTTTCTGTGAAGTGCATTGCATTCATGTCTGAAAAGTGCTATATAGATAAAGCTTGATTTGATTTGACTTGTCTGAAGGTAACCCATTAACGGGTTACCTTCAGAGCTTTCTTATATATATATATCTCAGGTATAGGACAGACACTTCAAAACACGCTTCCTTTTGATAAAATGTTTGACTATCTGTTTTTCCATGTATGAATCAATGCAATCATTCAATGCATTTATATTGGCTAATAGCAGTACGGCCAAAATCAATGATTTATCAAAATTGTTTTTTATATATATTTGAATACCTACAGGGGTCCTAAAATTAAAAGTCAAATAACTAAATTATCCTTTGTATGAACATCTTAAAACAATTCCATAATGTTAGCTTAGTAGTAGTGTCGCGTTGCCATATCTTCAAAACCACGTCTCTGTCAGAACTCCCTTGGACGTCTGCAGAATTTTGTATTGCAAAAATGGTTTGAATGTACGGCTGGCTCCCAGTGGCAAGATTTTGATTGGATGTTACATTTCAAGAACCCTCCCCCCACATGCCCGTTGGTGCTACGTGTTATGTGCGTCACTGTTTTCAGACCAGGAAGGACACATTTTGCAGAGTTGTTCCGTATGCTAGTTTGCAACATTGCAGAAAATGGAACAAAACAAAACTGTTTTGTCAGAAGTGTGCTCTACACACAAAATCAACATACTGTACATCAACATACTGTATTTTGATGGGGTTTTAATCAGCAATTTCCCTGCCACCTCACCATAGACTGTAAAAAGAATCACCGCACACTGTTGCACCTACGAGACTGATCTGGTGAGCACTATTGGAGCGCAGCCCAAGCAAGGCATTTGATTGGTTTGACGTGTAGCGAGGCGTCAATGATTTACACCGGGTCTCCACCCCATTTAGCAATTTGTCTGCCATAAACTTCCCCAGGATTACTCCTATTTGGGAAGCCTGGTTTTCGAAGAGGCCAGCCCCTGGACCTTAGACTCTAGGGCAGGGCTCTCCAACCCTGTTCCCGGAGAGCTACCGATTCAGTTTATCAACAAGCTAATTATTAGAATCAAGTGCGCTAGATTAGGGTTGAGAATCTACAGGACGGTAGCTCTCCAGGAACAGGGTTGGAGAGCCCTGCTCTAGGGGGATACAATATGCATTTCTTTGCTGCTGATAATCATCGCAGAGGACGTGTAGCCCATGTATCTGATGCTGACTGGCCAAAACCAGTATGGTATTTCATATTTTCTGTCCAGACAGCATCAGATACACGGGCTGCATATAGTAAAACAGAGTCGGATACTTTCTACAGTGATATATTTTCTACCACCTGCGAATTTAAGGAATGTTGGCGGGTGCAGAGTGCGCTGTTCAGATGCTGGAGTTATTTTCGACGAACGTGCCAATGTATCCTCATTTTTGCTGTGATTTGTTTGACAATCAGATGAAAACTGTCACATTGCACAAAGGATCGGGAGACAGGCGCAGGAATGCGTAATAGTTTTTTTTTATTATTATACAAATTACAGCGTGCCATGTAACGGCACGGGGACAAAGCCCAAAACAAAGACGTATAAAAAACACAGGACTGTGACCCAAACAAAAGAGCGAGGTAAACCTAAATACAAGGGACGACGAGACCCGAAATAACAAGTGCACAATATGAAGCGGGAAGAGACCCGTAATCACATTTGCACTATAATACACTCAGCATGAAAGCCAAAACAACACAGGTACTCACAGGCCCAACATACATTGTAACAACAATCGACAAGACAATGGTGAACACAGAGCACATTTATACAATTACTAATCAGTGGGGAATGGGAACCAGGTGTGCGTAATGACACAGTTCAGTCACGCCTAGAGGCCGGTACCAGAGGGATCAAAAACATCATGACTGGTTGTGTTCATGGCACATTTAAAGGTAAAAAATAAAATGAACAGTTAAACTAAGTTTTTACTAAAAAAAATATAAAAAAAATAGACTGGCCTCTGCCTGAGGCCTCTAAATCAATAATCTACAGTACATTTATAGTAATCATGGACAGATTATCGACCTGGGCACGTGCCCAGGGGCCCTAACTTCCATGGGCCCTAACTTCCAATGATTCACTCTCACTCAGATATCATATTAACATAGCATAAGTCATGACAAAATGTGTAGAATTGCAGGATATTAGCTGTAAAACTGCACACAAAATAAATCTATAAAGCAAACGTATTTGTTTACCTTTTGTTGATACAATATAATTTTTTCTAACAGATTCCTCTGTATGTATTAAATTATAGTTTTTAATCCCGGTGCTGAGTAATTGTGTAGCGGCTAATTATAGCTAATAGGCTATGTGTTTGTAGATTGACTGAGGTGAATGAACCTACAGCAGCCAATGTTATAATGGCTGGGGTCATTTGAGCTTTTAGTAAATGAGCTTCAACTTTAAAAGGTATTGGATGGGGAGGGGGGTTGAATATTCACTGGACTATTCACATCTCCAATATGTGCTAAACTGAAATGGTTCCTTGCCATGAATACACCACACTGCGCATACATTCTGCAAACTCATAGCAGACAACTGAGAAACAATGCGCACAGTATGAACGGTCTGCAAATGTAGATGTGCTACACACATACTGTAGTTAAATAAATATCCACATTCATTCCCATATATTATACACTGGTGGTTTGCAGTATGTTGTTAAGTGGGGGTCTTAAGTATGACCCGATGGAGTGGTGTACACTTTCCTCCCTGGGGTGAGAGGATGCTTCACCCTTAAATCTGTCACCAGGCATCTGTCTTGCTGTCAGTCGGTGCCCTGGGGTCAGTGATGAAGCATTGTTGGTATGGTCCTGTTATGACGCATGCTGATCTTTTTTGGTGGATTTGTGTTTGGCGTGAGCCAGCCCATGTGAGACTGAAGGAGGACACCTCTCTCACTCAAACACAACAGCCACTGGATGAAGAGAGAACCTGAAAACTCTGTGTCTCCTTGTGCATCACATCCCATCTCTCTCCGCTCTCTCCTTCCCTACTCCTTTCCCCTATCACATATATTCTAATATATATATGAAATCGCTCACTTTCCCATTCTTTCCTTCATCCCTCCGTACTCTTCTCCTCCTCCTCCTGCTATTTCCTCTGCCTGGTTTGTAATCAATACTGCCCTGCTGTCCTGGGAAAGGATTATGGGTGAAGAGCCGCAGGATATCTGAGACACACAGTTCTCCAGCTAGACAGCTGTGTGTGTGAGAGTGAGTGTGTGGTGGGAGGGAAGAGTGTGTGAGTAGGAGGGGGATGTGCTGGCTTGGCATTGTATTGTTTTATTTTTTAATGGGATGCCATGGGAGGATGAGATATGAAAACAATTACATGTTGCGGATAAAGTACATCTCTATATGGTACATACAATATATATTCAAAAGTATGTGGACACCCCTTCAAAATTAGTGGATTCGGCTACTTCTACCACACCCGTTGCTGACAGGTGTATAAAATCGAGCACACAACCATGCACTCTCCATAGACAAATATTGGCAGTAGAATGGCCTTATTGAAGTGACTTTCAACGTAGCACCGTCATAGGATGCCACCTTTCCAACAAGTCCGTTTGTCAAATTTCTGCCCTGCTAGAGCTGCCCCGGTCAACTGTAAGTACTGTTAATGGAAACGTCTAGGAGAACGGGACCGCCGAGTGCTGAAGCGCATAAACATTGTCTGTCCTCGGTTGCAACATTCACTACAGAGTTCCAAACTGCCTCTGGAAGCAACGTCAGCACAATAACTGTTTGTCGGTAGCTTCATGAAATGGGTTTCCATGGCCGAGCAGCCGAACACAAGCCTAAGATCACCATGCGCAATGCCAAGCGTCGGTTGGAGTGGTATAAAGCTCGCCGCCATTGGACTCTGGCATCTGGCAGTCCAATAGACGCATCTGGGTTTGGCGGATGCCAGGAGAACACTTCCTGATCGAATGCATAGTGCCAACTGTAAAGTTTGGTGAAGGAGGAACAGTGGTCTAGGGCTGTTTTTCATGGTTTGGGTTCCTTTGTTCCAGTGAAGAGAAATCTTAATGCTACAGCCTACAGTGACATTCTAGACGATTCTGTGCTTCCAACTTTGTGGCAACAGTTTGGGGAAGGCCCTTTCCTGTTTCATAATAACAGTGCCCCTGTGCACAAAGCGAGGTCCATACCGGAATGTTTTGTTGAGATCAGTGTGGAATAACTTGACTTGCATGCACAGAGTCCTGACCTCAACACCATCGAACACCTTTGGGATGAATGGGAACGCTGACTACGAGCCAGGCCTAATCGCCCAACATCAGTGCCCAACCTCACTAATGCTCTTGTGGCTGAATGAAACCAAGTCCCTGCAGCAATGTTCCAACATCTAGTGGAAAGCCTTCCCCGAAGAGGGGAGGCTGTTATTGCAGCAAAGGTGGGACCAACTCCATATTAATGCCCAGGATTTTGGAATGAGATGTTAAACGAGCAGGTGTCCACATACTTTTGTTGATATAGTGTATTGTATCCTGTTCTCTTACAACATGTTGGATTGTAGCTATGGGATTTAATCAAATTGTGTTAGAGACAGCAAAAGCTGGAAGACTTTACCTTGGCCTGGCCTTTTCCAACTCTGACAAGTTCTGATATTGTTTTTGACACCCCCTTTTAAGCCCCGAACCTTAGCACTGACCTTAACCCCACCCCCTTTTAAAAATGCAGATAAATTAGTCCCATTAGACCTCAATGTTAGCCTATGTTCTGGTTAAAAAAATCCACACTCACTTCTCAGATACATTTCTGACTTGCCCATAGTGAGAAAGCTCTAATTGAGTTGCTGATCAGACAGCTATCTTGATGATGACTCCCTCCATGTCTTAACACAGGAAATGATAGCAGGTGCTGACTGGGAATGATAGCAGGTGCTGACTGGAAAGGTTGTCTTTGGGTGTGAAACAGACTGATGAGGAGATGTCTCCCACTCAATGGCTGTCTCTAAGCCATCTTTTTTTGGGCTCTCACACATAAAATTGTTGGTTAATTTGAATATAGATTACATTTTATTTAGACTTTTTGAGTAGTTGACTAAAGAGCAGTGTTACGATAAGGTGTTCCTGTAACGCCCCGAGAAACAGCTTTAGTCTCATTGTGTTTTCGAGGGCAGGTGGACCAGGTCTGAAGAGCGAACAGTGTGTTTCTGACACTGTGAAAAAGTGTGTTTCTGACACTGTTACACAGTGCCGGCACGGTGTCGGCAGGCTCCTGCTGTTTTGTCAGCAGAACCAGGGATTATTGTAATAACAATCATCACTTGATGTCGATGTCAGCAACACCCAGTCAGCCGTCCTCCAACCTCCCAGCCGCCCCACTGTCCGCTCCAACACTGCAGCTGAACACTATTTCAGTTCTAGCATTATAGTACCCAGAAACGGCCCTCTGACCCCCCTCCCCCCTGCAGATTGATCTAATGGGAGTGACTGGCTGCTGATGGGGTTAGGAGTAGCTACAATGACTGACAGAATCACATGTATGATGATGTGTTGCGAGAGGAGGGGTGAGGTGCGGTTGGGGAGCAGGGGGGGAATGTGAGGGTGTTGATTGGTATAAATAATTCACAAACAGACCGCTCACCCACTCACCCCCTCCCCTCTCTGTCTGTACACTCCTCTGGCTATTAGAAGAGTAGCCAGCCAGACAGATAATCATCAATCAATAAGTCCCCATAGACAGTTAGGATAAACGCCTGGAGTGGTCAGATGTTTTGGCTTGCACACAATGTACAGTATTGCATATAGTGATGGTGTGTGTGGACTTAGTGGTCAGTGAAGATGTGGTTGATATGGCAGACATTGCAGTGTTTGATGTCACTAATCATGTAGTGCTGTATTAGATTGTGGTGAGATGGTGCTGAGTTAGTGGTTTGTTCAATAACCATTCAGCACACTTGTGGTAAATGCCATTGTGAGATTATGGTTGTGGTTAGACTGTAGCAGAGCTGCTGAGTGGAATGTATGAATGGGTATTTGGCACCCAGCCAGCTCTCATTAATCATAGGTCCCGCTTTCTCACACTGACAGCTTCCAACCTGCTGCCTTCCAGCCTCCCCAGCCCCATGCCATGCCTCCCTGAGTATCCTGGGAAGGTGTGGGGACAGGGTGACTTGAGTGTGGAGAAAGGCCGCAGACAGTCAACAAGACATCCCTCTCATGTACTAATCCTCCTCTACCTCCCAACTGTCAAGCCTGTGTAAAGCCTGTGTTGAGAAATGAGGTCAAAAGTGAGTGAACTTGGCTGGGTCACCGTGCACTTTCTGACAGTTTCAAATGCCAGGGGACCTAGTCGTCCATGGCAATGTTGTCACTGTGTGGGCTAGCCACCCACTAAAGAGCTAGTGTATAAAACCAGTGAGGGATGGTTCTTAGCATAGTACACTAGACTAGAAAGAATCTTAAGATTTGAGGTGTACTATATCTTTGAGATTAGAAGCAACATCTCCAGCACAGTACAAAATAAAAGATAGTGATGCGTAAGAATACTTTTACTTAGCATAAAGCTCCTGAGAGAGTAAGAGGTGTGTGAGTGAGATGATGGAACTCTAATTTAAGGGGAGGACCACCCTCCTCAGTGAATTTCATAAAAATAAAAATAGTGAAACATTAAAAAAGTTATCCTTTTCAGATACACCTACACTACACTGAAAATATAAACACAACATGTAAAGTGGATGGTCCCATGTTTCATGAGCTGAAATAAAAGATCCCAGAAGTCTCCATCTGCACAAAAAGCTTATTTTTCTCAAATGTTGTGCACAAATTTGTTTACATCCCTGTTAATAAGCATTTAGCCTTTGCCAAGATTATCCATCCAACTGACGGGTGTGGCATATCAAGAAGCTGATTAACCCCCTATGCCTGTGCCCTCGAGGAAAATTAATTAGCGTTATACTAAAATCCCCATAGAAATCTGTCAGTCTAAGGTAGAGATATTTGGTGACAGGTGACAGAGCTAGAGCGGTGTTTGTCAGACCATGAAACATCCTGAAAATCGGTCTTCTCACATAACCGTCTGTAGCATCCAAACAGTTTGGCCAACAAACTATTATGGTACCCCTCTATGGATAGATGAGACTCTCACGGTCACGATGGCGTTCTACGTTTTGCTAAGGTTCCTACAAGCGTCTTGGGACTCAGTACAGCCGATCTGCCAACTTCTGTTTGTAGCATCCAAACAGTTCTTCCTACAAACTAATATGACGGCACGTGTTTTTGCTTTGTCATTTTTGGGCATTGTTTGTAGATTGATGAGGGGGGAAAAAACGCTGTAATGTAACAAAATGTGGAAAAAGTTAAAGGGTCTGAATGCTTTCCGAAATCACTGTACATGTACATGTTTTGCTGTAGGACGCCCAAAGGCCTCACAAGACACGTCTGATTTCCCCCGTTACCAGTCAATTTTTGTTATTGAAGTATATATGGAGACTATTTAGTGACAAAAATAAAGGGTCAAATAATGTTTCCTGATTTTTCTTATATCGCTCAGATATAGGATAGACACTTCATAGCAATCTTCTTTTAGTTGTTTTTTGGGGCTATCTATGTAGTGAATCTGTTATTCAATATTTCTTTCTGATACTTCAAGGGGTCTTAAAATTCAAAATCAAATAGCAAAAGGATCCTTGGTATGACATTCTTAAAACAATTCCATATACCTTAGTAGTAGTGGGTGTGCAGTTTGCTGATGCCAACGTTGTGAACAGTGTCACATGGTGGCGGTAGGGTTATAGTATTGGCAGGCATAAACTATGGACAATGAACACAGCTGCGTTTTATCGATGTCAGTTTGAATGCACAGAGATACCGTGACGAGATCCTGAGGCCCATTGCCGTGCCATTCATTCGCCGCCATCACCTCATGTTTCAGCATGATAATGCACAGCTCCATGTCGCAAGGATCTGTACACAATTCCTGGAAGATGAAAATGTCTCAGTTCTTCCATGGCCGCATACTCACCAGACATGTCACCCATTGAGCATGTTTGGGATGCTCTGGATCGAAGTGTACGACAGCGTGTTCCAGTTCCCGTCAATACCCAGCAACTTCACACAGCCATTGAATAGGACTGGGACAACATTCCACAGGCCACAATCAACAGCCTGATTGAATCTATGCAAAGAAAATGTGTCGCGCTGCACGAGGCAAATGATGGTCACACCAGAAACTGAATGATTTTCTTATCCACACCCCTACTTTTATTTTTAGCTATAGGTGACAAACATATGCATATCTATATTCCCAGTCATGTGAAATCCATACAATAGGTTCTCATTTATTTATTTTGTGTTGTGTTTTATATTTTTGTTCAGTATAAATATATTCACGTCACCAAATAATTGATTAAAACACACTGCTTTGCAATCAAGGTCTACAGTAATCTCAACAGGGTAGCACCATGGTGTAGCCGGAGGACAGCTAGTTTCCGTCCTTTTCTTGGTACATTGTCTTCAATAAAAAACCTAGGAGGCTCGTGGTTCTCACCCCCTTCAATAGACTTGCACAGTAATTATGACCACCTCCGGAGGAAGGCCTCCAACCTATCAGAGCTCTTGCAGCATTAACTGACATGTTGTCTACCCAATCAAAAGATCAGAGAATGAATCTAGTATTGAATGCATAAGCTACAGCTAGCTAGCACTTCAGTGCATAAAATGTGGTGAGTAGCTGACTCAAAGAGAGATAGACAATAGTTGAACAGTTTTTAACAAATACATTTCTTCAAAATGAAGGAGAAGCAAGAGAAAGAGAGCGAGAGAGCTAGCTATATGATACATATATTTTTTCCTTCACTTCACTTACTTAGCTAGCGAATGCAGCTAGCTAGTTTATCCTTTTCAAATACCCGGCTCAAACAGAGAGAGATGCTATGTTAGCTAGCTGGCTGTGGCTATCCAACACTGGAACTCTTTTTTATTTTATTGCCACCGGGGCCTGCCAGTGTAACTGCTAAACTGAATATGAAGGTTTGGCTTGGAAAGGTTTTTTTGCCTGGTCACAGACAGCTGATGTGTTGTGCGCTGAAGTCCACAAGCGAAGGGAAAAGGTGAGAGGAGGAGAGCACGTAGATGCGAGAAGTAATCATACAAAGGGATCATGCTGTTTGTATGTGGCTGCTATGAATATGAACCGTGTTTGCATGTGATCAGGGGTTTATTCATTCCACCGATTCAGTTGAAAAACAAATCTTAAACAGAAGCAAACTGAATGAACTGAATGAAACAGGGTTAAACATACATGAATTTGTCCAATAGAAACTATTGTTTGCAACTGTTGGGCTAATGATTACACTAAGCTAGATGCAGGCAAGAGTGTGCAGGGTGGCAATGAATGTGTCAATGTCTGTCACCTTGATTACCCAAATTTGTCTCGACCTCTGCACCTACATTGTAAACTTTCATTCATAGGCTAGGTTGTAGCAACATCATGATGGGCATAGGGAAAATTTCAGTATCATGTAGTAGCCTAAACCTATCAATGTTACATTGAGCTGGGTAAATGGAATATGAATGACAGTCATCCAATAAAAATAATGTCATGCTCATTCCCTCATCTTAAATGGCACCGACCGTCACTGACATGTATATATTTTGATGAACTAACACCCTTGCCTTTCGTGAACTAACACTGGCACTAACTTTATTTGCTACTAGCACTGACTTTGCTGATGGCTACTTTATTTAGAAATATATACTTATATATACTATGACTGAGATATGTGGTTGTCCAACCTAGCTATCTTAAGATGAATGCACCAACTGTAAATCGCTATGGATAAAAGCGCAGACACACCGGTAGGATTGTCAAACGTTTGCCTGCAGACAACACTTAGCACCTCTAAACAGTGTTGGCAGTCAATCTCTTTTGTGTTCACACAGCAAAGACCTTGGAAGTCGTCCGCCACTCAGCCTTGTTAAAATGCTCCAAACCAGAAGGTGGCAGTAGCGTTGTTTGACAATTCATATCTGTGCTTATTACTTATGTTCTAGATCCAAGCTATCTATGCTAGATAACTAACTAACTAACTAACTAACTAACTAACTATTTAATTTACTATCCATAATGCTATACTGCCAGAGCCAGCCCATAGCCAAATGTTTAGCTAGCTAGCGAATATTAGCATGTTCGCTAGCTAGCACAACATAGCTACCTAGCTATGGATACTGCACCAACTCAGCAGCTAAAACAGGCAGCTGTTTCCTTCAATCTAGCTAATCCACTGTGATTTAATTATAATGTCAATACTAACTACAGTGGTTAGCTTGGAAGAAGTATGTAGTGGTGTGTGCATTGTGTCTGTGCACTTAGCTAGCTACCATCCTACAACCTACATTGCATATGGAGAAAATGTCCTATTTTTTTATTTTATATTTGTTTGCTCCCCCATGTGGGGGTTCGTGCTCTCTGATTGGCTCAAAGTCAAGTCGTTAATAAGTATCCATCGGCAGTCTATCGGCAGTGTTCTCGAGGTGTTTCATGCTTGAGTGTGTGCTAAATTACTAAAATGTAAATGGTGAATTAGTGTCAATGGAATGGGTAGAGACTATTCTGTACAGTCAACACGTTGATATTAGAATATCTATGAAGCAACAATCAAGCATTAATCTGTGTAAGTGATTGTAAGAGTGTGTGTTGTGTGTGGTTTTACTTGTTCAGTGGAACAGAGGCAGAGGTGGCTGGGGCATGTCGCTGGAATTAATTTCTCCATATTTATCTTGGCCAGAGAGAGTGAGCTAAGGGGCTAGCATCTGGTGCTAACTGGACCATGCTAACTCCTTAGATGTGCATTACTTTGTTCAAGTAAGTTGGCTAAAGCCTAGCATCTGGTGTTAATTGGACCATGCAAACCCCTTTAACAGCTCTGCATAACTTTCTTACAGTCGGTTAGCATAGGGCTGGCCGTGTCTGGTGTGAACTAGCTTGATAACTTGCCATGTTGTGTTGTGTATTGTCTATGCCATTCCTTTAACATCACTAGAAGTTTGGTATTTCATAACCTACATAAAAGGAAATGTGCAAAAAAAGACTATGAAGAAAAGGAAGCCATGTTTTTAGTCCCTGTTTCCCTTTCCTCTCCTGTCTTAATGCATCTCTACCCCATGAAAGTGTGACCCTTTCTCCACCGCCCCACCCTCTCACTTCACAAAAAGTGTAGGATACAGTATATCAGTGAGTGACATGAGCATGGTGAAGATCAATCAATCAATCACATTTATTTATAAAGCCCTTGTTACATCAGCAGATGTCACAAAGTGCTATACAGAAACCCAGCCTAAAACCCCAAACAGCAAGCAATGCAGATGTAGAAGCACGGTGGCTAGGACAAACTCCCTAGAAAGGCAGGAACCTAGGAAGAAACCAGGCTCTAAACGATGGCCAGTCCTCTTCTGGCTGTGCCGGGTGGAGATTATAAGAGTACATGGCCATTAAGGCCAGACTGTTCTTTAAGATGTTCAAAAATTCATAGATGACCAGCAGGGTCAAATAATAATAATAACAGTGGTTGTAGAGGTTGCAACAGGACAGCACCTCAGGAGTAAATTTCAGTTGGATTTTCATAGCCGAGCATACTGTAGCTGCTGTTCGGAGCGCATCGCGGCTGCACTCTCTGAGAAGGCCTGTTTAATGACGTGAGGCTGACCGCACTGCTGCCTCAGTGCCTCAGCCATATATCAGTGAACTAACGTGTTTAAAGGAGCATCCCTCTGCCTCTCTCCCTCTGTGCGTCCTGCAGCAGTGCAGTGCTGCCGTCCTGTAACCCTTGGTCTGTAACATGCAAGAGCAGTCCAGTCGGATGGCTAACCCAGGGCAGACTATGACTGTAGTCCTTCTTCTATCTCTATTACTTAGTACTATGTATTATTCATTTAGCTAGTAACATTACATTTACTGTATCGCTGTGAAAACAGAATCATATTACAGAGAGAACAGGATATCCTTAATCAAGTAGCTATAGGCATCCGGAGAGGAGACAAGGTACAGGCTCCCGAGTGGCACAGTGGTCTAAGCCACTGCACACCCTGGTTCGATCCCGGGCTGTATCACAACCGGCCGTGATCGGGAGTCCCATTGGACGGCGCACAATTGGCCCAGTGTCATCCGGGTTAGGGGAGGCCGGGGTAGTTCGCCATTGTAAATAAGAATTTGTTCTTAACTGACTTGCCTAGTTAAATAAAGGTTAAATAAAATAAAAACAAACCAGATGGGGAGACAGGGTGGTAGTGCTGGTCATATATGCCACCTCCTGCTGACTTGGTGTGTTTGTAGAGAGTCAGACATGTGTTGGCCTGCAAAGTCAATCAGAGCTTCATTAAAGGTTTAAATTAGTTTGTATGGATTTAATAGGTGACCTGCCCACCTGGGCTGTATTGAGCCAATTCTGGTCCACAGGGAAATTAAAGGCTTTACAAAGAGGCCAAGTTAATAGCTGGGGTTAATAGTTTCTACTTGGTCTTAGTGCAGACTGCTGATTAGTTCATCAAAATCATGGTCCTCTGTTGTGGCACTATGCACAAACACGTAGTAGAACCGTTTATGTACTGTACAGTTGTTTTGTCCATGTGTGTATTTGGGAAAGGTAAAGGGTGGGTACTAGTCAGTTGTACAACTGAATGCGTCTTCCGCGTTTAACCCAACCCCTCTGAATCAGAGGTGCCTTAATCAACATCCACGTCTTCAACATCCGGGGAGCAGTGGGTTAACTGCCTTGCTCAGGGGCAGAACTGCAGACATTTGACCTTGTCAGCTCGGGGATTCGATCCAGCAACCGTTTGGTTACTGGCCACTAGGCTACCTGCCGCCCCAAAGGGGTCTTCACATGAATATGTTTTACCTTGTGATAATATATACAGCGTGTTTGGAAAGTATTCAGACCCCTTTACGTTTTCCACATTTTGATACTTTACAGCCTTATTATAAAATTGCATTTCCCTCATCAATCTACAAACAATACCCCATAATAACAAAGCAAAAACTGTTTTATTTTACTTTTTGCAAATGTATTAAAAATAAAAAAGAGAAAAACAAAATGTATAAGTATTCAGACACTTTACTCAGTACTTTGTTGAAGCACCTTTGGCAGCAATTACAGCTTTGAGTCTTCTTCCGTATGACACTACAAGCTTGGCACACCTGTATTTGGGGAGTTTCTCCCATTCTTCTCTGCAGATCCTCTCAAGCTCTGTCAGGTTGGATGGGGCGCGTCGCTGCACAGCTATTTTCAGGTCTCTCCAGAGATGTTCGATCAGCTTCAAATCTGGGCTCTGGCTGGGCCCCTCAAGAACATTCAGAGGCTTGTCCCGAAGCCACTTCTGCATTGTCTTGGCTGTGTGTTTAGGATCGTTGTCCTGTTGGAAGGTGAACCTTCGCCCCGGTCTGAGGTCCTGAGCAGGTCTCCATCAAGGATCTCTCTGTACTTTGCTCCGCTCCTCTTTCCCTCGATTCTAACTAGTCTCCCAGTCCCTGCCGTTGAAAAACATCCCCACAGTATGATGCTGCCACCACCATGCTCCACCGTAGGGATGGTGCCAGGTTTCCTCTAGACATGACACTTGGCATTCAGTCCAATGAGTTTAATCTTGGTTTCATCAGACCAGAGAATATTGTTTCTCATGGTCTGAGAGTCTTTAGGTGCCTTTTGGCAAACTCCAAGTGGGCTGTCATGTGCCTTTTACTGAGAAGGCTTCCATCTGGCCACTCTACAATAAAGGCCTGATTGGTGGAGTGCTGAAGCAGAGATAATTGACCTTCTGGAAAGTTCTCCCATCTCCACAGAGGAACTCCGGAGCATTTTCAGAGTAACCATCAGGTTCTTGGTCACCTCCCTAATCAAGGCGTTTCCCCCCCCCCCGATTGCTCAGTTTGGTGGTTCCAAACTTCTTCCATTTAAGAATGATGGAGGCCACTGTGTTCTTGAGGATCGTCAATGCTGCAGAAATGTGTTGGTACCCTTCCCCAGATCTGTGCCACGACACAATCCTGTCTCGGATTTCTATGGACAATTGCTTCGACCTCATGGCTTGGTTTTTGCTCTGACATGCAGTGTCAACTGTGGGAACTTATATAGACAGGTGTGTGCCTTTCCAGATCATGTCCAGTCAATTGAATTTACCACAGGTGGACTCCAATCAAGTTGTAGAAACATCTCAAGGATGATCAACGGAAACAGGATGCACCTGAGCTCAGTTTTGAGTCTCATAGCAAAGGGTGTGAATACTTATGGAAATAAGGTTGTGTTTTTTATTTAATTCATTTGAAGAAAAATGTCATTTTTTTTTTGCTTTGTCATTATGGGGTATTCTGTGTAGATTGATGAGGAATAAAAAAATATATAGAACAAGGCTGTAACATAAAACAATTTGTGGAAAAAGGGAAGGGGTCTGAATGCTTTCCGAATGCACTGTACATATGTATACTTTTACATTTGCGTTTGTGTGTTTGTGTGTGTCTGTGTGTGTGGGTGTGTCTGTGTGTGCGCTTGAGTGTATGCATCTGTGCTTGTCTTTGTGAGTGTGCATTTGTGTGTCTTTGTGTTTCAATCTGTGTTTATGTGGCCCCTGAGAGCAGTGTGTGAGTGGGCTGTGGTCTGTAATGGTTGCTGCATTACATTTGTGATTGAGGTGAAGACTAAAGGGCCCAGTAGGATACAGTGTGGTACGATGGATGAGATAGTTTGGAGGTTCAGTTAAACAATAAGACGTCAATTCAGGAAGAGACATGGCATGAGGGAGGGAGTGGGAAGAACATTGTCTGTACATTGTCTGGCGAAAAGAACATCCAGCAAAAGACTAGATTGAAGCGTTGTCTTGTATAATAAGAGTAGCACTCATGGGCATATTAAAATGTGATTTATTATTTAAACCATTATATTATTTTAAAAATTCAATTTTTTAAAATATATATACTTTTTATTAAAAAATAAATATATATATATATATATATATATTTTATAAAAAGTATATATATACTTTTCATTAAAAAAAATACCATGAAATCACAATGTCAAAGTGACTTTCATTATACTATGACCATCACAAACAAACATCCTTTCATGACATAATGCCCCTAATGTAGTTACCCTCTCTCCAATCCTCCCCTCAACTCCACCCCCAGTACCCTTCCTCCTGGCTGGCTGGCTGGGGGTAAGAGATGAGGTAGGAGAGAGAGAGGAGCATCTGCACTGTCAGCCAGAGGGGCTCCATAGTGACTGCATTATTCATGTGCCTTACCCTACAAACCCCTGTTATCTAGGGCAACCTCCCTTCCATTCTGACTGCTGAGCACCACACCCAGTACTGTACTGTACAGTGCTTCCTGTGGTCTAGCCTAGTCATTCAGCTCCATCACAGCAGACCATCTGGCATCAGCCACTCTCATTCCCATTCACAGAGAGGAGAGAAAGCATTAGGGTGACATCAGCCTTCTACAGTGCATCCCCTTCACTTAGTAAAAAGGGAGGAACATCAGCGAGTTTTGATTAATTCCTGAAATCTACTTCTTAATAAGTACAGCAGTAGTAGGAAGTATCTCCTACATCGCCTCTACACTTTCACTCTTATCCAGCCATCGGTTTTTCCCTGTCTCTTTTCCATGCCAGGTTATTTTATAATGCCGGTCCCTGTGTCAAAGCAGAGGGAGCAGCTTGATGTGGGCTGCCACAGCCTCTTGTACCTGTCAGTCTCAAACCCAGCCCCCTGTGCTGCTCCCTAATGTGTGCCAGTTCACTATCTACCGCTATACAGGACGTAATTGGGACTGTGACAGCAAACAAGATTCCGTTCACATCTCTCAATTAGCATGTTAGCATCCTTCTATTACGGTTTACAGGACATGCTGGCTGCCTGCGTCTCCCCAAGGGTTAGCGGGGGGGGGGGGCTAGCCATGGGTGGACCGGGTGGCAGGATTAGAGCCAGTTGGGCAAGTGTTACCCCGGGGGGCACGCTGGCACCCAGACAGATCCCACATCCTACAATGAATCTTTCTTCACTCAAGGCCCTCACCTTCTTGTCTTGTCTTTCTTGTATACTGTGACCATCCCCCACTCACACATCAATATCACCTTGTTCCATAGCTACCTCTGCATTTAGTCTCACCTCACTATGCCGCAATCCTTCATTCAATACCTTCGTGCTATTAGAGACAGGGGAACCCATTGGACCCAGCACAGTGCGGGCCAATGAGTCACTAGGCTGCACCCCATGGTTGGTCAACATCATACCCTCATGGCTAGACGGGATACAGTTTATGTCAATGTGAAAGTTGCATGTTCGGGGATGATTTACATTTTTTGGCTAACCCTAACCTTTTCCTAACCTTAACCCAATTATCCTAACCTGTTATGTTAATTATCCTAACCTGCTGCGTAAAATGTCCTAACCTGCTACGAAAGTCACTTCTGACCATAGCTGTATACCATCTAGTCAAAGCCCACTAAGCCCTTTGTATCATATCTACTGGCCTTGACTAAAGATCAAAGGATTAACTCCTAAAACAAAAATAAGGTCAAATGGCTTTAATTCCAGGGCAGGCCAGGTGTTCAATTTGTTAGTTAGGCAAAGAACTGCATCACCTTTCAAACCAGAAGGGGGGCAGATTAGTGTATGATAATGCTCTGATGTTTAGTTGGGGGTCATGCTCTGCTGGGTAATGTGCACTTGGTTGTCCCTGCAGATGTTGTGTGTGTGGGGACTAGGATGGGGGACTGGGGGTATACAGGACCTGATATGCAGGACTTGAACGTGGGGAAGAATGGACAGTGTGTCCCTGAGCAGATGTTTTCACGGAGTCAAGTGCAGTGGTCTCCGTGCGTTTGTCATATGGGCTTTAATCTGGTCAGTCAAGGGTATTCTGATATCGGAGGAGGGGGAGGGGGGTGGATCCCAGCTGTCTGTTCCCTCTGGAGGAACTCACACACACATTCAACCCCAGTACGACTCCAAACAGACACATGCAAACTCTCACAGCCCGACGCAAATACAGTTGACAGATATCTGGCCTACTCTCTACTGTTGCTTCAACAAGTGGAGACTATACAAGGATGTTATCTTCCTTTTCTGTGATTGACTTTCTACATTGTACCGCTCTCTCTCTCTCGCTCTCTCTCTCTCTCTCTCTCTCTCTCTCTCTCTCTCTCTCTCTACCACCCTCCTCCCCTCCCCAGGGCCTCTGGCTGGCTTCCCATGTTCTCCTGACTAGATGATCCGTGCATGTCTCTTGTGTTTTCTTAATGCTTAACTCAGACCGACGTTTGCACGACATTATGGGATGCTGCTCTCGGTCATATTACACCACGGGATTTAATAATGATGAGGATGATGATGATGAGGAACCTGAGGGGAATGCTTCTATTTTCTCGTCTTTTTTTTCTCCAATATTAATCAGTACATGGAGATGGATGGAAGACGAGCGGTGTTACAGAACCCGAATGATGCAGAGCTGCATATTTTATAACTTTATACTTTATATCATCACACTTTCTCCCGTTTCTCTCTTTACTAAAGCAGCACAGATAGTGTTTGGTTCATCTATGATTCATTTTCGATGGAGTCTCTCCATCTCCGCTTGTATTGATATTTTCTGAAGCAGGGCTACAGTCGGATATGTGATTTGAAAAACTGCACCCGTTTGGCAGGAAACCTGCTCGGCAATAATGCTAGTCTCTCCTCTGTAACTTGAAGACACAAACACTGGGCTCTAATGAAAAATAAAGAGTGCAATACCATAGTGGCCTGCTTGCAATTGCGTTGACTAGGGAATATGAGTGTGTGTATTGTAGTGAGAGAGTGCAAGTGAGTGTGTGTACAGTACATCGGTGCTTCTGTGTATGTGTGTGTGTGCGTGTATGTGTGTGTGTGAGAGAGAGAGAAATGGGGGGGGGGCAATGCAGACAGACTCGGGGCGTGGGGAGGGGGGGAGGAGGGAGTTAGGGCATGGTCAATGGGCTACCCCCCTGGAGAGGAGGCAGGAGTGGTAGGAGTCATGGCAGCGTTTTGGCCCTGCAGCGGTGCTTCTCCGTGGGGGAGAATGTGTGTCTGAGGGGCCTGTCTGTCTGTCTGTCTGTGGGGCTGTGGGGCTGTGGGGCCGGGGGCTGGCGGACACACTGAGTCTGTTAAGGAAGATTTCCCTACGGCCTTGGATACAGTATAATTACACTCCCAAAGCCTACACGGTCTGTCTCCTACACTCTCTCACATTAGACAAGCATGGAGGCTCAGAGCCTCACCCCTTCTCCCCAGATCTCTGTGGAAAATCTCTCCAGCCCTCCGCCATGTTCCTCAGCTCTTTATGTCAGAGCCTGGTGGTGGAGTGTAGATACAGTATGGCTCACAGTCTCCCATTCACAGCACGGTAGTGTAGAGAAGTCCCAGTCATGGAGGTTATGGGCCCCTTCAAATAATCAGATCACTAGTGTTAGGCTAAACATGGTCTGTCTGTATCCACACCTGTTGGATCGTTCACATTTTCCACATGCATCAGGTTATTCACTGACACATCTAGAGTAGGGCACGCTTAGCCTTGCCCTCAACTACTGTACAATGAGCTTAAAGGTTTGCTGCTCTGCTTTTCACGATTCGTTAAAAGGACCCTCATGATAGAATTTATTCACCAATTTGTAATTTCACTGTGGCTTAGTAGAGGCAAGAGAAACAAATGAGAGCAGTCATGAGAGTGGCTGGTTTGGAGAGTGGTTGGTTTGCAAGGCTAGTGTTGTATGTATCGTATGAGAGGAAAGAGACACTTAATAACAGGTTGGTCTGCCTAAGATGTTGAGGAGGAGAGAGAAGTATAAGAAGGAGTTGGGGAGAATCTCCGTGAGTGGGAACAGGGCAAATTCACTTGAGACCAATTACGCCTAGGCAAGCTGTTACAACCCAAAGTGCCAGTGTGTCTCCCCTCTTTCGCGTGAGGGAAGAGTGTGGTGGAAGAAATATGAAAGCGTAAATGTAGCGCCAACCTATGCTCTTTGACCGTAATATACACACACACACACAAACACACACACACACACACACACACACACACACACACACACAATCCATAGTCAGGCACATCTGAATGTTTTAATTAGACTGAGGGAAAGGAAAGCGCTAAGGCAGAACAGTTTGAGCGGTATCCTTCTGTGTTTGCTCAATTAAACTCTGATTGCAGCTAATTGCTTACACAGAGAGTGTAAAATGAGAGTATATGATGTGGGCTGGTCTGGGCTTGCCTTCCTGCCTACATGGCCGTCTCGATTTCACATGATCCGCCTGCGAAGGAAACCAAATATTTAATGACGGAGGTTGTAATTGCTGTCTCTTTTCGTCCTCCTTTGTCTGGCTTTCATAAGCATAGGCAGGTGCACACTTATACATAAACAGAGCCTTCAGAAAGTATTCACACCCCTTGACTCATTCCACATTTTGTTGTGTTACAGCCTGAATTCAAAACGAATTGCGTTGTTTTGTTTTTCTCACTCACCTACACACAATACCTCATAATGATAACGTTTTTGAAATTTTTGCTAATTTATTGAAAATGAAGTACAGAAATATCTCATTTACATAAGTATTCACACCCAAATAAAATAAAATCAAATTTGATTAGTCACATACAAGGGTTTAGCAGATGTTATTGCGGGTGTAGCAAAATGCTTGTGCTTCTAGCTCCGACAGTGCAGTAACATCTAACAATTTCACAACATAAACCCAATACACACAAATCTAAGTAAGGAATTAATTAAGAATGTATACATATATGGACGAGCGATGTCAGAGAGGCATGGACTAAGATACCGTAGAATAGTATAGAATACAGTATATACATATGAGATTAGTAATGCAAGATATGTAAACATTGACTAGTGTTCCATATCTTTAAGTGGCCAGTGATTTTTAGTCTGTCTATAGGCAGCAGCCTCTAATGTGCTAGTGATGGCTGTTTAACAGTCTGATGGCCTTGAGATAGAAACTGTTTTTCAGCCTCTCGATCCCAACTTTGATGTAGCTGTACTGACCTCGCCATTTGGATGATAGTGAGGTGAACTGCCAGTGGCTCGGGTGGTTGATTATCTTTTTGGCGTTCCTGTGACATCGGGTGCTGTAGGTGTCCTGGAGGGCGGGTAGCTTGCCCCCGGTAAAGCGTTGGGCAGACCTTACCACCCTTTGGAGAGCCTTGCAGTTGTGGGCCTGTGCAGTTGCCGTACCAGGCGGTGATACAGCCCGACAGAATGCTCTCAATTGTGAATCTGTAAAAGTTTGTGAGGGTTTTAGGATGGTCCATTACAGTTTGTCAGTGATGTGTATGCCAAGGAACTTGAAGCTTTCCACCTGCGGTCCTGTTGATGTGGATAGGGGGGTGTTTCCTGAAGCGCACAATCATCTCTTTTGTTTTGTTGACGATGAGTGAGAGGTTAATTTTGAATTTGTGTTTGAAATTCACTGCTCGACTGAGGGACCTTACAGTTAATTGTATGTGTGTACAACGATGAGGTAGTCATTCAAAAATCATGTTAAACACTATTATTGCAAGCCTAATACTGTTGTGTCTTCTGCAAAAGTGATGATTGAGTTGGTTCCTGCAACTTATTATGTGACTTCCATATTTTTACTCCTGAACTTATTTGGGCTTGCCATAACAAAGGGGTTGAATACTTATTGACACAAGACATTTCAGTTTTTTATTTTTTTATTAATTTGAAAACATTTCTAAACTTCCACTTTGACATTATAGGGTATTGTGTGTAGACCAGTGACACAAAATCTCAATGTAATCCATTTTACATTCAGGCTGTAACACAACAAAATGTGGGAAAAAGTAAAGGGGTTTGAATACTTTCTGAAGGCACTGTAGCCTACTCCTCTGATGAACATACACACACACTCCTGTGAGATATGTTTTATATTTCCATGTCGCAGTGTGTAAATGTGCTCAATCTTTGTCATTATACCTACCCATAAATTCATTCGACTGACTGCTGTAGAGCTAATAATGGTAATGTATCTGTGAAATGCTAACTCGAGAGCACCGCGTTTTGCACACTTAATTCATTTTAATGGCTTTTGGAATAAGTCAGCCAAACAAATTGTGTTTTTTCATAAATTACTTATGTCCGCACCACAGCACACACATCCAAAAGATGTAACTCCCTTACAGAGAGTGACTGAGAGAGAGAGAGAGACTCTTCCCCAGTAATAAATAAATGCATCTCCTCTGTCTGCTCCTCAGAGCCTCCTCTCACTCTCTCCATTTTCCCCTCATCCAGTCTCTTTCATTCCCTTTCTCTCTTCCTCTATCTCCCTCTCTCTCTCTTTTCCTCTTTCTACTGCACAAGGAGAAGGGAGTGTTACGGATCATGCCAAAAGTAGCTCATTCATTTGATGTGAGGCCATTTGAATTTTGCATCAGGAAATGATTGGAGATTCTGCGGTGTGTGTGTGTAATGGCTGCCACATCATCCTTATCACTTCTCCACACACCTGCTTCCCTCTGAGAGAGCGCCTCCCCTCTCGTCATGCCTGCCCATCAAAGACTGATCCAGTCTGGGCTCTAGATCCATAACATCCCTGGATGAGCTCCTTGGTCCCTGCAGAACAGTATGCCTGCCTGGCTCTCCATTACTGGTCCTGGGTGTGTGTGTTCTCCAGGCAGGAGGACACTCTGGCGTCGGCCTGTATCTATGAGACAGCGCCTGCCCTGGACTGGTGTTTCTGAGAAACAAGCAGGCAGGGGTGGCTGACTCGGCTGCCATATGCTGTGTGATTCTGGGAAGCAGTATTATAGCTTATGGAATAAGACTGTAGAGCTTCTGAAAGTACACAGCCTGTGGCCAGTTGTTCTGGAACGCCCTAAAGCCAGTAGGATAAGGAAGGACTTTTTGTATGTCTGTGTGGTGGAGTGTGGTGGGGAGGAAGGTTAGCTCAGTCATTTACATCATCAAATGGGGGGAATCTCAAACTATGAGTACAGAGGAAAGCACTTTGTGCTCAAAGCACGATCACACCGCTGCTTCAGAGGTCAATTGGAGGTAGTGAGAGGTAGGGGAGAAAAAGGGAGGGAGAGGGAGGGAGAGGGAGAGGGAGAGGGAGAGGGAGGTACTGAGAAGGAGGGGAAAGGAGGGTGGCATGGAGGGGAGAGTGAGGGTACCAGAGAGGTAGAGGAGGGATTGAATATGGACATGCATGATTCGTATTCAAACACGCAGATAGACGCTGGCACGCTAGCCAGGGTTCTGAGTGTGATTGAACTATTCACACACGCTCTGGACCTTCGTTACCCCTAAAACACACACACACACACACACACACACACACACACACACACACACACACATGCACTTTACATATTCATGCGCTGTACATATAAACATGTATATACAGTACATGCTCTCTTTGTTTACCTCTTTCACATTCTCTCTCTCTGGACTGCAAACATATTAGTTATTCAGTAGATGCATCTTCAGTCTGTACCGTATTTCTATACTTTTTCATACTGCCGCTCTATGTATCGTGTATCTGTCTTTTGTGTACTTTCGTTGTGGCATTTTGCACCTGCCCTGTGTTTTGTTGTTGTAGCTGCTTGACAAAGAAATTTCCCCCTCGGGGATTAATAAAGTACCTATCTATCTATCTATCTATCTATCTATCTATCTATCTATCTATCTATCTATCTATCTATCTATCTATCTATCTATCTATCTATCTATCTATCTATCTATCTATCTATCTATCTATCTATCTATCTATCTATCTATCTATCTATCTATCTATAGTACTTCTTTGTGGGAAATTATTAAACGGAACGGTCTAATCCTGGATGCTGATTGGTTAAAACCGCATTCCAGCCGGTGTCTATTCCACAAGTTACCACCGGCAAAATCTATGACATTGAAATTTACTCTGTTCCATCAGAACGCGCAATCCACTGTCTCATCAGCTCAGCCAGGCAATGTATATACTAGATCTACACTGCAAAAAAACAATTTCTTTTAGACTAATATTTGGTTTTCAAAAGCGGAGATTTGTAATAACCTTGATGTCTATCTCTATGACATTTGCAACATTGTTTCCTACGGTAGTGAATGTGTCGGGACGAGACAGACAGGCTGGCAGCTTTTCTCA
Source organism: Thymallus thymallus (assembly GCA_023634145.1). NCBI lineage: Eukaryota > Metazoa > Chordata > Actinopteri > Salmoniformes > Salmonidae > Thymallus > Thymallus thymallus. The sequence continues at coordinate 28,904,318 of CM042390.1, read as the reverse complement.
GCCAGTCGAAATCAAGAATGCCAGGTTGCAGTTGTAAATGAGAACTTGTTCTCAACTGACCTACTTGGTTAAATAATAAATTAAAAAAGAATCAGCATAATTTTTATGGATATATGCAAAGAAATGTCAATAGAAAAACACGAAATGCAGCTAGTTTGCTGTCATTCCAGCTTCCGTTTGAAGTGATTGCGTTGGCTATCTCTTCTGAACAGTGTCCTGGCGAGAGAGCAAATATTCTATGCCAAGCGAAATCGCACATCATTAGCTTAAAATACTGATCTACAGTATAGTGTATGGGAAATTATAGTATTTTATACTAATACAATTGCTCAGAGAAAGAGATTTTATTTACAAGTAATAAAGAAAAAACTAAAATAGGAGTAAAAATTATTGGCACGACACAAATGTTTTATGAGATTGGAGAACATGTTGGGAGGGATCTTAGACCATTCCTCTATACAGAATCTTTCCTGATCATTGATATCCTTCATCTGCTCCTATGGACTGCCCACTTCAATTCAAACCACAGGTTTTTCAAGTCTGGAGACTGAGATGGCAATTGCTAAATTTTGTGGTCAATTAACCATTTTCTTGTGGATTTTGATGTGTGCTTGAGGTTATTGTCTTGCTGGAAGATCAACTTACAGCCAAGTGTTGTTATGGATGTATAAAAAAGATCACTGGAATACAGTTTAAACATACGCAAATACAGCTACTTTGCTGTTATTCTGGCTGCACTGTTTGATGTGAATATGTTAGCCAAAGTGAACTAGCTAGCAAGCAAGGGATAAGAACGTTGCCAGCCATCATGGCAATGGAACATTTAGAACGAACTACTGGGTCGTGTCCATAGAGTTAGAAAACAAATTCTTAATGACCGGGCTGCGTCTCTGACAACCAAACCGATAGTTGCTTAGGTAGTAAACCTAGATTTGTGTCGGGACTATATCTCATGGAAGGATGAAATAGTATGAATAAATTCATTATAATAACATGTTAATGAAAATATGTCAATCATTGTTTGAATATGTTGGGAACCCGTTTGCCAACAACACCCGTGGCAATATATCCTTCAAACAAAAAAAACTTCTCGGGCCTTATCACTTAACTATTCCATGTCTGTCAAACCTATAAAGCTTCAGTCTTAAGCTGACACAGTGGTTCCAGTCTACCTCTCTCTCTCTCTCTCTCTCTCTCTCTCTCTCTCTCTCTCTCTCTCTCTCTCTCTCTCTCTCTCTCGTGCTCTCTCTCTTTCGCTCTATCTCGCTCTCTCTTTTGCTCTCTCTCTCTCTCTCTCTCTCTCTCTCTCTCTCTCTCTCTCTCTCTCTCTCTCTCTGCCATCAGATAAAGTAGCTCACCCCCCTTCCTCCTCGTGCCTCTTTCTCCCTCTCTTCACATGGACGTGCAGACAGCTGTGCACAGTTTTAATTGACAGGCTCACTCGTGCTCTACAAAGTGAACATCTCTGCATTTATAATTAAGCAAGGCTGGGGTTGAAGAGAGGAGAAGGCTTGATGAATCCATCCCCCTCTTTCTCTCTCTCTCTCTCTCTCTCTCTCGCTTTCTCTCACTCTCTCTCTCTTTTTCCTCACTCTCTCTCTCTCATTAGTGTTAGGGTCGGGGGGGGGGGGGGGGGGGGGGTGTTTCTGCTAGGAAGGTAGGGAGACAGCATGAGGGGAAGGTGGGCGTTTACTGTATCTGTTTATATTGTAAGTAAGGTCATCCTGATGTATTGTGGGTCTCTGTGTCATTTACAACATTCAGTTGGGAGTCTTGGGCAGAAATGCTATAATTTCAAAATGTCTTATTTGTCTCTACAGTTTGGTACACTCTTAGAAAAATTCAAAAAAGGGTTATTTGGCTGTCCCCATAGGAGAACCCTTTTAGGTTCCATGTAGAACCCTCTGTGGAAAGGGTTCTTCATGAAACCCAAAGCGTTCTACCTGGAACCAAAAGGGTTTTACCTGGAACCAGAACGTGTTCTTCAAAGGGTTCTCCTATGGGGACAACCGAAGAACCCTTTTAGGTTCTAGATAGCACCATTTTTTCTAAGAGTGTATACAGCCTACTTTTTTATATGTCAGTGTGTCTACTCTGAATGTCAAAGTGTCTATTCTAAATGTAAATGTCTACTCTGAATGTCAATGTGTCTAATCTGAATGTCAATGTGTCTACTCTGAATGTCAATGTGTCTACTCTGAATGTCAATGTGTCAACTTTTTTGTCTGATACCCTAGCTTACATGGCAATGGACAACTTTGCCATGCCTGTACACCCACAGTCCCATCCACAACTATAGAGCTCCATGCAGCCTGTGTGAGTTTGCAGAGGTGGATTATGAGTGCCGCCCCCTCTCTCCCTCCCTCTCCATGGTCCCTCCAGAGCGCTGCAGCATTAATAACAGTAAGTGGATAATGTCCTAGCTCATACGAGCATTCGGATGGCGGCTTAAACGCGGCTTAGCTCTAACCATCCAGTCACAGTGGAGGCCGGGGAGCTGGGGAATACTACTGTGTGTGGTGTGTGAGGCTGTGCAGTCCTGCACTACTTCATCGTCTTCCATGCCTTTCCACTTCTAACTCACTGTGTCCTAGAGCTGTCACTCAGAGCAGCCCATCTCCGTCCTCCCACTGTCTCTGTGGGGTCAATCTATGGCCAGGCCAGGTGATACAGAGGACATCAGAACCGCCAGCACCGACATAGTCAGGACAGTAACAGTGATGATAATCATTATAATCACATCAGGTTTCTCTCCAGGCATGACATGCCCCACCACTGTCTTCCTAATAGGAACAGATTAGTGGAAGGGTGAAGAGGTGATGTACACATCCATACAATGTCACTGACTAACAATGAAACTGACAAGGTAACTCAGGCTGTACTATACACAGTGCTATTTTAAAGCAATTTTAGATGAATAAGAAATAAAGCTAGTGTACTGTATGTAGTAGTAAGTGTTAAGTACGGTACTTCCCTTGGAGAGCATGCTAAAGAAGAACCATGCAAAGCATTATTAATGTCCTGCGTAGACATGTTTTTACTGGGATTAGGACCATTAAACCCTAGATTCTAAGGCTAAGATAATTTAGCTATTTGATTTAGAATTTTAGGACCCTCCCATTAGGTATAAAATATATACATATACAAAAATAATATTTGATGAAACTTAGCCTTACTGCTATTAGCCCATAGAAATGCAATGAATAACAGATTCATACATGGAAAAATGTATAATCCAAAAATAATTCAAAAGGAAGTTTGTTTTGAAGTGTCTGTCCTATATTTGGTGTATACACTCAGGTGTATGGCATGGGTGGGACTGGGACCTTTTCCCTTCGCTGTCTCCGTTTCCATGTTACACTTTCTTCCTCTACCTCTCCCTCTTTCCTTCTCTCTTTCTCTCTATTTCTCTCTTCCTCCCTCCCTCTCTCCAGATGGCCTCTTCTCTCAGAGAGTGTTGACACCAGATGTACAGTTCCAGTGTCGGCTCAGAGACCAGCTGGGCTGAGAGTGCCAGTGGTTCCGTTAATGAAAACGGCTCTACCGTGTGTGCCTGTGTGTGCGCGTGTGTTTGTGTGTGTGTGTGTTGTTTTCGCTGGGGCAGTGGCATGTGATGGTACTGGCGGTCTCGGTGGGTGAGGGCTTACAGAGCGCCAAACCCAACCAGCAGCGCTCAACTGCACAGCCACCGAGCCCTAATGACACAGCAGCCCGACTGAACAGCCTGAATGCTCTTCTCTCCACATCACCCACCCACCCCCCCCCCCCTCCCTCTCTCTCTCTGTCTTTCTCAGTCTCTCACATTCTCCCTCTTTCTTTCTCATACATAATTATCCTTTCAATTTACTTACTTAGCAGAGATGGGCAAACATGGCTAATCACTAATTACTTTCCCGAAACAAAGATGTAATATTATACATAGTCCGGGGTGGAATGTGTTGTTTTCTAACCGCTGGAGGAGAAATGTGTCGTTGCAATAATGTAGCATTGGTTTAATGATTATTGGTGTAAATAAGGCCAAGCTAATGTTATGATGAATGTTCCACTCTGATAAAAGCTGGAGACCACATGCTGAGCTCTGTAATTTATACATTTGTTCTGAAACAATTTATTACTACATCCCTCTCTCCTGATCAATTAAATTCTAATAGAAAGAACAGTAGGAGGTAAACTTAAGTTGGCCTGATGTTAATTGTAACAACTTAACAACATGTTGCCATGGAAAAGGGCCGTTAGAGAGAGACAAAGATGAGATGTTTTTGTTGACACCACTGAGGAAGTGTGTCTGACTAGATGTAGTGATTCCTATTTTTTTCCTTTACAAACTGACTGCTGATTGCCGTTCTGACACAAAATGGCTGGCAGTCATCAGCCGGGTGGTTGGAATACTTAGAGCTCTTAGGGATTGTCAGATTGAGGGCTTCATTAAAATCCTACCCTATCATCATGAATCCACCTCTCCCAGGGTCGTTACATTCTCTTTCCCTCCCAGCCGTTGACTAAGTGAGCAGAGACACAGAATGGATAGATGGCCTAGAGGAGCAGAGGCCGGTGTCTCTCCTCTGGCCCAGGGTGGGGTGAAAGTGAGGACATCCTTCGCCCTCTTCCTCTTTTCTCCTCTTCCTCTTTTGATCTCAGGCAGATCAATGAATTCTGTTACACTCTCCTGTAGTGAAGAGCCTTGTGAAGGGTTGAACTGAGGTCAGGGAGAGGAGGAGAGAGAGAACAATAGAGAGATGGAGAAAGGGAAATGTTGCTGTGTAGGTCAGTACATTTGGAATAAATTAACGTTCCTTCTAGGGGCTCCAATTAAATTACTTTACAACTGTATTGAGCTTCAAACTGTAAATGAGTATGTAAGCATTTCACTGTTAGTCTACACCTGTTGTTTACAAAGCATATGACAAATAACATTTGATTTGATGTGAAAACAGATATCTCTAGTTTAAACAGATGGATTTTGATGAGGATTTTTTTATTATGCTAACTAGATTGACACTTGGGCACGTCAATTGACTCAGTCGGTCATGATGACCTTGCGATGGACCATATACTGTACAAAGAAAATTGGAATGATTTCACCAAATGGCTTAGCCCAGCAAAGCATTGGAAATAACCCTGGTGTCTGCTGATGGGAGCTGAGGCTTGTAGTGCTATTCTAGTGAAGTTTGTGTGAGATTTATAATTCCCCTGCTGCTGCTGCGACAGATTAGGTTGTCTGCTGAGGACATCCAGAATACAGCTGCATGCCTGCTTGCCTGCCTGCCGCAGCACTGCACATATCTAAATGTGTTTACCAAGAGCCCCAGTCAGAGGAAATGTGTTTATATGACGTACTATACTCAGTCATGTGTTGATCTACACTGACAGCAACACTATTTATATACCCTGACAGGCTGAAACTAAATTAGTACTGTTGGTTAACTAGTTTTAACTTGTTTACCTAGACCTCAGGCCATGTTTACCAAGACCTGAAATCCTCTGTCTTTCCGGACCTGGCATGCAGACCAAGCAGGCAAGCTCTATCTGTGAGAGTAACTCAAAATAGATTTTCCAGGAAAAGTGCTAGCAGGTACTTAAGGCACCCGTGACACTACCAGTATAAAAAAACCAAGATGGATAATGTATGAAATTGTCAGACCGTTGAAATCCAAAATGACACACTCACTCGCACTCTCACACATACAGACACCCAGTGGAGGGCAATTCCATTCTCTTCATGGTGATGTATCCCAAATAGGTAATATCCTTGTTTGGAAATTATTCTACACACTGGCTATTATTCTAATGAGCTCCGCCCCCAAGCAAGACTAAATTTGGTTGCTCCAGACCATTCATAGACTTTATACACAAGTTTGGACATCACAGTACAGCACAGTTGAGCACAGTAGAGTACAGCACATCACAGCACAGCACATAAACCATCAACTCAGTGAATACTATTAGTGTTTCATTAGTGTTTCAGCATGAAATATCCTTGATTTATTTTTTTACAACTCTGATTTATTTTACTACGTCAATTGTGAAAAAATGCAATAGTTGGAAGAGTTGCAGAGCTACAGTTTCTTCAGAAAGTATTCATACCCCTTGACTTATTCCACATTTTGTTGTGTTACAGCCGGAATTAAAAATTAATTCAAATTTTTTTTCACACCCATCTACACATAATTCCCCATAATGACAAAGTGAAATGGGGTTTTTAGAAATTTTAGCAAATTTATTGAAAATGAACTACAGAAATATCTAATTTACATAAGTATTCACAACGCTGAGTCATACTTTGTAGAAGCACCTTTGACAGCAATTACAGCTTTGAGTCTTTCTGAGTAAGTGCTTTCCACTAAAGGTTTGGGAAACATTATTGTTTTCAAAATGATTCAAGCTCTGTCAATTTGGTTGTTGATCATTGCTAGACAACCATATTCAGGTCTTGCCATAGATTTCTTAGTAGATTTAAGTCAAAACTGTAACTTGGCCACTCAGGACTATTCACTGTCTTCTTGGTATGCAACTCCAGTTTAGATTTGGCATTGGTTTTAGGGTATTGTCCTGCTGGAAGCTGAATTCATCTCCCGGTGTCTGGTGGAAAGCAAACTGAACCAGGTTTTCCTCTAGGATGATGCCTGTCCTCTAGGATGTTGCCTTCTCCAGTCCTTAACATGATGCAGCCACCACTATCCTTGAAAATATGGAGAGTGGTACTCTGTAATGTGTCATATTGGATTTGCCCCAAACATAACACTTTGTAATCAGGACAAAAGTGTATTGCTTTGCCACATATTTTGCAGTATTACTTTAGTGCCTTGTTGCAAACAGGATGCATGTTTTGGAATATTTTTATTCTGTACAGGCTTCCTTATTTTCACTCTGTCAATTAGGTTAGTATTTGGAGTGACTACAATGTTGTTGATCCATCATCAGTTTTCTCCTATCACAGACATTCAACTCTGTAACTGTATTAAAGTCACCACTGGCCTCCTGGTGTTAATCCCTGACCTGTTTCATTCCTCTCTGGCAACTGAGTTAGGAAGGACCCCTGTATGTTTGTAGTGACTTGGTGTATTGATATACCATCCAAAGTGTAGTTAATAACTTCACCATGCTCAAAGGTATATTCAATGTCAATTTTTTCATCTACCATTTTACATTTTAGTCAGTTAGCAGACGCTCTTATCCAGAGCGACTTACAAATTGGTGCATTCAACTAGTGGGACAACGATCACAGTAAGTACATTTGTTTAAACAAGCAGCTGTGAGGAAAGGCAGTGCTAGCAGGTTAAATAAGTCAAGTGTTAGTTAAGACAAAAGACAAGTGGTAGTAATTTACTGTTATACTATTCCAGGTATTCCTTAAAGAAGTAGGGTTTCAAGTGTCTCCGGAAGGTGGTCAGTGACTCAGCTGTCCTGGCGTCGTGGGGGAGCTTGACTGGGATGAGCGGGAACTGTGCTTCCGTAGAGGTAAGGTGGCTAGCAGGCCAGAGGTGGATGAACGTAGTGCCCTCGTTTGGGTGTAGGGTCTGATCAGAGCCTGAAGTTAAGGAGATGCCGTTCCCCTCACAGCTCCGTAGGCAAGCACCATGGTTTTGTAGTAGATGCGAGCTTCAACTGGAAGCAAGTGGAGTGTGGTGACATGAGAGAACTTGGGAAGGTTGAATCCAGACGGGAGATGACAAGTGCCTGGATTAGGACCTGTGCCGCTTCCTGTGTAAGGTAGGGTCGTAATCTGCAAATGTTGTAGAGCATGGACCTGCAGGATCAGGTCACCGCTTTGATGTTTGCAGAGAATGACAGGGTGTTGTCCAGGGTCACAGCAAGGTTCTTTGCACTGGGAGGAGGATACCTACCAATAGGTGCCCGTCTTTGTGAGTTATTGAAAAACCTCCCTGGTCTTTGTAGTTGAGTCTGTGTTTGAAATTCACTGCTCGACTGATGGACCTTACAGATAATTCTATGTGTGGAGTACAGAGATGAGGTAGTCATTCAAAATTCATGTTAAACACTTTTATTGCACACAGAGTGAGTCCTTGCAATGTATTATGTGACTTTACTCCTGAATTTATGTAGTATTGCCATAACAAAGGGCTTAAATACTAATTGACCCGAGACATTTCAGCTTTTAATTTGTTATTCATTTGTAAAAAATGCAATAAAAATAATTATACTTTTACATTATGAGGTATTGTGTGTAGGCCAGTGACAAAAAAAACTAAAATGAATCAGTTTTAAATTCAGGCTGTAACACAACAAAATGTGGAAAAAGTCAAGGGGTGTGAATACTTTCTGAATGCACTGTAATTGAAAATAATGCCATTGTTGATTAGATGCTTTTTTTCATTAATTAGGCTATTTTCTCTTGGACCATATAGTCTATCTACTAGAAACTCATGGACAATATGGACACAGATATAATAAATTAATACTAGATCTTCCGTTAATTACCTAAATTACCCAAGATTCCTTTGCAACCTTACTCATGAGGGAGATAATATCTTTAAAAATATGTGGGGTTTTGGTAACAGAATGACAAGACACTAGGCAATATTTATTAACCTTACAGGAGGCATATAATTTCAGCAAAACAAAATATAAAAGTTGATATTATTGTGTTTTGATGCATTTCGAATACCTACATTTTTCTAGTAAATGTTTTTCAAGACCCCTTTTACATCTGTGTGACCAGAAATCAAGGCCTTTGCTTATTCCTTTATTTTTAGGGTGGACATGGTTGAAAAATGTCTATTTGCCTTAATTTCCCAATAATATAGACTCTGTCTGTCGGTCCGTCGGTCCGTCGGTCCGTCCCACCCACTCACCCACCTACACACCCATTTGGCAGAGGCCATGTTCAGGTAATTAGGCCCTCGTTAACTAGGAGTGGTTGTTGTTGTAATTAGAAGAACCGCTGGGCTGCTTCTCTCACCTCTGATGACATCACGGTCACTGGAGGTGCAGGGGTTACCATGGTGATAACTACCTCAGCCAAGGTGAGGTAACAAAGTCCCAAACACGTGCTCATCCACTGGAGGATATGGTGTGTTGTTGTGTTGCTTCTCCCTCCTTACACCAGGAAAAGGAGTAGAGATCAAAAGTCTGTCATACTGTATTGTGTGTCTGCACGGCAGTGCTTTTATGTGTGCTAGCATTCATGTCCTTGTACTGCATGTGCCTGCCATTCATTCATTGCGTGCATCGCCATTTGACCTCTTCCTCCACGGATATGTCACATCAGTGTTGTCTTGAGGCTCCTTCTTATTCATCTCTCCAGGCAGAGTCAGGCATGCAGAGGCAGATGTAGGCAGATGCCGGCCGAGGTAGAGAGAGGCAGATGCAGGCAGAAGCAAAGGCAGCCTGGCTGTCACAGCAGTCATTTTAGGATGATTTAAAGGATTATTACATTGCCCACAGGGAAAGAGCCTTCCCTCGCTTATTTATTTCTCCTGTCTCTTTCTTTCTTTCTCTCTGCTGATGGTGAGCTTTCTGTGATCAATCAGTTTATGTCAGTTATATCAGTGTTAGGAACAAAGCCTAGACACAGGCAAGGGCGAATGCAATAAAAAATGTGGAAGGGTTTCACCTTGATGAAAATAAGATATAACAACAGACAATGGAATAAAATGTGTCCGATCTCTTCGTGTGGAGAGAATACGAATGAGCTATATCGATAAAGAACGTGTGTGTGTGTGTGTGCCTGTGTGTGGGTCTTTGGATGTGGCCAGGTATGTATTTAAGAGACAAGTGGTTCAGTCTCTGCTATGGTTTAGGACTAGTATATCATCCACAGACATGCATTAACATTAACCCTTTTGTCTCCATCTCCTCCTGTCACTAGCCCTGGTCAGTCAGATTACTGTGGAAATCAAATTAGTAATAAGTGAATGAAGAGCAGAAGCTAATCCCTGGAACTGTCCCGGTTAGTCTGCTTATCGACCAGCGCTCAGCTGGCCAGGCGGTGGGATGGTCAGGCATCCTGCTGTTGGCTCCCTGTCGGCCATATGCTAGTGCTCTGCCCAGCCATTGGTGTGTGTTGGCTGTCTGTCAGTCTTTCTGTCTCTGGGATGGCCAGATTGCTAGACAATCTTTGGTATGATGTAACAACCGGTCCTTTTGACTGCCACCACCAGTAGGTAAGTAGTTGGTGGGGTAAATTGAGCCATTTTTTGCATTCAGCATCACTCCGCAAGGGGAATACAGTATTCTTTATAACAAAGATATCTGCATATCAGAGGAGGAAGGGGAGGACCATCTTCCTCAGGACCATCTTCCTCAGTGAATGTAATACACATTTAAATAGTGAATTATTTTTAGATAAAACTATACTAAATATATTCACGTCACCAATTAATTGATTAAAACACACTGTTTTGCAATGAAGGCCTACAGTAGCTTCAACAGCACTCTATAAGCTAGTACCATGGTGTAGCCGGAGGACAGCTTGTTTGCGTCCTCCTCTGGGTACATTGACTTTAATACAAAACCACCCGATCAAAGCATAAACTACAGCTAGCAAGCACTGCAGTGCATAACATGTGGTGAGTAGTTGACTCAAAGAAAGAGATAGAGTATAGTTGGAAAAGTTTTGAACAAATTAATTTATAAAAAAATGAAGGAGAAGCAAGAGCGAGAGAGAGCTAGCCATATTTCGTTGTATTTTGTTTTTAAATTCAATTTCACTTACTTAGCTAGCGAATGCAGGTAGCTAGTTTAGCCTACTCAAACACCAGGCTTGAACAGAGAGGCATGCCATGTAATCTAGTGGCTATGGCTAACCGACACTGGAACTCTTCCAAGTCAAAGTAAGCTTTAATAATTTATTGCGACCGTGGCCCGCTGTTGTAACTGCTAAACTGCTTGCTAACTGTACAGTGTGCTGCATGATTGTAGCGGGTTTACTAATGCATTAGTTCTGGTAGCTATGTTGACTATGACGTTAGCTAATTTGGTGACAACGATGTAGGCGGTGTGTAGCGGTTAGCGGTTATGAAATGAAGGTTTGGCTTAGAAAGGTGTCTTTGCCTGGTCACAGACAGCTGATGTGTTGTATACTGAAGTCCACAAGCCGAGGGAAAAGGTAAGAGGAGGAGAGCGCGTAGATCCGATAAGGAAATAACGAGCAGAGTGATCATGCTGTTTGTATGTGGCTGCTATGAAAGTGAACTGTGTTTGTGTGCGATCAGGGGTGTATTCATTCCACCGATTCTGTTGAAAAATGTTTCTTAAACGGAAGAACACAGAACGAAATGGGATAAACATACCTGAATTTGTCCAATAGAAACTCTCATTTGCAACTGTTGAACTAATGATTACACCCTAGATCAGCTAGATGCCTATTGAATGTGTCACTGTCTATCACTTTGATTACTAAAAATGTTCTCTCGACCTGTGTACATACATTGTAAACTTTCATTCATAGGCTAGGTTGTAGCAACCACATGATGGGTATAAGGAACATGTGAGTGTCATGTAGTAACCTGTAGTAATGCTGTATTAGAAATAAGGCCATGCTCATGAAAATATAAAAAAATCCTCCTTCATCTTAAACAGCACCGACCGCCGCTGCTACAGTTGAAGTTGGAAGTTTACATACACCTTAGCCAAATACATTTAAACTCAGTTTTTCACAATTCCTGACATTTAATCCTAGTAAAATTCCCTGTTTTAGGTCAGTTAGGATCACCATTTTATTTTAAGAATGTGAAATGTCAGAATAATATTAGAGAGAATGATTTATTTAAGCTTTTATTTCTTTCATCACATTCCCAGTGTGTCAGAAGTTTACACACACTCAATTAGTATTTGGTAGCATTGCCTTCGAATTGTTTAACTTGGGTCAAATGTTTCGGGTAGCTTTCCACAAGCTTCCCACAATAAGCACACGCTTTTTCAGTTCTGCCCACACATTTTCTATAGGATTGAGGTCAGGGCTTTGTGATGGCCACTCCAATAACTTGACTTTGTTGTCCTATGGCCTTGAAGTTCATCAACATTATACGGACCATACAGGCCATGACATTACAACTGTCAACAGAATTATGGTAACTAGTGCAACACGACAGGACCGTGCCAACTAAAAGACACTTTGGATAAACAGATCTGCTGAATGACCATATTGTAATGTCCTGAGCTGGGACAAATAAGGCGAGTCAGAAACAACGTTAGGGCGAACACAGGTTTAATCACCTAAACTAGACTGTAGTTATGGCCACAGCCCACGCCACTAAACATGGATGGTCACGGTACAAAGGATTCACAGCTCTGCGCTCAGGTGCACGACAAGAACAAAAAGAGAACACTGAAAAGACACTAGCCCCTATTTATCCCCTTAAACCCCCGCGAGATTACCCACAGAACGGAAGAACAACTATAACACACACACAAATGTAACACATAACCCCAAACAAATAGAACCCCATATCAGGTCGTTACATAGCCCCCCCCTTTTCTAAACCCTAGCCCTTACGGTTTTACAAAATCCTTAAAACGACCCAGGGGTCGTGTCTTTCTCTGGGGCCTTCCTGTAACCCTCCCTGATAAAACCCCAGAGCCCTCGTCTGCCCCAGTGTCACTACTAGTGTCCTCGGAGAGGGCAGCCCTATCCCCGGAAGCCTCCTCCACAGGCTCAGGTTGTGGTAGAGTCTCTGTGTTGGACTGTCCCTGGTGGCCTCCACCAGCGACCCCCCCTTCGTTTTCCCCAGTTTTCCCCCCCTCTGTAGGGCGCCAATCGATCCCGGTGTACTACTACCTTCCTGTTCCGTGGGGGGACCTCCACACGGTATGTTACCTCCCCCACCCTCTCTAGCACCGGACAGGGCCCCACCCAGGCACTGTCCAGCTTCGGACACCGCCCTTTCTTGCGTGTTGGGTTGTTCAGCCAAACACATTCTCCCGCTTCAAAGTGCCTTCCCCACGTGCGCGTGTCATAATGGCGCTTCTGGCGTAGCCCCGCGTTCTCGTGTTGCTCTCTCGCGAAAGTGTGAGCCACTTCCAGCCATTCCTGCAGGCGACGCACATAGTCTGGGCCAGGCAAAACCTTGCCAACGTTATCGGGGGGCCGGCCAAACACCAGCTCAGCTGGAGTACACATTTCCCTGCCCAACATTAGTAGTGCCGGGGAGCAAGCGGTGGATGCTTGAACAGCTGACCTATATGCCATAAGGATAAAGGGTAAGTGGGTGTCCCAGTCCTTCTGGTGTTTTGAGGTGACAATAGCCAGCTGCTGTGCCAAAGTTCTGTGAAATCTCTCCACGAGTCCATCGCTCTGCGGATGAAGGGGAGTAGTGCGCGTTTTCTAGATCCCTAGCCGTCTACACAACTCTGAGAACAACCGCGACTCAAAGTTCCTTCCCTGGTCTGTATGGATAGACTGTGGTACCCCAAACCGACTGACTATTCCCCCTATTAATGCTTCCGCTACCGTCTCTGCTTCCTGATCTGGGATAGCGTAAGCCTCTGGCCACTTTGTAAAGTAGTCCATAGCAGTTAGAATGAACCTGTTACCCCTGTCTGTGGTTGGAAACGGGCCCACTATGTCCACCCCCAGTCTCTCCATGGGCTTCCCTACTGGGAATTGTTGTAGGAGAGCGTGTGACTGACCTGTGGGTCCCTTTTTCGCAGCACACTCGTCACATTGCCTACAGAAGTCCTCCACATCTCTCCTGTGCCTGGCCCAATAAAAACCCTGACGCACACGCTTTAATGTCTTGGAGACCCCAAAATGCCCGCCGCCTATCCCCCCATGTAGTTGCTGTAACACCCTCCCTTGCAGCCCTTTAGGCACCACTACCTGCCATGTCATTTCCCCGGTTGCTGGCTTTTTCCACCCCCTCTGGAGGACCCCCTCAGCTACTCTAAGGTTTGTAAATTTGGCCCATAACCCTTTGGTGATAGGTGAGAGAGGGGCCACTTCCCCCCATGGTGGTCGGCTTCTCTCTTCCACCCACCTCAGAACACCTCTTCCTGGTGACGTCTCCACTCCTCGATGTCCACAGTCTCGAGCCCCCGGCACTAGCTAACAACTCGAATTGAGTGATAAACACTTCCCACTTGCCTTGTCCATTGAACTTCGGAGGCTTAGCCACTACCGTGACTAATGGTAACAGGGCGCCGCCATCTTTGTTTACATCAGCAGGCCCCACTACGTCCGCAAATGATGACGTCGACCCCCCCGTCGCCTTGACCTCCGACCCAGCCGAGTGGCGCGAAGGAAAACTTGCCAGTTCTCCCATCCTGCTGACCAATAGCTTAACCTCAGCCATGCTTCCCTCCAGGTTCTCCACCGCCGTCGCCAAATGATCCTCCCGACCGCACGCTCCTGAGCCCACCAGGGACGTGTCTGACTCGCCCTTAATCCTCCGCCTTGCTCCATACATCATGACTGCAAATGCGAGCCACGCTAAAGCTAATCCCTAGCCTAAACTGAAATTAGCTAACTAGCCTAACGCCGACCCGCACGTAGTCAGAAACACTTCTGACACCAATGTAATGTCCCGAGCTGGGACAAAAAAGGCAAGTCAGAAACAACGTTAGTGCGAACACAGGTTTAAACACCTAAACTAGACTATTGTTATGGCCACAGCCCACGCCACTAAACATGGATGGTCACGGTACAAAGGATTCACAGCTCTGCGCTCAGGTGCACGACAAGAACAAAAAGAGAACACTGAAAAGACACTAGCCCCTATTTATCCCCTTAAACCCACAGAACGGAAGAACAACTATAACACACACACAAATGTAACACATAACCACAAACAAATAGAACCCCATATCAGGTTGTTACAATATTATTGTTTCATATTAGGACTTATATTAGGTTCATCCTTTGGAAATTGACTGTCCTTTAATTAGTTTGTTATTTCAAGTTCATTATTATGGCATGAATTTGAACTTGTTAATCCCAAACTGTCAGTCCAAAGTGATTGACACCTGACAGCAAATAATTCCCTGTGTTGATCCTATGCTGGGATATCTAAGCTGTTAGTAGAAAGTCTGGTCCCTGCTGGCCTCTCGTTTGACCCAATACCACACAGAGAACAGGGACCCACAGATACACAGCTTAACGCATCTCTAAAAGGGAGAGTGAGGCCAGTCTCTCGCCCAGTTGGTAGTGTGGTGTGGTGTTTCCACTGTCCTGTCCTGTCACTCATCTGTCCCTAGGCCCGTGGTATGTGGGCTGAGCAGGGCCAGGATTAGAGGTGCTGAGAGCTCCAGCTGTGCTGGGATCAGCCAGTCTTATATTTACTGTTATTTTGCTCAGCATCCTTCACGCCATTTACAGTGTATTCGGAATGTATTCAGACCCCTTGACTTTTTCCACATTTTGTTACATTACAGATTTATTCAAACACTTAATAAATTGTGTTTTTACCTTATCAATCTACACACAATACCTCATAATGACAAAACCAAAACAGTTTTTTAGACATTTTTGCAAGTTTATAAAAAACAACAACTGAAATATCACATTTACATAAAAATTCAGACCTTTGTTGAAGAACCTTTTGCAGCGATTACAGCCTCGAGAATTCTTATGTATGACGCTACAAGCTTGGTACACCTGTATTTGTGGAGTTTCTCCCATTCTTCTCTACAGATCCTCTCAAGCTCTGTCAGGTTGGATGGGGAGCTTGGCTGCACAGCTATTTTTCGGGTTCAAGTCCGGGCTCTGGCTGGGCCACTCAAGGACATTCAGAGACTTGTTCCGAAGACATTAATTCTTGGTTTCATCAGACCAGAGAATCTTGTTTCTCATGGTCTGAGAGTCTTTAGTTGCCTTTTCGCAAACTCCAAGCGGGCTGTCATGTGCCTTTTCCTGAGGAGTGGCTTCCGTCTGGCCACTTTACCATAAAAGCCTGATTGGTGGAGTGCTGCAGAGATGGTTGTCCTTCTGGAAGGTTTTCCCATCTCCACAGAGGAACTCTGGAGCTCTGTCAGAGTGACCATCGGGTTCTTGGTAATCTGTCTGACCAAGGCCTTTCTCCCCCGATTGCTCAGTTTGGCCGGGCCGCAAACTCTAGGACAAGTCTTGATGGTTCCAAACTTCTTCCATTTAAGAATGATGGAGGCCACTGTGTTCTTGGGGACATTCAATGATGCAGAAAGTTTATGGTACCCTTCCCCTTGACACAATCCTGTCTCAAAGCTCTACGGACAATTCCTTCGACCTCATGTCCAAATCATGTCCAATCAATTGAATTTACCACAGGTTGACTCCAATCAAGTTGTAGAAACATCTCAAGGATGATTAATGGAAACAAGATGCACCTGAGCTCAATTTCGAGTCTCATAGCAAAGGGTCTGAATACTTGTGTAAATAAGATATATATTTTTTTCTTTTTATACATTAGCAAAATAAAATAAAAACTGTTTTTGTTTTGGTATTAATGGGTATTGTGTGTAGATTGATGAGGAAAAATATTAATTTAATCAATTTTAGAATAAGGTTGTAACTTAACAAAATCTGGAAAAAGTCAAGGGGTCTGAATACTTTCCGAATTCACTGTATACACTATCCTCTATCCTCTGAGGTTTACTTCACACAGCTCTGGTAATGACCTGCTATATCTGTATTTACTGTAATGTTTTTCTATTACTATTACTACATTAACAGGCTGCTTTTGCAGAGTATTTTCTTTTTTACCCTTCAGGGAGAGACGGAGAAAGAGATGATGGCGAGGGATTTAAACAGATAGTGTGGAAGAGATGGAGGGATAGATTGTGAAAGCGGTGGCGGAAACATTTTGAAGGAGGAGAGAGTAATGGTTGGGGGAGAGATTAGTGCAAAGGTTTGTTGATAAATATACAAGACGGTTTGTCAGAGGAGTTCTAGAGAGAGTCGTGGAGGACACTGCAGGCGGAACTACTGCTGCTGCCGGAAGAGACAGGGATTAGTGTTTGTGTGCGTGCGTGTGTGTAAGAGAGAAACAGAAGGCAGAAGACTGACAGAAGATGAGGGGAAACCTGATTAAACCTGGAAGTCTGCCACTGAAAGGCCTCTTGTGGGATGAGCGGTTATGTTTTCATCTTTTTCTGCTCTCCTTCCTCTCTCTTTCACCCATGCTTACTCTCAGCTCACTCTCAGTGCCAGCACAGACAGCTGAATTGGAAGTAATGTTTAACACAGAGGCACTTTGCAACATGTTACAATAGAGCTCCCTGAGAGGAGTGTGCTGTGTATATGGTGTGTGTGTGTGTGTGGTGTGTGTATGAGGTCTGTGTATGCAGTGTGTAGGGGGGACGGAATGTCCTCCGTCAGAGGAGACTCGTCGTGATCCCCCTCTGATGAGCTATCATTGGAAAGCTTTGACTCATTCCCCATGCCTATCTGTCTATAAAACTGTCATCCGTAAAGAATTGATGCCATTTGCTGAGGTGGCACTGCAGTCAGGTACCTGATTGATAGACTATCTTTATCTGCCCAGGTGCTCTGTACAGGGAGGAGCGGCAGGACATGGTTTAATGTGAGTGCCTATGCTCTCTGGGTGTTGGTAGACTGTGGCTATGTGTGGGAGACCAGTGATGCTGTCCTCCACTGCTACCTTTGACCTCTAACTGTCTCCCAGACTGCTTCTCTGTGTACAGTCCTGATAAATCTATGGTGTTTTAGCACAGACCAGGGGGCATGTGCCCAAATGTGATGAACATAGATTTGCTGTGAATAATCCTAGTGGGTAGAGTAAGCTGCTTCCAGGGGCTCAGTAAAGCCTGTGGGGGGCAGAACACACTTGTTTCCGTCACCCCTTCTCCCTCCTCACCCACATGGCTGGACTTGTTTTGATGCCACGCTTTCCCCTGTCATAGAGGGTTGGTGGTGGTGACCTTATTAACAGCTGTTACTTCACCAACAGTGGCTTTGGCCTGCAGGCCTCCTGTTGCCGAACCCTGCTCTACAATGAAACAACCAACAGGACGTGTATGTATGCACAAGTGTTCCATTCATTACCATATGAATGAGCTTTCCCTTTGTCCTGAATGTCAGCTGTTGGAACTATTATTATCATTTTTTACTGTATCCACATACTCCCCCTGTTTACGTTCTACAGCTCTAAACATATACATGCTGTGTGCCATCTGCATGTGTCCCGCAGAAAGAGTGTGATCGTAGCCCTGCAGTAAACAAAGCTCAGAATATCCCTCCCCACTCCACTCTCTCAGTTAGCTAGGCAGCTCTGCTCTCCACTGATGTGTTTGAACACGCTGGATGGTTTCGAGGCACAGATGGTCCCAGGCATTTCACTGCTTCTCTCTGACACCACTTCTCTCAATTAAATCCCTGCAGAATTTGACCGATGGAGAGACATTTTATGCAATTTCATCTGCCTGTTTGCTGTTTTATCATTTGTCAGTGTGAAGAGAGGAAAGAACAGCAGGCATATTGGAGAATATAAATGGCGTAGTCCCCTCCCTCTCTCTGCTTCTCTCTGTCTCTCATTGTTTCGCTTACACACCTACTCTGTAAAGCTGTACAGTTAAATTGGTCATTAAACCTAGGTTTAGTGAGAACACATTTATGGTCATTATTTTGCATTATCTAGTTCTTTCCATTGTGGTTGAGCAACCTTTTGCAACACTGCACTGTGTGATCTCAGCGAAGGAAGACAAGTGCATGTAAGAAAACCCACACTCCCCAGGCAATAGCTGCTTTAGTGAAACAAGGCGGATAAAAGGGCAGATTCAAATCCCTGACTCACACTCCCGCTGATGCAGAACTTTTCACAATATTGCTGGAAGGTTTATGATGCGAGCGACCGCTCTCCGAAATAAAATGCAATTCTGTATCTCTCTCTCTCTCTCTCTCTCTCTCTCTCTCTCTCTCTCTTGCTCTCTGTGGGTATCTCTCGCTCTCTTTCTATCTCTCTCTCTCTCTCTCTCTCTCTCTCTCTCTCGCTCTTTGTGTGTATCTCTCTCTCTCTTTCTATCTCTCTCTCTCTGTGTGTATCTCTCTCTCTCTCTCTCTCTGTCTCTCACTCTGTCTCTCTCTCTCTCTCTCTCTCTCTCTCTCTCTCTCTCTCTCTCTCTCTCTCTCTCTCTCTCTCCCACCCAAATTCACACTGTAATGTAGCAGAAGGCATTCTCTCAGTGTCCAGTCCTAGAAACACACAGGGCCTGTGGGCCAGTACCATACCATTCGCTAGAGGAACCCATTTACTATACCATCAAGGCCTATCTTTCTATGTCAGAGTGCACTCAGACACAGGAGGCTACAAACCAACATCTTCACAGCTCCAGACCCAGATGCTGTTGTACAGTAGACGGCAATTAATCTAGGTTTAAGTGGGTGAAAAAGAGGCAGTAGAGAAAGTAGGTTAGGTTAGGTTGGGAGCAGAAGAAGCGTGAGAGTCAGTGAATGCGTAAAGAGACAGAAGAGTAGAACGTTAATCAATTATAGATGTGGAAGTTTGGTCTGTGGGAGCGCTGTTACTGTAATTGGGAGGACAAGAGAGAGAAAGAGAGAGAGAGAGAGGGATGGAATGGGGGAAGGGAGGAGAGCATCCCCTCATCTACATCTTCAATTTACGTTACGTGACAAGAGGAGGTGATGCTAATGCAACATGACAGTAGTTAAGGGTCAACTAACGTTAAACCTTCATTGTGGCTGGCTGGCTCTAGCCGATATGTAAATGAAAGACGTCGACATTGGTACACCTCTGAAAGAGGAGTGTGTATATTAATGTGGCGATGGTAAAGGTTATGAAGGGAGTAGAACTCACTCACTGTTATAGTCAAGACATGCCACCAGGCGCATAGACAGACAGTAGGATGCAATTGGGGGCGTCATAGGATTAAAGACTGGGGATTGGATGTGACCTGCTGATTTGATGTACTTCAAGTCATAACCTATAATAATCTCTGGGCATTCTTACCCCCTTGCTCCTCAAGATTCATTTGCTTACGCGATTGTATAAACAATTAAAATAGATACATTGCTTGCCGCCAGCCACATTCTGGCTCTTGGTCTGTTGTCTGTGCCTGCCTGCAGTGGATTCCTGGCTGCTAAAAAGAGAGCATTGTAATAGGTAATGTGCATCTGTTCTGGGCGCATGGCCCTGGGGGACGCTGTTTATAAACTCAACGTCTCTACTCTGAAGTTTCTCCCGACTGATTGCTGATTACTTTTTCAGGGCACAGACATGATAAGTTGTTTATTTATTCAAAAATCAACCAATGAAAATAACCCCCTCCCTCTTCCAGCCCCCATTGTGCGTCTGTTGTCTCTCTCGCTCTTTTGAAAAAGGATAATATGCTCATCAGAAAACGTTTGTTTTTTTGTGTGTGTGTGTATTTGTGTGTGTGTTGGAGAGAGAGAGTGTGCATGTGTCTGGATCTGTGTGTGCATGTGCATGTGTGTTGGAGAGAGAGAGCTGTGTGTGTGTATACAGTATGTTTGTGTTGGAGAGAGAGAGTGTGCGAGCGTGTGTGTGTGTGTGTGTGTGTGTGTGTGTGTGTGTGTGTGTGTGTGTCATAAGTGTGACAGAAATGGGACAGCACTCTGACTGCTGTTGAGAAAGTGACTCGCCCCTACAGGCTGTTCTCATCACATAGAATAGTCAACAAACTCCAACTACTTTTTAGCAGACCTCTGTCAAGAGAGATCATATTATAAAACACAGCAGTAGTCCTAGTTTTTGGACCGCATTTAGATTGCAACATATACTCATTTAGGATATGTTGTGAGACCAAAGCCAGGAAAAAACAACTTCTATTTAACACCTGCTCTCTTTTTAAATCAATATCTCTCTTTAGAGCCCTTTTCATCCTTGCTTTCTGTGTTTCTGGTGTTTAGCAAAGCAGCATTTTCTGAAATAATGTTGATTGTGCAGATTTATGTCTCATTTTTGGAGGCTTGGATGGTGGCATCGATTGAATGATGGCCTTAGGCTACATGTACGGGACCAGTTTGTGATATTAGGATGCAGTAACCAGATACACCACCACCCTCTAGACCCCCTCTCACTTTAATCACATAATGAATATGGGTTTGTGAATAAACAGCACCGACCGCCACTGATTGAAGCCCATTTCAGAATCATTCTATCCCCCCCCTCCCCCCCACACCTCTGAACGGCTGGAAGGAATAATTTAGTGATACCCAATCAGACAGCAGTAGATAGCGGTGGGCCCCTCTTTCTGAAATAATTACACCCTGACAACACACTATGTGCAGCTCCTACTGCAGGGAGTGGGCTTGACTTTCAACATCTTCAAAACAGAACATACACCAGCGTGATTGACCATGAACAAAAGGCATCTGTGAGGGCGTCTCATTGTGTTGGGTTGCTACCCTCTCAGAGGTGTAGAGTTCTTTCCTAACGTTGTGAGTTTAATTTTGGTCCTCACTGTGGGGAAAGAAATCAAATCGAATCAAATTGTATTTGTCACGTGCGTCTCTAATTAGCCTATAAACATGGGGTACCGAGTCAATGTGCGGGGATACAGGTTAGTTGAGGTAATTAGTACATGTAGGTATGGATAAAGTGACTATGCATAGATAAAAAACAAACAGCAGTAGCAGCAGTGTAAATAGTACTGGTGGCCATTTGATTAATTGTTCAGCAGTCTTATGGCTTGGGGGTAGAAGCTCTTAAGGAGCATTATGGACCTAGATTTGACGCTCCGGTACCGCTTCACTTGTGGTAGCAGAGAGAAAAGTATTTGACAATTTTTTGGGCCTTCCTGATACCGCCTAGTATATAGGTCCTGGATGGCAGGAAGCTTGGCCCCAGTGATGTACTGGGCCATACGCACTAACCTATGTAGCGACTTACAGATGCCGAACAGTTGCCATACCAGGTGGTGATGCAACCGTTCAGGATGCTCTCAATGGTGCAATTGTAGAACCTTTTGAGGATCTGGGGACCCAATCCAAATCTTTTCAGTGTCCTGAGGGGAAAAAGGTGTTGTTGTGCCCTCTTCACAACTGTCTCGGTGTGTTTGGACATGATAGTTTGCTGGTGAAGTGGACATCAAGGAACTTGAAACTCTCGACCCGCTCCACTACAGCCCGGTCGATGTCAATGGGGGCATGTTCAGCCCTCCTTTTCCTGTAGTCTACGATCAACTCCTTTGTCTTGCTCACGTTGAGGCAAAGGTAGCTGTCCTGGCACCACACTGCCAGGTCTCTGACCTCCTCTCTGTCTCATCGTTGTCGGTGATCAGGTCTACCACTGTTGAGTCGTCAGCAAACTTAATGATGGTGTTGGAGTCGTGCCTGGCCACGCAGTCATGGGTGAACAGGGAGTATAGGAGGGGACTAAGCACGCACCCCTGAGGGGCCCCTATGTTGAGGATCAGCGTGGCAGATGTGTTGTTGCCTACCCTTACCATCTGGGGGCGGCCCGTCAGAAAGTCAAGGATCCAGTTGCAGAGGGAGGTGTTTAGTCCCAGGGTCCTTAGCTTAGTGATGAGCTTTGTGGGCACTATGGTGTTGAACGTTGAGCTGTAGTCAATGAACAGCATTCTCACATAGATGTTTATTTTTGTCCAGGCGGGAAAGGACAGTGTGGAGTGCGATTGAGATTACATCATCTGTGGATGTGTTGGGGCAGTATGCGAATTGGAGTGGGTCTAGGGTTTCCGAGATGTGAGCCATGACAAGCCTTTCAAAGCACTTCATGGTTACCGATGTGAGTGCTATGGCCGGTAGTCATTTAGGCAGGTTGCCTTTGCTTTCTTAGGCACAGGGACTATGGTGGTCTGCTTGAAACATGTAGGTATTACAGACTCGGTCAGGGAGAGGTTGAAAATATCAGTGAAAACATTTGCTAGTTGGTCTGTGCATGCTCTGAGTACACGTCCTGGTAATCCATCTGGCCCCGCGGCCTTGTGAATGTTGACCTGTTTAAAGGTCTTACTCAGTGGTCTTATGCTTCAGTGTTGCTTGCCTCGAAGTGAGCATACAGTCATATGAAAAGGTTTGGGCACCCCTCTGAGGCTGCATAATAATTTACTCTGTCGTCACAGAAAATGATCACAGTGGCGTGCCATTTATTTTCTAATAAAAGCTGAGTACTGGGGTATTGTCCAGACAAAGATTTTTTGTGTAGCAATATTAAGTTGTATGAAATTAAATCAGATGTGAAAAATAGGCTATGCAAAACTTTGGGCACCCTTGTCATTCTAATACCTGTAACTACTTAGCACTGATTAATTGGAACACACAATTGGTTTGGTGAGCTCATTAAGCCTTGAACTTCATAGACAAGTGCATCCAATCATGAGAAAAGGTATTTAAGGTGGCCAATTGCAAGTTGTTGTTCTCTTTGACTCTCCTCTGAAGAGTGGCAACATGGGGGCCTCAAAACAACTCTCAAATGACCTGAAAACAAAGATTGTTCAACATTATGGTTTAGGGGAAGGCTACAAAAAGCTATCACAGAGATGTAAGCTGTCAGTGTCCACTGTGAGGAACATAGTGAGGAAATGGAAGACCACAGGCACAGTTCTTGTTAAGGCCAGAAGTGGCAGGCCAAGTAAAATATCAGAGAGGCAAAGGCGAAGGATGGTGAGAACGGTCAAAAATAGCCCACAGACCACCTCCAAAGACCTACAACATCATCTTGCTGCAGATGGTGTACTTTGCACAAGGAGAAGCTGTACGGGAGAGTGATGCGGGAGAAGCCTTTTCTGCACACACGACACAAACAGAGTCGCTTGAGGTATGCAAACGCATACCTCAAGCGACAAGCCAGCTTCATTTTGGAATAAGGTGCTGTGGACTGATGAAACAAAGGTTGAGTTATTTGGTCATAGCAAGGGGTGTTATGCATGGCGGCAAAAGAACACAGCATTCCAAGAAAAACACTTGCTACCCACAGTAAAATTTGGTGGGGGTTCCATCATGCTGTGGGGCTGTGTGGCCAGTGCCGGTACTGGGAATCTTGTTAAAGTTGAGGATCGCATGGATTCCACTCAATATCAGCAGATTCTTGGGAATAATGTTGAAGAATCAGTCACAAAGTTGATGTTATGCCGGGGCTTGATATTTCAACAAGACAACGACCCAAAACACTGCACAAAATCTACCCGAACATTTATGCAGAGTGCAATGTTCTGGAATGGCCATCCCAGTCCCTGGGCTGTCCATGCTCGGCAACCATCAACCTAACTGAACTGGAGATGTTTTGTAAGGAGGAATGGTCCAAAATACCTTCATCCAGAATCCAGACACTCATTGGAGGCTATAGGAAGCGTCTAGAGGCTGTTATTTTAGCAAAAGGAGGCTCTACTAAATATGAATGTGATTTTTCTGTTGGGGTGCCCAGATTTATGCACCTGTCTAATTTTGTTTTGATGCATATTGCACATTTTCTGTTAATCCAATAAACCTAATTTCACTACTGAAATATTACTGTGTCCATCAGTTATTTGATAGATCAAAATGAAATTGCTGATCCAAACACCCAATTATTTATAAATGGAAATCATGGAAATTGTCAGGGGTGCCCAAACTTTTTCATACGACTGTAAAAGGCATTTAGCTCGTCTGGTAGACTCGTGTCACTGGGCAGCTCGCGGCTTGGTTTCCCTTTGTAGTCGTAATAGTTTGCAAGCCCTGCCATGTACGACGAGCGTTGGAACCAGTGTAGTAGAATTTAATCTTGGTCCTGTATTGGCGCTTTGCCTGTTTGATGGTTCGTCTGAGGGCATAGCGGGATTTCTTGTAAGCATCTGGATTAGTGTCCCACTCCTTGAAAGCGGCAGCTCTAGCCTTTAGTTCAGTGCGGATGTTGCCTGTAATCCATGGCTTCTGGTTGGGATATGTACAGTGGGGAGAACAAGTACTTGATACCCTGCCGATTTTGCAGGTTTTCCTACTTACAAAGCATGTAGAGGTCTGTAATTTTTAGAGAAGGCAACAACTGTTGGCGCAATTATTAGAAAATGGAAGAAGTTCAAGATGTCTTCCAGCATGACAACGACCCGAAACACACAGCCAGGGCAACTAAGGAGTGGCTCCGTAAGAAGCATCTCAAGGTCCTGGAGTGGCCTAGCCAGTCTCCAGACCTGAACCCAATAGAAAATCTTTGGAGGGAGCTGAAAGTCTGTATTGCCCAGCGACAGCCCCGAAACCTGAAGGATCTGGGGAAGGTCTGTATGGAGGAGTGGGCCAAAATGCTGCAGTGTGTGCAAACCTGGTCAAGAACTACAGGAAACATATGATCTCTGTAATTGCAAACAAAGGTTTCTGTACCAAATATTAAGTTCTGCTTTTTTTTTTTGTTTTAGATTCTGTCACTCACAGTTGAAGAGTACCTATGATAAAAATTACAGACTTCTACATGCTTTGTAAGTGGGAAAACCTGCACTGTACGTGCAGGTACGTACTGTCACTGTGGCAATACCTCGAGACTTCCTTAATAATAGACATTGCGCACCAACTGTGATTGACAAATAGATACACACCCCCACACCTCGTCTTACCAGACGTAGCTGTTCTTTCCTGCCGATGCACGGAAATCCCAGCCAAATGTATATTATCCGTGTAGTCGTTTTGCCACGACTCAGTGAAACATAAGATATAACATACGAAACAAATACAGCTGGAATGTAGAAATATGTGGCTCATACGGCTTGTGAGTTGTGTTGTATCCACTATCGATATGGAATATCATGCTCAGCGCTTTTTTGGAGTTGCCATCTTTGATGTGGCACAGCAGGAGTGACTTGGGTGGGAGGAAGAGGAGGAAGAATGGCTCGTCTGAGTGAGGAGAGGAGTGATGTGTGACAATTACAGAACCATAGAGATCCTATTAAATATAAGTAAGTAAGTCAAAAATAATACAAATAATTATAATTCCCAATTCTATGGACAGGACCCATCCAGCCATATGGCTCTATAGACCTGGCCAGGCCTGTGTGACTGAGACAGCCATGATCTCGTCTTCCACAGCTGACTGTGATTGACAGCTCGGCCTCTGGGCTCTGTTGCCAACCCACACAGTTCCTGTTTCACTAGAGATCTGCTCTGGGCTCTCCTCCAGTTATTCCCACCACAAAATACTCTATCTGCTGTACCTGGACTATTACTGACTGACAGTGGTTCTAATTTACTTGTCATTTGACAGTGTGCTGTCCATGTATTTGTTTTGGTTTATCCTCAAAGTAGAAGCACAGTGGATTATGAAGCACTATGTCCACAAATGTTGTGGGATGAACCAACTTAAAACCTTGCTTAGAAAGACCCTTACCCCCCCCTCTTTTGCTCTCTCTATTTCTCCCAGTGTTGCGTGATGACTTCAGACAGAACCCCCAGGACTTGGTGGTGGCGGTGGAGGAGCCTGCCACCCTGGAGTGCCAGCCTCCTCGTGGGCACCCTGAGCCCACCACCTTCTGGAGGAAAGACAAGGCCCGCCTGGACCTCAAAGATGACAGGATCACTGTGAGTACTACTTCCAGAGGACCCGGTCCTCTGTGTCTGCTCTCATTAGGGATAGCTAAAATATACAGATTAAATGAGTGTCTGATGCAGACTTTAATGAGCCAGCTCTGTTGTCTGTCTGTCAGGTTCGTGGAGGGAAGTTGACCATCTCCAACACCAGAAAGAGTGATGCAGGGATGTACGTGTGTGTGGCCACCAACATGGTGGGGGAGAGAGACAGTGAGACGGCTCAGCTCTCTGTATTCGGTAAGGACAGATACTGGACAGACACTTCTCTCTGTGTTTATCTGTAATGGCTGCAGTGGCTACATACTATGTGTTTATGTTTTAAAACCTTGCTTAGAAAACCTATAGACTCCTGTCTTGTCTGTCTATGTGTTTGGTGGTTTTCCAGAGAGACCCACGTTTGTGCGTCGCCCGGTGAACCAGGTGGTCCTGGTGGAGGAGAGTGTGGAGCTCAGGTGTCAGGTACAGGGAGACCCACCACCCACTCTACGCTGGAAGAAGGACGATGTGGATATACCCCGCGGCAGGTGAGGAGAGAAAGTGTGTGTATGTGTATGTGTTTGTGCATGTATGCATGTGTGTATGTGTGTGCATGCTTGCGAGTGTGTGTGCCTACACTACCGTTCAAAGGTTTGGGGTCACTTAGAAATGTCCTTGTTTTTGAAAGAAAAGCTTTTTTTTGTCCATTAAAATAACATCAAATTGATCAGAAATACAGTGTAGACAATGTTAATGTTGTAAATGACTACTGTAGCTGTAAACGGCAGATTTTGTATGGAATATCTACATAGGTGTACAGAGGACATTATCAGCAACCATCACTCCGGTGTTCCAATGTCATGTTGTGTTAGCTAATCCAAGTTTATCATTTTAAAAGGCTAATTGATCATTAGAAAACCCTTTGCAATTATGTTAGCACAGCTGAAAGCTGTTGTGCTGATTAAAGAAGCAATAAAACTGGCCTTCTTTACACTCATTCAATTACAGGCTCAAAATGGCCAGAAACAAAGAACTTTCTTCTGAAACTCATCAGTCTATTATTGTTCTGAGAAATTCCAAGAAACTGAAGATCTCATACAACGCTGTGTACTACTCCCTTCACAGAACAGCGCAAGCTGTCTCTAACCAGAATAGAAAGAGGAGTGGGAGGCCCCGGTGCACAACTGAGCAAGAGGACAAGTACATTAGAATGTCTTTCAGCAGGACAATAACCTAAAACACAAGGCCAATATTACACTGGAGTTGCTTACCAAGATGACATTGAATCTTCCACATGGGCCTAGTCACAGTTTTGACTTAAATTTTATTGAAAACCAATGGCAAGACTTGAAAATGGCTATCTAGTATGGAATGAGCAACAACCAAATTGACAGAGCTTGAAGAATTTTGAAATGAATAATGTGCAAATATTGTACAATCTAGGAGTGCAAAGCTCTTAGAGACTCTGTAATCACTGCCAAATGTGATTCTAAGATGGATTGACTCAGGGATGTGAATACTTATGTAAATGAGATTTTTCTGTATTTCATTTTCAATACATTTTCTAAAAAGTAACTTTGTTATTATGGGGTATTGATTGTTGATGGGTGAGAAAATCCAACACAACAAAATGTAGAATAAGTCAAGGGTATGAATGAATGTCTGAATGCACTCTACCCGTCCTAGCTAGAAATAGTAATTTTATTTATATAGCTGCACTACACAAGACCCAAGCTCTAGAAATACCATATATTTAGGCTACTACTATGTATCATTATCTAATTTAAGTGGCCATCAGGACAACTGTCCAGAGCAATAATCCATTTGCACAACTGGCTTTAGACATGCAGGGTAGTCTGAGGTTAGATTCCTTAGCCTGGTGTCACAGCAGGAGGACTTCACTGCCAATGGAGTCATTATGTGGTTAGGTCCACAGCATAAAACTAAATTGACCATGACTCTCTGCCCCTCACAACAGCCAGCTGTACTCTGTTGGCCTGCTTAGTTTGACAGTAACTGAAAACACTCTCACAGTTTACCAATGTTGAATCCCATATGATGTCTTTGACCCTATTGGGATCTCTATGAGAAGAAATATATGATTCCTTCCATGATATACTGGAAGTGTGTATTTCAAAAGGAAGTACACTGAAGTAGTAGTGGTGTGTGAAAGAATTAAAATAGTGTTGGCTTCAGTCTGTATGTTCAGCAGGACCCTGTCCTACATCCAGACATCTCTCTCTCTCTCTCTCTCTCTCTCTCTCTCTCTCTCTCTCTCTCTCTCTCTCTCTCTCTCTCTCTCTCTCTCTCTCTCTCTCTCTCTCTCTCTCTCTCTCTCTCTCTCTCTCCCCCCTTCCCTACTTCCTGCTGTCTCTTTCCCCATTCCTCCCAGAACAGCCCTCCAGGGAGGTGTGTATGTGGGTCAGAGACATGATGTGACTGGAGTCTTCACAAGTTTCAGTCAGACACACCAACTGTTCGAATGGAGAGAAAGCTCTATCGATATTCTCCCCCTCACTTTTCTCACCTTCTCTTGTATCTGTAGCCCCACCCCCATCATTCTGTTTCACTGCTCTGATTGTCTCACATGTCCAGGCGTCATGTCCAGCTCCACAGTGCTCCATGCTCTGTAGTCATGTCAAACCCTTTGTAGCCATGTTAAACCCTCTGTAGCTATGTCAAACCCTCTGTAGCCATGTTAAACCCTCTGTAGCCATGTCAAACCCTCTGTAGCCATGTCAAAGCCTCTGTAGCCTAGTCAAACCCTCTGTAGCCATGTCAAACCCTTTGTAGCCATGTCAAACCCTTTGTAGCCATGTCAAACTCTCTGTAGCCATGTCAAACCCTCTGTAGCTTTGTCAAACGCTCTGTAACCTTGTTGAACCCTCTGTAGCCATGTTAAACCCTCTGTAGACATGTTAAACCCTCTGTAGCCATGTCAAACCCTCTGTAGCCATGTCAAACCCTCTGTAGCCATGTCAAACCCTCTGAGTGATGGACTGTTAGCCCTGCTTTGTTAAGACTGGTGTTTCTCTTTTCCACCAAAGCATTTTGAGAGCCGGTTCGGAGCCGGTGCCTACTCGCGAACCAGTTCTTTGTGTTTCGACAGCCAAAGAACCGGTTCTCGGCCAGGAAAATTGGTTCCAAAGCGGCATCAACTCTTTGCTGGACTAGAACCGTTCTTTTACCACGTTATGCTTACGTTGGGGGCTGGGGGGCAGGGTTATTGTGACCATAATTACCCTTCTTCTCGAACGTAACCTCAGTCTATAGTAATCCAGACGAGCAGCACAAATGTGTTCTAAACGTCTTCTTCTGACCCCAATATAGGATCGCAAAGCCAGGAGAAACATTTGCAGAAAGACGACGTAGTCCGCCATTGTAACTGTTATGCTTGAAGTTGGCGCAAGCGTTTCTGGGAAAGCTAAGACGTATGGCGACGTACACAGTGACGTAACGACGTCGTTCGCTGGGCTCTCTAGTCAGTGGAAAAACAAACAGGTTCTGAGAAGGTTCTCAAGTTGAACCAACTTTGAACCAACTTTGAACCAGTTATTTTTTGGTGGAAACGAGGTATGAGTGATGGACTGTTAGCCCTGCTCTGTTAAGACTGGTGTTTCTCTGAGTGATGGACTGTTAGCCCTGCTTTGTTAAAACTGGTGTTTCTCTGAGTGATGGACTGTTAGCCCTGCTCTTTTAAGACTGGTGTTTCTCTGAGTGATGGACTGTTTGCCCTGCTTTGGCTGCCTTAATCAACTTCCACGTCATCGGTTCCCGGGGAGCAGTTGTTGTGCGGGTTAACTCCCTTGCTCAAGGGCAGAACGGCAGATTTTTCCATTTTGGGATTATTGTCCCAAAGTCAGCTATAGACAGCCTCTCACTCTCTCGCTCTCTCTCTTTCTCTCACTCACTCACACACACGCACAGCACACACACTCACACACACCCCACAGTGGGTGCCTCTTCTTCATAAATATTGAAATAGAGGAACAGTTCCAGCTGAAAGCACCTTTCATTTTGCATTGCCTTTCATCCCTGCATAATTGGCCCCCCTTTTCCTCCTCCTCCGTAGCAGAATGTAGTCTCTCTGCAGCGGGGAGTCTTAAGTGTCTCAGAAAACCTTGTTTTATTCTTCAAAACAGCCTTATCTCCCCAGCCTATTATTTTATGTAAGCTTTATTCTAAAATATCCCAGAAGTGGACTGGTTTTCTTACTGTAGTGTACATAAGCACACGGTTATATTTGTAGGTGTAATTGTTATTTATACAGAATGTAGCCCCTTTTTCCAACCGAATCAAAGCAGCCGTTTAGTAAAACAGTCATGCATGCAAGCCAGCAGAAGTGCGAGACTGATTACTTTAAGCTTGACTTCACTCTGTCAACCGCTCCTCACTTCCTTCCCCAGGTATGACATCCGTTATGAGAAGGAAGATTTCCTCCTGAGGATCAAGAAGGCATCGGCTGGGGACCAGGGCACCTTCACCTGTGTGGCTGAGAACCGTGTGGGCAAAGTGGAGGCCTCGGCTACACTCACCATCAGGGGTGAGTACAGGCTACTGTAGGAGACAGACAGACACCAGTCCTGTTCCTGGAGCGGTGGTAATAGTCTCAGCAGGCGGGGGCTTAGGCCCAGACCAATCCTCTCCCCCTCCCCACCGTGTGAGTGTTATTGCCCCCCTGATGTGAGCCTGGAGCTGGGCTCAGTCCCTCACTCTCCCAGGGCCCAGACTGAATGATTACACCAGGACCTCCAGCCTCCACACGAAGATGAGCAACTTAACCAGAACCAATTGTGTCACACACCCTGGGTCTCACTCTCCATTCCAACTCGCCTACACATTACAACACCACACTGTGTCCTCTCTCAACTGGGATGCTAATATAACTGGAGTGCAGTGATACTCTGGTAGGGTATCTTAAGGGTATTTGAGGTGAAGAGGGCAGGCGAGACTCATCTTTCTGGTTTTTCACTTTGTTTGTTTGTACATAAGCAAAGTGTGTCAGTGGTGATGCTGTGATCTTTCCACATCTGTGACTGTGAATAAGACAATGTGAACATTGTATTACTATAAAACCCTCCCAACCCAAGATGATGCAAGGTTTATTTATTTTACCTAAGCCCCATGCCTTCACCTGCCATGGTGACTGAGCCCCACTCTCCTCATTCGTACCTGCTGGACATTTTTACCCAACACCACACATCATTCATTTATTTTTCTTTCCCTCTCCTCCTCTCCTCCTCTCCTCTCTGTCTTGTGTTTTGTCCTAACCCATCCACACCATTGTTCTGTCACCAGCTCGCCCTGTTGGTAAGTAAGAGCTGATCCCATTGTGCATGCATTACTCTCTCTCTCTCTCTCTCTCTCTCTCTCTCTCTCTCTCTCTCTCTCTCTCTCTCTCTCTCTCTCTCTCTCTGTCTGTCACACACACATGCACATGCCCACGCATACACACACAAACGCACATGCTTAAAAGGGCTCAGTAAATGTTCCTACACTTGCATTCGTACACACCCATAAACACAAAACACACATGATTATTCAACATACTAACACATTTAGCTCCTTAGTTTGAACCACCCAAGCTGCCCTCCTTTTAGTTGTGTGTTGTAAAGTTAGTTGAAACATCTTTGTTTCTCCAACTTTCTGGTCAAGACATAGTAGTTGATATGCAGTAGTTCTGATGTAGAGACTAGAAGGGGAGAATGTGTGTTAAAGTACCCGTGCTCATGAGTTGGTCTCATTCATTCAGGTTTGCGGCCAGCTGGATGAATGGCTTGTGTGGTCTGCTACCTGTAGTAATGTCTCTTCAGAGAGACTATTAGACAATCACCTGTTGCATGTTCCCTCTAGCTTGTAGCCTGTAGCTTGTAGCTGAAACCTGTAGCACTCCTTGCTTAGTTTGTGCACATGAACAGAACTGTCTCTAAATGTGTTCCTGCTGTGCTGTGATGACAGTTGTTTCACTTCTCTAATCTTTGACCTTCAGAGGCTCCCTTGTTTGTGGTGCGACCCCGGGACCAGATCGTGGCTCAAGGGCGCACAGCCACCTTCCCCTGTGAGACCAAAGGCAACCCCCAACCCACTGTGTTTTGGCAACGAGAGGGCAGCCAGGTAAGAAACACTTGTTTGAATAACGTGTGTTGAATGTCTGTGTGCTTTTATACACGAGAGTTCCCCTTTGTGTGTTGGCCTCCTCCTATTCACATGAACAAAAATAACCTTCTCCTTGTTTACTTAATTGAGACATGAAGGTTGGGTCCTGAATGGAAAGTGGATAGAGCCCTGGAGTGAGAGGGTGTGTTCCGGATTCCCGGGCCATGTGACAGTCACGTAATGAAGTGGTCATCAATCATCAGTCCATTCTGCAGGGCTCTGACCAGCAATTTATTTCACAAGAAATGACATTCCTTGGCTGCGTTAGTTGTTAGGCATAATGGGATCAGGCTTATGTCCATCCCTTCCCCTCCGTTTGTCTAATTGAAGCGAAATAGATAGAGATTGTGGGTGTGGCCGTGAGGGCTCACTTAATTTGAAGACCCGTAGTGCAGGGCATCTGCTCTGGTGGGGCTGACCGCCTCTCACCCACAGTGTACATTACTGACTACGAGCAGATAGAGGAGCCCGACCCCTCGGCCCCCACACTTACTACTGAATTACACACACATTTCTAGGATAAGTGTGTGAATAGGAGGACTAAGGACATAACAGCCTACTCAGTAATGAACACACACTGAGAATGGAAATGGAGTAAAATAGAGCAAGGCTTCAGATGATTGGTTTGACCTGTTGGTGCTTTTTAGTTAATGCAGTCCGCTCTTGCCTTGTACATGTGCAGTGTACGGGACTATACTGTTATATACCATTGTATTGCCAAGGTTGCCACTCATAGCAATAATGACTCCCTCTCTAATTCCTGCCATTCTAAGTTTCTCTATCCTTGCCTCACATTTCTTATGTAACTAACTGAATGCATGAATCATTTAGCACAGTACACTTAGGATTTACTATTCACTCATACTATTATGCAACATTTAGGCCTACATTGAATGTCGCCATGTTTTCTATGGGGCACAGGACAAAACACCATGCTGTTT
Source organism: Thymallus thymallus (assembly GCA_023634145.1). Classification (NCBI taxonomy): domain Eukaryota; kingdom Metazoa; phylum Chordata; class Actinopteri; order Salmoniformes; family Salmonidae; genus Thymallus; species Thymallus thymallus. The sequence goes on along the minus strand of CM042390.1, from coordinate 28,870,862 downwards.
TTCATAATGAATCTACGTTATCTCGCCAGGATCTGCTGTTCCCCAGCCAGCCAGCCCAAGGAGACAGCCGTGTGTCAGTGTCAGTGAGTGGAGAGCTGACCATCTCCTCCGTACAGCGCTCTGATGCAGGCTACTACACCTGCCAGGCCCTCACTGTGGCCGGCAGCATCCTGGCCAAGGCTCAGCTAGAGGTGGCAGACGGTGAGCGCACACAGAGCATGCCACACAAAAACAGTGGTGGAAAAAGTACCCAGTTGTCATACTTGAGTAAAAGTATAGATACCTTTAATAGAAAGTTACTCAAGTAACCATTGACAATTTTCCTGTCCTACTATGCATTCAAAATGTAACAAGTGCTTTTGGGTGTCAGGAAAAATGTATGGAGTAAAAAGTACAATATTTTCTTTAGGAATGTAGTGAAGTAAAAGTAGTCCAAAATATACATTGTAATGTAAAGTACAGATACCCCAAAAACCTACTTAAGTAGTACATTAAAGTATTTACACCACTGCACACACACACACACATACACCACATACACTAGTAGATGTGGTCATATCAATGCGCACCTGCAGAGCTATCCTTGCCAACACAATTGTGCACCTTGCCTGAGAACAGCACACACACTTGCTTGACCACATGCACTGAAGGTGCATAAAAGGCATCAGAGGCTGACTGTTTAATGCTTGGCACTTATCTTGGCTGAGATGTTCTGTGCTGAAAGCTGTAAGAGCTAATCGGTCAAATGCCTTCACCCATTTCATTAGCATGTCACTGTGGGAAGTTGCACCAGAGAGAGGCCATGAAAGGCCTGCAAAGAGAGAAACTGTTTAAATGAAAACTCTCTCCCTGATGGAGAGTCACATTTACACCTCTCTCCTCCTTACGAAGAGCATCATTATCTTAAGTGCTGAGCTAGTGCCAGTTAGAAGCTTTTTACGCCTCTCTCACTCTCTCTTTCTCTCTCTCTCTCTCTCTCTCTCTCTCTCTCTCTCTCTCTCTCTCTTTCTCTCTCTTTCTCTCTCTTACTCTCTCTTACTCTCTCTCTCTCTCTGTGTCTGTCTCCGTCTCCCTCTCTCTCTCTCTCTCTCTCTCTCTCTCTCTCTCTCTCTCTCTCATTTCCTGGATTCCACTCACAGGCATTATTGAATTAACATCTGCTCAACAATTTTTTGGAAAGAGAATAAGCCTTGCCCTGCGAGTTGGAAAATATGGAAATAGTGGTGCTGTATACAGTACAGGATTGAAGGAATTATTAAGTGGTTGAGTGTGAAAAATGCAACAAGAGCTCACGGTTTTACCAATTTGACTTGAGATTCAGACGTTTATCCACATTCCACCAAATGTCACATTTTGAAGTTGCTCCAAACGTCAAATTTGGAAATATTTTTGACACCCTGGGTTGCTTCTCCTGCTCAAATAAGTAAATCAAATGAAATTGTATTTGTCACATCTGCCGAATGCAACGGGTGTAGACTTGCTTACGAGCCCAGCGATGCAGGGTTAAAAAATAATAGTAAAAAGAAAAATAATAAGACAAGGAATAAAATATACAAGAATGGAGCTATATACAGGGACTACCAGTACCAGATCAATGTGCAGAGCTATATACAGGGACTACCAGTACCAGATCAATGTGTAGAGCTATATACAGGGACTACCACTACCAGATCAATGTGCAGAGCTATATACAGGGACTACCACTACCAGATCAATGTGCAGAGCTATATACAGGGACTACCAGTACCAGATCAATGTGCAGAGCTATATACAGGGACTACCAGTACCAGATCAATGTGTAGAGCTATATACAGGGACTACCACTACCAGATCAATGTGCAGAGCTATATACAGGGACTACCAGTACCAGATCAATGTGCAGAGCTATATACAGGGACTACCAGTACCAGATCAATGTGCAGAGCTATATACAGGGACTACCATTACCAGATCAATGTGCAGAGCTATATACAGGGACTACCAGTACCAGATCAATGTGCAGAGCTATATACAGGGACTACCAGTACCAGATCAATGTGCAGAGCTATATACAGGGACTACCAGTACCAGATCAATGTGCAGAGCTATATACAGGGACTACCAGTACCAGATCAATGTGCTGAGCTTTATACAGGGACTACCAGTACCAGATCAATGTGTAGAGCTATATACAGGGACTACCAGTACCAGATCAATGTGTAGAGCTATATACAGGGACTACCAGTACCAGATCAATGTGTAGAGCTATATACAGGGACTACCACTACCAGATCAATGTGTAGAGCTTTATACAGGGACTACCAGTACCAGATCAATGTGTAGAGCTATATACAGGGACTACCAGTACCAGATCAATGTGCAGAGGTACAAGGTATTTGAGGTAGATATGCACATGAAGGCAGGGTAAAGTGACCAGGCATCAGGTTAGATAATGATAAGATTAAAATAAAGAACAGAGTAGCAGCAGCACATGATGAGTATGTGTGTGTGTGTGTGTGTGTTATGTGAGTGTGTCCGTATGTACAGTAGTGTATGTGAATGTGTGTGGGTTAGTATGAGTGTGAGTGTGAACTTATAGTCTTGTGAGTGTGAATAGAGTCAGTGCAAGATAGGGTCAGTGCAGATAGTCCGGATAACCATTAATTAACTATTTAGCAGTCTTACGTTTGCCTGATATAGAGGTGCTGGATAGCACAGAGCTCGGCCCCAGTGATATACTGGGCTGTCCGCACCATCCTCTGTAGTGCTTTGAGGTCGAGGGTGGTGCATTTGCCATATCAAGTGGTGATGCAGCCAGTCAAGATGCTCTCAATAGTGCAGCTGTATAACTTTTTTCTCAGCATAGTTCCTCATAGTACATGTTAAAAACATTTTTACATTTTAAGGCTGCATGATGTGACTCTAATGATGATTTGAAAAAAGTTTCTTGAAAGGCATGAGCTCTGCTTAGTTTTTTTGCGCAGGCTGTACACACTTCATCAGTCTCTCATTCACAATTTGACAAGCACTTGATAATTCCTCTAATTTCCCGGCGGTATCACCTGTGTGTGGTTGTAATGCACCCGAAGAAAATCCATGCCGTTGTTCCCTTCTCCCTCAGTGCTAAGTGCTCTGAAGCAGGGGCCGTTGTTCCCTTCTCTCTCAGTGCTAAGTGCTCTGAAGCACCTCTCACTCACATGGCTCTCCATCACATGATCGGATCTTTCTCACAGTCTACAAGTGAAGACAGACAGATCGGGGACGCAACTGTGTACGTCCTTATCCAATTCCAAGGCGCATTTCGAAAATATTGGAAGAACTGTCCACATTTACTTTTTGTCAGCCAACAAGATGAGTAGGCCTAACGAACAGCAAAAGCACTAGCCTATGTCAATCTACTATACCACGTAGTACAAAAGTCAACCTATTCTATTCTGTGCTAGCAATAAATATTCTAAACATAGACAGTTGTGGGATGCGATAGATCCCAAATTCATACAACCACTAGCATAATGCAATGAGGCTGACACAACAGATCAGAACGTTTAGCTTAAAATGTGATAAACTATTAGGCTGTTTCTTCACATTATAAGCTCAGCAATGCGCAAACGGCAGTAGGCTATTAGCGCAAATGTTCCATTAGCGGGAAAACACCATTATCAAAAGTGACTGCAAATGTGATTATTATAAAGGTGCATTTTTATGGTGAAAATGATCTTCCCCAAACTCACGCACTGCGTATGTATGCCAGTTGTAAAGCGGATTAATGTGCTTAATTTTAAGAAGTTATTTGGCCACTTTAGTTCTGATACAAACCTTATCAAAACATATAAGCCTATGGGCTAGGCTACATGAAGTGTGCGACTATGATTCGAAAAGTCGAAGACAAAAAAGGCATTGTTTCGTGCCTTACGCCGGGCATAATTCATAAGTGATAATATATACTTCACAAGTGATAGGCTAATATTGTCAGCCATCAGACTATTCTTGAGTTAATGTACGAAATAATATATGTGTGAAATTTGTTTTTATTTAGAATGGACCATTATCATGCACCTGTCTCATAACAGGGGCAGGGGGAAAATACATGTCATCTATGCACTTAAATAGTGAATGGAGGATGCTTTTCCCATTTTTCATTTTCATGCCAGCCAGGTAGGCTATACTCCTGTTGTAAAATATTAGGAGTTAATAAATAAATATAGTAGGTCTAGCCTATAGAAAGCTGATGGGATCATACTATTTTTAATAGCATTGATATCAGACTAATTAGAGGAACAATAGACTGCTGAAAACCAGGCAGTTATCAAGTTTGGCAGGCTACTAATGACCATCAGCAGCATCAGAGCTTGGAGAATCCTAATTACCGTGACTAAACGGTGACGTGGAATTTGACTGCCTTCATGACTCTTGACCACCGGTGTGCTCCAAACCTCACATTTTGAAGTTAAGGCTTAAGATTTTGTATAGAGTTCAAACATTAAAACTGCAATATGTCACTTTTTGGGAGACCTGACAAAATGCACATAGAAATGTGAGTTATTAATCTGTCATTTTCATTGAAAGGAAGTCTAGATCTTGAAAGGAAGCGTTAGAGCTGTTCTATGTGTGGTATTTATATTTATTTTTATTACCTTTATTTTACTAGGCAAGTCAGTTAAGAACAAATTCTTATTTTCAATGACGGCCTAGGAACAGTGGGTTAACTGCCTTGTTCAGGGGCAGAACGACAGATTTTTACCTTGTCAGCTCGGGGATTCGATCCAGCAACCTTTCGGTTACGGGCCCAACACCACTGGGCTATCTGCCGCCCCATATGCTTCCCACTTATGTTTCATTTTTGCATCTTTTACTTTCGGTTTTGTACACCAGCTTCAAACACTTGAAAATACAATATTTTTGGTTATGAAAAATATATTTCACAGCGGTTTAGATGGTACAATGATTACCAACACTATTATTGCTTGTTTTGTCACATAAACTCAAATTAGGCAAACTATTAGAATTTTAGCAACCAGGAAATTGGTGGTGCGATTTCTGCATAGTGCATCTTTAAGTTTTAGGCATTCATTTTGAATGGTTAAGTTAAGGGTTAAGGTTCGGGATAAGTAAAAAATTAAATGAAATGAGTGAACACGGGACCTTCGGAACCCGGGAGAGGCTATACGGACATGCCTAGCGCCCAAATTGACATATTTGACAAATTGACAAAATATATATTTCACGCCATGCTGCTGTTGTTGCCAGCTAGCCAGCATAAACTAGCTAGCTGTTAGGGCTCATCAGGACGACTGACCTAACTGACTGAACCAAATCTATTCGTCTCCACTCCACTCTCAGCTGCGTAACATACGTCATCAATTTGGGCACCAGGCGTATCCGTATAGCCTCTCCCATTACACCCATCCACCACCCCTGTCCACAACGCTCTAGCATAACCCAAGCCTACTAACACCCCAGATATGCAGAGGCTTGTTTCTTGTCTTGGGGAGGGGGCTGTGAGGTGCAGCAGTGAGTCAGAGGAGAGGAAGAACAGAAGGTACCCCCTATCACAAGAGATACATCAAGTCTTTGTGTCTCCAGTGATACATTCATTCACTTTTATGGGGTAAAATGTGTAATTACGTATAGCACCAAACTGTAATTCATTGTTTGTGTTTCATTGTTTTCATTCTGATTCCTTATTTTCCTCCAGTCTCGAAGGACCGCCCCCCGCCCATCATCCGGCAGGGCCCGTCCAACCAGACGCAGGCTCTTGGGGGTGTGGCCCTGCTGAGGTGCCAGGCGTCAGGGGACCCGGAGCCCACCGTCACCTGGCTGAAGGACGGCCTCAGTCTGCTGGGGAAGGACCCTCGCATGGCCCTGCTGGAGCCTGGCAGCCTGCAGATCCAGAGCACTAGGGTGGGTTTATAGGACTGATGCTGTACAAACACAATACACACAGTCACAGCAGCATGCCTCCACACTGTGTTCGCTCATGATTGATTTGGCCATGAGTCTGCCTGCCATAGTGCCTCCATCTTTTCTCTCTCTGCTTCTCCACTTTCATTTCCTTCTTTTCAATACATTCTTTATGGTTTCTCTCTATTCTCATAGGCAGGTTGTTAAGGTTTGTGTGTGTGTTTGTCGCTCTCTGTGTGTGTGTGTGTGCGCGTGCGTGTATATGCACTTGCCTCTCATTTTGCTTGTGAGAGAGAAGAGAGAAAATTTCCCATCTGATGTCAGTTGGATGTAATTCAAATGGACAAGTGCAGTCAGGTTGCCTTTAAAGATGAAAGGAGGGTATTGATTTATATAAGTCATTTAAAGCTGTCATTTAGAGCCTTTCTCCTTGGCAGCATTTAGAGATGCTCTAACCCAAGGACAGTGATTGGGGGGAATGTAAACGTGTAAGGGACAGATCGAAATGTACAAATGACAATAAATGTAGTGACCCTGTGTTTATAAACGTTGATATCTACTTTGCTTTTGTGGCACAGTCGATGCTACGCAGGGATACTGGACAGAAGGTTGAGGGTTTGCCGACCACCACTGAGGAGCTCACTCTTCCTGTCTGTTGCAAGCAATGATCAGCTAGGGGGAAATCAGAATCAAATATAATTATATTAAATATATGCAACAAATTTTAGGGTGTTGGGCCAGTAACCAAAAGGTTGCTGGATCGAATCCCTGAGCTGAGGTAAAGGTAAATAATATGTCGTTCTGCCCCTGAACAAGGCTTTTAACCCACTGTTCCCCTGTCATTGTAAATAATAATGTATTCTTAACTGACTTGCCTAGTTAAATAAAATAAAAATTGACTATGTCAATCTCGACAAACAGGAAACACATCCCTCCCTACCTTGTAGGCTTACCCAGTATTGAATCTCTGAATGTCTTCAAACTTTTTGGTGTTTTGTAACAGATGTCTCTTTCTATTCATCAAATTGCCTCTGCACAGTTTGGATTGATTGATTTTATCAGATATTTTTATTTATCAGAAATACATATATACACAAATAATTTGTGACCGGGATTGCACAATAAAGTCAGGGACTTATTTCCATTGTGGTCCCTACATTTGCTGCAGCATATGCTACAGTAATATAATGTCTTAAAATGTCTTTAATGTATGACTAATCAGCCTCAGGTAGTGTCAGACTTGAATTTTCATGCTGATCAAAACTCTAATCAAATCCAGACATACATGTATTAATAGGTTTTATTTGCTTTAGAATGACACTTCCAGTTTGAGCGGGAGAAAAGTGAACATACTCGGGGTGGAAACTTTTGTAAAATACCAGGAAAGTATTCAACCCTAGTCTGTAGCTCATTCTCTAGATGTTTGGGGCTGCTGGTGAACCATGATGTGCAGGAATAATCAAAGTGACACCGGAATTGCCTTTTTTTTTCTTCTTTCGGGTGTCTATAGGTTTCCATCCAATTGGCAACAGATTTTCATGTGAATATTCTAAAATCTGCATTAAAACAATATGGATATTTCAGGGTTTCCTTTAGGAAAAGTTGGCGCCAGACAACATGACCGGGAAGATTTAAATTGACGAGACATTTGAGAAATTTACCAGACATCCATATGCATTCAGCCAGCGCCTTTAATCAATTAGGGATATTGGCCAAATCCGCCACATTTACTTGTCCTTAAAAACAGCCTATGACAAATTACAAAAATACTATTCCTTGTGTTTCAATATGTAGCATATGCAAAACTTTATAGCAATTTTTGTAATAGGTTTTTAAGCTACTTTCCTAAAAAAAATAATTGTCCACCTCACAGTTCAGCTGTTGGATTCCATTATGTTATTTCATAGTTTTGATGTCTTCACTATTATTCTACAATGTAGAAAATACTAAAAATGAAGAAAAATTTGTAGTTGTGTCCAAACTTTTGACTGGTACTGTATAAATAACTGGTTTCAATTAATAAATAGACTTACAATTATATACAGTAATAATAATGAAGATACTACAAATTACTGTAAAGTTCCAAAATTGCATAGTTCCTGAATATAGTTAAACAGTAGCTTGCATTATTTAGATGTTAGTACACTACAGTATTAAAACATAGGCTTTTCACTCTAATGTAGGCATACTCTTTTTCCTCTGTTGTTTTACTTCAGTGAAAAAAGCTTCCATCTTCGCAATCAATAGGCCAAGGCTCCTCTGTTGCTCTCTCTCTCTCCTCAGCAGCAGGCGCATGTGCGTGCAAGGTGTGAGAGAATGGTGCTGACGAGCAAATTCAGGGTGTAGGCTATGATGGACAGCCTCTCCTAGACAATTTGGCCAGCTACAATTTTATTACATTTTTTTAGCGGACAAATGCAGGCAATTACCATCTAAGGGAAAGCCTGGAGCATTTTCCCATCATAGTTGTGTTTCCATTCAATTTAATTGTTGAAGATAAAAGTCTGTGCGTAAATACATAGTGAACATAAAAATACCTTTTGGGGTTAAATTCCCATGTGCCAAATACAAAATACAAGTAAAATGGGTTTTCATCGCATTTTCATCTCTAGGCATACAGATGGTTTTGTCACTAATGTCGCGTAGCTATAGCGAATAAGCCCACTCTGGTATTGGCACGTGCGCTCTAGCCAATAGCTTCCAGATACAGTGTATGTATAGCCTACTACAAGAAGAGACAAAAATGCTAGATAATTTTTATTAGTAAAATGGCAGCCAAGCATCGATCATCATGTCACCAGAATAAGACCCTCAGTATTTATGAAAGGAGCATCAACCTTATCAATGTGCACTTTGACCACCTTGTGAAGTTCATGATTGTTCGTCATGTAGGCATATTTTTTTATCAGACATGTAGGCTACTTTAAAAAGGTTGGATGGAAACATGGTTAATGTCAAGCCATTTATCAGACATGTAGCCATTTTTTGATGCTGGAACTATACTTTGGATGAAAGTGTGCATGCCTACAGGATACCTTTGAAGTAGCCTAATCAGATTGCAACATTGTAACTGGTTGTGTTTATGCCACATATAAAAGGTAATATATTCAAAAGATAAATTGTAAATATTTCGGCTATATTGAAGCATTAGGTTCTAGGTTCGCAAGGAATCGACGCTTGGATTGGAGAGGAGGCAGATCTTGTGTAGAGCTTTCCTGAATAACAAGGCCTGTCGGGAGCATACTGTATGTGGCCACATTATTATAGGAAGACTTGGAAGAATGATGATCTGCAACACCGTGCATTCAGTATCAGAAGTTAAAATACAGCCAGACTGGCCTGCTAGGGTACCTTTATAGACCTCATAAACTGTCGAGAGTAGACCCAAAAATGATCCAAATCGAATGAAACATTCAAATCACAGGGCTTTAGTGCCATTATTCAAATGACATTTTCACTCCAGCCTTGAGAGTAGCCTAGAATGTTGTAGCCACTTGAAAACAATAATGCAATTTTTCATTGCATTGTGGTGTTGCAGGCTTGTCTAGGTAGGATAATTGTATTGTCCCTAAACAAGATCAATAGGGGAGATTTTTGAGCTGTGTGTCTCATGTCTTTACTGTTCTTTCATGGCCAAAGCTGCAGTCCTCTGGGTTGATTGAATAAACCTTAGAGAGGGGTGGATATGAAAACTGAGGTGAGGGAGGGAGGGAGGGAGGGAGGGAGGGAGGGAGGGAAAAAAAAGGGCAAGTGAGAAGGGCAAGAGAGTGCAAGAAAGAGAGGGAGCAAGGAAGGGGAGAGAGGGAACAAGGGAGAAAGAGAGAGAGAGAGAGTGTGAGGGAGTGGCCCCAGTGTTAAAGCAGACAGCTTTAAATAGATTATCATATCTCTGTTTCACTGTGTCTTATATGTACTGATGATGATAGGGCTGAGGATGTGGGAGGCTGACAAGTACTAAATGACATTTATTAAGACAATTTACTTTACTTTAAGGTCTCAATTTTCATCTTCCACCGCTCTGTCTTCTTGTTCTCACCCACTCCCTCTCTCCATGGTGCGAATCAGGCCAGTGGAGGTTAATGCATTTGTTGTGTACTACTGCCTGCCGAGCTCTTTCAATAGCACAGGTTGACAAAAGGGCTGTGAAGGCCAACTGGGATCAAGGTTGGACTGGAAAGACTAGTGGAGCCACCAAGCATCATCACCAAACAATATTACTACTATCAAAAAGGCACACAGGTTTTAATGAGAATACAGTGCCTTCAATGGCATAACACATTTTCTCTGGACTCCCCTGCAAGGTCTGGACCCCCCTAAAATAAAAAAATGAATTGAAGTATAGACTACTGATCACTGTCCATAGTGCTGAAATTGTGACGACTAGCTGGCTGCATGCCTATCGAATCGATGATAGGCTTTCTGTGGTGCCAGGTCTTAGCTTTGCTTTGCTAATGGATAAATGTTTATTGGTAGGTCCATTTGGTTGTCATTTTCTCATGTTAAGCCTAACATTTCACAAAGCTATACTTTGTGCCTAAAACACAAATGGGCTACAATATTCAACGTAAATTAAATCCAACTTGAGAGACTGCATTCGCTTTTGAACAACTGAGTAAGCTCCACTCATTGCACCGGCGCCATCGTAGCCTTGACCACAGCATTTATTCACTGATATCCCTTCATACTTATAATCAGTTTATTTTGAATTTTTTTGTCACATTCCTGAAGCCCAAGAAACAAACACTTAGTTTCCTGGGACATATGGAAATTAAAAAGGTTTATGAATTACTTTTTGGAGGGTTACTGTCAAAATAATAATATTTGACATCTATGATATAGTCTTTCTGGTTAAGTCTCTAAGAGCTTTGCACAACTGGATTGTACAATATTTGCACATTATTCTTTTTAAAATTCTTCCAACTCTGTCATGTTGGTTGTTGATAATTTCTAGACAGTCATTTTAAAGTATTGCCATATATTTTCAAGTCGATTTAAGTCAAAACTGTAAATAGGCCACTCATTCAATTTTGTCTTGGTAAGCAACTCCAGTATATATTTGGCCTTGTGTTTAGGTTATTGTCCTGCTGAAAGGTAAATTTGTATCCCAGTGTCTGTTGGAAAGCAGACTGAACCAGGTTTTCCTATAGGATTGTGGCTGTGCTGTAATTCTGCTTTTAAAGTTGATAAACTTGTAACCCCACTTTTGAGAAAATGACCCTTGAATATTTTGGTACACCTACTGGAGAGCTCTTCTTTGTCTCCACCCATTCAGCATCACTCTTAGTCCTTATATCAAATAAAATCTAAGCTTATTTGTCACAGGATACAGAAGGTGTAAACGGTACAGTGTTAGTACTTGAATACTTGCATAGTAGCAATATCAAAAACAGAAAGTAACCCTAACTCATACTACTACCAATACAAACATTGTCATAGCTGTAGTATGAATCTGCAGGTATCTAAAGCTAACAAACTAGGTTCAATGTTAACTAGCTAACATTAGGAAATAACTAGATCATACACGTAACGTTAGCTAGCGAGCCCAGACGCTAACGTTTGCTAGCTAACTAACAGTACGCTTTAACTTTAATAAAATTGACTTTCTGACATAATTAGAAACGAATGTAACTAGACTCTTACCCGTATACATAGATAAATGCTTCACGGCAGACTGGAACCATTTAACTCAGTTTTGTTTGTAGCTAACTTGTTAAGCACATTTTTACTCCTGAACTTATTTAGGCATTTGTAAATATTCCTAAAAACATAATTCAACATTGATATTATGGGGTATTTTGTTTAGGCCAATGACACAAAATCTAAATGTAATATATTTTAAATTCAGGTTGTAACACAACAGGGGGTGTGAATAATTTCTGAAGGCGCTGTGCTGTATATAAAAACCTTCGTCTTTCCAAACTGTTATTAATTATGGAGTTGATTGATTTGTTCATCAGCTGAATGTTTGGTTGGTCAGTTTTATGATCAGTTTTAGGGATGCATGTTTGGTTGTTTCTCTTTTGAGAAATAAATGGGAAGACAGTTGTTTTATTGTCAAACTGTCTGGTCAGTGTATGTTCTTATGTGTTCTTTGTTTCTCTGTCCTCCTCAGCTGTCTGACTCTGGGCTGTACACTTGTGTGGCCACCAGCTCCAGTGGGGAGACCTCATGGAGTGCCTTCCTGGATGTGAGAGGTATAGTAACATTGTGTCCAGCCAGTAAAAACAGGTGCTATCTAGAATTCTTCGGCTGTCCATGTAGGAGAACCCTTTGAAGAACCCTTTTTGATTCCAGGCATAACCATATGGGGTTCCATGTAGAACCCTTTCCATAGAGGGTTCTACATGGGTGGCAACCCTGATTAGAAGCACCTGCTCCTCATTTGGGGTGGTAGGTAGCCTAGTGGTTAGGGTGTTGGGCCAGTAATTGAAAGGTCACTGGATCGAATCCCCGAGCTGACAAGGTAAAAGTCTGTCATTCTGCACCTGACAAGGCAGTTAACCTGCTGTTCACTATTAGGCTGTCAATGTAAATAATAATTTGTTCTTAACTGATTTGCCTTGTTAAATAAACTGTTTTTCTTTACAAATGGAACCATTTGTTTGGAATTAAACAAAATTGTACCTACACACTTAAGAAGGCTGTAATGCCGAAATGTATGTGTACACTATCGCTGATGCAGTAAAAAAAATGTATGCTTTATGTAACATATTTTTGAGTCAAACCCATTACACCTCTTTGTTGGTCTGAATTCACTGGTGTTACGCACCAGCCAAGCTTCTGGGAGAGCACCATGGTTCTCTTTTGATTACCCAAAATAGTTCTACGTGGAATCAAAAGGGTTCTACCTGGAACTTTAAAAGGTTCTCCTATGGGGACAGCCAAAGAACCCTTTTGGAATGCTTTTTTCTAAGAGTGCACACACAGTTGAAGTCGGAAATTTACATACACCTTAGCCAAATAAATTTAAACTCAGTTTTACTAATCCTAGTAAAAATTAGTTAGGATCACCACTTTATTTTAAGAATGTGAAATGTCAGAATAATAGTAGGGAGAATAATTACTTTCAGCTTTTATTTCTTTCATCACATTCCCAGTGGGTCAGAAGTTTACATTCACTCAATTAGTATTTGATAGCCTTGCCTTTAAATTGTTTAACTTGGGTCAAATGTTTTGGGTAGCCTTCCACAAGCTTCCAACAATAAGTTGGGTGAATTTTGGCCCATTCCTCCTGACAGAACTGGTGTACCTGAGTCAGGTTTATAGGCCTCCTTGCTCGCACACGCTTTTTCAGTTCTGCCCACAAATGTTCTATAGGATTGAGGACAGGGCTTTGTGATGGCCACTCCAATACCTTGACTTTGTTGTCCTTAAGCCATTTTGCCACAACAAGTATGCTTGGGGTCATTGTCCATTTGGAAGACCCATTTGCGACCAAGCTTTAACTTCATGACTGATGTCTTGAGATGTTGCTTCAATATATCCACATAATTTTCCTTCCTCATGATGCCATCTATTTTGTGAAGTGCACCAGTCCCTCTTGCAGCAAAGCACCCCCACAACATGATGCTGCCACCCCCGTGCTTCACGGTTGGGATGGTGTTCTTCGGCTTGCAAGCCTCCCCCTTTTTCTTCCAAACATAATGATGGTAATTATGGCCAAACAGTTCTACATTTGTTTCATCAGACCAGAGGACATTTCTCCAAAATCTACGATCTTTGTCCCCATGTGCAGTTGTAAACCGTAGTCTGGCTTTTTTATGGCAGTTTTGGAGCAGTGGCTTCTTCCTTGCTGAGCGGCCTTTCAGGTTATGTGGATATAGTACTCGTTTTACTGTGGATAAAGATAATTTTGTACCTGTTTCCTCCAGCATCTTCACAAGGTCCTTTGCTGTTGTTCTGGGATTGATTTGCACTTTTCACACCAAAGTATGTTCATCTCTAGGAGACAGAACATGTCTCCTTCCTGAGCAGTATGGGTGATGCGAGGTCCCATGGTGTTTATACTTGCGTACTATTGTTTGTACAGATGAAGGTGGTACCTTCAGGAGTTTGGAAATTGCTCCCAAGGATGAACCAGACTTGTGGAGATAAAAAAAAAAAAAATTCTGAGGTCTTGGCTGATTTCTTATGATTTTCCCATGATGTCGAGCAAAGAGCCTTTGAAGTTTGAAGGTAGGCATTAACACATCCACATGTAAACCTCCAATTGACTCAAATTATTTTAGCCTATCAGAAGCTTCTAAAGCCATGACATCATTTTCTGGAATTTTCCAAGCTGTTTAAAGGCACAGTCAACTTAGTGTATGTAAACTTCTGACCCACTGGAATTGTGATATAGTGAATTATAAGTGAAATAATCTGTCTGTAAACAATTGTTGCAATAATTACTTGTGTCATGCATAAAGTAGATGTCCTAACTGACTTGCCAAAGCTATAGTTTGTTAACATGAAATCTGTGGAGTAATGACTTCAACCTAAGCGTATGTAAACGTCTGACTTCAACTGTGCCATTGATTGTAGCAATCCACCTAATGTGTTCCTTTCTCCTTAATTTTGAAAGAGCCTGTTATCCTTTTCTTCATCTCAGATCCCAGTGACCTCACAGACTCCATGTCCCACAATGCCAGTACCCTACCAGGGCCTCCTTCCAAGCCAGAGGTCACTGATGTCACCAAGAGCACTGTCTCATTGTCATGGGAACCTGGGCCCGAGGAGGGCTCCCCAATCTCCTCCTATGTCATCGAGGCCTTTGGGTACGTCTGGGAACCTTGGCCCTAAGCAAAGCTGCAGTAAATTACCCCAAACCTTTCAGAGCAATGACAGATGTACTGTATGCATTTATGTGGGCATAAGTGTCAAGCACATACATCATAGGGTTTTTTACACACAAGAATCATGTACAGTCCAACAAGGTTAATCAGGGTTTATTTGAACCACTAAAAAGTGTTTAGGTTTCAGACTAGAGTTGCAGATGTCTTGATTTTGCTAGTGAAATTATCTAAGTAAAAACAATTGGACTACTGTAGCTATGGAACGCTATTATCGTAAAAGCTTTTCTTGGCTTCAGTAAGTATCTTCCCTCTGTTTTTTCTGTGAGCAGTCAGTTGGTCAGCAACAGCTGGCAGACTGTGGCTGACCACGTGAAGACAACACAGTTCACGGTCAAGGACCTGCGACCCAACACGGTCTACCTGTTCATCATCCGATCGGTCAACGGCCAGGGTCTCGGAGACCCCAGCCCCATGTCTGAGCCTGTCCGCACCCAAGGTACTGTACCCAACCAACCACTGCGTCTCAGTGTGCCTCATGCCATTATAACATTTTCGTAAGTGTTTCATGGCAATTGGCATCATCCTCTTTCTCCATCTCTCTCTCTTTCTCTCACACTTTTCTCTCTCTCTCGTTCTCGTTCTTGCTCTCGGTCTCTCTCTCTCGCTCTCTCGCTCTCTCGCTCTCTCGCTCGCTCTCTCAGACATCAGCCCTCCAGTGCAGGGTGTCGACCATCGACGTGTCCAGAAGGAGCTGGGTGATGTGGTGGTCAGCATGCACAACCCTGTGGTCATCAGCTCCACTTCTGTCCAAGTCACATGGACTGTGAGTACTACTGATATGAATCTATACTATGAATTGTTTTCATTGTTGCATATCTACAGAATTGCAGTTGACATCTTGACCATCTATAATGGGACTCAACAAACACAATGAAACTTAACATTTTGACTTGCAGAGCCCAATTATTAATGTATTTATAGATGTCCCAATGAGGATCTAGTATGAGTAGATTTGGTATGAACCAGGGTGCTTTGTCTCCGTGGTGAGTTATTATTCTCACTGAATCAAAAAAGCTGAATAGCGAGAGAGATGAGCCTTGAAAAGCATTAGGATCGTTCAGGAACAGAGCCAGCTCCAAGCCTTTGCATATCGCCAAACTTCATACACACAATTTGAGTTTATTTTTTCACACAAAATGATGTGTGTCATCCACTGTCTGTTTTCAGTTGGCACACACACACACATATGCATAAACACACACTCGCACACACGCGTGCGCGCACACACACACAGTGCGAGTGTCTGAAACAGGTGGACGTGGAGTACAGGGACAGCTGGTGTTCCATCAATCTGTGATTGTTTGGGGTGATGCAGGAATTTAGACAAATGTTTCTCACTCAGATAAATAGATCACCATTAGCGGCAACATGTTGTGTTCTCTCTTTTGGAAGCGGTTTGGTTTGCAGTCCTCTCTTTTTCTGGAGGTTATTCATATTTTCCCTTGGCAAGATGTCTCCCTTCTGGAGAGCACTGCTTAATGACAGAGGCTCTTCCATTCCACGCACAAGTACACATACACGAGTGGCGGTGAGTGACATTTAAGATGAAGTGGGACGATTTTTTTTTTTTTTATGAGCATGGCCTTATATCTATTACAGCATATTGGATGACTGTCATTCATGTTCAATTTACCCAGCTCAATGTAACAGCGATAGGTTTAGGCTACTACATGATACTCAAATTCTCCCTATGCCAATCATGAGGTTGATACAACCTAGCCTATGAATGAAAGTTTACAATATAGGTGCAAGAAAAATTAGAGTAATCAAGGTGGCAGATAGTGACACATTCAATACCACATTGCGCACTCTTGCCTGCATCTAGATGATTTAGGGTGTAATCATTAGTCCAACAGTTGCAAACGAGAATTTCTATTGGACAAATTCAGGTACTGTATGTTTATCCCCATTTTGTTCTGTTTCCTTCCGTTTAAGAAACGTTTCTCAATAGCATGAGCGGAATGAATGCTCCCCTGATCACACGCAAACACAGTTTCACAGCAGCCACATACAAACAGCATGCTCATTTTGCTTGTTGTAGAATTCCTTCTCGCATCTACGCGCTCTCCTCCTCTCACCTTTTCCCTTCGCATGTGGACTTCAGTGTACAACACATCAGTTGTCTGTGACCAGGCGAAAAAAACACTAACCGCTACACACAGCCTACATAGTTGTCACCATATTAGCTAACATCATAGCTAGTCAACATACTGTAGCCACTAGAACTAAGGCGCTAGTAAACCCGCTACAATCATGCAGTAAATTAATCTTATCTTGAAAGCGTTCCAGTGTTGGATAGACATAGCATCCCTCTCTGTTTGAGTAGGCTAAACTAGCTACCTGCATTCGCAAGGTAAGTGAAAGTGAAAAGAAATACAATGATATCTTTCTCTCTCTCTCTCTCTCTCTCTCTCTCTCTCTCTCTCTCTCTCTCTCTCTCTCGCTTCTCCTTTATTTTAGAATAAATTAATTTGTTCAAAACTGTTCCAACTATTCTCTTTCTCTCTCTTTGAGTCAACTACTCACCACATTTTATGCATGGCAGTGCTAGCTAGCTGTAGCTTATGCTTCCAGTACTAGATTAATTCTCTGATCATTTGATTGGGTGGACAACATGTCAGTTCATTCTACAAGAGCCCTGATCGGTTGGAATTAATTACTGTGTAAGTCTATGGAAGGGGATGAGAACCATGAGCCTCCTAGGTTTTGTATTGAAGTCAATGTACCCAGAGCAGGATGGAGACTAGCTGTCCTCCAGCTACACCATGGTGCTACCCTACAGAGTGCTGTTGAAGCTACTGTAGACCTTCATTGCAAAACAGTGTTTTTTAATCAATTAGTATAGTTTTATCTAAAAAGGATAACTATTGTAATGTTTCAATATTACATTTTTTATCAAATTCACTGAAAGAGATGGTCCTCTCCTACCTCCTCTGAGGAGCTGCCACTGATATACATACACTTGCTCTCCATATGCTTCAGCACTGTATGTACCGTTGCCTTGATGTCATTTTAACATTATTAGGTATCTGGGCTCTTCGAAATATGGATTTGCATAGTGCTGCATAGCACCATTGTTTTGTTTGGTGGTACACTAGTTCATAACATGGCTTATTCAAGGGAACAATCCAAAATACCATTCAATTGAAATTACACTTTGAGATACCATCTACCATCAACAATTAGTTACATGATAATATTTATAGTATGTAATTACATTGTAACACAGGCCAGCGTAGATTTTTATTCTTCACAATATACTACTACTGTCAAGCAAAACTATTCTCCTACCATACCCTAGCATACCTGCCCTATAACACAAGGGAAATCTTAACAGAATGGGCTTGTTTATGATATTTACTCCCACTATGGCTGTATCTAGCTCGATCAATCAGTTCTATTACAGGTAAGGGAGGAAGGGGAGGGGAAAGAGAGAGTGTGGAGGCGGGCGTTCATAAAGCTTTTAGATTCACCAATCATATCGTTAATGAAATGCAAGCAGGCACCCGTAGAGGCAGAGCATCGGCAGCACGTTTCCATGATTTATTTGGACTGGGCTGAAGGTAAACAGCTGCTTTATTTGCCCTTTAAAAGCTTTTACTTGCTTCTGCCCCTGTTAACAAGCCATTACTGTGAGTTATATTAGACAATCCATCCCCAGACTGCAACTTTCCCCGCAATAGTAACGCAATTTGTTTACAGAAAAGGACAACGTGCAGTTTTAATCCACTCTGTCAGTGTAAGAGCTTTGTACAGTAGCTCTATGTTTTGCTGGTTTGGTTGGCATGTGGTGTATTTAAATGGGCAAGAAGTAGTTACTATGACTCAAAGTCGATGTGATTTAGCTAATGTTGAAGAAGAAATGTTCTTAAATCATAGTTAAAAATCCCTTTAAATATCAGCAAAATATAAATAATCCAATCTTCTTCCTACCATCCTCTTTCTCTCTCCTTCAGGTGGAGAACCCTTCCCAGTTTATCCAGGGCTATCGTGTTCTGTACAGGCAGACGTCAGGCCTGCCCTCTCCGGGGGCCTGGCAGGTGCAGGACCTCAAGGTCCCCTCAGAGAGAGACGTGGCTCTCTCTGGCCTGAAGAAGGGTGTTGTCTACGAGATAAAAGTCCGTCCGTACTTCAACGAGTTCCAGGGAGCAGACAGTGAATCAATGACAGCACGCACCTTGGAGGAAGGTAAGGGCCTTTACTGACTCAATATGTGTAGTGATGCAACAAAAAGATATTGCCAACTGTAGGAGGTATTATTTTCACTATCAGAAAATCCTGAAATTGTTTTACGTCAATGCTACTTATTTGCTATATCAGGTAATGACCACATACTGTACCTAGAAGCTGACACAGAATGTCATTACACACACACACAAACAGACACTCAAGAGAAGACACACAAACACAGAGTAATACATTAAATGTTACTTACATTAAATCAAACATTGATGTCAGTCAGAGATTTGAATAGCAGCTCAAGTTATTCCTTGTGTCCGTTAACACAATTAGGCCCACACAGTATCTGTTCTCCACGTCCACTGCTCTGGGAATGCTCAGTCCGTCCCTCTCTGGCCAGTCCTCTCCAGAGCTGGGGTCCATCTGGAGTAGCCTACTGTAGCCATGGTAGCCAGGTGGCTCAGAGGCCAGCTGGTAAATAAGACTGTTGTGCAACGTCACACCTGGCTAGCCACATTTCACTGATGCAATCCAATCAAGCTGGTCTCATAGACTAGATGTAACATTGTAAACGAAAATCCGGGACAGTCAAATTAGTATGATACAGTATGTTATGTTCTGTATGGTATGGTTACATAAGACAAAAGGTTACTTAAGGCAAAAATGAAAGGAGGGCATTTGATCGGGTGTATAACGTGAATGTCTAGCAACCCCAAAAGTTGCATGTTCGAATCTCATCATGGACAACTTTAGCATTTTTGATCATTCAAAACTTTGCAACTACTTAATACTTTTTTAACTACTTAGCATGTTAGCTTCCAATCACAAGGCCGCCGGACGGAATACCAGGGCGCATTCTCACAGCATTCGCAGATCAGCTGGCAAGTGTCTTAATGGACATTTTTCCACAGATGATGCAATTAAAAAAAAAAATATATATATATATATATATATATATATTTATAGAGAGAGAGAGATTTTTTTTAAATGAAACATTACATTTGGCCTTACTGCTATTAGCCCATAGAAACACATTGAATAACAGCTTCATACATGGATAAACATATAGTCTAAAATAAGTTTGTTCTGGGGTGTCTGTCCTCCATCTGAAAGATATAAGAAAGATCAGGAAACAATAATAAAAATTATATATATATATTTAACCCCCTTATTTTAGGCACTTAACTACTGTATCTCCATATATACTTCCATTAATGTTTTAAACTGGTACCCGGTTGCCATCAGACTAGTCTTGTGAGGCTTGTGGGCGCCCTAGAGCAAAACAACCAACATGTACGTGTTCACGCGAGACTCACCTTTCCACGTTCATATTAGTGTGTAGCTCAAACAGCAGATGCTACAGTCAGAAGTTGTACCGACTTCATCGTGTTCTTGAGAGTCTAAACTTTCCATAGAGGAGTCATAATAGTTTGTGGGTCAAACCGTTCAGACGTTACCAAAGTTTTTGTCTGAAGACCGATTTTCGGGATGTCTCATAGTTTGACAAACACCACTCTAGCTCTGCCACCTTTCACCGCCGATGCGGAAGGGCGACATCGGCGGATGCAGTGGATTGAGACGTAGCCCAGCTATCTCTATCTTAAATTGGCAGATTTTGACAGGGATTTTTGTATTACGCTAATTAGATTTCCAATGGACCACAGACATGGACTCTAGAGGGTTTTTAACAATCCCACACACATTCACAAACACTACATACGCACGCACGCACACACAGCACACACATACACTCTTAGAAAAAAGGGTTCCAAAAGGATTCTTTGGCTGTCCCGTAGGATAACTCTTTTTGGTTCCAGGTAAAACCCTTTTCGGTTCCAGGTGTAACTCTTGTAGGTTCCATGTAGAACCACTTACACAGAGGGATCTACACCAAAAAGGGTTCTAGCTGTAACCAAAATGGGTTCTTCAAAGAGTTCTCCGATGGGGACAGCCGAAGAACCCTTTAAGGTTCTAGATAGCACCTTTTTTCTAAGAGTGTACCGACACAACACAAACACACATACACATTACACACACGCACATTCACACAGACTTTTACACTCATCACATGCTGCTGCTACTCTGTTCTTTATTTTACTCTTATTATTATCTAACCTGATGCCTGGTCACTTTACCCTGCATTCATGTGCATATCTACCTCAAATACCTTGTACCTCTGCACATTGATCTGGTACTGGTAGTCCCTGTCTGAGTGGTCTGTCTGCCCACACAGGTGATCCAGAGTGTTTTGTAGATCTCAAACAATTGGACTTGGGGTTGCCAAAGTGTCTCTTAGCACATGACATGGCACACCACGGGTCACATGACGTGGCACACCACGGGTCACATGACGTGGCACACCACGGGTCACATTTCTGCTGCCTATACAGAACAGAGCTAATGGACTCATTAGCATCTCCTTCATTACTGTACACCAGAATGGAGTGCTTTTCATTTAGCTCAGATATGCATAATGCGCGTCTTTGTGTGTTGGCCGTGATCCATTAAAATGAAGGCACATAGTATTGTGTCGCATTAGAGATTGTAATTGGCTGTTCAGCTCGACGGATTGTTATAGATAGATTCCCCTAAACCTATGAAGGCACCAAGAGACCTCTGGTACTTTGTTACTCTGTTGCAACTTTAAAAGAGAGAAAAGTGAATGAGAAATTAAAAAAGGCTAGATTTAAGTATAGTGTAAGAGATGATTGATTGATTGATTGATTGATTGATTGATTCCAGAGGGGGACATTTCGTTGTCAAGCAGCTACAACAACAAAACATAGGGCAGGTGCAAAATGCCACAACGAAAGTACACAAAAGACAGATACACGGTACATGATACATAGAGCTGCAGTATGAAAAAGTATAGAAATACAATATATCTGGAGTGCAAAAAAGCTATAAAAAGAGTGGTTGGCTGAATATGTACACTATACATTGGTGGATGTTGGATGGTTAACTATACTATACAGGTCGATGGCAGAGAAATACTTCAGTAGCTAAAAATGCATATGATATGAGCGAGGGTAATAATAGTTTACTTAATAGACAGACTGGCTAAGTTAAAGAGAGATCGAGTCTGGAAGCATGAAGTGTAGAGAGTGCCGTCATTATTTCTGTATGTTGTGGTGGCTCTCCCAAGCAGCAAAGCACAATGCCACTGCTTTAACACATTTTGGCTTCAACAAATTCTGTTAAAGCAGTGGCATTGTGCTTTGCTGCTGCTACAGAGAAAGCCTGCCTCACTGAACTATTTTAATATAAATCAAGGCAGTGCTCTCTGTTGTGCTCTGGCAAACAGCAACGGCAGGCAGCAGCAGTTTTCTGTTGGAATGAGAATATTGATACGTGGTAACATTTATGTTGATGTGTTTTGTTTTGTTGTGCCTCACGATGCAGCACCCAGCGCTCCTCCTCAGCAGGTGACAGTGCTGACAGTGGGGAACCATAACAGCACCTCCATCAGTGTGTCATGGGACCCACCTCCCACAGACCACCAGAACGGCATCATCCAGGAGTACAAGGTAGGGAGCAGTAATCTGTATAGTATACAGTAGTACAGTTATATCGAGAAGAAAGGCTCTGGTATGCAGGTTCACTGTATGTGTATTGTGTACAAATATTACAAATACTACAAGAAATGTTTACATTGCACTGTTGAGGAAGCTTTCTAGTAAGCATTACAACTGTCTCTCTGTTCCTGTGTGTGTGTGTGTGTGTGTGTGTGTGTGTGTGTGTGTGTGTGTGTGTGTGTGTGTGTGTGTGTGTGTGTGTGTGTGTGTTAGATCTGGTGCCTGGCAAACGAGACCCATTTCCATGTGAATAAAACAGTGGATGCGGCCATCCGTTCGGTTGTGGTGGGGGGTCTGCAGGCGGGGGTGCAGTACCGTGTGGAGGTGGCGGCAGGCACCAGCTCTGGGGTGGGAGTGAAGAGCGAGCCCCAGCCTATTATCATTGGTAACACACAAACACACAGTGCACAGGGTCTGAGGCAACCCACATAATAGCAGGGAACCCTAATCTGATTCACAGGCAGGCGGTCTGGAAGAAGGATTGATCAATTTATCGCGCTTGGAAAAAATTAAATTGTGCATTGTCGGAGATCACATGTATGATTTGAAACGAGGGGTTCAGTGAGTTCTGTAAGGCAGGCTCCATACATAGCGATCTATCACGAAATCAATAGCATTTAATTTAGTGTAGTGTCCAGTAACAGTGTGGTGAGTGCCATAATAATAATCCTCGTTATCTGTGTGGCCGTAGCTAAAAATTGTAGACAGTGTTATTGGGGTGGGTTTATCATCCCATCAAATCTTATCAAACAGCTGAAGGATGCGCTGAGTATATAGGCCTAAAATCAATAGCAGAACCAGGCCCGACGCTCTTCATCCGTGACTCTTGACTGATGTGTGGGGAAAATATCCTTAACGGCCAGAGACAGGCAAATAGAGGCCTGTGGACTGAGGCTTAATGACTGGGGCTGGGGCTCCTGCTCACGCTGGAGACTCTGAATCTAATTTCACAGCACAGTAGCTGCAGCAGAAAATCAAACTCTGTCTGAGCTGCTCTGTCAATCTCCCGTCTCGGAGCTCAAATTGATGAGAGCACTGCTGAATTGATGAACTCTCTGCTCACATATTGCTGTTTTTTTATGGTTTCGATGGTGTGGTTTTTATTTGATATTCTTTATCTATAGTGTTTTATAGTGTTGTATTGTTTTAACCCTAGAAAATAACTGTAGCAAGAGTTTATTGTTTTTTTTTTTATCATATAGTAGATTTTGATATTAACTATTGATAAACATTGATTTTAATCGCTTTTGAGAGATGTTAGCCGTTGACTGGTTAAGGTCTACTGGACAATAAAGCACTATCCGTCCACCAGATGCCATGGTGTCAATCTGATGGGTGCCTCTTGTCCCCTGTCCCCTCCTGTTTGTCCCCAGGTGCAGAGCTGCGTGATGTGATGACGGGGGCGGAGGGCAACAACAGCATATCAGACGTGGTGAAGCAGCCGGCCTTTATCGCTGGGCTGGGAGGGGCCTGCTGGATCATCCTCATGGGCTTCAGCGCCTGGCTGTACTGGAGGAGGAAGAAGAGGAAGGGTCACAGCAACTATGCAGGTCAGAACCACTATATACTGTTACAGATACAGGCCTGAGTAATATTAATAGAGATCAGACACACTATGCAGACACATTACTGTGTAGACCATTTTTCCCAACTGCCTTCAGAGAATGTGTCTAGTGTGAGTCAGAGGTGTTTTGGCTCGACGGTGTATCGTTCAACGCAGATCAAAGGTAGAGATATTCAGCTCAGACGGAAATAAGTCCTATTTGCTTTAATCTATTGTGCACCGGCTGTAAACACAATCCCATCAAAACGGCACCTTAAGACTCAAATACACTCATTTGAAATAAGTAATTCACATTCCCTTTCATTATGGGACCGTGACCCATGTTGTTCACACATTAGCAGTAAATGCATTCTCCAGATTTAGGTATGCTATTTTTCCTCGATTTGCCATCCGGGAGGAGGCTTTGGAGTATTCTCATTCTAATGTGAATAACTACCACAATGCTTCAGTGGCTTGGGTGGAAACCATGTTGATTACCTAATTCAATAGTGATTTACTTTGTTCACCATCGTTGCTCCTCTTATCCCACCTCTTCTCAGAGCAAATGTATCTGTTTCCTTTTTGCTTCCTGCTTTGTATTTCTCATCCAGCGAACCTCCGTACTCCGGTTATTCTTCGTCACATTTCTCTCCTGATCAAAATGTGACATGTCTGTGGATGTGTTCATGTTTGTGTATGCTGATGTTACATCGACTGTGTCTACACTACAGTGTCGACAGGCTTTTAACACACACACACACGCTCTGTCTTTTTGTTTTGCAGTTCAGTCCTTCACCTTTACCCGTGCAGGTATTGACCATTTGTCCTGTCTTGTCACCTAACTTTGGATATTGGTCTGTTAGCACTAGAATATATTTTGAGAATATATATATGAGAAAAAAATATATAAAACGGCTTGAAACACATTCAATCGCAACAGAGCACTCTTCTGATTAAAATTCTTCCCTCTCTCTCTCTCTCTCTCTCTCTCTCTCTCTCTCTCTCGCTGCTCCCTGCCATCTCTCTCTGGTTGGACGACAGTGACATTCCAACGAGACAGAGGCCTGATTGGAAATGGAAGGTGAGGACCACACCCCTGTCTAAAACCTTTCCATAATACAATCAAAATCCTTATTAAGTCACTCAACCCTCCCATCACTCAAACACATTGTCATGCGATGGGCTTTGAATACAGTAAAAAATAAACATTAGAAGTGATGATCCATCCCTTGTGGAACAACATGGATGTTGGTGTGATGATGGAACTTGATCAACCACATCAAGTCATTGGAATATGAATTAACTTCCTGTATGTTCCAACACTCCTCCACTTAATTATCCTGGTGCAACACGTGCATTGATGTATCGATTGATTGAGTCATCAATCACTCCTGTGAAATTAACAGACACGATTAATGCAGGCAGAGCAGGTTTTTTTTATTGGCTCATTCATCCTGTGCGGTGTGGCCGGTGGCGGCGTTGCCAGGGGGATGATGAATTTGCCTGTCGACAGACTGGCTGCCGCGCGGCTCACGGCACGCCTCCAGAATGCAAGCATATGTAACGATGTAAAGTGATAATGACCCAGGGGAGAGGGGCCGGAGAGGAGACTCCCCAGTCCCACTGAACCACAGGCAGGCAAATCAAATCAAAGTTTATTGGCCGCATCCACACTTTTGCAGATATTATCGCAGGTGCAGTGAAATGATTATTAATGCTTACAGACACTGGCAGTATAGGAATGTAGATTGCCCCTGTTTTCTACAACTAGTCTAGTGTGGTCTGTCTTACAAAGCACATAGATACTTAGCTCTGAATATCACTGGCTGAATATCACTGGGCACTGACTCAGTGAGAATATGAATCGAGCTCCCCCAGGAGCTAGGGATCAGGCTCTTCCTCTCCTGTTCTCTTTCTCTCTGCTGTCTTGTGTTTTTTCTATTTCCTCTCCATTTCTCTACTTTGTCACACCTGAGCAGGCAGACCCAGTCCTGAGCTGAAACAAATGTAGCAACAACAAAAGAAATATGCTAAAAAGAAAAAGTGTGTGTGTGTGTGTGTGTGTGTGTGTGTGTGTGTGTGTGTGTGTGTATTATTGGATGTGTGTGTCTGTGTGATATTATATGGAAATTACTCCCATACTTGTTTAAACACCTTTAAAGCCATCACAAGTCAGATGTTTACAATTCCCTGAGCGCTTGGCAGGCTCGGCTCACAGGGAAATGCATTTGTGGACTACTGCATTAATTAACCAAATGCAAACAAAGGCATGTGAGGCATGTGACTTTAGCCTCTCTTTATACCAACAGCTAGATAAGATAATAGGGTAAAAGCACAGATATACAATTTTGAAAAACACACATAAAGTATAGGATCTTAATTTGATCTCTTCTGTTGGTGAGAATATTCTTGAGCCGCAGGAAATGCAGATGAGCTTTGTGATTTACATAAATTCACAGAAAACCCACACATTATATTAACAGTATTCCACTTTTCATGTATCCTCATTTTGACCAGCTAACCACCGACCATGGCATCCTATCCACCGATCAAGTGACACTAAACGGTCAAATCTTGTTGCTAAAGGATTATTTGTGACAATACAGGTCAAATTAAGATCCTATATATGTTCCTTATTCTACTCCTAGTAACAAAATATATTATTGTATTTATTTCAGACAATGGAGTGAAATTGCCAATTTCCTGTGCAATACGGGAGGGGTGGTTTCACCAAACCATCCTATGAGCGTTGCCGTTTGTGTTGCTATGGAGACACTACCCAACTTCCCAGAAGGCCCTCCATGATTCTACATTTAAAATGGAAATTTCTGTAGTGCTGGGCTCTAAAACTGATTTAATGTCTGTGCATTTAGTCCTGGTCCGTTTCTCCAGGGGGTGTTAGGGGCACTAAAGCCCAGCACTGATTTGTAGACTTGTCCGTTTTTTATGTCTCTCTGTTTGCTTGTTTATTGTTGCCTCTACTCCAGGCTGCTCCAGAAGAGCAGATATGCTGAATGAGGTTCCACAGCAATTTGTTGTTGAAGCAGTCGGTATAACAACATGTGAGGAAATGAATAATATCGCTGGGATTCAGACAGCACCAGAGGTTTGCCTAATAACACTCTCCCATTCTCTCTATGTATCCCTTCTTTCTCCTCTCTATATCTCTCTAAAAACAGTCATCCTGGTCTGCTGAAAGCCGGTGACCCAGGATTCCCCTGGTTGGCTGACTCCTGGCCCTCGACCAGCCTGCCAGCAAATGGGGGCTTGGGAGGTACCAAGGACAGAGGAAACTTTGGCAGAGGAGGTAAGAACACAGAGATATCACCCCTGGTTAAACAGAACCAACCCAGGGAACTAGAGAATTGAGGTTGAGAGAGGGCTGACCCAGACCCTCCCAGCTGACCACGGTGTCACACTATACCAAGGCCACACCGCGGCCCCACAGTGCGGCCAGAGTTCAGAGGTCATGTGCCCAGAGTGAGAGGCTGTTAATACATGTATGAGCTGCATGCATTATTCAGTGTGGAGGGTATACTTCACCAGGCACACTGACAGGCTGTCACACACACTTCAGACTCTCAGTCTCTCTGGATCACGCTACCTATCTCATCACTATTGGCTTAAAAAAACTGACAAGAACTTTGATGAGAATGTGTATGTGTTTTTTCCATCTGTACATGATTGATTCAATACACTTTTATACTAGCTGTAGTAATAATAATAATAATAATAATTAAACACCAAGCAATGCAGATGTAGAAGCACGGTGGCTAGGAAAAACTCCCTAGAAAGGTAGGAACCTAGGAAGAAACCTAGAGAGGAACCAAGCTCTAAACGATGGCCAGTCCTCTTCTGGCTGTGCCGGGTGGATATTATAAGAGTACATGGCCATTAA